>JBBMOI010000001.1:37227500-37320000 GCA_038088405.1 Porites divaricata | reverse complement strand
GATACTGGTTTACGCGCACGCACTACTAAGTATTGAGAAAATCTTGTTCGCGTAGTGATCTATGTATTAAAATCTAAAGGTGTTTAATATGATTGCGCACGTAACATGCACATGCGTAAGCACAGAGTGGATTTTCACTGTCGAGTAATTTTTTGTCCGTACAGACTTAAGTTTTTAAGCATGTTGATAACATAGATGGAATAGCGACAGTGGAAACTTACCTTTAGCTGTCGCCTGACTGTATTTTCTTTTTTCTTCCCCGATATTTACTGGGCTTTAGCACTCTTTTGGGAGATGTTTTTTCGGGAGACTTTTGTCCGACAAATCTTCCATTCTACCCCTACTGTTGTCCGAGATTTTCAAATTACGAGTCTAGGACTCAACGTGTGACGTATGTTTATTACTAATGAGGCGTGACAAATATTCTGCGAAAAGCGTTAAAAAAATAAGGGACTGCGAAATAATTATCAGGAGGGGGGGCGGAAAAACTAGAGTTATCTAGCAAAACCTCAGACAGTACCCCCCTCCAAAACAAAAAAAATAGTTCTAAGCCCCCTCTGTTATGTTAAAAATAGCGTCGCACCCCCCTCCCACCACCCACTCACCCACGCACACACCCACCCCTCACCGCGCGCCACCATTACCATAGGTGCCTTTAAGTAAATACCTTTTAAATTGTCATGCTATTGTAAGCGTACGCTTACTTGTTGGATGTCATCGTCTGGAACAAATAGAAACTCATATGAATGTTTAATTAAGTCGATGAGGAAACATTGCTTTTATTCACATCAAAAACCGACAAAGCTTTCTACGAGATCTGTTTGATTCCCATTGTTTTATGGGGGAAGCTGAAAAACAAGTTCATGAGTTTTGCTTTACATAGGATTAGCTCAATTAATTAGAAGACGGGTTAAAATTGATCAGTCGTGAATTTGCTTTTCATTTTGATAGAATATTTTCAATAATCGTTTAACAGCTGTTCGTATTGATATTTGTTACAGTCTATCATGATGCCTGTATTGAGAATCTTTTATTGCGTTTAATTTTACCTACATTTCGAATAAAACTTAAGCCCCCCCCCCCCCCCCCCTCTCCGTCAAATAAGTGATTTTACTTTGAGCCCCCTCTTGGCAGCAATTTTATGTAATGCCCCCCTCTAGTTTTTCATCCCCCCCCCCCCCCCCCCTCCTGATAATTATTGCACAGTCCCTAACTAAAACGGGGAAAGATTGTCTTCAAGAGCTTATGGAAGATGAAGGCTCCTGATACAAACTGGCCTTGTCACACCCTGGACGGTTTTCCACACTTCATTGCAAATTGAAAAAAAAAAACAGCTAAAAGAATGATACTCCACCTAAATAAAAGGTCAATGATATGGGCTTGAAGTAGGTTTTGTGAAAGTGGTGAAATTTGGTGGAATTACTGCGGCGGAGAAATCAATGTACAGATAGGTAATCCAACCTCACGAACTGGGAATCGTTGCTGCATGTGACAGAAATATTAAAGGGGTTTACCCGAGTGTTATAGCAATCGCTATTTAAGGGCTAAAAGAACAGCAATAGAAATACATCAGAACTTCTTTCTGTTTTTTTCATGATTTTTATGTTCTTAGGTTGCTAGGTTTCACGGTTTAGCCTGTGCACAGACGACCCCTCCCCTAAAGAAAATCGGGGAGAGAGTCTCTCTCCCGGAATCTTTTTTAGGGGAGGGTCCCTCTGTACACAGGCTAGGTTTAGTTCTTCCATCGTCTACTCTCACTTCTAATCGCGCTGAAATGGCTAAGAACACAACATAGTTGAACCTAGCTCAACGTTTACGTTTGTGTGCGAGATCTTACATATATTGTATCAGTCTACATTTTATTTACTTAGGTATAATTCACGTGCGTACCCGCATAAAAATTACTTTCTGGGCTTTGAAAATCGAAGTTAGAAGAAATGGTGGCTCGCGTGGCAAAACATTACAAAGAGCAGGAACGCTACTTGTATGCCTGCACGCACGCGAGTATCTGAAAAATGAGATGATCAACCTCTTATGACAGTGTCCCTCAGGTCTTAAGGCTGATTTCCGCTGACGCGTTTTTGGCTACAAACGTTAACGCACGTAAATTTTAATCACTTAAATAAAATAGAGGCAAGATAAAAAGTGCTGAGCTTAAACCAGAAGTTTAGCGAAGTTCAACCTTTACGCTTACGAGCGATCTTTCATTTATTGCCTCTATTTATTTGCGAACGTAAATTTTACGCACGTGCGCATGTAAAAATACGCGACACTGGAAATCAACCCTTAGAGTTTACTTCCGCTTCAGCGCTTGGGAACGGAAGCGCTGCAAACCAGTGTAAATTGGCTCAAGGTTTCATCGCGTTTTAGGACTTCAGCACTGAAGCATTACTTCAGATTGCAGAGGAACGAGGCAATCGCACATTTCAAGACGAAACGACAAAATGTCCATCAAGGGATTCCTCTTTGTTTTGCCAACTCTACTTTTGATTACAGAGGGTACGGTCAACGAATTTTTCGTGTTTTGTCCTTTAAGCCCCCATTCACAAAAGGTTCTCCAGACTTATCAATTTATACTCGTTTCCTTAACGAATTAAATGAGAGAATTTGTTTGAAGATCAAAGCATTTTTACCCTAAGTGATCATTTTATCTATTTTCATAACCTAATCTTTTGATAATACATTCAGCAGAAAATCGATGTTGGTTCGGTGATCTTGGGTTTTAAAGGGTTAACCAGTTTTTACCATGAGCTTTTTATCATTTCTCAAGTAGAAGGCATGCATATAAATTTTAATTTACTTTCCGCGCCGTAAGCCACGTCAAGTATAAATAACGGGGGTTCTTGTCTCTACAACCTCAGCTGCTTAATATATTCATTTTATTAGCTGTGTTCACAAGAGAGGACGATTTAAAACTGATTAAAAGATTATAATATGTCGATCTTGGCAGTTATATACCAAAACCCCTCGAAAACAAAGACCTGAAAACCGAATACCCTCCTCGAACCAAAACGAAACTCCCTTACGAAGCCACTTTCAATGACCCCGAAACAAATACAGTTCATAAACTGGAGCTTTTTGCACATGGAAAGCTGGGAAAGGATAGGACAACCGCAGAAATCTCGGAGAAGTCTATTTTCCAATTCTCTGGTTTGTTCCTATTTTTCATGTTCACGGTCCCTGTTCCCCGTTGACTGTTGCTCTTTCCCCGTTTCAGTTAGTAACAACCAAATGAAGACAAAAATGGAGGGGGTTGCATCTGATAACAAAAATGACGCAGAAACATAATATTGTTGGTTTTCACATGACGTCACTAAAATTCAAACTAAAAAACTATCGATCCTACCGAGATTTTACTTTCACGATGCATTAGAGCAGCTGAAAACTAATTTTCATACAAATTTTCGCTTCAAAAGGGTTCTTGGTTTTGTCATAGAGGACGTTTGAATTTCCAAGTTTTTGCGTGACGCGGCATTTACATGACGGCCCAGAGAGCTGTCATGTAGGTTAAAAAAATGACTTACTTCAGGAAACTTTGCTATTTAAACAGATCATGTATTAGAAAAAGTATTACTTTAATGTTTATGAGTTTCTCGAGGAATAATTTCACGCTTTTGTAGCAAAACTCGGTAACAGATGTTTCTGTTGGTTTCCGTCCGCCATGTTGGAGCTCATCCAGGTGAACATCAGCATGTCGTCTCCATACAAATCTCTATAAATTTGGGTAAAACATTTCTTCGGATATCTCGTATACGAAATATTCCTCTGACCTGAATCTTGTCGAGGGTCTTTGTACATGTACTTCCTTTCATTTCCCAGATTCTGGACTTTATCTATTGGACGGTTTTGTTTTTATTTTGATCTATTTTGAATGGCGTGACACTGAAAACCAGCAATTATCAGGGCTCTAATATATAAAATATAAGGCATCACAACACCTTGTAGGACAAACAAGCCATATTTTCAGTTTGTGTTGTGGCCTTTGTCTTATTTTGTTGTAACTTTCCTCGCCCGAGCGGAGGACCCTAGCTAAGAGAATTTAGTTGTCTATCCATCCAAGAAATTTTGGTGGTCACGTGACTGGACGTCCGTCCGCGTCACAAGGCAACCAATGTGAAATCTCACACTTTCTAGCTGATGTCGGAAAATCCATGTTTTGGTCAATTGACAGCTGTCAAAACAAAGTATCTACTAACCAATATCACATGACCGTATCGCGGGCTCAGGTGTTGACCATTGAGGTTACATGTTCCGTTGTTTTCAAGTCATCCGCTGACGAGTAACTAGTTTTCAACTGATCGTAGGCTCAACTCCAAGTGGATTTCTTTGCAATGTTTACATGTTAATTGTTTGAAGTAAATTATGCATTTGTCAATAGACGGTTCGCCTTAAGCCTTGTCTAATTAAAGAAGAAGGAGAATTATATATTGTTATGCGTGCGTAGGATTAATTAAAGAAAGGTATATTGCAGTAGTCATTAACATCCTGTGAATCACGGCTTAACAAACTAAAACGCGGGCAAAATAGCTTCGAAGGTAAGAAGACAAGGTAAGAAGTTTGGATGCATATTTTCACACTATTTTATACGCAACAACAATTCTTGCTCGTGAGCTTGGGTCCCTGTGATTTGCATGTGAAGATTCAGTCACCTATTTCAGTAAACGTACGTTTTTAATTTTATCATTTTAGTATGGAGTGTGTCTGGCGAATTTTTCTGGAGTAGAATTCTAAAAGCCCGTATCTAAGTTCAGAAAAAGAAAACTAGAATCATTTTCTCGGGAATGGAAATTAGTTCAAATTTGATAAGACATCATTTTCTGGGGTTAACAAAACCTCAGGTTGAGGCAAAATTTGTGGTCAGAATCCTCAGAGACGGGACAAAGGAAGCTAGTGTTCATATGGCACACCTATGCCCGTAGTCGCCAACCCCACCCCCTCCCCCCTTTCCGTCTAAACATTAGTGAGCTTGCGCAACAAGACGGGATAGGAAAGAAGGCGGCAAACCTTGTGTGACAAGCGTGTCAATAATTTTGCTTGAAGCAACTTTTCGCCAAATTTCACTTTCCTTCTTTAATAAACAGATCTTTTTGTAAAGGACTAGAAAACATTGGTGTAAAGTGACGATCACGACAAAACACACAAGTAATAGCCCTGCACGTTTGTCACACACAAGTGTTTTGCCATCGTCTTCTTCCTGCCTTCCTTTTGCGCAAACTCGCATTCATACCTGAATATTTCTTATATGTTATTTTTAGCATGGCTTTTCTCGAATAAGGTCTGTTATCAAAAGTATGGTTGCTTTAATCCTCATCCAAATGTACTGGTAAAGCTACCGCAGAGCCCATCCCAGATTGGAACAAGATTTAATCTCTTTACTAGAAACAACAGGAATTCAACGACGCTCATTGATGATCACAATCGAACCAAGCTCACTGCCTCTCATTTCAAGATTTCAAGGCGGACAATTTTGGTAATTCACGGATTTAGAGGTATTGTATTTGTATTTGTATTTATTTATTTGCCACACGATTACAATAATCATTACAAAAAAATACCAAAAAAAAAATGTAGGAAGAAATGGCGAGGAGGCCTAAAGGAAACTATAGAGCTTATGTTAATTAGGCCTCCTCAATTACAATTTTTCGAAGATGGCACAAAAATTGCGGCAACGGATACAAAATAATATCAGGTGGAAAATTAAACTAATCAGTATTACGGAAGTTTACAAATAATGTTGAATATTAAAAGGCTTTTTCGTAACATTTCTGTTGGAGTATACTAATAATTATTACAAATAAATGCCTTAAGTCAAGGGGGGAAGCTACTTCCCATACATCCTCTTGCAAACTTGCAAAGCGATCAGCAAGGGTCTTGCCCGCGGATTCGTGTTCTGACCATGCGCATTACGTCAAAATCCAGAGATCAACGGTCTTGAGAAGAAACAAAAACATGGCGGTCGAAGGCGGGACTGTTTCTCACTATTATATTTTGGTAATTCGGGAATTTGTTGATTTTATGTCGCTTTTCAGACATAGTGTGTGGTTTTATTCTTCTGTTAAACAATTTCCCCCTGCAGAGTTTGGAATATGCAACATATAGCTCCGTACATATGATAAGAACCACCGAAGAGTTGAGCTATCGCGCAGTGCTTATGTTTAAATTGCTGCAAACCTTAGGAAAGTTAAAGTCGCTTCAAGGTACAGAGCTTTCAGTAGTAGTTGTGATTTTTTTTTTAGGATTGTTTTGAATTTTAACTTTGGATTGAAGGTGTTGACTGATCGTAGTAAACGAAGTGAAATGTTATAAAGTGTAAATGTTTATTCAGTTATCATATGTAGAGCTGTAAGCTCATATTTATAAAGCTCTCTGAATATACTTGCTTCCGATAAATTTGACACTTTGTCCAGTAACTTTTATCAGCATCAAGTTTTCCTTGCCCGGCAAAAACGATGTAACCTGTTAATCGATGAGCCCGTTGTTGTTGGTTAAGATCTAACACGGTTGCGTTTTAGTTTCCCCGTAATTTCAGTACCGAAAGACAAATATGATATGCAAGAAAAACGAAGATTCATGATATTATTTTTTTTCAATTTTTTAAGCATTTCTGATTTCCTCTGCCGGTTCGTTTCTTGAAAAATATTTACTGTGGGAAAAATACTGCAATTATCCGCTGACCACCACGCAGGGTGACCGCTTTGCAAGTTGTGAGAACATCGTTTCTCGGTCCCAGACCTCGTCTCTCCCCCCCCCTGCCTTAAGTGCTCTTTTAAAGGAAAAAGGTGAGGAAGCGTTGATGGTATTGTTGTTTAAGGTGTTGTAAATGTTAGGTCCTTGATAAAAAACCGAAAATTGTTTGGTTCGAGTACGACAGAAAGGCAGACGAAGATTTCCAATTTAAATTTTCATCCATGATTACTCCCAAGAAAAGTCAGTGTTTCTTTTACTTGATCAATTTTTGGGCTATTAATTAAAAGTTGAATAGTTTAATTTGTACGCTTTTGGCATGGTCTAAATACAATGAATTTGGTTTTTTTCAAGTTTAATGAAAGCCTGTTAGCTCTAAACCATAATGACAACCTATTTAGCTCAGCGTTCAGTATATTAGTCAGGCAGCCTTTATCCTTGTGAGACACAAAAACGTTTGTATCATCAGCAAATAATATCAGTTGTAATATTGTTGACGTGTTGATTATATCGTTGAAGACAAGAAGTGATGAAGGGGGTGGGGGGAGTGGTGGAGGGACATGAAGACAGTCGCGATCGCTGAATATGATTTATTTACTTCTCCTCATCGGAACTCCAGCAACGCAGGCATTTGATTGTCCCCCAACACCCTTCTAACCTCCGACACCCGCTCCTCGATACATTTGAAACTCCGTGGATGACCACCGGCAATCTGGATGGGTCTTACCTCCGGCGGGTACTGAATAATCTATCAACCGTAAAGCACAAGTAGATATGCCGAACGGTTATCAAACTTCAAAGAAATTTGTTAAAACTACCTTCAATAAAAGAGGAAGTCCCCACCTGCCTTCATGACAAAAGTTTTCACTCTCGCTTTTTCTAGGTTAATATACTTGTTTTCTTGACTTTACTTCACTGTTTTTATCTATGATCAGATGTTGATATTTGAATTTTGGAAAACGAGCGCTGTAAAGCTGAAGTCATGTCATTCATCCCAATCTCTTGCTGTAGAAGTTGCTTTATATTAATTCATAAAAATAATACTTTCCACTTTCTTCCTTAGTTTGAAACTTTGCGAGGATTTCTCCTTCTCTGAATATAACTTGTTTGCAAACCCCTGTTTTGATCGTCGAAATCGAACACTTACTATTATCTACTGGGCCCAGTTGTTCAAAGGCCAATTGGTGCTC
This sequence comes from Porites divaricata, assembly GCA_038088405.1. Lineage (NCBI taxonomy): Eukaryota > Metazoa > Cnidaria > Anthozoa > Scleractinia > Poritidae > Porites > Porites divaricata. The sequence goes on along the minus strand of JBBMOI010000001.1, from coordinate 37,312,126 downwards.
ACCCGGGATTAAATTTTCATCAAGGTTCTTTTTGTTTTTGCTCAAAAGCTTTTCCTCCGAAAATTGTCTACATTCACTTTAGGGCATCTAATCATCAAATTGTAGACAAAAAGAATTAAGATGAATTTTCATTTTAAGCCTCTTTCGTACTAAGGGGGGGGGGGGTGGATACCAACCCCACCACCTCCCATAAGGGTTTTTGCCTAGAGGATAAAACATCAGAACCTGACGTTTTCAGTAGCTATTCGTTCATCCCTCGCGCACATTTTGAGACAAGTTTAGTGATGGTCAGTTGCTATCACGAGCTATGACGTCTTAAGTAGCAGGTGGTCTAGCCTTTTTGGGTGAAAATACATGTTTTTTCAACTTCTTTCAACAATAGAGGCAACTCTTGTGGCTGAAATCATGCAAAGTGCTTATTTATGTGTTATTTTTCATGTAAAGCACAAAAATTACCATTTCTCGCCGTTTTAACCTGATTTCTACTTCTTGGATAAAATATAAGATGGCGGCCAAGATGGCGACCATTGTTGTTGACGTCACAGGCCTCCAGCAGCGCCACCACCCCCAAAATATACCTCATCTTGTTAAGAAGACCAAAGGCTTTCCACTAAAGGCAAAATCGTTTCAAAATACTGTAACATATCAAAAACTCCTGGGAGGGGTTCCATCGAGCCCCCCCCCCCCCCCCTTGTACCACGGCAGGAACTGGCCACGGGGGGGAGGGGGGTTGGTATGAATTTGCGTGTACGTCCGAGGGTTAAGCTTTCATAGCCGAATTAAAATTTCGCACTAATCTCGGGTTAGTTTATTTAAGGACTCAGCTTTGAACAACCCGGCTCTGGAGGCTATCTCTGGTTTTAAATGTCCAGAATGGGTGGGCGTTGGTGTATAAAGGGGAGCGCAGTGTCCTTTCCCCTAAGTACCCTTGATACTCTTACCTATGTTACAACGCCCAACGTTTGAAACTTGGAAGGCCGCCTTTTTGAAACTCATCGAATCCAATTGCAATAGTTGATCAAAATAAGCCACACCTTAAATTTACTGTGACTGACTCATATTATATTACTGCACAGAAAACATCGGCACCTGGGCCACAGAACTGAAAACTGCACTGCTAGTTCGTGAAGACTGCAATGTGATTTTGGTGGAGTGGCCGAAAGGGGCTAAAGGACCGCCCTTGAATTACCCCAGGCAGCCGGGAACACACGGCTTGTGGGTGCTCAGACAGCGGAGCTTATAAGGTTCCTGATTTCTACTAGCTCTGGCTCAGCTAGTTCGATCGATCGTTTCTACGTTGTGGGGTTCAGTCTTGGAGCTCAAGTGGCAGGATATGCTGCAAGCTATTTGCGAGCTCGTGGAATGAGACTTAGTCGAATAACCGGTAAGGATATCTTGAAATGATTTGCCGTTTTTTGATGCATTTAGCAAATCTTAATCGAGTGAAGTGAATAAGAAAATAGATTATCTCCCTCATGTAACTCAAATCAGGTAGAAGATGAGATTCATTTAAATTTTTTCCTTCAATGTGATAAATACTCAGTACAGAGACAGGCATTCACTAATCAAATCAATCGAATATAACCTGACTTTGAAAAGAAATCATCTCCAGAAAGCATAAAACTGATAATGAATTCGAAAGAAAAACATCATGTACTTAAATAAGTACAGTTAGTTAAGAAGTGTATTTCCTCCTGTATGAAAATACGTGATTCATTGTTAGTAATGTAGCTGAATTTTTTTAGATCATTATTAGGGTTGTTTGTTTTATATTTTAATTGTAATAGGCATGCTTTTGCAACTACAACTACTATTACTACCACTACTACTACTGCTACGCAGTTTTTGCTGCTTCTAAAATATTAATATACTCCTGGCTTGCCCTATCGAATTCTTATTTTGGTGGGATAACAGGTTTGGATCCTGCTGGCCCTCTGTTCACAAAAGTGAGCTCTGACTATCGACTTGATGCAAGTGACGCCAGCTATGTTGACGTAGTTCACACGAATGCAGGACAGTTCGGAACAAAGCGGAGGGCAGGACACATTGACTTTTACCCAAATGGTGGCACCAATCAGCCAGGTTCACGTTACAAAAGTAAGTAAAAAGGGCTATTCGGTCGGTCGGCCCCTTTAATAGATAACAATTATTCACCAAAGTGGAGATGGCTAGTGGTGGGGTGGATATTTAGCGAGCGGCAAAACGCCGAGGTAAATATCCACCACTAGCCACCAACACTAATCATGAGGTGAATAATTGTTTTAGTATCTACTAAAACAGTGAGATAATTGAGCACACAAAAAATGATGATTTTTAACTCATTTACTGTTGCCAACTATTACAATTTGGCGCGCAATGACCGAACGGCCGTCGCGCTTTCTTGCCGACAAATAATTAATTGGGAAACTGAACTCAAGAACTAATTTACTTAAATGAGAGCCAAAGGCTAACTCAATCTCCACAGCAGAAAATTTTTATTCAATGAACTCGTGAAGCCTATCTTTGAATACTGTTGCTCGGTTTGGGGTAATGTCCCAAACGACCAGCTGTGAGAATACTTAGAGTTCATAAACGCTGCAGTAGATTTAATACTAAATGCCAAGCTATTAGATAATTCCCCACAAATGTTCCAGAAACTACAGTGGCTGCCGATTGACGACATAATACGCATAAAGAAACTGTATATGATGTTCAAAATTGTGAACAAGAAATGTCCAGATTTTTTCACAAGTTATAGAACTTATATAAAAATACCCTAGCTATAACATTCGATTATCTTCTAATCATGCCCTGGCTGTACCGAAATGCCGGTCTAACACGGGTCTGCGAACATTTCATCCGAGCGAGACTCTCCTCTGGAATCGTGTAGACGACAAGGGTATATATATATATATAGAAAAATGACAAATGAAAGTAGCTTTAAGAAACATTTGCTCGAGAAATTCTTAAACATTAATGCAAGTCGCAAAAATTTTAGTATTACAAGGACATTTTAAGTTTCCTTTTTAACTATTTTTAACCATTTGCAACTTCTTTTTGCGATATCTTTTACATTTTAGTTTTGTAGATTGGCCCCACAATGTACACTACTGGGCTAACCAGTAATTCTGTAAGCCAATAACGTTTTATTTATTTGTTTATTTAATACTTTTGAAGGCATTTACTCGGCTTCCATATCTATACAGAATTTCGTCGTCTTCTTCGTGTATTTCGGGAACAGCGTGTTTGATTATTTGTGAAATTTCTTTGTTTGTTACGGCAGCGAACCGGGAAACCATTTTGCTCGCGACGTTTTGCGACGCTCGCTCAGAGGAACTGGAGGTGGCTGAATGAAGAGCACTGGATATCCGGAGGTTAAATAGCCAATCAGAGCGCGCGAAAAACGATATCCACTCTTTTAGTATATGCTAAAGAGATTTAGCCAAGACTAAAAGCGAAGCTCTCGTTAATATCCTTGTAGTTTACTCAAGTAAAAAACAAAATATTGTAATGCTAAACGGGCGACGGTAACGAAAACGGCAAACATATCTCAGTCTGTTCAATAGGTCTAATCAGCAAAAAACAACTGAGTACGTGCAGCACCCTTTTTTGTACATTGCTTTGCCGTTGTTTTGCGCGCGACAACGTGAAACTTCCTAAAATGTTTCTGTTCGCTTTTATTTTCACTGCTGCTCATTTTCACAGTGGTGGCCGCTAGCATTTCTCATTTTCTCACCCCCGCTATAAACTTTTAATTTTTCTTCATCAAACGAAATTCGTCTCGGCCAGGAGGGGGGGGGGGGGGGGGGGGGGAGGTAGCTCTTTTGTTTTCCACCTAAGTTTCTTGACCCACTCCGCCTGCCAGTATGACGTCACATAGTAACGGGCAAGAGCCTCGGGTCGCTTGTGCAAATTACCAAGGGATACGACAGTTATTTGGACGAGCGAGGTCGAGGGAAAGCTAAGAAGCTAGCAAATATCGCTATATATCGCTTATTTTATCGAATGTATGTGAGCTTTGGTGTTGCTATAATCTGCTTGTGTAAACCGTTTTGATATTTTGTGTCTGTGATTGTATAATTTTGTTAATTTGTTTTGCGGGCCGTGTTTCGGGATCGCCATCTGTTTCACGGGACCGGCAAAGCCATCAAAACTTAAATCTTTTTTTTTCTCTAAACTAGGCAAGGTCTAGTCTCCAGAATAGGAGGTTCCATTCACAGATCACGCATGTTTGTAATTCATCTATTCGTTTGCTAATTAAATGGGCCTAACTTCATATCATTCCTTTCGAGTGTAGGCCTCTGTTGATCTCCTAATTCTCCACCAAATTCAGTAAAGCTAGTTCGATCGATTATCCACATCGAGTCGGCCCGTTGACCCCGAAATAATGCGAAATGGCTATATGAAATACGCGCTTAAGCTAATTTTCCTCAAATGTATATTTGAATTCATGACAAATACAGCTTCAACAGCTTCAAACAGCGTCTATGGTGGAGAAAAATTGTTTTGATATCACAAAATTAATTTTTAAAATTGTATGCCCAATACAGTATTAAACTGCGGTAAAGCAACAAGATTCAATGCTCACAGTTTCTCACAAATACCAGTCGTGTAGCTTCCTCTTTCAACGCTACAGCCAAGCGAACTTTGAGAGGAATGATATGGGGTTCCACTAGCTCTGAAGAGCTGAAAATACACACAATGTAAAGTATAACAGATCCTTTGATGAACCTCCTATTGCTGTGTCTAAACTCTTCAATCTTGCTGTGCATTGGCCCTCAAAAGTGTGACCAGTCGGTTTGATTGCCCGTAAAATTTGCTCGACGATAGAAAGGAATCTTTAAAATTCATTACTTTACTGGACATTTCATTCCAAAAAAGTACTTAAGTCTAGTTTTCTATGACAATAGAAACCTTCAAATCTCCAAATCCAAGAAATCGGAACAGTATTTCCGTGATAAAATCGAAATTTTTATCTGTCTCTTCGATGAACACTTTGCTCGCCATTTTGAAAGTCACTGACGCGAGACGTGACGTCATACTGGCAGGCGGACTGTACCACAGATTTCCTTGGAGACACCTTCCCCCTCCGGTCTCGGTTTTATTGTTGTTTTCTGTTTCTAAAAGTCCGGGTGGCCATTTACCGCAAAACGTGCCGGGGTGCTTGAAATGAAAGAATTTCACCCCGATTACATGAAGGCTGGACGAACGGACGGACGATTTTGTCACAACCAAAATTTCTTGGATGCTTTGATAACCAAATTTTCTTACCCATGGTGCTCAGCTGTGCGCGCAAGGGCTCCGCCATTTTAGCTGAGTCCCATTGGAAGGTCGCCCCGTTAGTGAGAAGGTATGGTTGTCTATCCATCCTAGAAGTTTTTGTAGACACGTGACACACCCACCTGACCGCCCATCTGTCCGCACTACAGAGCAACAATTGTCAAATGACATACCCTGAAGTTAGTGGGAGCCTGCGTCCTGCGCATTTAACATCCATGTCATCGTTAATCGGACATTTGTTAACCAGGGTATCCGCTAACCACTATCACATGAATGTATCAACCTTTCGGGCTATCTTTTTTTGAAGTTTTTTTTACGTCATCAGTGTGGAACTTCTGTCACTGATGCGCAGACGTCCCTCCTGGCGAAACGTCCCTAGCGGAGAAGAGCGAGAAGGGACGGCTGTTTTCGCAGGCCACGTTAGATTTCTCTTGATCGCAGGCTCAAGTAAGTTGATTCTTTCTTGATTAATGCGAAAGGCGAATTTCCTCAGCTCCAGTAATCACTGGACCTGGAGAGCTGTTTTATTCAAGATCGAGGTCCTAATATCAATGAAAGCATCAGTTAGTGAGACAAAGCGTTTTTGATCGAGTGGCCGCACTATTGGCTGACTATCACTAGTACCTCTACTTCCACTTAGATGCGTTCCTTAAAAGTAAGATTATAACAGCCTAGTAGGGAAAAGCCTCAGGCGAATCTGGTTTCAGGAGCTCCAGGAAAGCTTGAGTAATCTTTAAATTTTTTGCTTGTTTTCACTCTGGTTTCATGAAGTCCGGCGTAGTTGATGCAAGTTTTTAAGGGTTGAGACCATGACTCCTAGTATCAGTATTTTAAGTCTCTGCACATTACATAGATCTATGGAGATCTTTTCTTTACTTCGTTTCACTCCTTTCAGGCGCGTGTAGCCACAAAAGAGCTCCTCACTATTTCATCGCCTCCGTACTGGGATCGTGTTCCTGGACCGCATATCCATGTGCGAACTACGTGAAATTTTTGCAAAGGAGATGTCTGACATGCAACGGATCATGTCCTAGCCTGGGTTTCGACGCTGATCGCACAAAGAAGAGAGGGAGATTTTACTTAAAAACAAACAGTAAAGCTCCATTCTGCGGTAAGTTTTCCCTTAAAACTGCCCTTATTTTCTTTGGTCAATTCGCCTGACCAAAAGAACAAATATTTCATATATTTGCTTTTCTATTTTCTGATAGTCTTAAGCCCCATTTACACGGCAGAAAATTTTTGACGTGGCTCTAATGAAAAACGTACGCGTACCAAAAAAATTGGTTCGGCACGGATAGATTTAGTCGTGCAAACGACTTTGGCCCATCCGTGCCGGACCAAAATTTTACCCGTGCTCGGACCATGTCGAGAGGTAGTCCGAGCACGGATAAAACTGGTACGCGATCCTGAAAATCTAGCCCAGCTCGGATAAAGTGTGCAGTGTAAACGATTAGCCGTGCCGAGCTAACTTTTCTCTGATGAGCCTTCGTGCCTTTGGTCAGCACCAATGTGGGAGAGCATGTACAGATGAGCTTTTTCGTTAGTTCAATATAAACCAAAAGTTCAAATAAACACGACAGTAGTTCAATGACCACACGTTAGTTCATTGATGAGCGTGGACAACATGCAGCTGCGGGGGAAATAGCCACAAATACGTTAGAATTTTTTAATATAAATGTGTAGCATTAACTAAGTGGTAAATACTTTTTCGTTAGTTCAGTGTGTTCAATAACCACACAATAATTCAATAACCGCACCAGTATTCAATGACCACCGATTTGTTCCTTTTGCGTAGACTACAAGCGGATGTGGGAATTCTAATGAACTTTTCGTCCGCCATGTTTTTACAGAGGAGGCAGCATTCGCACTAGGCAAGAATCGATTACGCTGGCCGAGATGTTGAACCTTTTACCCGTACCAAATCATAATTTCACATAGTTTAACACGGTAGAAAAAAGAACGTGTAAATGAGTAATCAGTACTATGTTTTTGGTACGCGTACCACTTTCATCCAAGTCGCGCCAAAAATTTTCTGCCGTGTAAATGGGGCTTTAGGCGTCGTTCCCAAGTCACCGAACGACTTTTTGACCAGCTGAAAAATTCGATCAGACACTTAGTTCACAGAAGACCGTTCAATAGTTTCGCTCCTTTTACACGGAACTTTTGCACAGCTGGGCGTATGACTAACACGGTGGGTCGTATAGGACGCAAAATGTTACAAGGTTGAAATTTTTTCTGCATTTTATATTTGTTGGAGCTCAAACTTTGCAGAATGGTAGAACTTAATCCTATGTTTTTTGTTTTTCAATCTTAAAGTTTTTTGGAAAAAAAATGACGTTACAAGATTGAGAGGAAAATATAAATTTCAAGCTATGGCAAAACAAATAAATAATTTTGAAAGAGAGTGAAGACCAGCAATTGTTGAGTGACGTTCAGTCGACCTTACGGGTAATCACGTTTTGAGTCCCTTCATTGTCGTCACTATTAATAGTTACTGTTGGAAATTCATCTTGATTAGCAGACGAGACTTCTTACGATCATTCGCATTTTGAATGCGAATGGAAAGGAATAGAGTGTATGGAATCGGGCGCGAGTAAGACAAGAGGGACTCGCGAGGAAAGAAAGGGTTTCTTTTCCCAACTCTTTCTTTCCGCGCGCTCTCCTCGCTCCTCTCTCCTCGCGTGGGTCCTGCCTCACGCGAATGAAAACCATCTTTTCTTTTAAGCATCGTTTTGAAACCTCCGAAGCAGGGCTTCCCAATGTAACTGTAGATTTGCGCATTTCTTTTATCTCAACCCTTGAAATAACTTTTTTTTTGGCTTTATAGCAACGACGCAGTGGTCCGCAGTGGGCCTAATGCCTGGTCAAGGTCAATCACCATAAAGTTGCTGCATGTAGTTTTGGCAGTTAAGCTGATCTTAACTGAGAAATGCGACTGCAAAATTTACAACATCTTTTATGTTAACCAGTATAATCTCTATGCTCGAGCACCGCAGTCATTTCTGTTTGAGAGAACTGACCCGGTGGTTAAATAGAATTGCCAAATCCTTATGATATTTTCTATCCAATCACTGATTTGGTGATTGGGCCGTTTTATCACAGGGCTTCCTGTGGCAAGCCAAGTCTAACAATCGTTTACCAAACGGTCTTCTCTGAAAACGAGAGCTGTTAATTATTAACCCAATTGAACCCCGAAGGCGTTGCGGGTTTCTTTAAAGCATGTTTTTCCATAGTTTATAATGTCAAGGTCTCCAACTCCTTACCTGTGGTGGCGCGGGGGAGAAGTGACTCTCCTCTCCCGTACCCCCATGGGTTAGGGGGATGAGACGGCTGATATATTCCAGACTAGTCTTCCCATTTTAGTGCTTTTCATTTTAATATTTCCTTCTGTTAAATGCAACACACGCCTTTTTGAAGGTCTAAATTTCAAAAGATAAACAAGGGTTAAGAAGACTCAGACGCTGAAAAATAGAACCTTTGAGAATTTCGCAAGTTCTTTTCAAAGCCTTACAAGACCTGAGACTAACCTGAGGGAAATAGAGGAAGGTAATTTAATTACTAGACAAGTACAAGGTTTGATGACCTTTATAACATCCTAGAGTCTACAGTTGTTTTCAGTGTGGCCTACATGCCTTGCTTTTGTCTGTGTCTGTATCTTGCTAAGAAATTATCATTAGATTTGTGCATGATCTTGTCATTCTTCTTCATAACTTTGTGTCTTCGCCCATCCAGCAAGCGCGACTTAAAGGCAGCGATAAAGATTCGAGTTCGACTTCGAGTTGGAATAGTTAGAGGTACAGTTGCATACGAGTTGAACATCGAGTTACGCTACGATTTTTTTCGGCCGTTACGTACGTTTGGTAGCGGTCAAAAAATGCTTAATTGGCGACGAATTTGGACCGTGGAAGTGCTTAACAGAGAAATTTAAATCGATGCGAATCTCACCATTAGCTTCAAAATATTATAAAAAAGAGTTAGAAACTTTCGTCTCACTTTGCCAGACGAGTTTTTCTTTCTGTCGGCCAGGTGTGATGGGAATGCGTTATTCGCGGGCATTTTACGGTCTAAACCATTTGAACTCCTCGATACACCTTGGGGCACTGACTGACAATGAACTTGGCGTTTCCCCCAGCGCCATGATTTAAGGACTAGTGTTTGTTCGACTTGGTATTGAGTTTTGCGTGCGAACTTCTCGTTCTATCTGCGGCCCAAATTAGGCTACATATACTTTGCTATACGCATTTATCTGGGGATTGTCTTTGTTTCTCTTGACTTCGAGAATATCAGAGTTAAAACCCAGCCGTGTTCATGAGCTACAAAGTCGCTAGCCTGCGAATCATGGCGATTTTGGTTCTGCGCGCTAAATATTAAAGGCGGGCGAAAGCAGAGAAACTGCGAGGAGATTGGGGCGGAAACAACATGAAAAGCCGCTTCGCCGCTCGTTCGGGCGCGCTTTGCGCGCGTTTTTCCTTCGCCGCTCAGTCATGCTCCCGGAAAACCGCCATAGTACTCGGCTACAAAGTCGCACCTCTTGATAATTATACTTTTCTTTTCTTCTCTAGTTCAAGCTGAGCGTTTCTCCCTCCGTCATCGAAAGAAACATATCAAAATATTAATTTGTAGTCTAGCTACACAGAGACCGAGCATTTTGGCAGAATTGTGGAAAAGCAGGCCCATCCTTTGCATTAATTTTTTCCTTTGATTTCACTCTGCATATTTTTTAGAGGGGCATCTTTCCCTGCTCGATTTTTTTTCCTACCCCCAGCATCTTTTAATGGTACGTCTCTAAGTGACCAGCTGCTTCTTTTTTGACGTCACCAGACATGCCACACCCTACTTTGTGTCATTTGAGTGAACGCAGAAAATCGGCTTTCTTAGAAACGCACATTTCGGCTCAAAACATTTAGTGCTACTAGTTCCTTACATGAATGTGGAAAAATCTTTAGAATGGATTTTTGATTTAAATTCATCCTTCCGTCGAATTCGAAATGAGAATGGTAACCGTTCCACGAGTAACACTTTCAGACTTAACCGTCCCGTGTTTTTTTTTCTTTCATTTTTTTTTTCAAATAATTATGCTTGTTTCTTGAAAAAGGATGTTTTTTCGATTAAATTTGAACTTATTGAGAAAAATTCTCTGTGCGGTCCTGGTAGACCCAAAAAGTAGCTCCGAAAGCTCCCGAAAACGTTTTTAAGCTGGTGTTTTAAACTGCACGCTATTTTTGGAAAAAAAAAATGTGGTTACTAGCATTTTTGCCAAATGATTGAAAGGTTCATTCGAAGTCTAATTCGAACTTGAAATTGATCATGAAGTCGATTGCAAACTCGTCGTTTCTGGATTTCCTTTATATAGATAAAGCTAGATAATATAATGTTTTTTATGTACAACCCCAAACGATACCTGGTGATTAATAAAAATATTGGTTTTCCGACATAGCAGGCGCTTGGAAGTAGTAGGCGCTAGAAAGAAAGCTCGCGAGAGAGGGAGACTCGTGTGTCTCCCTCGCGCGCCTGTGTTTTCTTGCGGCCCACTACTTCCAAGCGCCTGCTACGTAGGCTCTTCCGACCTGAAAACCCTTCTCGAGGCGGGACGACGTGCATCTTCATTCACCATACCCGGTTTTTACCATATGGGAGCCCGGGGATTATTCATCAAAGTTTTGTGAGGGGAGGAGTCGTCGGAAGTTTTAAATTAAAGCCCTAAAGGAGATCAATCTACTGGGCGTGGCCCAACCTTTTTTTCACCCCTAAAAGAGACCATTTTAAACCACAGCCAAATAACAACATACAGCGACTTTTAATTAATATCCATGGCAAAGTGACGTTATCATCGATTACTTTTACCTTTACCCATACGTTGTTTTAACCATAAAAGAGACCTTAATTTACGTCTAAATATATAATGGCGTTTTGCCTAGAACACCCTACACATGTAAGTGACACCAAAATTAGAAATTTACCCCCCTAAGCGAGACGACGACGAGCATCCCCGACCCTTTCATATGGGAGTCCCCGGAGGGGGAACCAAACGCATTGAACACGTCGGAATCCAAAAAACATGCTTACTTTATTATTATCTCTACACTTCTCATTTCGGTTTAAACTTCAAATTTTACGAAATCTCTTTAAAACAGCATGTATATTTAAAGACCTTGTATTCTAAGCACGAGGAACATCTAAAATTGCAAACTTTTCTTGACTATTGTTTTCAACTCTTATGATTGGTCGAAATCTTTTAACACCAAAAAATAAACCGTTTAAAAATGGTCAAATACACAACTACCTTGTCATTTAGTTTCATGTATTTTCTGTATGAAAATGAAACTACAATGTGAGGAAAGCATATTACACCATAACAAAAGAAATTGGTTCCCGTCTAACCGGGTCCGTAGTAGTTTTACTTCAGTCCAACTTGAAACTTTGTCACCAACACGTTATTTCGTATTTATTATTCGTATACCGGCAATAAAGGGACTAAAAGCTAGAAAACTTTACAGTTACATTTCAGTTCCTTTCCCTGCCCTGGCCTGCCCTGGCGGTTAATGTATCATATATGTCGTTAGCCTGACATGTAGCTGTCAAAGTAGTTTCTGCAATGCAAGTAACAGCATTTCCGTTGATAACGTTTTCACTGAGTACTCACAGAGTCATCACATAAGCTTTTACTCCATAAAATTTCCCCTCCTTCCCTCCCTCATCAGATACCAATTTGTCTACCCGCTGGAGGGTGGGGCGAAGTGATTCCGTCCCAGTAGCCTTTGCACATGTACATGAATATTGCCGCCATTTTGTGATTTTGTTTTGTTCCCGGTGTGCGGGAAAATTCGAAAAACGAACATATTATACGCGAGAAAGGTCTGTCATGTTTTATTTAATCTGTTCGAAACCAGGATGTCTGTACGAATGCAAACGATTTACCCCTATCGTCAGAAAAGCTGGAGGACAAACTGGAAGTTATCATTACTGCAGTGGCTTCCATCAGCTTCCAATGATGCACGCTTTCAGCACGCTTTTTCGAGGTACGCTTAAGTAAAGCTTAAGTTAGATTTAGCTGTACGGACCTTACTAGAAGTCACCGCTTCAATGAATTTTATGCCAGTTGTTTGAAGTGGTGTGTCTATATACAAAGTCATGCTCAACTCGCGCGATCACGTCCTATAAACTTCCGGGGTAGCTAATAAATCGAACGAAACCGAACCAAAAATCAATCGGAAGTCAATCGAGCCCAATCGGTTTGTACACATTGTATATAGTTATCCCGAATTTCTTATTTGCACATACTGTATATAGTTTTTATTAATTTCTTATCTCTTAACATTCTTTTTTTTTTCATCTATAATAATTATTAATTAATTAATTTATTTATTCTATTTCATTTATTTTAGTGTCCCTTGTTCTACACCGCTATTACAGTCTGACACTTACACAAAGGTATCATCATCATCATCATCATCATCACCATCATCATCATCATCATCATCGGGTAAACTCTAAATGGAAGGTTTCTAAGTTGCCATTGCACCAGGTCTGAATGCCTGACTATTAGGTATGTTTCTCCTGCATTTTTCATTAATAATTGAAGTACCTCTTAAACGATTTTACGAAGGATTGCATCTGAAATTTAAGAGAAAATGATTGTCAGACAAGATGTCTGGTTAACCATTTTGGGATACCGATGTGGCCTTTGTAGAATAATTTATTATCGCTTGGTAAGATACACCAGCTTCATTAGTCTGAGAAAGCAGCTGACATTATTTTGTGACCCCACCACTTGTTTCGTCAGCAAAATGACCTCTGAGAAACGAGCGCAGAAATTCCACACTGATGATGTATCACTACCCAGTTCTGCGCGGCAGCACTAAAACATGGAATCTGGAAATGGAATGATGGAAACAGAAATGGAATCTGTGAAAGAGTAAAGTCGCCTGAACAACAATGATCAACATGTATTACAATAATTGGTCACAGCATGCAAACTCTATAAGCCCAAATTACAACAGAGAAGATGAAAACAGACCTGATTGTTTATATAGACAGGCGCATAGCCGGGGTTTGAGAAGGGGTGTTTGTAGTGATACGAATATTTCTTGACGGTGGGAAATACTGTGAGTGCCAAAGGCTCAAGCCTCTGGGGATTCTTTGGGCACTTGCTCCCCCAGAACATATTGAAATCTAGAAACCTGGAAATGCTATTTTCAGTAGTCTCCACATGAATATTTCAAACTTGATCAAGACTAAAATAACAGGTATTTTAGACATAACATTAATATTTCCATTTGACTTGGAACATTCATACATATAGTGATACCTATCGGCTAAGTACACGAAACGTTTTACAAAACTCGGCGTGTACTGCAAGGTATTTCGGAGCAAAAGCTTTTTTTAAAAGCCCCCCAGTTCCCCGGCTCCACTCTGTTTATACTTGATATGCATGATAGCCAGTGAGGAAAGCCTACTCTCGCCCATGGTACATCTCATGTAATTGTTTAGCCTTCTCATTGCGCTGATTGACCGCTCGCACTCGCACAATGTCCCGGGAAGAGTAACTGCAATCTTGAGAACAAGGTACAGGTTGGGGAAATCATCAGGATCACGTGCTTTCAAGGACGCAGTGCATGAATCAGCCATAATTATCCTGTCTTGCACCTTCATCTTCCAATGCTCAAATTCGGCAAAGAAGAGCTGTGGCGCAGGTAGATCATATTTGTATAGATCTACTAAGTTATTTAGCTGCGAGTTACAGATGACACTAACCCGAGCTGGTTACTGACCCTCACTGGCTGTCATGCATGTCAAGTGCAGTATGTCTATCGATCTGGACGAAGTTGTCAATTTATTTAAAGGCCTCCACCCGAGGATGATGCAATTATTGCAAAGTTTGCTTTACGAAGCTGAACAGTCATGTAGTGAGTTGATAACTAAGTAGCCCATGTTGTGGCCCCAGTTATCCTAGTGACCTATAGCTAGTATCATAATTATGTAGTGAAAATAATCCCACCATTGAAGATATTTCCTTAACAGGCGTTTCATTCTTGACAAATTAATGGAGTCTCGAAAGACGAAAGGCAGGGAATACAATCTTGGGGGACCTAGGTGATACGTGTTTGATACAATTGACGTTTGACGCTGCTTTCAGTACAAGACAGCGGAACCGGGAACTTGGGGCTTAAGCTTTTGCTCCGATATACCTTGTAGGACACATCGAGTTTTGTAAAACATTTCTTGTACTTAGCTGGTATGTATCACTGTGTATGGAAAACAAACTTTAAGTGTTTTTAGTCCTCCATCATTGACCTGCGAAGGGGGTTCGTTCGAACCCCTCGAACCCCCCAACCCCCCCCCCCTCCTACACACCTGATAGAGGATGATCCGGGAAACAAACAGCATCCATTAAAATAATCCAATCCCCGCCGACAAACTGAACAGTCTTCCCATTTAGTTCTAGTTAGATGTGAGGAAACACGACATGGTAGGTCTCTAGACATTCTTTCAGACTTTCTGTTATTGTTAATCCTGGCGAAGATGAGTTTGATTATGAGTAACTCATTCTAACTCCTTGAATTTGTGGGCTCACCAAAATACAGTCTCACTCGTAAAAATATCCCACGATATTGCACACTTAACCTTCCATCCTTATAGGTGACACATTAAAGAATATATTAAAGGAAGTGCAAAGACAAACTATAACAAAATCTCTCTGGATTGTACTTAATTAATAAGGAATTTGAACTTCTTTATTTTTCTATTATTGATTCCGTTTCCGGATTCTGTGTTTTAGTGCTGCCGGTCCTGGGTAGTGCTGTGGATTGGTTGAAACAAATTTCCCTCACTGCATGATCAATCAGAAAAGCACTATCCAGATCTGGGTAGTGACTTGTTATCAGTATGGTGTTTAATCTGTTCATGTTGTCCTTCAGCAGCATAATGAAAATGTATAAAACTGTTCTATTGAGGCCTTAAGCACTTAAGAATGGACTCTAAAATAAAATACTAAAATAGAAGGTCTGCGAATTCAGTACATTCTTCTCGGGAAGATTATAATTATTATGAGCGAAAATGACCCCGCTAATCTACGCCTCTATGAAGCATTTTACATTAGAAAGTGAGCTACTAACAGACTGACTGATTCACTGATTGATTAATTTATTTACTGCAAGTCTGACTGATTCACTGCAAGCCCTAGGATTTCAAATCCCATGGATGGATATTTTTCAGTTCCAGAGATCATTGGAAACCATCGGTAACAATTTTTTGGTTCCGTGAAAATTCATGGGAACCCACTTTAATTTCTTCTTATGTACAGAAACATGTTATCAACCCTCATTCTACTGATAATGAGACCCCTCCTCATAATCAACATTTACCATAGCTCACTTGGTTGGACAATGTGTTCAACATTTAAGGAATTTGTCCTTATGAATAAGCCACCTTGAATGCAAATATTGCTTTTATATTACATGTGGATATGGAAATATGGGGCTCATTTTTCTGTTGGGGTCCAAATTGACCCAGAAGCAAAAACAACAACGTTTAACAGTGACAGTGAACAAAAATCAAAACAAACGAACAAACCCCAATTAGCATGAAAACAAATACAATTGTGCATCTTATACTACTGTTGATATTTAAAAGTGTGTAGTCAAACAACTACAGAAGTATACTCACTTCAACTGTTCGCTAAAGATAAATTGTCACTAAAAGACCACCTTCTAAAAGTTCTTAAACTTTTGGAGTCATGTATATTCTCTTGGGACTGGAAGCCATAACAATCGCTGGTGTTAACTGCAAAACATCTTTCACGTGAGTCATCAGACGTGCAATGCCTTTGGGAATGATTCAAGATGTATGTAGTATTACAGCAACTGAGTCATAAAGAATTGCTCTACTAGTTAACAATCCGAGACAGTCGAAAAATGCTATAATATAACAGGATATGTCACTGGGAAACCATTTTTCGGTTCCATTATTTTAAGATCACTGTAATGACACGGTACCAGAAATGATCGTTACCGTGAAATCCTAGGGGGTTGTCACTGACTGGTTGATTGACTTACTGACTGTCTGAGTACATGTAATTCACTGACTGACTGATTGATTGATTGATTGATTGATTAAGAGACAATCCAGCTG
The DNA here is from genome assembly GCA_038088405.1 of Porites divaricata. NCBI lineage: Eukaryota > Metazoa > Cnidaria > Anthozoa > Scleractinia > Poritidae > Porites > Porites divaricata. Next base: position 37,295,737 of record JBBMOI010000001.1, on the reverse strand, counting down.
ATTCACTGACTGACTGTTACTTACAGTCTGACTGATTCACTGACTAATTGATTGGTTTACTAACAGTCTGACTGATAGATTTACTGATAGTCTGATTGATTCACTGGTCAACTGGTTGATTGATTAATGACAGTCTAACTGATTCACGGACTGCCTGATTGATTTACTGACAGACTGACTGACTCACTGATTGATTAATTTATTTACTGACAGTTTGACTGATTTACTGACTGGTTGTTTGATATACTGACTGTCTAATAATTCACTGATTGATTGATTCAGATTGATTTATTTATAGGGACAATCCAACTGAATCACTGACTGACTGACTTACTGACAGTCTGACTGATTCACTGACCAACTGATTGGTTTACTAACAGTCTGACTGATTAAATTACAGACTGACTGATTGATTTACTGATAGTCTGACTGATTCACTGACTAGTTGATTGATTTACAGACAGTCTGACTAATTCACTCATTGATTGATTGATTGATTGATTTAAGGACAATCCAACTTATTCACTGACTGAGTGATTCACTGACAGCCTGACCGATTCACTGACTGATTGATTGATTCTTTGACAGTTTAACTGATTCACTGACTGACAGACTGATTTGCTGACAGTCTGACTGATTCACTGATAGACTGATTGATTTACTGATAGTCTGACTGATTCACTGACTAGTTGATTGATTTACAGACAGTCTGACTAATTCACTCATTGATTGATTGATTGATTGATTTAAGGACAATCCAACTTATTCACTGACTGAGTGATTCACTGACAGCCTGACCGATTCACTGACTGATTGATTGATTCTTTGACAGTTTAACTGATTCACTGACTGACAGACTGATTTGCTGACAGTCTGACTGATTCACTGATAGACTGATTGATTTACTGATTGTCTGACTGCTTCACTGACTTAATGATTGATTCATGGATTGTCTGACCAGGGGTTTCAGTAAAAATTGAAGTAGCCAGCTGGTTTGAATAGAGTAACTGACTGTGTATTAACAAGGGACTATTAGTCCCCCTTTTTCTTAGGTTAAGGGGGTCTGGGAGCATTCTTCCCGGAGCCTTAAAATGCAATTTTCAGCGTTCTGGGGTTTGACTAAATTTGACAACAAAAGAGCGTGTCTTCCATTCAAGAAAATGTAGCTTTCAATTATTTATCAGTCACACAATCAATTCCTACCAGTGATCAACAAATAATGAAAACTAAATTACGTACTTTTGCACATGCAAACAAATTCTATGCAAACCTATAAAGAAACTTGTGAAAAAATGACTGAAATAGAGCATTCATATGACTAAGGCCCTGTTTACAAAGAGGGAGGGTTACCCCAATGCTAGGGTTACCCGAGCAAGAGGGTTACCCTAGCACTCAGCCGTCAGTGCTTATTGAAACCCCTGCCTAGAAGACAAAGGAAATTGACAATCAACTTAACCTGGAATTAAATATGACTCGAAGCATATACATGTACTGTACCTGGGTGTGTGTTGAGTTATGTGAGTTTGGAAATAAAAATTAATATACAGCTGGCCTGGGATTTTCCTCCCAGGAGCAAGTGGATGTTGAGGAGGGTTTTTCACCCAGCTGTTCTTCCACAGCCCCTATTCAGGTAAAATCTCTTGATGTTAAAATTAATGTGGCAATTTGTCTCGAACAGGGTGTGACGTATTGTTTGATGCATGTTTATGAGTGGCTCCAACACTAGAGAGGCAGCTGTATTAAAGGACATCATTACCAAAGGAAAGAGATGACAAGTCACTAGGTTGGTTTGTAAACCTTCATTGGTAATACTACAAGCATAGCAAAATAGGATGTTGCTAGTAAATTGAGTGGCATTTTGATAAGGGACCTCTCCCAGTTAAATAGGGCATTTCTGATCATACTATATTTAATAGTCAATCTCTTAGGGTCTTAAGGTCTATAATATTGTCAGTGTCATAATGTTATATGTGTTAATCCTTATTGAGTGACGTTATTATTATAATTGTTATTATTATTATTATTATTATTATTGATATAAAATGGATAATACCTCTGTTTTATAAGTATTGTTTCTTAAATGGAACTGATAAATAGACTATTAACTCAGATTGCAGTCTTTGAACTCAACAACTCCAGAATTTTAGCCAAAAACATTGTTAAGCCTAGGACTTTATCAAACAACACCTCTTCGTTAAAATATTAAAATTGGCTGATTTTGTTAAAATATTAAAATTGGCTGATAACTAAAATATCATTCATAATTAATTTTTGTAAAATTTGAAATTGAAAACTACTTCAAATTTTAGACTTTGTTAGCACTGTGTTTGGAACTTTGTTTAAAGTTTTAATGATTTGATTTTTACATGGAGGATAAAAAGATGTAAAACTGACTGTAGGTATAAGATCAGACATGCAATCTACTTTATGGCTTATACAGCCAGCATCAGTAATTGACAGTCTTGCTGATTGATGACCTGACTGGCTACCTGACTGGCTTGGTGACTGTCTAACTTACCGACTGACTGACTAGTTGACCAACTCACTTACTGGCTAATTGACTGACTGACTAACTGACTGACTAACAGACTGACTGGTTGACTAACTGATTGATCAGTTGATTAACTGGCTGACTGACTGACAGACTAACTGATTGACTGGCTTGCTGACTGACTGACTGGACAATAATTTATACAGGCTGAATGATTTGTTACCAGAAAAAAATGATTGGCTGGCTGTATACTGTCTGGGCCGGGGCTAATGGGATGACACAGTGACTGAATGATTTAGAGCTGACTGTTTCACTGTGATCTTAGGATTTTCTAACCTATTGGTAAATCATGAGTTACCCCCCTTTCAATCTGATATGACAACTATGTAAAACCAATATTTTTATAATCTTGGATGGCTTGTTTTCTAACTACATGATCATCAAATATTACTTCATGGCTCACTTTGTCCTAAAACAAACAAAGAGGAAATGTCCAAATTTTGACCAAAACCATGGGTTATAACTCTTTTAAAATATCCATTATGGTGACTATGTAAAATCAATATTTTTGTAGTCTAGGAGGGCTTGTTTTCTCGCTAGGTGCTCATCCAACATTATTTCTTGGCCTATATATATTAAAAATCAAACAAGTGTGAAATCTCTTGTATTATTAATTCCAATATGGCATCTGTGTAAAATTCATATTTTCTTAGTCCAGCAGGAAGGTCTATTTTTTTTACTAGATGATCATCAGAACATTATTTTCAGGCCTTATATTTCCAAAAACGAACAAAGAGGAAATTTTCAACTTTTGACCAAAACATGGGTTAGCCCCTTCGAAAAATCCTAATATGGCCACTGAGTAAAACCAATATCTTTTCGTCTAGGAGGGCTTTTTTCGCTAACTAGATGATCAACAAACTTTATATTTTTGACAAAAAATCATGGGTTAACCTTTTTAAAAAATCTCAGTATGGCAACTTTTTAAAATCAAAAATTTTGGTTTAGGAGGTGCTTGTTTTCCAACTAGATGATCATTGAACATTTTTCAGATCCATTTTGTCCAAAAGCAAAAAACAAAATTTCCAAATTTTGACTAAAACCTTACCTCTTTGAAAAAAATTTAATATGGCAACTATTTAAAATTGATTTTTTTATCATCTAGGAAGGCCTTTTTTAACTACAGGGGGGTGCAATCCATTCAACCTAAATTTCCGGAAATTTCAGTCCAAAACTCAATGGATCGGTTCGGTCCAACCGGAAAAGTTTCAAAAAAATGGGTCCACCTTTTGAGGTGGACCACTTTTCCTGGTCGGACCGGTTGGAATTTTGGTTGAATAGATCGCGCCCAGGGTGTCCCAAAAGTTCATTCCTCTAATTTCATGCACTATAACTTTTGATCAAAACTTTATTTTTACATGAAATTTCTAAAAGATGTTTATTTCTCTATCAAGTACATGTATTCAGAATTTCAGTAACTGGCATGCCCTTTTTGTTTTTTATCACATTCTGTAGCCGTTGCAGTATGAAGTGGGATACAGCGTGTAGACCCACAAATGATCCATTTTGAGCTTTTTTATCACCTGGTGCGCAGGATCCAGTTCAACCCCCAAAAAACATTTGTTCGGTCTAAGCAGCTGAAAAAATATATTTTGGGCATTCATCCAAAAAAGATAATAACCCTGGCCCCCTCCCACAGTAAGGCTTTTGTACTTCTTTACTGGGCGTTGATTGGCAGAATAAGCAGAGGTTTTTTTGCCATCTCAGGAGCCTCTAATTTTAAACATTTTAAACAGCTTTTCATGACCCTTTTATTTGGCTTGCTAACTATGTGAGACTGAGCTTCCTTGTTGAGTCTCTTATTTTGTATCTCGCCTTCTTTAAAACTATTTTAATTAGCTACTTTATTCAGGGTTTTTGGTCTTCCCCTTAGTTTCTTGCCTTCAAAACCTTCATTTCTCCATGGTTATTCTACCACCCAACATTTGGGTTTTTCCAGTTTTTAGCAATTTCTACAACGGATAAGCCAGTAAATCGAAGTATACAGGCTTGTGCTCTCACGCAGCTGAACGTTTTTGCGTTAAGGGTGTTTATCTTTCGTAATATTCACAAAAAACAAGGAAGGAGTTCGAGCAATTCAGGATATGAAATACAATAAGTAATTATGTGCACCTTTGGCGCGGAAGTACACAGATCGAATATTCGAGTCAAAAGATGGCACAACAAGTATGCCGAAAACAGTGAATTATATTGAAAGACACAACTTTTGTTAAAATTATTTGCTTACCAAGTCCAATCGTACTGAAATACAGACTTATAAATTACGCGAACGAACTTTTGGGACACCCTGTATAATTATGATGATCAGACATTATTTCTAGGCCTAAATATGTCCAAATACAAAAAAAATGAAAAATTTCCAAGTTTTGACCAAACTCAGGTTAACCCCTTTAAAAAATTCCAATGTGGCGACTATGTAAAATGAATATTTTTATAGTCTAGGAAGGCTTTGTTGTACTAAAGGGTCATCAAACATTATTTCAAAGCCTATTCTGTCCATAAACAAACAAAGAGGACATTTCCATTTTTTTACGACAACTATGTAAAATCAATATTTTTTCTAGTCTCTAAGGACTTTTTTTCTAACTACATGATTATCAAACATCATTTCAAGGCCTATTAATTTTTGTTGAAACCAAACAGAAAAATTTCAATATGGCCACTTGACCAAATAGGCTTTTTCTATAGTCTAGGAAGGCTTGGGTTTTAACTACATGATCATCTAACATTATTTCTAGGCATAGTTTGTCCAAAAGCAGACGAAAGAGTAGTTTTTTTAATTTTGGACTAAATTCATCGGGTCCCCCCTTTGGAAAAATTTCAATATGGCCACTTGACCAAATAGGCTTTTTCTATAGTCTAGGAAGGCTCGGTTTTTAACTAGATGATCATCTAACATTATTTCTAGGCGTAGTTTGTCGAAAAGCAGACGAAAGAGTAGTTTTTTAATTTTGGACTAAATTCATAGGGTCCCCCCTTTGGAAAAATTCCAGTATGGCCACTTGACCAAATAGACTTTTTCTATAGTCTAGGAAGGCTAAGTTTGTAACTAAATGATCATTTAACATTATTTCAAGGCATAGTTTGTCCAAAAGCAGACGAAAGAGTAGTTTTTTAATTTTGGACTAAATTCATAGGGTCCCCCCTTTGGAAAAATTCCAATATGACCAAATAGGCTTTTTCTATAGTCTAGGAAGGCTAAGTATGTAACTAGGTGATCATCTAACATTATTTCTAGGCGTAGTTTATCCAAAAGCAGACCAAAGAGTAGGTTTTTAATTTTGGACTAAATTCATAGGGTCCTAGCCTGAATTTCATCCGATTACTTCGAGTCGTTATTACTCCCTCAGTAACGTCTGAATCGACCGGCCGTTAATGCCGTCCAGTGACGTCACTACTCCCTGATCTTTGCTTTAATTCATGCAAAAAATAAAACACGGTTTTCAAGTCGCAAAGCCGAGAAATACCGTTTGGAAATGTCTGCATGATACAGAATTGCTTTATTTTTTTCGATCGTAATTCATGTTTAACGTTCAAACTATCAACTGCATGCAGTACAACTCTGAACCGGTTGTACTGAATTCTATAATCAAACTCGGTCGCAATCACGCAATGAAACAAACACACACGGAACACTTAGTTAAAAAACACAATGATTTGCTTTAATTCTGAAAAGAAGCTATTTGGTTCTTAACGAAGAAAAAAACAAGGAAACAAGAAAGAAAAGCTAACAGAATCATTACGCTTGACGGTAAAAATAGCAAGAAGGTCGAATCATAACAGTCAGATCTCAGAAAACTTCACGTAAACAAAGTCAATGGCCGCCAAAACCACAAAGCAGCTCTAAATTAAAAACCTACCGACTCTCCGCAATGATTCTTCATTCGCAGTTCAATTTAGCATTTCAGTTTCGAAGACAAGGGCAATTTTGCTGTTTAAGATAAAGATTAAGCTTATAGAAATGTTTGAACTACACGAAAGAATGCCGGGGAAACGATCCGCTGAATATCAAGCGACAATCCCGCTAAAATTTTTCATAATTATACATAATTATGCAAATGTTTAGACAATCAACCAATCAAAATCACTACCCGGTTTTCGGGTAGTGAGTGACGTCACTGGACGGCATTAACGGCCGGTCGATTCAGACGTTGTTGAGAGGAGAAAACGACTTGAAGCAATCGGATGAATTTCAGGCTAATAGGGTCCCCCCTTTGGAAAAATTCCAGTATGGCCACTTGACCAAATAGGCTTTTTCTATAGTCTAGGAAGGTTCTGTTTTTAACTAGATGATCGTCTAACATTATTTCTAGACGTAGTTTGTCCAAAAGCAGACGAAAGAGTAGTTTTTTAATTTTGGGCTAAATTCATAGGGTCTCCCCTTTGGAAAAATTTCAATATGGCCACTTGACCAAATAGGCTTTTTTTATAGTCTAGGAACGCTAAGTTTGTAACTAGATGATCATCTAACATTATTTCTAGGCGTAGTTTGCCCAAAAGCAGACCAAAGAGTAGTTTTTTAATTTTGGACTAAATTCATAGGGTCCCCCCTTTGGAAAAATTTCAATATGGCCACTTGACCAGATCGACTTTTTTTATGGTCTAGGAAGGCTAAGTTTGTAACTAGATGATCATCTAACATTATTTCTAGCCGTAGTTAATCCAAAAGCAGACCAAAGAGTAGGTTTTTAATTTTGGACTAAATTCATAGAGTCTTCCCTTTGGAAAAATTCCAATATGGCCACTTGACCAAATAGGCTTTTTTTATAGTCTAGGAAGGCTAAGTTTGTAACTAGATGATCATATAACATTATTTCTAGGCATAGTTCATACAAAAGGAGACCAAAGAGTAGTTTTTTAATTTTGGACTAAATTCATAGGGTCCCCCCTTTGGAAAAATTCCAATATGACCAAATAGGCTTTTTCTATAGTCTAGGAAGGCTCGGTTTTTAACTAGATGATCTTTTAACATTATTTCTAGGCGTAGTTTGTCCTAAAGGAGACCAAAAAGAGTAGTTTTTTAATTTTGGGCTAAATTCATAGGGTCCCTCCTTTGGAAAAATTTCAATTTGGCCACGTGACGAAATAGGCTCTTTTTATAGTCTATTTTTATAGGCTAAGTTTGTAACTAGATGATCATCTAACATTATTTCTAGGCGTAGTTTCTCTAAAAGCAGACCAAAGAGTAGTTTTTTTAATTTTGGACTAAATTGATAGGGTGCCCCCTTTGGAAAAATTCCAATATGGCCACTTGACCAAATAGGCTTTTTCGATAGTCTAGGAAGGCTCGGTTTTTAACTAGATGATCATGTAACATTATTTCTAGGCGTAGTTTGTCCGAAAGGGGACCAAAGAGTAGTTTTTTAATTTTGGACTAAATTCATAGTGTCCCCCCTTTGGAAAGATTCCAATATGGTCACTTGACCAAATAGGTTTTTCTATAGTCTAGGAAAGCTCGGTTTTTAACTAGATGATCATGTAACATTATTTCTATGCGTAGTTTGTCCAAAAGCAGACCAAAGAGTAGCTTTTTAATTTTGGGCTAAATTCATAGGGTCCTCCCTTTGGAAAAATTCCAATAAAATTATGACCACTTGACCAAATAGGCTTTTTCTATAGTCTAGGAAGGCTCAGTTTTAAACTAGATGATGATCTAACGTTATTTCTAGGCATAGTTCATCCAAAAGCTGACCAAAGAGTAGTTTTTTAATTTTGGACTAAATTGATAGGGTCCCCCTTTGGAAAAATTCCAATATGGCCACTTCTCTAAGGTAGCCATTGTGGAGAGTTTTAACTTTATCTAAAAATACCTTGGAATCCTAATATTATCATGTACATTTATATGAAGCTTTGCTCAGCCTTCAATTGCTGTTATTTTCTTTTTCAGGCATAAGAGAAGAACAAAGATTTGTCATGAACAGGATTGGAGCAGATCATTAGGTGTTCATAAGTGGCTCCAGGAGGAACAGCTGACATAAAGGACATCGTGGCCACAGGAAAGAGATGACAAATTGCTAGGTTGGTTTGTGAACCGTCATTGGTAATACTCTCATTGGTTACCTACAGAATTTAAGATAAAGATTTAGCTCTAGAAATGTTTTCCTGACACTGGGTAGGAAGTCATTTACATGTGGCAGGGCTATGGCTAAGATTTTAAGTTGCTGGGTATATGGGGAATTAGCCTGTGAAAAACAGCCATTTATCCTTGCTCCTTATCACTTGGGACGTTTTGCAAGGTGTAACTTCTGGGATTCAGCAACAGAAATTCCATACTGATGAAGAATACATTCCACAAGTATTGCTTGTTTTTCTATAGATTTATAGCTAGACATAATATCCAAAGCCAAGCCAATGGATGATGGTGTACAATAGCATTGGAAGAACATGCACACAGTGCCTACAATGACTTATGAATAGAGGTATTTATTAGATCTAGAAATACAGAGAGAATGTTACAAACAAAAATGAGACAGTGTTGCAAAATTTTGACCTTGGTTCCTGTCTGTATCTTTTCAGTTTGATAAAATTATTGTACACTTATGGCTCGTTGCATGGCACGAGTTACTCCACTCATAACAGTAACAATTCTCTGGAGCTGTGGCATATCATACATTAACTGAGATTTACTGTTCCAGTGTAAATTTTTACTATAAGAATTTGACTACTTTGTTGTTTAATCAGCGCTAATGGCCAAATTGGGGAGATATTTTTACGTTATCAATATGGAGTGTGACAGACGTTCGTTCTTGTGTAATGTCCCCCAGTAGCGATGAGTGAGGAGAAAGGTCTGTTTTCCCAGGCTGGGTAATTGAACAGTTAAGATGTCCCTTTCGTTTTATTTTGCTTTTGTTTGCTATGAAAGTAGTCATAGGTTAATTATGCCCTTAAAAGCTGGGAAAATCCTGGGCCTCCAGCCCTTACTGACAGCCCTGGTGTGGGGTTTTCCCCCTAAAAGCAAGTTGTTCTGCAGGAATGTATTTCACCCCACTGTTGTTCTACACCCTTATTCAGGCCAAATCTTTTAATATTAAAATTAATGTGGTAATTTGTCTTGAACAGGGTGGAACAGATCATCAGATGCATGTTCATGAGTGGCTCCAATGATGCAGGCAGCTGTGGAAACTAAAGGAGATTATTGCCACAGGAAAGAGATCACAAGTTCATAGGTTGGTTTGTGACCTTCACTGGTGTTACATGTACTCCTAGCATTGCAAAGTAGAATTTGACTTAATCATGTAGTAAATTGGTTGTCATTTTGATTAGGACCACTCCCAGTCAAATTGGACATTTCTGAGCATACATATCTTTACTTCCTCAAATTTACCAGTCTCTGAATGTGATGTGTTTATCCTCACTAAGTAGAATTATTATTATTATTATTATTATTATAAATTAATTATACATTTTAATTACCACAGCTACAATCTGTTGAAAAAAGAAAAGGGGCACCAACTTATTTATTTAGCAAAAATTGTTTATGAGACATTGTGGAATTCAAGCTCTCTTGCCCATCAGATTCTAAGATTTTATTCAACCCTTGAAATAGCAACTTTGATTGGGCATGGTGAACCGATAAACAGAAAAATATATTTAATGTAATCTTTAGTGACTGTAAATTGACTAAGTTGGTTTCACCTGTTGCTTATGTAGGCTTATTTTTTCTTATCCAGATCAGATGCACTATGCCACAAACAGAATGGATCAAGTCTTCAACATTAATTTAAGCTTTAGAGGTTATCTTAAGTACCGTAAGTGCTGTAGAGATGGCTTTGTAATCCAGCTCCTGAGTGAACCACATAAACAAAATGTGGCTTAATGCTTGGTCAAAAGATGATAATTTTATTAATCTTATCCAGGACACAAAATCAAAAATGCATTTAAACGCACTTTAAAGGAGTTAACAATAAAAGTGCATCTTTAAGGGGTTGGCTGGTTTGCGCACACCCAGTAGTTCGCAACAACATTCACATGATACATGGAATGTGGTTTTTTTGTGCTACGAGGTTTTTTAATACAATCTTTTAACTGCAGAAATCAGTAAGTAAAACGTACAGTGCAAAAGTATCAACAGCTGATTCCTCGTATGTAGTTCAGGGGAAAATTACTTTAGTTGCTGTTATAATAAATGCAGAAGACTATGTTTTGGTTTTGAACAGAATGAGGAACAACTCAAAGAATTGAAGGTAATTGATAAAAGTGAGTTGAATCAATGTAGTGTAGTTTGAAAAATTCACTTGACCCTAACCTTTTCAGGAAAAAGAACAGTCTGTATTTGAAGCTCAAAATTAAAGGCAATCCAAATCACTGTCAACACAAACTGAAGGAAAAGTGTCCAAAACACTTTTAAGTGTTCATAGCACTTGAAACTTAATTTGAGAGTTTCCATGAATTACTGGAGGAAGTTACATCTCGGGGTTTCACATTCACTTTCTGACTGGATTTTGGAATTATCACAACCTTCATCTTATTCAATGAAAATGTGTACATATGAAAATTTAATTTTTTAATCTTATTGTGCAAAGAACCTCTCAGTTCAAAACATTTGGCGTGATAAATAATCATTCCAAATAGATTTTTGATTTTATTCCTGGATAAGTATTAATTTACTTTTGATCAGTTTTGCCACAGCTATGTTATACATATAATGCTAAGTTCTGCTATAGTTAAAAGGCAGTTTTACATCATCATTTTTCATGTGCCAATTTTTGCAGTTGCAAAGTCATTGCAAAAATTTAAAACTACCATAATTGTCAATGAACCATGAAAACTTTGGTTAAAAGCTCACAATCATTGTGTCAACAAACATGTGGAAAAGTGAAAGAAAACAAGGAAAAGTTTGACTAAAAAGGAGAAACAATCTAGCTTTAATTTTTCCATCATAAAGATAATCATGCAATGTGTTGCAAGCTGACACTAATGTGCATTGAAGTTTCATGTTATCATTCAGCCAAGTCAATTTCTGGTTCAAAGAACCTTATGTATACTACAATTGCACCAAGAAAGTTTAAGAAAAATGTTTACAACAGAAATAAATGAATCAAGTTTAGAGTGTTGCTGAAAAGAGAGTATGCAACTCAAAGTGGCAACCTTAACTCAACAACTCAAAAGAGTAGCAAAAAGTGGTTGAACTTAGCACTTTATTAAACAACCGTATAACGTTGAAAAAATCTTGAAATGGGCTAAAATGTCATTCATAATTTTGCAAAATTTGCTATTTCAAAACAATAAAACATTTGAATTTTGTTGGCACTGTGGTTGGAACTTTGTTAAAAGTTCTCATGATTTTCACATGTAAGATGAAGAGATGTAAAATTGACTGTTGGTTAGATCAGACATGCTATCTATATTGTGGCTTATACAGCCAGCATCACTAACTGACTGACTTGTTAGCTGCCGTACTGACTAGCATACTGACTGACTGGCTTACTGTCTGACTGACTGACTGGGTAGCTGTTTGACTTGCTGACTAACTGGCTGGCTGACTGACTCACTGACTGACTGTAATAACTGACACTGAGTTTCTGGCTGATGACTAACTGACTGGCTGGCTGTCTGACTTACTGACCTACTGGGCGACTGACTTATCAACTGACTTACTGACTAACTGACTGGCTTGTTGATGGACTGACTGGCTGAGTAATTGGCTGACTGGCTGATGACCGACTGACTGGTATACTGGCTGACTGACCAACTGTGCTGATTGACTGACTGTCTGATGAGTGGCTGTTTAACTGAGGGGCTTGTTGACTGACTGACTGACTGACTGATGACTTATTGACCTGCTGACTGACTACTGGCTGACTAACCGACTGTGCTGAATGACTGACTGGCTGACTGACCTTACTGGCTGACCTTACTGGCTGATGACTGACTGGCTGACTAACTGACCGACTGGCTGACTGACTGACTGACTGACTGGCATACTGAGTGACTAGCTTATTGACTGACTTACTGACTTGCTGACTTGCCGACTGACTGACTAACTGACTGGCTTGTTTACTGTCTGACTGACTGATTTACATAATGACATACTGAGTGACTGACCTGCTGACTGACTAACCGAGTGGCTGACTGGCTTGTTGACTGTCCGACTGACTGACTGGCGAATTGACTACCAGTACAGACTTAGCAATCAATCATGACTGAATAATTGGCCCATTTTATCCAAAACCAAACTAACACGAAATTTCCAATTTTTGCCCAATAAGGTGGTTAACCCCCTTGAAAGATGTAAATATGGCGACTATGTAAAATACATAATTTTGTATCCTGGGACGACTTGTTTTCTAACTAGATAATCATCAAACACAACTTCAGTGCCCAGTTTATTCTAAAATAAACAAAGAGGAAATTTGCAATGTTTGACCAAAATCATGACAAAAAAACTGAAAATCTGACTCAAAAATATCTCAATATGGCCACTGTTTAAAAAATCAATAGTCCAGGAAGGCCTTTTTTCTAACTTGATGACGGGCAAACATTACTTCTCGCTCATTTTGTTCAAAAACAAATTGAGATGAAATTTGCAGTTTTGCCCAGTCATGGGTTAACCCCGTTAAAAAAATCTCAATGTTGCCACTGTGTAAAATAAATATCTTTATAGTCTAAGACGGCTTTTCTTCTAACCAGAAAATCAAACACCACTTCAAGGCCTATTTTTCCTAAAACAAACGAAGAGGAAATTTTCAATTTTTGACCAAAATCATGGGTTGACCCCTCTAAAATGTCTAGTATGGAGACTATGTGAAATCCTTTTTTTATTGTCTAGGAGGGCTTGTTTTCTTCCTAATTAGTTGATCAATTTACCTCGTTACTTGCTGACTGCATGACATACTGATATATCTTCTTACTTACTACTTGACTGGAATATCGACATATTGACTGAACAACTTAGTGGTTTATTGACTTTGACTTGGTCGTATTTTTTAATACTAACTGAATGAATGACTTGTCTTGACTGTATAGTCTTGGTGGATCGCATGTCTGTGCTAGGGTATTTCTTGGTTTATTTACTGTGAACTTTTTTCATGAATCTCAAATGTGCCTTTCATTGCCTAAATTGCAAGGGGAGTGGGTACTAGCTATTGGCGCCGTGAACTATGGAGTCGTTTTTGAGTCACAACCAATACGTGTTGAAGCTGGAATGTTGGTTAGAAGAAGAAAACGACAATTTAGGGTATTGGTTTGGCACGCGAGAAATCACTTCACTATTATAAATGAACTGTGAGAATTAGCAAGGAGAATTGACATTTTCATCACTTGGGAACTAAAAAAAGTTCACAGTATCAAGAAAAAAGTCTTGGATTACGCTTAGTGTGTAATTTGAGACTAACTTTGTTAATGATTTGTCTATTTCTCGCAAAATGTGCCACAAAGGAGTGCGTTATGAATCCTTTTCTTTCCAGTTTGCTTCAGAATCGTAGTCTTGTTTGCAGTTGTCGTTGAGATAGTCACACAAGGCGTTTGTCTCTGCGTGACGAGCCCAAGAGCCACTTCAAGGAAGATTGCACCATTTTATACATAACAATAAAACAGTCGAGATAATTATTTTTTGGTCGATTTCGTTTCTGAAAAACACTTGTTTGTGGTTTACTTTGCGTCGAAATGCAAACTGCTTGACAAAGATAAGTCCGATTGTTACAACAATCGGATTTACTAAGGGTTTATCAAAAGCAGAACTTAGCTTTTTCTCTCTCTCTCTCTCTCTCTCTCTCTTGATTTAAACCAGCTAGTGCTTTAATTTGAAAATACGAGTGTTGGTGCGAGTTTGAAAAAGACCTTGAGATGTTTCAATACGGTTTATCGGAGACCATACCGATATGTTTCATTCGACTTAGTGCGAATATTGTCAATGTTTTACATTCAAAAGTTGCAACAAAATTCAAACTAAAAATTAATGTACTAGTCATGGTGGTATGCATGATTGCCATTAATTTTGAAAAAATAGCATAACGTCAAAACGATGAACGTTGTACTAACGGAGAGTTTTGGCCGGTTTGTAGGCTACGATTGCCTTGAAATTTCAAGGTGTTACAGTGAATCGATCTTAATGGAAGTTTCGGACATTATTATGCACGTCATGAAGATTATTTGATGAGGTTTAAAAAAGAATTCTGTCAAGCCGTTCTAGAGATATACAGAGAAACGCTAATAATCAAAATTTAGAATAAAGTTGCACTTAGACAGGTGGTGAGATAACAGCTTAGTTTTCAGGATCACATGAAAACAAAATTCACCAAAATTTCCAAGCAGCGAAATACGATAGTGAGCAGCATAGGATTAATTTGAGTCATTTAGAACTTTTTTATTAAACAATAATTTATCGCAATTATTCAATCCAGAATTATTCAGTGGTAAAAACTTCATAGCGATCACACAAGGATAATATCACTTTTTGATATGAATGAAACATATCGGTATGGTCTCCGAAAAACTCAATCGAAACACCTTAAAATGTTGCAAAATTTGCGTGGGCGAAAGTTCTCTTAATAATGTTTTGTTTTTCCAAGTTCGCATCGACACTTGTACTTTGTTGTTGAAGTACTTATGGTTTTCTCAAACGTAAAGGCTCAGACACATTGAAGCATTGCGCGCAGTAAATTTACGTCGTTTTTTAGCGCGGAGATTGTTGCTTGCGATGTGTAAAGAAAAGCAATTTGTTCAATAAATTTTCAACAACATTGAATGCAACAGTCGCTTGGTTAGAAAACGATGTGATTTAAAGATAAGTTTATACTAGCGACATAAACGGAAGCAAAACCGGTACAATTGAGTTCAGTTAGATCGCCAACAACAAAAGCATAAGCAGAAACGTGGGAAGAAGGAACATACTTATTCTTTCCTTGATCATCACCAATTCACAAAATTAAAGAGCAAGCGCAAGAAGAATAAAACGAACGCGTTTGGTTTTCTTGTACCTGTGCTTTAAATGCGTGAATTACTGGTGAGAATAGAAAGAATAGTGCTTACTTTCTCCTGTGTTTTTGTTTATTCTTGTGCTGTTACGTCTGCTCTTATGCTTGTGTTTACGTCGCTGGTGTAAACAAGTCTTTACTACGCGCAATGCTTTGCTGTGTCCGGTCCTTTAGGGTGTTTATGTGGTTCACTCTAGTTGGATTACAAAGTAAACAGCACGGGTACTGAAGATGACAATACCTTATTGAAGAAATAAAACTTGTCTCTGTTGTCCATTAATTTACAATAAAAAAAATTTAAAAAAAAATAATCTAGCCTTCCTCGCCCCTGCCGGGCTGCTTCCACTCTGCTCCGAGTCGGTGTTCATTCTTCTGTCCTCATTTAATATTCCAACTTTAAAATCCTGGTCTGTTTTATCTGATCCCTTCATTCAAGCTGGGGGCAGTTGGACACTTAGAAAATTCAACCGTTTGTTCCCAAGTGGGGTGGGCAGCGTAGAGGAAAGTGAGAGTTTGCTCCTCATACCCTCAGGATCTCATTCATTTGCGTCACAATACCACACCGGCCAAAATTAATTCTCCGCGAAAAATAAAATTTGTTTTGCTTGAAGACGCGTATCTACAAAGTCAATATATCGTGAAAATTTCCAGAGACTCGGACAAGAAAAAAGAGGGTGCTACAGAGTGTTCACTCACTTTTCAGAGGGTCTTTGTCAGAAACGAAGGCAGAGAATTGAACAAAGAATCGCGCTGGGGTGACTGACCTTCATTTCACAAATTTCACCAAAGAGCACAAGTCAATAACAATCTCTCCTCTGCGAAGCAACTAATGCTGGAGTTCTCTCGCCCTATTTTAATGTTTAGTGATTAATGTTTAGGTCAAATAAGATTTTATTCTAGCGCTGTTTGTTATTATTTATCCTAAAATGCGATGTGCCGCGATTGAGTTTTGGTCTTAATGTTTCTTAATATCTAAATTTGCCCGCCCTATTATGAATTAGGATGCCGTTATTTAGAATCAGTGCCGAATAGATTTCGCCTTTAAATTTCGCCAAAGGGATTAGATCTAGAGCCACTTTGTAAATAAATATTTCATTTAAGTTAAATTTTGGATCCTTTTACTTCTAATGATAATAACGGACAAATTTTCGCATTTCGAAACGAAAAAGGAAATTAGCGGAAATATATTTTTTATCCTATCAAGTAAAATTAAATGTTAGCTGGAAAACTTGGATTTGATTTAAGTCTTAATTTATGCAGCTAGCCAATAATGAAAATTTGCCGGAATAGTAATTTGAGCCAATTTCCCTAGAGATGTTTCAGCTGTCGTGACCGGAATGGATACTTAACATCAGCTTTTCGCCAAAAGACTTGAAGTAGTCAAATGTGTTGTTTAAATTTAAAAAAAAAAAGAAGAGGCATCTTCCAGTCCTTTATGCGAAAGCCGATTTTAATGTATCAATTGAAGTCACTGCTGAATGAAATTAGCTGAAAATTTAAGGAAAATTCTAAAATCTATGCTTATGATTAAACGTTGTTTATAAATTTATGCCTACAACCGAACCTAAAGTATGAAAGTCAAATTAACTTGATTTACCACACAAGCCAAGGAAATCTACTCTATGTCCCTTTCAAAAAAAGGAAATAGAGAAGACTTCCACCGCAGTCTGATTAACCAAGTTAATTTTATCGTAATAATTTGATCCTAAACTAATAGGGTTTAGTTATCTAGGTTTCCGAAGGCTTAAGTAATATCGAAGAGAAGTTAGTCTTTAACATCAACAGCCAAGTTTGTTTGACTGTTATTTCCAGTTGAGACAAAAACAACAAACAAACAAACAACAGATGTTGATGTAATAAAACCCTAGTTCTGATCAGTGTTAGATAATTCAAGCCGGAAATATGAGAATGAAATAATGATTGAGATAATAATTGAATCCTAAATTAAAATGGTTTAGTTATTTTGCTTTCCGAAGGTTTAAATAATATCAAAGAGAAGTTAGTTTTCAACATCAACAGCCACGTTCGTTCGACTGTTGTTTCCAGTTGACACAAAAACAACAGACAAAAAAACAACAGATGTTGATGTAATAAAACCCTAGTTCTGATCAGTTTTAGATAATTCATGCCGGAAATATGAGAATGAAATGATAATAATTGATTTGCGTATATCCTCTGCGATGGTTTGAACGTTTATTTATTATTAGGCCTAAGCAAACTTGAGCTAGATGCGAAATTTTTAGGTTTAGAAGAGAACTCCATTACCAGTTGCCCCCTAGTAGAGAGATTGTTATGACTATCAGCTCAATTTGATGTCATCTGTAAAAATCCACCCACGCCACACCAGAGAGATTCAATGCCCAGTCCTCTGTCCTCGAATCCTCCATCGACTCCTTACTTCGTTAGTCAGCACAATATTAGCACCCCCGTTTTTCATCCTACCGCAGTGGAACATTCCCAGACATATTGTTTGCAGGCACGCATCTTACTGCTTTTTTTTTGGGAAAAAGGTGTGGGTAGTATTATGACAAAATGAATGAAGCCCCAAGAACATAAGAAGCAAACTCTCACCTTCCTCAACACTGTCCTCCCCACTTGGGAACAAACGACCAAATCTTCCAAGTGCCCAACTGCCCCCAGCATGAATTACAAGATCAGATAAAGTTTCCCAGGATTTCTCCATTGGAATATTTCAGAGGACATCAGAATTCACACCTTCTCAGAGGCAGAGCTTCCACAGCCCAGCAGGAGCGAGGTTGGCTAGATTAAACATGACTTTCCCAAGTGATGGGCTCCTAATCTTGTGAGTGTGCCACCTTAGATCTGAAATTAAACAGGAAGCTAAGATTTTAAGTAGATAATGCAAGCCCATTAGCACTTTAGAAACATAATAGCCCTATATTACTTGGTGCTACAGTAAAATTCCGAAAAAAATTACTTATAACCCTAATTTTTTTACTAGTTTTTTTACTACTACGAAGCAAAAACCTAGAGTAAAAAAAAAACAACAACTAAAAAAGAACATGATATTTAAGCAGGAACTTATGTAACACCAAGAAATATAGACATGCATAATTATTATAAACTAATTATCTGAACATAATTAAGTGATGGTCACTAATAGCCTGCAGTATCATTATGCTGTCTTGAATAATGTTGCTAGGATGTTTGAAAGCTATTCTAAAAGTTCTTCGCGTTCTCCAATGGTAAAACCATTGCAAAGCTGCAACTGTGTAAGTTGTGAAATTAGGTGCTACTTTGTTGTCATGATTTGCACGAGATGACAGCTGAGGATGAAAAACAGACCAGTGATGACCTTAAATAGTATTAAATAAATATTACGTCTTTGATAAAATCTAACCTTATTAATGGCACTGAGTTGACACCCAGTACTTTGTGTTACTGTAAGTTAACCTTGCATGAAACAGTTTTTCAGTACTTTATGGATTTGTTAAATTGCTTCCGTTTGGTTTTTGTTTGATGGTAAACTTTTAGTAGGCAGATGCAGGAAGAACTTATGCCTTGTAGCATGTTGTATGGGATAATGAACTTAAACCTTAAAGCTCTTTTTTGTCTGTGTATGTGTCCAATAATTAAATTGACCCCTTTTTTGCTGCCAATACAGAATCACTTAGTCCTTAACAAGAAACGATTTATGCTTGTGAGGGTTTAATTAAAGCTAGTTAATGCCTGGTTAAAAGTCCTACTTGTGATGCTAATGGGCTTGCTATTTGTTGTGTAAATGATATAGGATTTCAATAGACCATTAATGTTTACAAAGGCTTCACTTGACTACAAAATACTACCAGAATTCCTATTAATTCCCCTCGGTTCCATAATTAAATTCAGTGATCCCAAAGAAATTAAAAGAATCAAAGTTTTAATAACTAAGGGATCCTTGAATAACTAGAGAATCCTCTGGTAGTTTGCAGTTGTATGAAGCAATTGTGCCAATGGTCTAATGATAAATGATAAAAGTAATAATAACAATAATAATAATAATGATGATGACAATAATTTAATAATTATTATTATAAGCAAGGGAAGCATTATAACCAAACACATCCCCACAAAACTGTAACAACTAAGGTTTGAAAGCAAACAATTTCAAAGTTAAATATGATTGCCTGAATTACTCCCAGGGTACCAACAGGCTGAATCCTGATAATATCACTGTGACAAAAACTAAATCTTTTGCATTTCAGAGCTAAATTTGGGATTTACTTTGTTTATCACCAAAGCAAATTACTTTGACCCTAGAGAACATAAAAAAGGATCAATCATTCCATCAAAGTTTGACATTCCAGTTTTTAACTGCTTCACCTTGCTTATAAAACAGAAACAACACAGTGCTACCAACATTAAGCTGCCTTAATGTGAAAAAACCTGGATCTGAAGCTGATTTTTTTTCCCAGATTACTTGAATAAGTAAAAAGTAGCGTTGCTCTTAATTGTCAGGAGGGCAGAAAATGCCTGTCCTTGAAAATGGTGAAATTTTGGTAGCAATGTGTTGATTTAAACAAGCTGTTAAAATTTTTGATTAATTATTGATCAATTATTAATCATTAATGATGGAAACATCTGATCCCACCTAGCATTCTCAGTGATGTTAAACAAGATTCCAATGAGCAGTTAGAGTCAAACCAGGTCAAGCGTACCCCCCAAGAATCCATCAATGAATTTATTATTCAAAAGTTGAATCCATTGCTAGTTGTAGATTTCAGATTGATCTCTGCACTCTTGCATGTGTAATGAGCTTTGAATTCACACGCGAGGCAGTTATGAAATTTCTACCAGCTCCGTTTTCCTGAATTTGATGTAAATGTCTTCTAAGAATCTTAATCTATTCAAAGATTTTCAATCTGACCAAATACAGAGAAGTTCTCGTAAAATATTCACTGCTCATTACGCATGCAGAAATGCCGCTTTGAATTTGACACTAGTTACGGGAACAACTAACGGATTCATTTTTCAAATAATCAATTCATTAATAGAATCTTGGGGGGTACGCTTGACCTGGCTAGACTGTAAAAACACCAGGTTACCAGTTTTCAGCATCAAAGGAATCTAAACATGTAACTTGAGAAAACAGCTCACATTCTGCACTGCCTTTACTTGCTACCCCGTAAAAAGACGTTTGAGGAAACTCAGTGTTTAAACCTCAATTAGAATTGCCGTAGCAGTAAAGAAAACTGACAAACCAAAAGGGAAAAATGTGGTCACGTAATTGATGTGCTGACAAATGAGGCAACCTTAATGTATTGAAGAAAGGTAGTTATTGTAGAATTATGATAATGTTATTATTGTCTAGGCCATAATACTGATATGTCATTTTCCCTACCTTCATTAATGAGACCTGAAATACTTTCCTTAAGAGTAAAATGATGCAATAACATATTATCCTATCCATGACCCTGGTCCCAGAAAGCACAAAATCTTACTCTAATTTCTTGGAAATAACCATTGATACTTTGAACAAGAGCTTGGAGAGAAAAGGGAATGTAAATTCTCTCTGACTCACAGCTAATATCTGGTTACTTTTCCTTTCTTGTTGCAACTTGAATTTTTGAAGAATTCCCAGGAAATCTTTTCTGCTTGACTGTTCTATTCTCCTGTTGCTAAGGAAATGCGTAACACTTTTGTCTATCATTAGCCATAGTATGAAACAAAGTTAATTCTGCAAAGTTTGAAAAGGCAAAAATTATGACGTTGCAGCTTTATGTAACCACTTGAGTTTCAAATGAACAATATGGCACTGACCGGGTTCCTGGATGTAATAGTCTAAATGATTCTATGAGTGTATAATTTCCCCGTAAAATCCTCCCACAGACCCACACCTCCTACTTAAATCTTCAGGGGGAAGAAAGATATTCAGAAAATAAGCATAATATATGATATATCCCATTGGTTGATTATTAAATTCATCACTAATAGATGAGTATGGGAATTGGTGCGTAGTAGAAACATTTAGCTATCAAGGAAGGTACAAGGAGGTAACCATAGCAACCTTCCAACAGCAACCTCACAAGTGTCCTCCCCCCTTAATTGTCAGACTGATTTACTGTTCAAAATAATGAAACACAAACCTGCCCTTGAAGTGTGACCCTAACCTTTCCCAAGCTTTATGAGATTGTTTGACTCCTATTGCTGCAGTCATAAGCTACTACTAAGATGTTGTGCTAAACAAAACCACTGCTCAATGGAATCTTGTGGTGGAAGCTTTAAACCTTCTCGATAAGTGGTTGTACAAACGTGTGTCTAGGAATGACTTGCCAATTAAAGATCAAAACTTTATAATCCTTTGTATAGAAGTGATTTATTCAATGAAAGCAGTCCCAAATGTAAAATTCTGGTAAATGAAATTATTGTCATTTCCCAATGACCTCTGTTTGTACAATGGTGGCACACACACACTGGACTATTTATGTATATTATTGATGAATTTTTGACAATCAAGGAATTACTTCCAATTTATCATATGACTGAAAAACGTCAGACTAACCTACAATAATGAAGACTCCCCAAAATAATTCTTTTTCTTGATAGAAGTCGATCAGATTACTTTCTAGCAACCCCCCTTAAAATGCTTAAATACATTTTCTTAAGTTTCCACTGTTTCCTAGAAAAAATTTTTATAGACCCCAGAGATCATAATTGTTATCAATATTTGCAAAGATTTTGGAAATTTAAAAAAAGGTTTCAATCTAAAAAAAATTGGACCTACAGACATGTTATATAGAAGTTATTTCAGTCATACAATAATCATTGTGTAATTAAATGATTGACATGCATTTTTTGTGATCTAAAATATTAAAGTCCTGTTCTTTTGTTCATGAAAATCTTGAGTGAATGGGGGTTGTGGAACAACAGCTGGGTGAAAAACCTCCCCGTACGTCCACTAGCTCCTAGGAGGAAAACCCCAGGCCAGCTGTACCCCACATTCAGGCCTCCCGGGCAGGGCCAGAAATTTTTTAAATCATTTTTGTGGTCAGGACTTAGAAAAGTATTATTGTTATTATTCAGAAAATAAGATACTAATATATTATTGTAAGATAATAATTAATTAAGATTTCTAATCAATGCAATTATCACACAATACAAACCAGGTGTTGCAAGACTCTCCACAATCCACAACCCAACTCTTGAACCAGGCACACATGTCTCATGTCACTTGCCATCTAATCCATCCTCCCCATTGACACTTCTTGTACTAGGTGATGTCCTCCGGCAGCCAGCTCTAGTTTGCCCAGTCCATTGCCCAGCTGTCTTGTTTGCCCTACAGTCTGCCCTCTTCATTATCCAGTTGCCTTGTACTAGGTGTATGTTATGTCATCCAGCCTGTTGATTTGCTCCCATCTAGTGTCCAACACTACTCTGCACTCATTAATGCACACCTCCATCAGTCTACCACTCTGGTAGTTGCTTCCTATCAAGCAAGAAAGAGATTTTACATGAATATTTACATGTACAAATACATTCTATAATGTAGTGGTATTGCCGGTATTATGCTTCTAAAGATACATGTAAATAAAATGCTAAGTCAACAGCAAGGTGTACTCAAGAGTAATATAATCACAAACTCTGCAATGTAATAATGGCTAACATGTTGACTATCTGTTGCTTAATTGATAGTGAGAATTGTACATGTACTGGCAATTTGTAGAAAAATAACAAAAATTGCAATTACATCAACAAATGTCAGTCAGTCCATCAGTCCACCTATCAACCATTCAAAGTTAGCCAGTCAGTTAATAAATTTAACAGTTGCCTGTCAGTCAATCAACCATTCAAACAGTAAGCCTGTCTGTTATCAATCAATCAGTTAATCAATCAAACATTGATTCTCGACGCAGTACGCGATTCTCGATTCCTGCAAGAATCGAGAATCAAGATTCGAGAACAAGCTATCGAGAATCAAGTCGAGGATCAAGTCTTGCGAGACAGAAAACAAAGATTAAACCATGACTGATTTCTCAATAATTTTACAAAGACATACAGCTGTAACAAAAAACAGCATGGTCATATTTGTGCAAGTGACTGTGTGCTTGGAAAAAGACCAATTCACATTGTAAAGTGAATATTTCATCAAGGACAACCGTCTCAAGCTTTTTTTATTCCAGGAAAGTTTCAAACAGTGTATATTCGTGTAAAAGCCCCGGGAGACTCCCATTGAAAGGAACAAGGATGCCCATCAGAAATTTTGAATTAAAACGCAAAAGCAAACCAACCTGGGCGTGGGCCCGCCTTTTTTGGACCCCTAACAGAGACCATTTTGTTACAATGTTCTTTAGGAATTGATGTTATAAAAAACTTTGATTACATGAATTGGGTAAATAAAACAAACTGACAAAATATATTAGATCTTTACAGTTACATAATTATAATGATGTTTTGCCCAGAACACCCTAAGTGAGACCAAAATCCAAAATTTACACTGGATCACTGCTATAAAGTTCCTGAGTCCCATGAAGCAGTTGGTTGCCCAGGTCATCGTAGCTTTGGTTGTGGAACAGGGTGCCCTGATCATTGCTGCAGTCTTCCTACTGTGACAACTCTGCCGATGTCCTTCTGAATGCCACGCAAGCTGTCATGAATTATGCCCCATGTACTGTTGTAAAGTTCTTCGTTTTCCGTATCTCTTTGCCATTGGAAGACGAATGAGTGTGATCATCTGTCTCCCAGTCACTGCTGTTCACAACAGCTAACACCAGCCGCTGTCCTTATGCAACTGACGTGTAATCCAGTTTCTCAGTCACGTTAGAGCCATTTATACGACGAAAAGTAAGACACGAAATGAACCATTTATACAAACATGTCTTATCTAATACAAAAACAGCCCGTATAAATGGTTCGCGTCTCATATTTCTTTTCTTGACTCGTTTTTGTGAATGTTGCCTGTCTCGGCAGTCCAGTTGATTTTGTTTAATTTTGCCAATTACTCGCCCTCAATTGCTATGGAACTTAAAGTACGCAAAGAAATTACATGTAAATGACAAAATCAGAGATCCAACACAAACAAATATGTCTCCTGAGCATCATTTTTGAAGTTGCAAGCAGCGGGGACCAACTTTGAAAAACTGTTAGGCTGAACAGTTTTCAAAAATCCTAGTTTCAATCCATTTCAGTCTTCTTCAGTTTTGCCCATCCATGACATCTGTTGTTTCCGTTATGTTATTTTAACCTTCCAAGTTAGAGTTTTAAGGGGTTATTTTTATGTTTCTCTTCATTTAACAGGCATTTTATAATTTCCTAACTTGGCTGAATTTCATGACACAGCTCCTTTAAGGGCTGTTCTAAAATAAGACGTAGCTAAGCTGTGTCTTATTTTAGAAGAAATGTGCCGTTTATACAGAAAATTCACGTCATATTTAAGACCTGTCTTATGTAAGACAGGTCTTATTAAATTTTTTCCTCATATAAATGGCCTATTGTCTTCCTACGTGTCCCAATTTTTACTGCAAATTCAAATTTGTTCCGCCCACAACCTGTCCACATAATTACCAGGAAATATGCCAATCGTCCTGTCCAGCACACTGCTTTGCATCTCAACACGTTTCTACTATGGAACATTCGCAACCAATACAGGAATCGTGTCCAGCTATTTGTAGTTCCAGTTGCCTACCATCCTGCCCATTTTTTGTTATAAGGTGTCTCTGCCGATGCCAAGCTCATGTCCAAGCAGTTGCTCTCTGAGCTGCATTTCGCCATTCCAACAACATTGTTGTCAAGAGTGATATCCTCCTAATTTTTTGACACAGTCACCTGCTATCTGTCCATCGCAATGTGCAGTTCACTGTGACGGCATGTGCCTGGGGCACTGTTGTCCCGCCTCATCTGAACAATCGTCATTTTTAACAAAATCAATACCAATAGGAAATGTTCACCCAAACATTTTGCTGCCACAAAGCTATGCAACACCTACACCATATGCCCCAGTTTTTCCTCATCGTACCGTTCACACAGTTGGCCCCAGCATCGTGGCATGGGGCGCCACAAGTCTCCATACCTACTGAAAACCCCGGAACAAACATCACCGGTTGGATGGTCTCTTGTGGTTCAAGAAGCTCATTATAAGTCGTAAGTTGTACATAGTGTGTTAGAGCCGGTTACTATCAAGTCAGGAAGAAAGATGATTGTATATAAGCGCAAGAAAAAAAGCATAAATAACCAAACCACGAAATACAATGAAAACGACAAAAACACTACAGAAAAAGATCTTAAACAAAGGGCCACATTTAAGAAATGTGTAACTAAAAGACTTTGATTTATTTTATCGGTATTCTGTCGAATCGACAAAAAAATAGTAACACCGAGAAAAGATCTTCAACGAAGGGCTCTTTCTGAAATTAAAAACGGTTGCTCCACAAAAGAATGTGTAACTAGATGTTTGTGGTACATTTTACAGCTCTACTGGTATTCTTTTGCATATAATTAAACAAAATCCACCATTTTCTGACTTATGTAACTTTTTTGTTTTCTCTGTCTCATGGAAAAAGAACAAAAAATACGGGTAAAATTGATGCAACTGTGAACTTCTTTTCAGGAGGGTGGTAAGGGGGGTATGGATCACGTTTCATGGAAAATAAAATGGCCATTTCACATTCCATGGACAATAAATTCGGCATTTCACGTTTCACAAGATTAAAAAACGTTTTTATACAATCAGTTTTTCTTACTTTGGTTTAAGAACTACAGCCAAAGAATTGCCTTGTTCGATGTGTTCAACATTCTCCTGCTTCTTGTTCTTGGTGCTGTGAAAAAGGAAAAGAATCTTGCGACCTTCTCAGGAGTGGATCTAGGATAAATGTTTTGCATTTTAGCTCCAAGTCCCCTTTCCTGTGTTTTTGAGTCATTCAGACTCGGATGAAGCATTTGTCCAATCCATTTTCCAGATTTCAAGTTGGAAAGTTTTTTTGTCAAAAGTACTTTTACTATAAAAAATCTCACCGATTTCTGTAAAACGGTGGAAACCAGTGTGGTTCAGTTCCTGCTTCCAATCTTGTTTCCGGCATGTTGGCTGTCAAGGCACGTTCCCAAGGTTGTCAGAACCATATGTCGAAGGCCCTTGGTCGAGAATGACGCTTCGGTAGCGCAATGTGTATCAACGGTTCAATCAAACAGTTGAAGTTATAATTTCTCTCAAAAAATTAAAACTAACATGAAAGAAAATCACAGTTCACGGTGAATTAAACACCCAATTCTCGTTTCACAGATAATTATTTTCAAAAATCACGGCTCACGGTGATTACCAACATCACATTTCATGAGGAATAGAAAGGTAATCTCACAATTCACGGGGAATAAAACAAGCAATTCACGGTTCATGAAAATACCCTTTACCACCCTCTTTCAGCAGTTGCAGGCAATTTTACTGTAAACACCACAGGCAGTCCAAACTCTGTGGGAGTTCATAGAACTTTGAATTTATAAGAGAATGTACGAAAATAAACAAAATATGTCTTAAATTCCAATTTTGAACAAAAATAGAGGTAAAACTGACTTACATTGTGTTTGTGTTTTGTTTTTACTGTCTCTTCACCTCTAGAGCCATTTGGAAGTCGTTTTATCAACGTTTAAGATTTTGAGTTGTACTAACAGTAACTTAAGTGAAGGAAACAGGGAATCTAAATGAGAAAAAATAATTATTCAACTCTAACTAAACTTTACACCAAAATGGTCTGACTAGATGGCTTTATACAACTCCATTAATTTCATGGTGTTCTTGATAGCGCAACTTTACGAGGTACAATTTTTACAACGAGAAATCTTTGACTATTACATTGCATTGCCAAATAAGCATTCACTGAGTGCTCCTGAAGAAGATAACACCAGAGGCCTGCTGCAAAGAATTGACAGTTCCCGACTGACTCTCCAGACCTTTTTACATTTTTTCTTTTAGCTTACGAATACAAATGATTCTTAGGACCCAGAGGCAGCAGAGCATTTTCAACCGTAAGGGGCCAGCGGGGAGGTGGGAGGCTCATCACACACCATGCCAAGCGTATACCTCTACTCAAATTCCTAGAGTGTCATTTGCATAGTTGTGTGGAACAAAAATCTGTATTTTTGCTTGTAACCTTAACAGTCTCTGGTTTCTTAATTATCAAATTTTGACGTGCAGACATTGATCTTGCTTCATGTTCTCCTTAGTGTAGATATTTCTTAAGTTGTCAAAGGGTGTATGCTATGAAGTCTCCAATGGCATGCACAGCTAATAGCAAATTTAATCTTCTAACATATTGAGCACTTCTCTAAAGTGTGTTTTCATAACAAGAGTTTGTGGAACGCTGGGCTAGCGGAGATTTTGAAGAAAAACAACTTTTACAAATGACAGCCACAACTGACATTATAAACTCTCTCAACGAAGAATCAAAATCCAAAATAGAGTTTTAGCTTAAGGGAAAACTGTTTATCTCTGTTACATGTATGTACATTGTAGCAGTCAAATCTAAGCTTCAACTGCCCCCCCTCCAACGAGGCATACTCCAGGCATTGACAGACAGACAGACAGACATGTTTTTATTTGGAGTCTTATACAATAAATAGTATATCAACTATTTCCACATAACTAATACAAGTTACATCCAACAAAAATTGCCAACAGTATATGGCTAATAAGTTATTAACTAATTGACACCTTTGCCGTCCCAGGAGGGGGTAATTTGATCATCAGTCAACCATTCAAAGTGTTAGCCAGTTAGTCACACATACATTTTTGTAAATAATCGAAGTGTCAGTTTGTCAGTTCAAACACCATTCAAACAATAGCCTAGTCAGTTAATCAATCTACAGTCATGTTTGCATGTATATAATAATATATAAAAAACAAGAATTATCTGATAAATGAATTGACGTGACTCAAACAGGTTAGAAAAATTCTAAAATTTGCTTATAATAATTAAGTTGGAGGCACCTGTATCAATTATTAAATATGGTATGTCACACAAACTGGTAAATTTACTGTATTACTGTAAAACAAAAAACAATTGAAGAGTTTTTTACCTTGTGCCAGGGCTGCTTTTTCTTGCTGATCTTGTTTTCTGATTGTATTACAATGTCTGCCAGGTTGCCATGTTATTCCTCTTCATCAAGATTCCAAAATCTGTGACACAAAGCAGTCCATTACTGAAAGAAAATCGGATTGACAAAAATTAAATTAACATGTTTCAACTTCTGTTAGAACTTGCCCTACTTTAACACATTTCATTGCATTTGAAGAATAGATTAAGGCTGACAGCAGATGTCTAGCAAACTGATGCAAAGTCTGTTATTGACAGCATTGTAGAGCTGCAGTTCCCTACATTTGCATGAGGAGAATTGCATGGTTGCCATTTCACCAGCTGTAAACATTTACACATTTCTTTTTACAGAGGAAATAAATACTAACAGCCTTTCATTGTACCCAGTGGAAGTTAAGGGCTCACAAAAACCCACAAGTCCCAGCTGACTTAAACAAAGAAAAAAAACATCCTCAACAATGGAGCTGACAACCTAACCCTGACAATAGTCCATAGGACAAAGAAAACAAATAAATTATATTACACTGGGGATGACCCTAGTTATGTTGTTTGGAAACCTCAATGTGACTCAAAATAACAATCAATGAATGTTACTGCAACTATCTACCAAAGCCAACTCATGTTTTTCATTCAGCCTCACGCACTTTGTGATCATTAATTTACATTTTACATTTACTGTATACAGCCTAGTTCTCACATTAATTTTTGAGGATTATTGGCTCAGTTGGTCAGCAAAAGAAAAAGAATAGCATAATAGGCTAATGAAAAGGTAGATGATTTTTTAGGCAGCTTACAAAGGCTTTGAAAGTATCTAAAGAGCAGAGTTTGCTAAAGACAGATTGAGAAGCAGGCAAATCATTCCACTGAATAATTGTCTTGAGAAAAAGGATAGATACTCAGCAGACAGGCTGGTTTGAAATGGAATGGAACTTTCCGAGTGTGAGCAACGTGTCCTGTGCATGACAGGGTATAGAAGCCTGTGAGAGTTACATGTAACAGGGAGGAGCCCGCAGTTGATTTTAAAGAGGGCCATGATGTTGTTCTAGGGTACACCAACCCAGGTCTTCAAGCATGTTGGTGATGCTGGATGTGTTGTTGTATCAGTGTAGGCACCATCAAGCAACACGGCACAGTATTCTTTTGATCTTGTAAGAACTATTATTCTCAACACTTGGGCAGGGTCACGACACTTGAGCAGTACTCAACTTAGGGACGGACTAGGCCTGCAAAAGCTTTGGCTATAAAAGTTGACAAATTTCCCGTAAATTCTTTTAAGGAATCCAAGCATGCAGTCTGCCTTGACTGTTATCTCGTCAATCTGCCGATTCCACTTGGGATCATTTGAGAACCTTACACCTTGGTATTCCATGTGATCAACCATCAAGTGATCAACCTCACTTACTTGGATTGGGATTTTAGACTGCGAGATCCGCAACACCACAAACTAAGGGTTGTTAAACTCCATCCTTTAAGTTGCCTCCCATTTCTGTAGCACATCAAGGTCATCCTGGAGGTGTCTGCAGTGATCTTCACTTGCGATAGTCAATCAGAAAATGATATAGTCAGCAAATAACTGTAGGTGAACCCTTGATCTTATGTTCCACAGGAGATTGTTAATGTATGTTTGAAAGACAGACCTCTTGCCATCCACCACCACAGACTATTGCAGATTTTCAAGGAAAACTTTAATCCACTTGAGAGTGTCATCACTAATACCATAATTCTCCAGTTTATAAAGACGTCTGTTATGAGGAGCCTAATTAAAGGTCTTAGAAAAGTCCAATATGATGACATCAGTCTGCTTAGCACGTGAGTTGTCGAAAATATCACCTACCAACTCAGTTAGCTGTGACTCACATGACTTGAATCTGTGAATACCATGCCGCAAATGATAGAGATTGTAATGTTCTAGGGGTGACATGATACTTTTAGTGATGACACGCTCTAGCAATTTACTGCAGATACAGGGAAGTGTAGTTTGCCGGACTGTTCCTATCACCTTTCTTAAAGATGGGTGTTACCAAGGCTTTTTTCCAGTCCTCTGGTACTTGGTGAGATGACAGGGATTATCTTCCTGCACATACTAATAAGGAGGGAGCTCCCAGAGGACTATGGGAGAAAGACCATCAGGCCTAGTGGCCCTGTGTGGTGTTAGGTTGTCTATAATAGCTTAGTGATACCAGCAGTCGTAGTTGAAACTGGTGGCATACACTGTACATAGATGGCATATGGTTAAGGGTTGAAGACCCTACTGCACGGATTTTCTTGTGCTCATAAACCTACATGTACATGTACGTGGTACAAATTACTTGATACCACAAGTCAATTCCTCTCAAAAACTAGACCACAAGTAATCATTTATTGACAGATCACAGGCAGTAGAATGCACAGCAGAGTCTACATTCTATACAATGGAAGCATCCTGCGCTTTTGTTTGTTAAGTGTTGGTTTGATATTACCCTCAACAAAGACAGCATCATGATCAATAATACACCTAAGACGACTTGAAACTTGATGATAAGACTGTTGTTAGTTAAAAAAAGTCTAAGACATTACATGTAATCACACCGCCTAAGATTGGTTATAAGTTAGACTAAGCCATGATCATCAAGACAATCAGCAAATTTTCAGGTTAGCTCAGGGAAATGGCACATTGGAAATAGGCAATTGTGCTTCCAGTCAAATCCAGGGAAGTTTATGTCTCTTGCTATCCAGATAATTATGTGATGAGGTATTGCCACCAATCTATTGGAGTGATCTCTCAACGTTTTTTAAACTTATGGTGTCTCCTTCATCCAGGTTATAAAAGGCACAAACTGATACAAGGTCTTAGACCCCACTACATGTATTGTACATGTATGTTGATATCAATCCAGAGGATTTCACACTCAGTCTCTAAAGTATACATTGTTGTATTCTCAGGGAAAAGTAAAAGTTAGAGTTAAAGACAGCAGGGAAAGCCCCGACAAAAAAGGAAACTGGAATCGTACACAGGTTAGCGTACACTGTACATGTATTTAAAATTAGTGCTCAGCTCATTATTAGTCGATTCAAGAATTTTACTGATATTAAAAAATTTTCAAGTGGGCTTCTTCTCTCCTTCTTAATTGAGTGTTTAGTCAGTTAATCAACCATTCAATCATTTAGCCAGTCAGTTAATCAATCAAACACTAACTACACACTCAATAAACCATTTATTTTCGACAATTACTTTATGATAACAATGAAACAAATGAAAATACACTTGGTTACTCCATAAGAACATAATTTATATCGAAACCTAAGACAACCTGGATTCTATTCTAAACTAGTATAATATACCTAAAGGGTAGAAATGCTGCCGTAGGCAAGGAATAGTGAAGAAATGGAAAATTAAGTGTGAAGTGTTAGTAGAAGGTGATATGAGGCTAAGAGTGCTATCCAAAATCTTTGTCAGTGATGACCAAGATGACCTAAATTTAGAAACTATCTTCCTTTTGAGTATCGTGTTTAAGGTGTTCGTGTTACATCAGAAGTAGCCAGATAATTTTCGATTTTTCATAATGTATAAGTTCAATCATTCTCGCTTTCAACTGAATGACTGAAATATATTTTGAAGCTTTGATCTGGCGATATGAGCAAATTCTTTAACTATGGTGTTCAGTCTTTCTGTTCGCACAAAAGGAGAGCAATTTACACGAAACTTAAAATTCTTGAGTTTAAGACTGTTTATTTCATCTGCAAAGTTTAAGGAAATTTGTTCAATTCTGATCTGCGCTACAAGATAGGTTTGAGAATTTGCGAAACACCAATTTAAACAATCTTGGAGGACAGTTGTGTTCAATTTTTGATAAATATGATACATAAATTTGGGGCTCGTAGCTTTAATGCTGCTTGTGTGATTCCCTCTTAGAACAGAAGGAAAATTTGTTTGGAAAATAATAAAGGCTGCGGCTATATGGCTGGTAACCGGTCAAGATTTTCAAAACACTAAATGACCGGCAGTCCGATATTTTTGTCAATAATTTTGACAATTTGAAGAATCCTAGCCAGACCAAACTATCATACGTCAATTAAGAATCAACAAATGTTGTCAAAGTGTAAGTCTCTTCCATTTTAAAGGAAAAAAATTCGCTCGAATATGAACGGATTCGATCCCGGAGCATAGGGTCTGCATACCACTACTCTAACCACTAGACCACCATGGTTTCTCTGCAAGATGGTGATTTTATTCAAATATTACAGCATAAACTCCAACCCAAAACAGAAGCTAAATGTTAACCCTAATCACTAGTCCCAGGGCTTAACCCTAATCAGTATGGTTTGTGCTTAAATTAGTATTCTAAGTGCTTAACCCTAATCACTATAAACGAACTTATAAAATATCGCATTTTGTAAAAGTATGTTTGAAAGATATTAAACCGTTGCTTGCTCCAGTGATGCTATTTCTTTGTTCATATGCTACGGTATTTTGCTGGTCTTAGAGTGTTCTGTTTTCTGAACACCAAGCCAAATATACAGAGGTTTCGAACATTTCTTTCATTCTACCTTGGCATCGACTATGATGAATTCATTATGAATGCCTTCGGTTTTCGGTCGACAAGTGTCGGCCAACTGCAAAAGTATGCAGCACATGCAAAGTTGTTGGTTTTCTAATTACGTCTTTTGTTTCTATACTTTAACGAGATTGCAAATTATTCAAATTGCAGTTGAAAACCAGTGTAAGAAGAAAGCACGTGGTAATCCACTGAGCATTCTAAATCTCCCATTCTAGCATAGCCACAATTCCTTGCAAGTCTACTGTGCATCCTAAATCTTCCATTCGCACTTAACCACAATTCCTTGCAAGTCCATTGCGCATCCTAAATCTTTCAGGCGCTCATAACCACAATTCCTTGCATTTGATAAGAAAAAGTGATTGAATGCCCCGAAAAATGTAATATTTTGCCGATTAGAGAGCTGCCTTGTTCGCCCGCTTCAGGCTCAAATGAAATGATCAAACATGGACAATAGTTTTTGCTTCCCTCATTAGAAAAAATCTTTAATGATATACTTAACAATGGTAAATTTCCAACTGACCGACCGAATATTGGCATGATAAAACCCATTTACAAAAAGAAAGGTGATAGAAGGTCCCCAGCAAATTACAGAGGAATCACTTTCATTGACAAGTTGTCTGGGCAAATTGTTCACATCAATTTTACAATCCAGGTTGAATAAATATATCCAAATCCATAACATTCTCAACCCAGAACAATTTGGATTCAGACCAAATGCTAGAACAACAGATACAACTGTAGTTTATTCATCTTACAACAACTCCTTCATAAGTACACCAAACAACATGAAAAACTTTCTGTTGGCTTTATTGACTATGAAAAAGCTTTTGATAGTGTATGGCGGTCTAGAATGACATATAAACTACAAAAGGAAGGAATAAAATGAAAATTCCTGAAGGTCATCAAATTGATGTATTCATCAATTATTAGGAGCTCCGTGAAGGTTAATCAAAACACAATTATGTCTGAGAGCTTCTTATGTAACAAAGGCATACGGCAAGGGACGGATTAAGCCCAGTGTTATTTTTCTTTATTTATGAATGACTTGCTGGAGTATTTTAGAGCACATACATGTAACTGCCCTGGCATAAAGTTAGCAAATTAATCACTAAATTGCCTGATGTTAATGCTGATGATCTGTTAACAAGTAATTAGTAATTCACCAGAGGATTGAAACAATTGTCGGATGTCATTTATAAAAACGCTCAAGAATGGAAGCTCAAAGCAAATACCAAAAGATCTAATATCATCATATTTACCGGTAATCCAGGACAAAACAGAAACAAAACAAATTGCATTTAAAGCGGAGCTGTGGCGCACAAAGCACACCTGCGGAGCACCATGGGTAAGAAAATGTGGTAGACTACCCATCCGAGAAAATTTGGTAATCACGTGACCGTACCCTGACTGACCGACCGCCCGTCCTTATGCACCACAGGGTACCAATGTTTAATCTCACACTTTCTGGCTACTTTGGGAGCCCAGGGAGCCAAGGAGAAAACTGATTGCACATCAATGTTGTGATCAATTGACAGCTGTCAAAACAAGGTATCTGCTGACCAGTATCACCTGGCCATATTGCGGGCTCAGGTGTCGACCCATCCAGGTCAAGTATTTTTTTGAAGTTATCCGCTGACAAGTTACTAGTTTTCAGATGATCACATGCTCAAGTTTATTTTTTAAAACTCATTAAATATGTTGTGTTTATGTCACTATGGCCCAGCACTATTAACATTTTGATTTCAAACTGACCTCGGATGTGTAAATTCAGCCAGTTATTTAAGGTGGCTGAACACAGTTTTGGCAGTTTGTGAGTATATGTCATTTGCCAAATTATAGCAAGAGAACGGTCGCAGCTCACAAGCTGAAACTTGGCATATGAAAAATATACTGATGAAAGATTTTGATTTACAGGTAAAATTTGACATTTTCGTAGTTTCCATGGCAACATGAACGATTGAATACAACCTTAAAATTTCACTTTTGCTCAGTTTACAGAAAATTCACTCATTAGATTTTCCTATAAACTTGCACATAGCTTACTATAACTAATCATAACCATTTGAAACTTATTTGACCAAATTTTAACAGAGGGGTTTTTAGATAATCAATAATATAATTGTACTGTAATTATTAAATGTGTCACAAAAATCGTCTGTTTAACTTCCATTTTAAAGTTCTCATTATCTAAAATAAGATAAAAATAAAAATTCCTCCAAATATCACAAAATTTTAATGGGTAGATTTTGAGAAATCGTCTTCTTTTTACCATTGCTTTTTCGCCGCAATGTTTGTTTGTCTGAGTTAAAACACTCGCCGTCACGCAAGTTACCGCTGACCGCCCGCAAAACTGTGTTCAGCCACCTTAAAAATGCAAGCAGGGAAAACAGATACCTTTCACTTTTCTCACCATAGTCACGTGTTGGTCATGATCCACATCCAATTTTTATGCCCTGATTGGTCAAAATTTGACAGGTGCGTTCATGCAGAAAATTCATGCAACATCTTGAAACTTGTTTGCTTTGTCAGCTGAAGCTGACAGAGTTTTCTGTCAACTTGTG
This sequence comes from Porites divaricata, assembly GCA_038088405.1. NCBI lineage: Eukaryota > Metazoa > Cnidaria > Anthozoa > Scleractinia > Poritidae > Porites > Porites divaricata. The sequence goes on along the minus strand of JBBMOI010000001.1, from coordinate 37,260,154 downwards.
ATGTTTTTAACTGTCTTTTTCCACTGGATGTACAAAATGAAATACAGCTGCTATCCAGTGTCTTCTGTTATCGAAGGCTGGTTTCTTTACTGAATTTTTGGTTGAGAAATGCACTGCTTATCAAAGTCGGAAATCCGAATTTCGGATGGCATTGGTTTTGTTTTTCACCTTGCTGGATGCGTAAGAGGGTTATCAAGGCTCAAGCAATTCTGGCCTTACTTGATAGCTTTCAGGAGCTGCATCTCTAAAATATGGTAAGCCTGAGTAATTATTGTATTTATATCTATTTTCATGAAGTCGAGCACAGTTTATGAGGCTAGTTTATGCATGTTTGTATTAAGATTTGAGACACTGGCTGACCTAGTATGAGGTTTGATATAAGCTTACAGAACTTTAACAAACCTGTAGTCGATATTTCGTCGCAAATAGAAAGAAAAACCGTTCAGAAGAATATTTAGGTATTATTTTGGCTGTAGAGAGAAAGCTTTGAGTGATTTTAATTTCTTGCCCCGAGTTCATCTTTGAAAACAGCAAACACCGCGAAGCCGGCAGCTTGAACGTAACCTTAACCTTTAAGCTTAAAGACTCAGGATTCTTACAGACACTTAAATACTTGTTTTTGTGAATAAACCTTGCTGTCTCTGTAAATGTTCTGCCGAATTATATTTCTGATCAAACACTTTCTTTAAATCTATCAATAAAAATAGACAAAATAAATTCTTTATTATGTTGACGCATAACTCTTTTAAAATTTGTTTGCAAATTTGGCACTTGTCAAAAATTACAACTGGCTGGCCATATACATTGTAAAATCAATCATCAGATGTCTGATAACAGATGACTGACATCAGAAACCAGACATCTCATATCACACATCAGACGTCTGATAACAGATGTTTGAAATCTGAAATCAGACGTCTGATAACAGATGTCTGACATCAGAAATCATACATCTGATATGAAACATCAGACGTCTGATAACAGACAACATTAGAAATCAGATGTCTAATAACAAATGTCTGACATCAGAAATCAGACGTCTGATATCAAACATCAGATATCTGATAACAGACAACATCAGAAATCAGACGTCTGATATCAGACATAACAACAGAAATCAGAAATCACACGTCTGATATCATACATAACAACAGAAATCAGACGTCTGATAACAGACAACATCAGAAATCAGACGTCTGATAACAGATTTATGAAATCAGAAATCAGACGTCTGATAACAGAAAACATCAGAAATCAGACGTCTGATAACAGATTTCTGACATCAGAAATCAGACGACTGATAACAGACAACATCAAAAATCAGACGTCTGATATCAGACATAACATCAAACATCAGGCGTCTGATATCAGACAGAACAACAGAAATCAGAAATCAGAGACATGTCACATCAATCATCAGACGTCTGATAACAGATGTCGGACATCAGAAATCAGCCATCTGATATCAAACATCACACGTCTGATAACAGACAACATCAGAAATCAGACATGTGATAACAGATTTCTGACATCAGAAATCAGACGTCTGATAACAGACAACATCAGAAATCAGATGTTTGATATCAGACATAACATCAAACATCAGACGTCTGATATCAGACAGAACAACAGAAATCAGAAATCAGACGTCTGATATCAGACATAAGAACAGAAATCAGACGTCTGATAACAGATGTCTGACATCAGAAATCAGCCATCTGATATCAAATATCAGACGTCTGATAACAGACAACATCAGAAATCAGACGTCTGATAACAGATGTCTGACATCAGAAATCAGACGTCTCATATCACACATCAGACGTCTGAATTTCACTAAAAGCCCACATGTGCTTCAATGGTCCTGAATATTTAATGAATGCAATTTGCCTTGAAAAATTGTGAAACTGACTGCCATGGTCTGAGGTCTGTATGATAAAAACAGCGCCTCATAGTACTCTTTCACCTCAGATGTGATGTATAAAAAGTATAAAAGGTTGGTTTGCACGCACCCAGATTTGTTGGCAAGATTTTGTAAAGTAAACTTGTCGAACCCAAAAAATTGGCCTGATTTGTTTTCCACGCCTAATCTACTGTGATCAAGAGCCAAAATTGCTCTTAAATGTGACCGAAGCTGATTATCAACAGCAGTTGAGACAAGGAATAAACTTTTCAATGCCATTGTTAAACCTGTACTACTTTACGGTTGTGAAATATGGGTCACCCGAACTACTATCTCATAAGACACATTAATTTTTGATAAAAGTACAAATGAGCAAGTTCACATTAAATTCTGTAAACAAACATTAAATGTCCCATGGTACTCAGAAAACAAAGCCTGTAGAGCAGAAGTTGGCCAATACCCTCCATCTATAGACATAAAGGCTTCCCTTTTATGTTACTGGCAAAGATTAGAAGGGACGAAACAATATAAAATACGGCACTTCAAAAATGAGGTAATAAAAAATCAGCAATGTGTTAAGAACACTCGTTCTAGCATTAACCAACAGTTGCAGATTGAAGATTGGTTAAAAGCTCAAAACGACATTTCAGATAGCTCTAGACAAAAATATACAAAAAGGAAATTAAAAACGATTACTGTGTAGAAGAATACCTAAAGATAGTTAGAAATCATGACTAAGCTGTGATTGGGAGGTCATACTTTACATATACAAATGAGAAATATGAAAATAAAGGAGCTTCTATATCAGTAGAGGAAAGGCCTTTGTTTAGTTTGCAAAAGAAACTGCATAGAAGACGAGAAACACTTCTTAATTGATTGTACTGAATACGATATTCTTAGCCTGAAACTTTATTTTCATATTTCTGAAAATGATGCAAACTTCATCAATTTAACAGATCATGATAGAACATTATATTTACTCAGATTAGACAATGACAATATTTCACAAGTTATAGCCAAGTATATGCCCATCTAATGTTTCAAAAACGAAAACAGATCCTGAGTCAAAAATCTAATTTACTGATTACAATGTACTTAAATAATTAAATTATAGTACAATAATTATTATTATCGAAATGGTGTATGCTGTTTAATTTTGTTTTTTGTTTCTGTTCATATTTACGAGCTACCGGTATTTTGAAAAAAATGCTGAATACAGTGTATGTCAGTGCTGTGAGCGTGTGTATCTTTGTATGTTGGGATGTTTGTTGCAAGAGCCAATAAGGTTGAAGGTGCTATGAGTTGATGCTTAGGAACCAATGAGATCTTGGCATCTGTTTAAACATGGCATTGATAAAGGTCGAACAAGGGCACTTTGAGACTGCCATCTTGATTGTTCACAATTTTTTCGTCTTTTATTATGGCTACAGGTGTTTGGAAGCATTACATAAAATATCTTCATGATTCAAATGCTGTGAACAGTGATGCAGCTGTTTAAGGGTTCATATTTTAGTGTGGATGCTGTTTCAAGACATTTGTGACCGATTCAGCTATTGCGAACGGTACAACGCACATATTTATGTTTCACCTGCTTCCAGTGCAGGTAGAGTATAAAAGATTATATATATCAAAGCTCCTCCTACAAAACAATTAGCAATTATTGGACGAGGTTGAGCAAAATATTGTGATTTGTCAGTAGCCAGCAGATCAATTATTTGCCAAAGCCGAAGGCTGAGGCAAATAATTGATCTACGAGACACTGACAAATCACGATATTTTGCGATAACCGAGTTCAATAATTGTTTTATCATTCGATCACTGAGTTTGTTTTTTAATATATACGTGTACTATCTTCGGAAAGTGGTTAGCGCATGCTGCCTTCCAGGAGTAATGACAGAGATCACATAAACGAGCAAGGAGCAAGCATGGTTTCATTTATGCATGAGCAGAATAGTATTTGAAGCCTAAAACTAGTACTTAACCTAAAACAGTTGAACGACATTGCACATGAGCACACCATTATTAAATTATTTTGTAGGCAGTTATTTGCAGGTCACGTGGTGGGCTCTTGGCCAATGAAAAGGAAGAAACATTTGCTTTTGAACTTAAATTCGAAAGTACATGCACACATGTATGCGGCGCATAAATTGTGGTTTTAGATGTTTGAAAGGCAGCTTATTTTTTGGAATTTGTATCGAGTATTGTTAATCATGCAAACAAGCTTTCTTCTCTCACTTACAAAGTTCAACAGACCTTTTTTGTTCCGGGAATTAAGACATGAATAAGTGAACAACATGATACATCACTTCCTGCTTACTAAGTATTATAGTTATTGAAACGTATTTTATTTAGTAACGCTGCGTAACTTAAGTCAAAACGGTAGCAGTCAGGGAATTAAATTTGGAAGAAGCTACCGGTAGTTGACAAAATAATTACATATTATAGAGTGGAATAACCTGATATGAGTGAAAGATATTTCGGCAGTTTGATAATTCTCTTGGAGGTTAATAAAATAATGTTAGGCTATATCAACCTTGAGTTGCATGAAGCATAATTTAATTGCAGATGTTGTTATGAAGCCGAGCTGATTTTTTAAAATTGTTTGAAAAAATTTTCTAGTAAACAATTTACGTTTTTTTACATACGAATTGTAAAAGGGCCAAAGTCCAACATCTTCACGTGCAAACTGTGTGCATGAGTTACGGTCTGATAACTTGAATTTATCTCACGTACAACCCAGGATAGGGGCAAAGTCCGACACTTGCAAGTGCAAACTTGATGCTACATCTCACGCAGACTGGCTTTTCACTGTAATAATAGTAACTTGAACCTATGAAGACATCTTTAGTTTTGTAACTAGTGCCTAAGCAAAGGTTTTTTCTTTTAAGAAGCAATAACTTACAACCCTTCCACAATTAAGTCGTCAGACTTAAAGACTGTTTCATTAAAGCAAAATCGCACGTGACAACCTTGTGAATAACGATGATGCAATTATCTACAACAATGATGAAAATCGTGATATTTCTATGCTATTCGGTCTTCGACAAGCTTCATTATTTTAAGATATCATGAAGAAACATTGAAACTATCAAGTTTTCCCTCTAAGCAATGTTTGGTGAGTTTATTTTAAAAATTTGTTTATTTTGCACGAGATGTCTCAAGGAAAGACAAAGAAAAGTGAATGGGTAGTATGAGGAACGAATCATTTATGCGCTGCCAGTGGTTCTTGTTTTCATTAATGTACAGCAATACCCAATTTTGCACAAAACATAGCCTTAATTTAGGATTAAAACAGTAGATTGCCGATCACTGAAGCATTCAAAATAGCTCATGCACATAAAACGCGCCTATGTTATATAATTTGTTGTAGTTATGAAAGCCTTTATTGTAACTAGACCAATGCCTCCCCTTAGAGAGTAAGGCGCAATACAAATGTAAAGATAATTTTTATACTATACTATACTACTAATCAAACAGTCATTCCATCAGCCAATCAACCATTGAAACAGTAATAGCCAATCAGTTAATCAATCAAACAGTCAGTCTATTAGCCAATCAACCATTCAAACAGTTAGCCAGTGAGGTAATCAATCAAACAGTCAGTCTGTCAGTCAATCAACTATTTAAAAAGTTAGCCAGTCAGTTGTGAATCAAGCAGTGAGTCCACCAGTCAATTAACCATTCAAACAGTCAGCCAGTCAGCTATCAACCAATCAGTCATTTAAAAAGTTAGCAAATCAGTTAATCAATCTGGACCTACATGTTTCTGACAGTGTAAAGATGATCAAAAATCGAGAATTATCTGACCAATTGTGACGCGACGTGAACGGGTTAGACAAACACTAATACTAAAATTGGCTCATAATTAAGTTAGAGTCACCTTAATCAAGTAAATATCGTACTTGTATGTCACACATACTGGTACACTTTATTACTGCAAAAAAAAATGAAGAGTTGTTTACCTTATCCCTAGGGCTGCCTTTTTGTCTTGCAGGTTGCCATGCTATTCCTCTTCATCAAGATTCCAAAATCTGTGTCACAAAGCAATTTATCACTGAAAGAAAATAACATTGACAAAAATTAAATTAACATGTGCAACTTTTTAAAGGTCAGAACTTGCCATGTTTTAATATATTTTATTGCATTTGAATAATATACTATGGCTGACAGTAGATGTCTCACAAACTTATTGACAGCATTGTAGAGTTGCAGTTTCCTGCGATTGCATGAGGAGAATTGGTTGCAATTTCATTTTAAACATTTTTGTACAGAGGAAATAAACATATCAGCCTTTCATTGCACCCAGTGGAAGTTACTGATGTATGAGCTCACCAGATCTCCTGTGTAATATATATGTTGTAGTTAATTTTTTATCTCAGGTAATTTTTATTTTTGTTTTGTTTTAACTTCATTAGCAGACATTAACATACCCAAAAACAAAAGAAAAAGAAAAATTACCTGAGGTAAAAATTAACTACAACATATACATTATATTTTTAAAGTATACTCCCAGCTGAATATTTAAAACAAAGAAAACAAAACATCCTTAACAATGAACTTTAAACCCATCAACAATAGATGGGTGTGGGGAAGGTGCCTGGAGAAACAGAAAAATAACTGGAACTACTGCACGCAAAAGCAACGTGACCAAAATGATTGACTTCTGTTACAGTAAAAACCACTAAGGCCCTGCTAAACCCCAAGACCACCCCACATATGATTAGTGGTGGATACAGGCCATTTCTAGAGCTTGTTAACCTATGTGGTTCGAATCACTTGATACCAGAGGTCAATTCCTCTCGAAAACTAGACCACAAATCATTTTGACAGATCACAGTCTGTAGAATGCACAATAGAATCTAAATAATATTTAGACATGTGTTCTTTAAAGCATCCCAGTCTGCTTTTCTACAGTGTATATAAGGGAACCATCCCGCAAATTTGTTTGTTGATTGTTACTTTGATATTACCCTCAACAAACACAGCATCATGATCACTATAACCTGGGATGACTTCAGTCTTGATGATAAGACTGTCATTTTTAGTTATAAACAACTCTAAGACATTTCTACCCACGTAGAATTAGTTATAAGTTGGACTAAGCCATGAGCATGTGCTTCCAGTCAAATCCAGGGAGGTTCATGTTTCCTATGTGATGAGGTATTGCCACCAATCTGTTGGAGTGAACTCTCAAAGTGTTCTAAACATAATTATGGTGTCTCCCTCATCCCAGTTATAAAAGGCACAAACAAACAAGGTCTTACACTCCACTATGTTGATCTTAACCCAGAGGATTTCACACTCAGTCTCTAAAGTAGATTCTCGGCAACTTATCAGGTCACTTGAAGCAGCAATAACTAAACCAACACCTGTGGGGTGAACTCTATCCCAGCAAAAGAAGTTATAGCAACCGGTCATTTGGGGTGGTAACAATTCAAATCCACAAAATTCCATAACTGACATTACGTACATTCTACGCACATTCCACAACTAACATTATGAACTCTCTCCAAGAGGAATCAAAATCTGAAATAGAGTTTTAGCTTAAGGGGAAAATGCTTATCTCAGTTAGTTATCAACAGAGCAATGACCTGCACTTGTGACCTGTGACTTGTGACGTGTGTTCTGTACCTGTCAAATTTCATGTTTCACTTTAATTTCGGTCAGTATAAAACAATCATGGCCTGTGGACTGTGGACTGGATATAAAATACAGACTAGGTATAAAACGCGGACTACTGTAGGTATGAAACGCAGACTGCAGACTGGGTATAAAATACGGACTAAGAACTACATTGGTAAAAAGGGTGCTAATTGGTTTTAGATAAGGAAAGATAAGATCAAAAGATTACTAAACAGAAAGACATGTGAGTTTAAGTTATAAATACACTAGAAAATTCTTGGTGGAGGTGTGCCACCCGGTTCTCTGAATAATGAGCCTAACCAATTTTCTACACCTTACTTTTAGACCTGGTTTTGGTCTCTAACAATCATTGAAAAGGGTCAGGACCTTGGGGGGGGGGGGGGGGGGGGTACTCCCTTCTATAATTCATATAGTGCTGCTCCAAAGAGTTGGGTTTTAAACCTTTTTGGTCTGAAATCCGTGAAAGAAGGTTCCAAGCGATCGATTTGAAAAAAAATTATATATATTAGCAATGACAATAAAATAAATAAACAGATAACAAAGACATAAATGAATAAACTAGCTGAGTAGAGGACACTGCTGTATCACTAGACTCTCACTAGAGGAGTCGATTCTGGTGAAAAGACTCTTGATACGACTTGCCGCAATGAATGCAAATTCTCCTGGGACAGCATTCTAGCGAGGAGGAAAACCTCACTGACAAAAACTACTTCCCTTAGAAAAAGGTGAGTTATATGGAGACAGACTTCGTTTAAAGCGACAGAGCTGTCGTTTGTATAACTGAAAGGTGTCACTGTCAAGTTTTTCTTGAGTGTCTTTTCTGGGTAGTCTTCAACAGTGTTCAGTTTTATTTATCAAGACAACTTACTCAAGGTAACCATGGCATTGTGGAGTCCAAATTAATTAAGAGAAGAGAGAATTGTGCATGCATTTGCTTGATTCCGCAACTACATGTAATTACATCAAAATAATGCGCCATGTTTAATAAGCCTCTTCAACAAAAAATCGGACGGCAACCTAAACTCAATTACTGGTACACTAGTATTCCATCAGTATTCAGCTTGGTGAAAAAGTTGAACTCATTGCTAAAACACCGGAACTGTGGTCACGTCAAAGGTTGGTCATGTGTTGAGCACACACTTTGGGGACAATCACGTGGTGTGGTCTGAGGCCAACTTCTACTATTCTTGACATTTAGCTACAAAGGAAATATTTAACTGAATTATCCAACCCATAGACTCGTGAATAAGAATTAATCGTAACATTACTTTCATCGGCCTTGCAGTGCAATAACCCACACTACGGCAAACCTCATGAAGACACAATACACTATTGGATGAAAACCTGTGAAAATGCGGTGAAAACCCTGTGAAATACCCTGTGAAAAGAAAACACCCTGTAAAAAACCCTGGGAATTTTGCACAGCCTAAATTAATTTTGAGAAAATTTCAAAATTTAGGACCCTGTGAAAAATCCTGTGACTAAAATAACCCTGTGAAAATCCCTGTGAAAAAACCTATGAACAAAATTTGAGAAAACTTCTCAAGAAACACCTGTGAAAAACCCTGTGAAAAAACCTATGAACAAATTTGAGAAAATTTCTTAAGCAGCACCGGTTTTAACAAGAATATATTTAAGGGAACTGCCAAGGAAACTAAAACAAATTCTCTTTGGATTGTACTAAATTATGCAATGTGAAATTCTTAAATTTTCTATCGTTGATATTATTACGTATTCCAGATTCCATGTTTTAGTACTGCTGGGTAGATTTTGTGATAAATTATTTATTGTGCAGTCATACTTCATACTTCGTTACGTGTTATCAGTTACATTTTGTGGAGCAGTTGTTTTGAAAGTTATGGACCAAAAGACACTCAATAAGCGCAGATGAAGTTATAAGGTGCATATAACTGTGTATACAGTCGAACCCCGCTATTTCGAAGTCCCAAGGGAAAAGGGGAAGTGTAAAATTCGTAACAATGAATCATTTTTTAATAAAATACAGTACAGTATGAAGAAAGACACTGATTAAATAAAAATACAGTAATTATATGCCGGATAAATCAGTAGACTCTGTTGCGTTGAAAAATCTTTGAATGTTCTGTTGTTTTTGGTTTTTTCTAATACTTTTGTCGATCGTGAACAAATCATTCTCTCTTGTCGTGAATAAACAACAAGCTGGAATTTCTTAGAGGGACAACGCATGTAGCCTGTGTACAGCCGCCCCAGTCCTCAAAAAAATCGGAAAGGAGCGTCTGTGATTTATCGTTGATAATCGTGTTCAGGAATAATTTTGCATAAATTTTTAAAAGTGATTTACGCTGGCCAAAACTTCCGAGGCTCACATTTCTGCAGAGGTAGATTCCGTCGTGCATTAGAGAGTGTTTGCGATATTTTTAAAATTCCTTCGCTTTACAGTGAGCAAGAAAAATGCTTAGAAGCACTTTTTAAAGGAAAAGACGTATATGCAAGTCTTCCAACCGGGTACGGAAAGTCCTTGATCTTCTATGCAGCTCCGATCGTCGCCGATGAGCTGTTCTCGCGACCTCGTGGTTAGGGTTTGATATGCTAATTTAGGGTTAGTACGTGGTTCCTAGGATGAGATCATCTCTCTTGGGACCTAAGGTTAGGGCTCAAACAATAGGACGCCATCTTGGATTCATTTGCGTAACAATGGGTCCCATACTGCCCCAGTATGCAGCATTGATTTCGACTTTACACTCCAAAGACAGCAGTTCCTCTCGAACTTTAAAAGAATTGCCCCTTCGTCCATCAACAAGATTTTTATCCGTGTCTTTTACGATGTCTACGCCACAAAGAACACACGAACTCATCGTCAAAATCTCACATGTTATCGTCGCGAACGAAACTGAAAGATTCTGTACAGAAGGTTCCGATTGCAAAGCCCGCGAAAATGAAAGCCAATCAAATCTCGCTATTTCAGTGATGTAATGATGTATGGGAAATAACCAATCAAATCATTTTCCACACATTCCTGAAAAAGTCACGTGGTCTTTGAACACGATTATCAACGGTAAATCACAGACGCTCCTTTCCGATTTTTTTGAGGACAGGGGCGGCTGTACACAGGCTACAACGCATGTGATTCAAGCTCAAATAAAATGCAATATGTTTCCAGCTGTGCTCTTATGTACGTACTCTGTTTTTGTCAAGTTTGAAATAACGGGGTTGATTCAGCGGGGACTTCGAATTAACCGAGTTCAAAATAGCGAGGTTCGACTGTATATAAACACTTGGAGAGTTTGCCTGACACAAGTTCACAAATCTTTGATTAAAAACCTTGCCAGACAATCTTTCTCCCTCTTTGACTGGAATAAGACTCAGCCCCAAGCAAGCAAGACGAGTGAGCAACGGCTAGCTTATCACTACAAGAACAATAGCCGGCAATCAAATTTTGTGTTGACTTATTCCCTGCTCACAGATGTCCTTCCGTTATAAAGTTTAAAATAAGACTAGAATGCACGAGCATGAATTGAACAAATGTCCTTTTAATTTCTAAGGCTTACTTTCTGGCAAATAAAATGAACTGAAGGTAAAAAGAGAATGAGAAATAGCGAAAATTCAACTTCTAATTAAATTTTTTTTCATGGTTTAGAATAAACTATTCTCGAAACTGAGAATTTTTTGATCAAAGCTGTGTAAATCGAACTGAAACAGTGCTTGGAACCTTGCATTTCCTGTATTTATCTCACCTATTGTATGGAATATGTGTGAAAATCTTCATTATGAATTGGTATATTTCAAAGAGCTGTACAAAGAGCAAGAATACTATTGACCGACAATATACAGAGCGGGGGCAGCTGTAGTGTCAACTATTACTAGTACATTTTATAGCTAATTCCAATTATTTAATTATATAAATTGTGTCCCCAAAATAGTATGGGGTTGTTCCCAAGCTATACGGCTCCAACACATTAATAAAGTTTTCTATTCTATTTTATGTAGTAAAGTCTGCTGAATTGAGAAAGTGTGAACACGAAAATACAACAGGAGGAAACTGGGGATTTCCCCTACTATTTGAGAGCCTGGAACGGGCTTAATTAGGCCAGGTCTGAAAATGGGTATGGGTCTTTGGGATCTGGGGCCCGTTTCTCTAAAGTCCCGATAACTAACGGGCCCTCAAAGCTGTTGTTGTTTACGTGCAAGAAAGAGGCTTCAATAGCTTGGCATCTAACATGATAAAACTATCAGTTAATGAAACAAAATGCAGTAGTTTGTTAGCCAGGACCCGCACTTTTACTCTTTATATTATTTTAGATTTGAATATTTGATTTCGGGCCCGAAAAGTTACTGGGACTTTCGAGAAATGGGCTCCAGGTCTGAAAAAGGGTGTAGATAATGACATTTTATGGTTTGAAATAAAATCAGGATTTGGAGACCCGGGTGGCACATCCCCACCAAGAATTCCCAGGAGTACCCCCTCCGGGGATTAGGAGCAGGGTGTAAATCATGTCATCATAATCATTGCTTGGAATATAACGTTGGATGATCATTTCGATTATTATTCACGTATTGGTCAGAAATCCCTCCCCACTAAATACTGCTTTTTCACATGGCAGAATGCCCCTACAGATGTATAATGACCTTCTTGTCTGAGTTCTTCATTTCCTCATATATTATTCCCAAGATCTCCTGTACTTACTTGATGATTTAAGCCATAAGCTTAATCCTTCAATTACCATTATCAATAGAGCTTGCTCGTAAGACCATCATTTCCTGCCAAACGGCTTTAAATTTAAGCTTTGTTAAGCCATTAAATTCACATACCTCACAAGACCTGTGACAGATTTTTCACGACTTCTGCCATGCCACGTGCAAAGTATTTTTAGGCCATAAATAAAGCCAGGTGTTGATGAGTAAGTAAAAGAACTGCTAAAGCTCAAATCCGATTTCCAGAGGTCTTATTAAGTTACTTTAGATCCAATTTACCTTACACGTGTTATGTGGTGAAATATCCGTCGCCATATTGGTTTCTTTTAGAACCCAGTCTCTCAATTGGCGCGTGAGTCTCGCGCGCGAGCTTTCGAAGTACAGTACTCGTTTCGCGTTTCTCGAGTACTCGTAAAACACGCTCAATGGGGTCAGGAAATTATGCCTATTACTTGTTCATGAACTTTCACGATTTATGAGTGAGATAAATGGTAAATGTTGCTTCTAACAGTAACGAGTATTTCAACAGAGTAACAATCAGCACTTGAGGAATGTGAGTGAACCCATATTCTCCGGCGGCTTAGCTAAAGAAGCTTAAAGAATTATGCGACTTTTGATACAAGCACCAAACTTTGTAGGAGTATTGCAATTCCCAGGCTTATCATTTCCTGATATAGTGCCAAGTTAAATTTTCTAATTCCAGCTGGCTCGCAGTAAATGAAATTTTCAGACCCAAGAACTCCCGCGAAGTACCTTTTCTTGCTCTGTTTTCTTTTTTTTTTTAGATTTTAATGCACGTTTTATTTCAAAATACATGTACAACAATACAGATGTATAAATTTGGACCGAATTGTTATTTTCTTCTCTTCATTATATAAATGGAGGCCTTAGTTTGCAATTCAGCTGCGCCTGCTTGTTTCTCTTCTTCCTCTTGGTTCGGATGGTAAGAGTTAATCTCGTACCCAGATCTTCCACGTCCACGTCCCACGTTCAGCGTAAAACAGAGTGAGATCTGGGTACGAGATTGGGTAAGAGTTTGCCTAAGGGACTGTGCAATAATTATCAGGAGGGAGGTGGGGGGCTGAAAAACTAGATTTATCTAGCAAAAACTTAGACAGTACCCCCCCCGCCCCCCTCAAAAACAAAAAAAATAGTTCTAACCCCGCTCTGTTATGTTAAAAATAACGTCGCATCCCCCCCTCCCACCACCCACCCATCCACAAAATCAAAGAACAGGAGATTGAACGCTTCAAATAACAGACGAAAAAGAATATTTAGATCCTTGGGAGGAGAGCCTGTTGAACTTTGTTATCAGCCAGATATATACGGAATTCAGCAAATCGATTCAGTCGATGAAGAAACATTACTTTTATTCACATCAAAAACCGACCAAGCTTGTCTACGCGATTTTTGATTCCCATTGTTTTATAGGGGAAGCTGAAAAACAAGTTCATGATTTTTGCTTTACATAGGATCAGCTCAATTAATTAGAAAACGGGTTAAAAATGATCAGTTGTGAATTTGCTTTTCATTTTGAAGGAATATTTTCAATAATCGTTTAACAGCTGTTCCTATTGATATTTGTTACAGTCTATCATGATGCCTGTATTCAGAATCTTTTATTGCGTTTAATTTTATTTACATTTCGAATAAAACTTAAGGCCCCCCTCCGTCAAATGAGTGATTTTGCTTTGAGCCCCCCCTTATCTTGGCAGCACTTTTATGTAATGCCCCCCCTCTACTTTTTCAGCCCCCCTCCTCCTGATAACTATTGCACAGTCTCTAATCGCGTTATTTTAAACGTGCATGCGACTCGGTGCACTTGCTTGAAAAAGAAACCTAGTCACTAAAAGAGAAAACTGTCGGTTCAAAAAGAGGAAGTAAGAAATGGGTTGAAGGCGCCAAAGGCAGGTCGCTCCCACAAGCCATTGGCTAGGTAAAATGTTAAATTGATATATCATGTAGCTAGCTATTACAGTCGAAAATGGTCACAAGCTATAGTCAGTCATGATTTGAACGTTCGCGCTTTTTTTGTCTCGCTCAGTTCTCCCCAGTGTCTTGGAGTCTGAAAAAAGGCTTATTTAGACTTGAAGGAATTTTGATTGCCATATTGGACCGAAAAAATAACCACAACATCCTATCCACACTCTTTGCAAAGGCCAGGAGCCCATAACCCGGATCGGAGCGTTCAACTTCCATGCGCTCGTGTCACGGCCTTTTCACTGACCAGTATATTTTTAGAACGGTTTTGGCGCGAATTTTGAATATCTTTAAAATTCCACAAACTAATCAGCAAAACCTGCAGACCTAAAATGATATTTTGCCTTATAAAGGATATAATTATTTATATCCTTTAGTTTTCCTTTTTGATATCTCATACTTCGCATGCGCTCATTGACATGGTGGAGATTCTATATTTCGCGGGAAAAAATGCCCTAAATTGTGTCTAAAAATAAACTGGTCCATAAAAACACCGTGACCTAGGCCCAGTATGAGAGTTGCTCGCTCCGGGTTATGGGCTCCTGCAAAAACCCTTTAATTGGTCTTTCTGAATCGAAGTGTCTCCTTTTCTTCCGTAGCCTCCCACGCTGGCGTTCTCCTAACGGGACAGGAACGCGCGTGACGAACTCCTAAGAACTACGTCTGCGTGTGAGGCTATGTCTTCCGAGCCTTAACAGTGTATGATCTAACTTCCCTCTCAGCTGGTCATGGAATTGACAAAATACCAAACATATAGGAAAGGAAAAATGTTATTATCAAAATCATGACATAAAAAATGAAGGGCCACTGTACTTGTTTTTGCGTTAAAGCTGCAGAAAGTCCGCACCACCTGCATTCCTTGCGATTTTTGAGTCAGGACTGGAGCGAATGTCAAAACGGTATGTTTGTGGAAGTTGGGAAAAAAGGCATTGAAAAATACGATTTTATGGAATTTACATCGAGATAAAGTGATTAGGCGTAGGAAATAATGTGAAAAAGACGAAGACAACAACACAAGAAAAAGGACAACAACAACAACGAGCTTTATTTGCATGACCATACAAGTATATACAGTATCATGGCGAAACCTATTTTAAGAATCAAAATTACATCGTAGGGCAATTAGGTTACTTTGGTAACAAGTTGTCGCGAACATCAAAGCAAGCTGAAATATATTTTATGAATTGTATATTCTTTAAAATTGGATAAAGTAATCAGAGGGGTTCATCAGCTGATTGATCAAAGCTTTTACAGGTAACTGGGTAATATTTGGAATCAGTCTTGATTTTACTGTAAAAATTATTCCTAACCATAGAGTATGTAGGACAGTGAAAAAGAAAGTGAACTTCGTCTTTTATTAGATTGGATCCACAAAAACTAGAGGGCAATGCCTATTATCCTTTGTAGTTTGATTGTATCTGCCTATTTCTATCATTATTTACTTTGTGATTGCTTATTCATAGTTTTACCAAAGTCCTTCTTTTTTCAGGTGTTTCTCTTGTTAAGTCTAAGTAATTAGAGGTGATATGATCTGTTTTAAAAGATCTAGATAATTCAAGTTTTTGAGAATGTGGAAGGGTTGAAGACAAAACGATCTGAAATGGAGAGCCCTTCCATCTACTAGATATATACCAAGTGATACAGGTGAAATACTAAAAAGAATCTTTGAAGCATTATCAAATTTACTGAAGTGACAACATTCTGCTTTTAATTCAACCAAGGTTCTTTTTTAGAGTTCTTTTGAAGGAAACAGAAAAAAAGGAATTCCTTCAATAATTATCTCTGGATTATATAATAGCAGCAGAGACGATTTCGAGTCTTTAAAAGCTTTCGGTGTCGGTATCTTTTACAAATAGTTTTAACAGATAGTACTTTGTCCTATTCTAACAATTTTAATTTTTAAGCGTCTTGTAGAAATTCCCAGCGTCAACTTGACCAATGATTCTCTTGTATTTAGGGAGAGCCAGCGAAATTAATAATGCCTGCTCCAGGGTGATTCTGATTCACACCCACGTCGCGCATCCCTTGTGGAAAAGAAAACCCATTTTGGCCGGGCTGTGGGAGAAAATATGTCAGTTTGAGCTTATGATGATTCTTCCGTTAATTCGGTAAAACAATGTGCACTGGCATCACAAACTGACTGTTTAACAAAACGCATTGTAATTTCTATCCTTTGATCCTCCTTCATTGCCCTCGTTTTAGCAAAATAGGCAATTTTTAGCAGTAAAGACGGGGGTAGCAGAGAATGTCCAAGACAGCAAAGGGTTTACAAAAGAAGCTGTCGTGTTTGCGGTAGTGTGTAAAATTGTTTCAGACACTAGTTGCAGAGGCGTGGCAACAGTTTGTTAATTTTTATAAAATGTGGTATCATTCTCATCCCCAGAGCCTCCTGGGGGCCTAAGCACCAGGACCAGGAGGCTCTGGGGTCACAGTATTTGAAGTCTGGGATTTTAAGAATTTCGGTCGTTTCTGATTTTCTACAACGTTTCTAATAGCGTTCACTTGCTCTTACCGAGGTGTCAATGACTGTAAATTTAGGTGATTCAAAGCTTTAAAAGAGAATCCTCCAACTTACTTTTGAATCGGAAACGACCGGAAGTCCTAGAAACTAGGATTTCAAATCTAATGTCCCCAGAGCTTCCTGGTTCTCGTGCTCAGGTCCCCAGGAGGCTCTGGGGACGAGAATGATATGGTATCACCTTTGCCTTGTTCCCAGTCTCATTAATCCGCACGCGGCCTTTGCGTTTCGGGTCGCGTTGTCCGATGGGTCGCGCATCAGGTAAAGGAATCCAGGATAGTTTGGATTCTGAATTCCACGGTGGTGGATTCCGGATTCTTGGTCAATGGATCTTGCATTCCCGATTCCAATCGTTAGCTGTATTCCGGAATCCTTGAGCTGTATTATGGACTCTCTACCCCAGGATTTCGGATTCTACGAGCAAAGATTTTCCGAGTTCCATCAGTGCCAAGGACCAATCAGCACCTCTTATCCAACAGAGCATGCATGTGAAGCCCCCAAAACAGACCGCACTGATTACTGATTACCGTAAAACGAACACATTCAGGACGCCTAGTTAAAACACCGCATAGATATAGTTATAACTGAACGTAAAGTGGACATTTTACTGGGGGAAGCTAGGTGTTAGAGGTTGGTATCCCTGTGGTATCTCGACGTAGTGCATGATGGGAAAGAGGGAAGGAAGACATGTTGGTCTAAATAAAGTTGTGTTGGTCAGCATCTGCTGTGTTGTCTCTGATGCGACATCTTATAACACCTTGAAAGAGGGGTGGGGCGGTCATCCAGACCCTTAGATAAGCAACAGGGGGGGGGGGGGGGGTGGTCTCCAAAACAACTCTGTTTGGCCCTTCGGGTCTCGGTTTCGTCTAAAAATAGGTTGGGGGGGGACCCTTCCCTATCCTGAATCCTTGACTGTATTATGTCACAAACGTAAATCATTTCCGTTTTTTTCTAATGTTTGTATTGGAGCATGTTAGTCCCCTTCACTTTCTTGGAAAGCAAAACAGTTCCAAATGTCTTTCGTTTTACAGGGTTAATATTGGTGGAATTAGGTTTTCACTGCGTATTAGTGTTATAACACACCTTGACACCGCTACATTCGATTACTGGGTTTGTTAATCTTGTACAGCGAAACAGCTGTTGATGACTTCATAACAAGTCAGGCGCCACAAACTTCCTTGAAAAAGGTGAGTAGTTTGACTTCCCCTTAATACCAAGAAAAATTCCCAATATTCGCTTGCGGTCAATAAATACCCGCGATTCCTGTTTTCATACGCGTGCTCGACTATCTTAAAAGATAAAATAAAGGATATGGGAACTAGTTAGCCTTTCCCAAGTCTTGGAGATTTCTAGCTAATATTTGCTACTTCCAACAAAATTTTACAGTATCCCTATACTATCTCTTTCCATGTTGATTACATCATTTCTCAATAATTTATCTGTTTAGCACTTAAGAGATGACAATACTTTTCCCAACTTCATTCATTAGTTGATTATTATTCACATCTAAGGGCCATTTATGTGAAGTTTTCCTGTAGTGACGTCCACTTTTGGATTCCATTTTAGATCAGTATCGAATTATTAAAATTCATAACTGGTTCAGAGGTTGAGAAAAACAAAAGGAAATAAGTCGCATTGAGGTTCGATGATGGAGAATTCGTTTATTTCGTTATTTTCCCCTTAGCATCGAAATCAAGTATGAATTTTCATAATTTCAAAATTCAGCCTGTTAAGGGAAAGTCACTGGTTTTTAACCCGTTGCAGAGTAATCTCGAAGGCGCAAAAGAATACGTTAGGTAGGAAAGGAAAACATGTTTGGTAAATTTGGAGCTGCCCTAAAAATTATGTTTGTCCATACTTTCATTAGAGGATTCTAGTGGACATTTTCCTTATACAGAAATTTTATGGAAACCTTTTTTTACCATAATCGTTTTATATTGGTAATAAAATTTGAAAAACTCAACCTCCGCAAATCGTAGGCAAGTTAGTGGAAAAAAATTCCCAATATTCGCTTGCAGTCAATAAATTCCCGCGATTTCTATCTTCATACGTGGGCTCAACGATCTTAAACAGGCTAGCCATTCGCAAGTTTTAGAGATTTCTAGGCAATTTTTCCTCCTTCCAACAAATTGTGCAGAAAAAAATCGTTGGGTGCCCCTGATATAAAAGTTCCAAAATTCATCAGTAGACATGCTGCCTCGCGACACGTCACGTATGTTATATAAAGGGCTAGGATGTTGCTTTCGGAGAATCATCAACATACGAGGTTTAATTTCTTAGCATGCAGGAGCAGTCCCATTTCAAATTTTCACTTTTCTTTCGGTACTTCTGTTGAGACAGATTTCTTGCTGAGAACGTTGACCTAGGCATATACATTTCCTAGTTTAAAATTCGAATATTCATCATGAGTTGAAAACTAGAAAATTAGAAGAGAGATTTATTTGTTTCTTTCCTTCCTCTCGGAAAGCGAAACGATTTCTTGTTACTGATCCGTGATAGGGCAAATTAAGACTTCTTTCGTTCCGATTTCTAGATACTGGCAGACTCTTCATCAACACAAGATTTTCAAAGAGAACTTTTACTTGATTGCATGGACAATGGCTACCGCCTTATAAAGCGCATTAGAAAGCATTGTCTGCTTAATTTAAACTATTTAGTTTGACTAATACAATGTTGAAAGATCACAGGAATTGTGCCTTCACGGTTTCAATACTGCCCGTCGGGTGGGGGGACAGGGTAGGGACGTGCAGTGTTAGTAGCGCACGGCTACAATTTCGCGTGTATTTAAAAGCGTTCGAACTGTACAACTGTTCCAACACTTTTGTCGATGATTGTAGCTTGGGTTTACGGTTTCATAGCGATATTATGAACTCAAAATCTCGGAAGATACAAAAAACGTTTTTTATTCTCACTGATAGTTGTGAATCTTTTAAGTTCATTCATTTTACAGGTTGAGCAACAAAAAGTGACGGGTTTTTTCCCTACAATTCACGCAACGTTTTGTGATTATATGCAGTTGGTTGATTCTCTCTGTTCTTTTCAATTTAGAATACATTTGTATGTCAGCATTGTTAATCGCTTTTCGTGTCACCTATAACTAGTAATAGTTGACACTACAACTGCCCCCGCTCTGTATATTGTCGGTCAATAGTATTCTTGCTCGTTGTGTAGCTCTTTGAAATATACCGATTCATATATAATGAAGATTTTCACACATATTCCATACAATAGTTGAGATAAATACAGGAAACGCAAGGTTCCATGCACAGTTTCAGCCGCGAGATGCCGGGTCTAAAGTGCAGGTCACATTCCACAGGTCAAGAGTGCAGGTCATTGCTCCATCGATAAATTACCAAACCACACAGATTCCCCTCGATCTAATAGTAAGAGCATTTTGTTAAGAGATTAGGGCTAGGAGACAGTTTTAATGCTGTTCATTTATCTTTATCGTGGTGACCTGTACTCTAACCAGTGAAAAGTGACCTGTATTTTAGACCCGCCGGTTTCGAGAATAGTTTATTCTACACCATAAAAAAGATTTAATTAGAAGTTGAATTTTTCGCTATTTCTCATTCACTTTTTACTTTCAGTTCATTTTATTTGCCGGAAAGTAAGCCTTAGAAATTAAAAGGACGTTTGGTCAATTCACGCTCGCGCATTCTAGTCTTATTTTAAACTTTATAGCGGAAGGACATCTGTGAGCATGGAATAAGTCAGCACAGAATTTGATTGCCGGCGAATTTCTGTAATCGTCCATCGTTCTTCTAGTGATAAGCTAGCCGTTGCTCACTCGTCGTGCTTGTTTGGGGCTGAGTCTTATTCCGGTCAAAGAGGGAGAAAGAGTGTCTGGCAAGGTTTTCAATCAAAGGTTTGTGAACTCGTGTCTGGCAAACTCTCCAAGTGTTTTTTATATATATACACAGTTATACGCATTTTATAACTTCATCTGCGCTTAACGAGTGTCTTTTGGTCCATAACTTTCAAAACATCTGCTCCAACGAATGTCACTGATAACACGTAACGAAGTATGACTGCACAATAAATGCCACAAAATCTATACCTAAGCGGTCCCTTCGGGATTTTCTGTCTTTACGTCATCCTAACCATTTCGTACTTGCGGGCGCAAATAATTAACGTCATCATTACCTACCGATTCCTCGCGGCCCCTGTTCAAGCAAATCGAGATTTTTTCTAGTATACTGTCTTTAATATACGCGCGAGTTACTAGGGTGCCTCCTCGGGGGCAATTAATATGTCTAATACTATTATGGGAGCAAGATGGTTTTGTCTTTCTTGCATAGCAAGCGACATAATTTGTCTTTAGCTAGTTTCAGTTTTAGCTTTTCTTTACCGTGGTGGCATGCGAGTGTTTAATTATTTAAAGTGGGACTCCTTGATTTTACTGATCTTTCAGAGCAAAACAGCCTGTGATAGCTTGCTAGCACGTCCGGCGCGACAAACTTCACTGACTAGCTCAGAAAAGAGATATATTTTTTCTGACCTAACAAAGCAAAAACTACATAATTGCTTGAAGAAGAAGTTAATGTTTTTAGTTTCGTTATTGGTTACTTAACGTTTAAATGTTTAAAAGCAAATATGTATGAGATGATGGGAAGACAATTTGTAGAGATTATTTGTTATGTCCTGACCCATGGTGAACCTGGTAAACCCTGGTTGAACCAGACTTACCAGGCTTTTGACAATTATCAACTAAAATTGAAAGCCTGGTTGAGCATGCTTTTACCAGGCTTTCAAGGTAAGCCTGGTTATAATTTACCATGAAAGTCTGGTAACTCAGGTCTCGACTTAAAAAGCCTAACCAGAAATTCTTGGTTAACCTGGTATTACCAGGCTTTCTTGGTGGGCTGGTTGAAATTTTCCACCTCAAAAGCCTGATAAGCCTGGTTTAACCTGGGTTTTCTGGTAAATCTGGTTTAAAAAATTTCACCTTAAAAGCTTGGTAAGCCTGTTTTAACCAGAGTTTCCTGGTAGGCCTGGTTAAAAACCCCTACCTCAGAAGCATGGTAAGCCTGCTTTAACCAGGGTTTCCTGGTACGCCTGGTAAAAATCTCCCATCTCAAAAGCATGGTAAGCCTGGTTCTCCCAGACTTTTTCTAGTCATCTGGTTTAATTTAACAGACTTTTGAGGTGTGGGCCAGGTAAGTATTGGTCGGTAAGTATTCCACTGAATTGTTCAGTGTGACTGTGCCTGGTGGAGGCCGCTCGCAGGGTTGCCATGGATACCTCCTCCTCATGCTAGAGTATTGCCCGGCTCCACCAACTTTGTAGGCACCAACGCCCAAGCTCATGTATTGGTGATGAGTTTAATACCTGAATAACCCTCAATCTGAATAATCACAATCTTATACCCTATAGCAGCGTAAAATTGCATCAATTCATTTCATTTCATTCATTTAATGGTTTATTCAGATATTTACCATTTTGTTTTCACACTGCCCACAAAGGCTAGTCTAGCTGGGCAGTGTCTATTTAAAGCAAAACATGCACTCATGGTATTATTTAGCAATTAATGAATTCGGCTTTCGTTGGATATGAAGAATTAAGCAGATAGAGGAGGGTGTTATCTTCGGCCTCGGTGGATAACACCCTCCGTGATCTGCTTAATTCTTCATATCCTACGAAAGCCGAATTCATTACTTGCTTCATTATTTATTCAAAAATATTCCTGGTTTAAAAACATAGCTAAAACATGCTTACCTGCATCCATGTTAAGTTGGTCTTCGATAGTGTACGTTTAGGTTTGTTCAACTCCGCAAATATTCTCCAAATAGCAGATGTCGCCCTCCGAGTTGTATTCTTTTTTTTTGCCATGTTTTTAGCTATTACTTCCCCTAGTTCCAGCTCTAGTTCTTACTCTTGAAACGAGTGAAATGTCCGCCTATTTTTTCACAACCAAAACAACTCAACCTCTATCCCGGTCTTCTCCGTGACGGTGCCTTAACCTGTAGCGGGCGGTATGTTTGACGTGATTTCCTCGTTAAATTCAAATTCTTCCAAATTTGGTCATCAGTAACTGGTTATGGTGAATTATGCGTCACAGTGCTTTTAGCCAATCATAATTGGGGAAATATTTTGAATGAATAATAAATTAAATCGATAGGTCAACTGGGATTTGAATTTGACTTTCGAGTCATAATCAAAATTTCACCACTAGTGTGGAGCTCAATCAATAACACACGCCCTGCACAGTACCTTTAAGTTTAATCAAATCTGCGCCCTTTTATGAACAGCTTTGCTGTCCTGATCAGAAAAGAGGGACATTAAGCAGCCACCACGAGTTTGTGGATGACGACGAGAGAAAATGAGTGAGGTCTGGGTGGAGAACGTCGTCCAAAGTAGCAAAAACAAATGTTCAGTAAGCAAGCTCCCGTCTCGGCTCGTCGCCGAAGTAGGTATAGACTGCACTCAATGGCTTCGTTTAAAGAAATACGACAGTTGCTTCTTTTTAGCGTTGAGAACAACACAATTGATAAGGAAAAATCTTTCCTACTCTCCGAAGGATTTAAATCAGTAAACCGTTTGTCAGATGAAAAGGCTTGAATCGAACCAAACAGAACAGAGCTGGTTTTGTTGTCCTATACATTTTACGGGAGGTAATTGCCGGAGGCAAGTTTTCCGTACAGTCCAATTCATTTATCTGATACAGATATACCACTATATTCACTTTGATCAAGCTAGTTTACCGGGAACAGTATATATGAAATACAGTGAAAATCAGTTGGCGTCCACCGTTAGTTTAAATGTGAAGAAGATAGTCGCTGTTAAAGACGCAACTTTATGCACTTGCGGAAAGAAAGCCTGACAAAAGCGAAAAATTCAGGCTTACCGGCATTTGAAGCCTGACCTCTGCGATTCCGGAGGTAAAGATCGAGAAAAAGATCAATACTAAAATTGAGGAGCTGGCAAAAATTATCAAGCACTATATAAGATGTAATGGCAAATATTACAAACAAAAGTTAGATTCGGTAAGTAAAGATATCAAACAGAGTGGGGAACGAGTCAGGAGTAAGAGAGTACCTGGGTCTGCCGATTTTCAAAGCAGGTGACTGAAATAGTTTTATTTTCCAGAACTTTTAATAGTAAGGTGTATGACGGTAAACAGTACGTTACAAACTACTCTGTAAAACTATTTATTTTAATAGATATTCTGCATTTGCAGATTATATTCACCAAGTATAGAATACTATAGGCCAAACAAATGAAAGTGCAACACTTATAATAGTGACCTACCTTAGTAAATCTTGCATAGAAGCTTGATTCTATGCCCAAGAGGTTTAACTGTTCTGTTAAAGGACGTTAAGAATCTTGTTTCCACTTTCTTACGCTTAAAATATTTGTTTGTCAAGGTTCAGAAAAAAGCGTCATGGACAACATCTCGGAGATTCTACAGATTATTCATATTGGTGCAGTCGTTGCTACTTTTCTTTTCAACACTGGCCGTATTATAAAAGCAGTGGACATCTTTAACGAATGTTTGGTGCTCCTTAACGGTAAAGCCCTAGAGAAAAGCAAAGAACTTACCACACCACTTGTTATCCATGCATACCACAAACTTTTTCATGGCTATACTCTCATCTACGATCACACCAGTGCGGTTGAATGTGGTAAAAAGCTTCACGTGACACTACACAATAGTGGCCAAAAAGAAGAAGAAGGGATTATATTACTTAAAATAGCGAACATCTACTATCAAATAAGCAAATACAAGGAAGCAAAACAGTTTTACGAGAAGGCACTCGGCATCATGATTCAGACTGAAAACAATCGCGGAGTTGGAATATGTTACGTAAGTCTAGGAACAGTGTTTAAGTCTGTTGGTCAATATACCAAGGCTGTGGAATACCTTCAAAAAGCACTAGTGATCAGGAAAGAAATCGGTGATAAAAAAGGAGAAGCTGCAGATTACGGAAATCTAGGAACTGTGTTTCTTTCTGTTGGTCAATATACCAAGGCTGAAGAATACCTTCAAAAAGCAATAGTGATCAGGAAAGAAATCGGTGACAAACAAGGAGAAGCTGCAGATTACGGAAATCTAGGAACTGTGTTTAAGTCTGTTGGTCAATATACCAAGGCTGAAGAATACCTTCAAATAGCACTAGTTATCACGAAAGAAATCGGTGACAAAAACGGCGAAGCATCAGCTTACGGAAATCTAGGAACTGTGTTTAAGTCTGTTGGTCAATATACCAAGGCTGAAGAATACCTTCAAAAAGCACTAGTGATCAGGAAAGAAATCGGTGACAAACAAGGAGAAGCTGTAGATTACGGAAATCTAGGAACTGTGTTTAACTCTGTTGGTCAATATACCAAGGCTGAAGAATACCTTCAAAAAGCACTAGTGATCAGCAAAGAAATCGGTCACAAAAACGGCGAAGCATCAGCTTATGGAAATCTAGGAGCTGTGTTTAAGTCTGTTGGTCAATATACCAAGGCTGAGGAATACCTTCAAAAAGCAC
The DNA here is from genome assembly GCA_038088405.1 of Porites divaricata. Lineage (NCBI taxonomy): Eukaryota > Metazoa > Cnidaria > Anthozoa > Scleractinia > Poritidae > Porites > Porites divaricata. The sequence continues at coordinate 37,234,962 of JBBMOI010000001.1, read as the reverse complement.
TAGTGATCAGGAAAGAAATCAGTGACAAACAAGGAGAAGCTGCAGATTACGGAAATCTAGGAACTGTGTTTCTTTCTGTTGGTCAATATAACAAGGCTGAAGAATACCTTCAAAATGCAATAGTGATCAGGAAAGAAATCGGTGACAAACAAGGAGAAGCTGCAGGTTACGGAAATCTAGGAACTGTGTTTTTTTCTGTTGGCCAATACGCCAAGGCTGAAGAATACCTTCAAAAAGCACTAGTGATCACGAAAGAAATCGGTGACAAAGAAGGAGAAGCTGCAGATTATGGAAATCTAGCAACTGTGTTTCTTTCTATTGGTCAATATACCAAGGCTGAAGAATACCTTCAAAAAGCACTAATGATCAGGAAAGAAATCGGCGACAAAAACGGCGAAGCATCAGCTTACGGAAATCTAGGAACTGTGTTTAAGTCTGTTGGTCAATATACCAAGGCTGAAGAATACCTTCAAAAAGCACTAGTGATCAGGAAAGAAATCGGTCACAAACAAGGAGAAGCATCAGCTTACGGAAATCTAGGAACTGTGTTTCTTTCTGTTGGTCAATATGCTAACGCTGAAGAATACCTTCAAAAAGCACTAGTGATCAGGAAAGAAATCGGTGACAAACAAGGAGAAGCATCAGCTTACGGAAATCTAGGAACTGTGTTTAAGTCTGTTGGTCAGTATACCAAGGCTGAAGAATACCTTCAAAAAGCACTAGTGATCAGCAAAGAAATCGGTCACAAAAAGGGCGAAGCATCAGCTTATGGAAATCTAGGAACTGTGTTTTTTTCTGTTGGTCAATATACCAAGGCTGAAGAATACCTTCAAAAAGCACTAGTGATCAGGAAAGAAATCGGTGACAAACAAGGAGAAGCTGCAGATTACGGAAATCTCGGAACTGTGTTTCTTGCTGTTGGTCAATATACTAAGGCTGAAGAATACCTTCAAAAAGCACTAGTGATCAGGAAAGAAATCGGTCACAAAAACGGCGAAGCATCAGCCTACGGAAATCTAGGAACTATGTTTACGTCTGTTGGTCAATATACCAAGGCTGAAGAATACCTTCAAAAAGCACTAGTGATCAGGAAAGAAATCGGTGACAAAGAAGGAGAAGCTGCAGATTATGGAAATCTAGGAACTGTGTTTCTTTCTGTTGGTCAATATACCAAGGCTGAAGAATACCTTCAAAAAGCACTAGTGATCAAGAAAGAAATCGGTGACAAAGCTGGTGTTGGAGCTTCATACTTAAATCTGGGGAAACTTTGTCGAGAATTTCAGCTTAATGCGAAGAGTCAAGAATTTGCTAATAAAGCACTGGAGATAAGTTACGAAATAGGGGACATTGAACTGCAGTTTAACAGCCACCTTAACATTGCTTTGAACGCGTTAGTGGCAGGAGGAAGCACAACTGAACTTCTACGAAATCTTTACGAGAGCATTCAGAAGTGCGAAGAAATGCATAATTATTTAAGAGTGAAAGATCAATTCAAAATTTCTTTTTTTGATGAGCATGTGTCCCCTTACCTTCTTCTTTGTAGATTGTTGATTGGCACAGGCAGTTATTATGAAGCTCTGTACGTTGCCGAGCTTGGACGGTCCAGAGCACTGACAGACGGACTGTCAGAAAAGTACTCTGTGAATAAAGAGGTATCAGTCCACCCACACTCATGGATTGGCATTGAGAACATCATGAACAAAAATGCACTTAGTTCTTGTCTTTATGTTTCCTGCTTCGGTGATAAAATGGTTTTTTGGATCCTCACGCCAAACAAAATGATAGAGTTTCGACAAAAGACACTTCAAGAAAGTGCAGATAAAGTGTTTGGAAATCAGACATTTGGTGGCTCTCTTGATTTACGTCAAGAACAATGCGAAGATCGATCATTGTTTTCATGTGTAAGCTCCCCACCATCATGCAAACCATCTCAGAGTGACAGCTTCGAATCTTTGCGTCTTATAGAAGAAGAGGAAAACGAAAATCAAGACTCTAAACCTTTAACCCTTGCTGATGGTTACAACATGATAGTCGTTCCTGTAGCTGACTTACTCCAAGAACCAGAAATCATTATTGTACCGGATAACTTGTTGTATCCAATTCCTTTTGTTGCTTTAATGGATGATAATGGAAAGTATTTATCGGATACTTTCAGGATTCGAATTGTCCCTTCCTTGACGACTCTTAAGCTGATTCAGCTCAGTCCAGTAGACTACCATAGTAAAACCGGTGCACTGATCGTAGGAGAGCCAGAGGTTAATGATGTATACTACCAAGGAAAACGTCTACAGTTAAACTCATTGCCTTGGGCCAGAAAGGAAGCAGAGATGATTGGGCGACTACTCGGTGTTCAACCGTTGCTTGGAAGGGATGCGACTAAGCAGGCAGTCCTGAAAAGCATGCATTCAGTAAGTCTCATTCACTTCGCTGCTCATGGTTATGCTGAACGTGGAGAAATAGCTCTTTCCCCTATAAGCTCCTGCGGAACTCCAAACGAAGAAGACTACTTATTGACGATGGCTGAAATTTCACAAGTTCGACTAACAGCCAAGCTGGTTGTCCTTAGCTGCTGTCATAGTGCAAGTGGTCAGATAAGGGCTGAGGGAGTTGTTGGAATCGCTCGAGCATTTCTAGCATCAGGTGCACGCGCCGTGTTGGCTGCACTGTGGGCTGTAGAGGATGAAGCTACCATGTGGTTTATGAATTGTTTTTACGAGCACCTTGTTGAAGGTGAAAGTGCAAGTGAATCTCTTCACCAGGCCATGAAGTCGATGAGAGAGAATCACTTTTCTGACGTCATGCAGTGGGCACCCTTTATGCTGATTGGAGATGATGTAGCATTCAAAGGTCTGTATGGCAATTTCCGGTTTTTCTAGCTATTTTTATTCAAACGCAAAAGCAATATTTTAAAAAATATTGTTAAGGGAGTTATACGAGTTTTGTTAGTTTCTTTTTTTATTGTCTTTTTCAACCCTCTTCACGGAACTGAGGCCACTGGAGAGAAGGCGAATTTTATTTTCCGATTTTCATGGAATGTTTAGTGAAGCATGCTCCGATCTCATTCTAAAATAACTAAAATGAAAATGTAGAAAACGATAGTTGAGATTCCAAAAAAACATACGAAAACAATTTGAGTCATATAGAAAAGAGAGGTAAGTGTCAAACACACTTTTTCTTGGGGGTATACCTCATGAAAGACAAAACACGGAGCTTGTTCCAGGCCAGCCTGTTTCAAGTTGAGAATTCAAAACGGGAACAGGAAAATAAACGCCACACCCCTCCTTTTGTCAGATTCACGCGCTCATATTTTTACACGCCTTTTACCGCGTTATCCCTACTATCTGGGAGCCTGGAACAGGCTATAAAGACGCTGCATATATTTTTTAGTCTCCGATCTTAAAACAGATTCATCCTCAGGGAACCAGATACAGCTCAGAGGGTATAATTACTAATTACCGTTGGGCCAGAGTTTAAAAGCAGACGAAAAGATTCCTTGGGCACTTAATCTAACCCAAGCAGCTGCAGGAGCTTTTAATTTTCCAACTTCTCTTTTATACAGATATTTTTCTGGCAAATGAGCTAAAGGCAACTCCCTTGTCGTTTTTGTGTGTTCTTGAAAGGAGGGTTTTTGTCATCAGTCGTCTCTTTTATGATGCTTGTTTCGCGGAGAAGTCGCAAGATTTAATATACCCCCAAGAAAGTACTTCATGCGATTCAATCGAGTTTTACCACACGTTTCGCTTTACTTCTCTTCGTAATCGCGATTTTGCACAACAGGAGATGGCTGACATTTGGGCAACCATTGCTCGGGCTGCAAGAGAGGGCATGGTTGGCTTGATATCAATCTCCTGCTTCAAGATATAATCTAATCAGTATACAAACAGCAAACCAAGAAAATAAAAATATAGTAAAATATTCTCACTACATACACAACTGGCCCGTGACGCGGGAATTATAAGTAACGCCTTTAAATTCCATCGTGTTGGGTCTTCGCGCTGTTGGCATGATGCATTGCGCCCCTTGGTTAGAATTGCTTTTTTTTGCCCGCCTCTTGGCTAGTTCAACGGGGTTCAGTGTAACTGACTTAGAAGTTTCGCAGCTCCCACCGCCCCTGGTGGTGGTTGACATCGCATACCTTATTATTCGCATGCCTATTGTCCTAGCAGTCGCTGTTGCCTCCCATAATTTAGTTCCCCGTGTCGGAACAATAGGTATGTGCAAAGAATGCATACATATGATTACTTTTTCTATTTCCAGGTGCCTTTGATAAGATCAGTTCGAAAGACGGCGAAGGTGCAACGGAAACAAAGAACTTATAAACTGAGAGAAAACATGTCGTTTTAGTTGACAACTACTGTCACAGCTGTACATAAATGTATATACCCGGGATCTCAATGAAGTAGTCTTGTCTGAGATCCGCAAAGAGAACAGGTGATAACTGTACTTTTAAAAGCAGGCGCCATTTTGATACGTTACAGGCGAAGGTGAAGCATGAGCTGAGCGCGGAGCACAAGGAGAAGGGGTAGGCAGGACCAGTTAGTCGTCCTCAAAGTGGAGACGTCAAAGTTGTATAGACCTTCTGAACCTACGTCTACTAAATTAGTCAGGACTTCTTTCGTTCTATGTGACTTCTGCTACCTGTTATAATCCTGCGCCTACGTTTGCTTCGAATAAGCTCAATCACTTACATGTCTCACATGAACACGAGTATAACTTTGGTTTGATAAACTTTGTAAAGGTGCTGATCTTAACGAACGTGATAATATGCCAAATAGATATCTAAGCTAAGAAAAGGGACGCAAGTGTTCTCTGGAATTAATTAAGTGCTCTTTGCAAGAGGCACCCAACGATGATTTCCTCCTAAATACATCGAAAACAGTTTTTAGGCTATTCAGAGTGCTTTTAGATCTCCAGAAATACATTTTATACCTGCTCGGTCATCTTAAGTGGTGCTCGAGTCTTTTCGAAATTACAAGGGCTTCTCTATTACTTTCTCGAAAATTTTAGATGCAATTTAACGTATTACGAGAGTGAGAATTTTTCTGATTCCTCTCTCCATCACATGTTTGGATCCGAAAATAGCTCTAGGTTTCCTTTTTTCTACGAAACATTTTCTACGAAAAACAGCCTAACCTAGGGAGTGAAATGTGAGAAATTAAACTTCAGAAAATCTTAAGGAATTTTTTACATAAGCTTCGAAAATTGTACATGAGTGGAACGGTCATCTAGAAATTTTTAGCAGTCCTCTAAAAATAGAAAATTCTAGGCAATCTAACTCCGAACAGATATTTTACAGAAAATCTTCGTTGAGTCCCCCAGCTTTGGGTCAATAGGATACTTACGGTATTCCTTTTAAACTGTTTTTTTATTTGCCTAAGATCGTTCACCACCCCAATGTTTCATTGATTACTGTAGTGACAGTGTTTAGCGGAAAGTTCTAAAACAATTCAGCATGATGGCGAGTCTTAGAGGACACAAACAAACTAAATGAATAAACATGGTTGTGTCCTCTAAAACTCGCTGTCGTGCTGAATTGTTATATATTGAAAGACCCACATTAGTGATTGATAAGACTTAAGAAATCAGGCGATGTACGAAATTGTATTCTCCCATTTTGAATGGGGCGTTTTCCAATCCTCTGCCCTGCCCTGTCATACCTGCTAGGGATGATCTTTAACTTTTTAAACGTAAAACTGACAGCAATGAATGGGTGGGCGCTCACTGGAATTTAAAAGTAGGGCTTTATTCCGAGTTGGTCCTCTTACAGCAGCATTATGAACCCGGTTTATGAAACGGTCTTGAGATCTTTAAAATGTCGGCAAATTCTGAACTCTATTAGAAGTATGTCATAACTGTCACTCTAATTTCCTGAGAAATGAGCTTGCCTATCAATCATTACAGCGTCTTTGTGTTATTCGTTAGCTCATTTCCATTAGAATTTTACCCCTCTGACTAGAGTTCTCTTATAAATAGGGAAGTTTAGCTGTTTTCTGAGCTAAAGCGCTCATCACGTAACTCTGTTTAAGAGAAGACACTACTTAGTAAACAGGGTTAAGGGTCGAACCGAAAGCTTTATTTCACTAGTGTACAAAAGTCGGTTAAAAGGCGTTTTAAATTTAAACCCTTTTCAAATAGTGCACTGGAGAATTCCACTGGTTGGATGTCCTTACTACCATTGAGGTATGAAAGACTCTTCTTGCCGTGGTGACATCAGTCTAGTTGTATGGCATATCGCTCGAAGAGTCTCTCATAGATGTCCTGGAAGATCATAGGTGCAAATCCCGTTGGAATCCTCAGAACTGCTTGCGTCTAAGTTTTTCATTATTATAGCATCACTTGAAATAAATCATGTGGCTGAGAAGTCACTTCTAATTTTTAGCAGGAAGTAAACTTTTTATTCCGTATTTACTGGACTGATGCTTTCATATATATATTTCAGTCTACACGAAGGATTTTTCACTTTTAATGTTGGTAACTAAGGTTCGATTTTTTGTAAAGTCCCCAGTCCATTTACCGGTTGCGTCAAGTGAAAACATTTAGATGTGAAATAAGTTTTCTACAGGGTGTCCCAAAAGTTCGTTCCTCTAATTTCATGCACTATAACTTTTAATCAAAACTTTATTTTTACATGAAATTTCTTGAAGATGTTAATTTCTCTATCAAGTACATGTATTCAGAATTTCAGTAACTGGCACGCCCTTTTTGTTTTTTCATCACATTCTGTAGCCGTTACGGCATGAAGTGTGATACAGCGTGTAGACCCACAAATGATCCATTTTGAGCCTTTTTATCATCTGGTGCGCAGGATCCAGTTCAACCCCCAAACAATATTTGTTTAGTTTAGGCAGGTGAAAAAGATATATTTTGGGCATTCATCCAGAAAAGATAATCATCCCAGCCCCCTTCCACAGCAAGGCTTTTGTATTTCGTTACAAATTTGAAACGAGCTGGGTGTTAATTGGCAGACTACGCAGAGGTTTTTTTGCCAACTCAGGGGCCTCTGATTTTAAACATTTTATACAGCTTTTCATAACCCTTTTATTTGGCTTGCTAACTAAGTATGTAAGACTGAGCTTCCTTGTCGAGTCTCCTATTTTGTATCTAGCCTTCTCTAAAACTATTTTAACTGCTTTATTTAGGGCTTTTGGTCTTCCCCTTAGTTTCTTGCCTTCAAAACCTTCATTTTTCCATGATCATTCTACCACCCAACATTCGGATTTTTCCAGTTTTTTAGCAATTTCTACAACACATAAGCCAGTAATTCGAAGTATACAGACTTATGCTCTCACGCAGCTGAACGTTTTTGAGTTAAGGGGTTTATCTTTTGTGATATTCACAAAAAAAAAGGAAGGAGTTCGAGCAATTCGGGCTATGAAATACAAAAAAATATGTGGCTGGAAAATATACTCGCGCAAGCGCACCTTTGGCGCGGAAGTACACAGACCGAATATTCGCGCGGGTC
>JBBMOI010000001.1:37050000-37217500 GCA_038088405.1 Porites divaricata | reverse complement strand
TGTGCTGCCAGTTCTATGATCCTTCCCTTGTGTTATGCAGATTATATGACACCGGTTTCCGCCGAAACAATTCATCTGCTAAGTCATCACTACACCTTCCACAAGTTCAGGTTCATTGGAACCCTGCCATACACAGGCATCCAGCAACTAGGGAATCCAATCTCATACTGACCGAGTAAGTATGTTAGGCATCTTGAATTTCCTGGAGTTGGATGGTGGATGCCTCAAATTGCTAGGATTAGCATGTAATGTTTTACAAGGCAGAGTTATTAGCCCTGGACTAAACACCCAACCTCGGCTGGAGGACCTATTTCCCTAAGAGCAATCGGGCATAACTGAACCTTCCAGGAGCAAAAGCTCCTGTCATCATAGCTCTAGAGGTCAAAATGACACACAAGCCTCCCCGCCACGACAAGGCACAGCACCAGGGGAGGGAAGACCTGTTATCCTTCTCACAGGCTTTGCATGTCTGCAATATTTTAACTACTTTCAAACTACAGCACAGGGAGTGTAATGTCCAAGCCGTAACTGAAAAAAAAATGTTAACCTTAATTTCAGCTGGATAAAGTATTATTAACCTGGAGTAGCCAGTAATTAAAGAATGTAACTGCTGAAGAGCCACCTTCCCTACAACTTGACTTTCGGTACATGTACTTGTGAACTCTCTCTTAGATGGACATTTTTTTGGCCAGCAGTATGTGTCCACCTTAGAGAGATGTCCATTTTATAGAGAGTCAACTACAATTAAAAGGAGTGAAGAAAGACAGAGACCAACTGTAGGCACCATTTAAATGAGGCCTGCAGTGTCCACCTTATAGAGGTGTCTGTTAACCCTTAAGTCCCAACAGTGATCGACCAAGATCAATTTTCTCGTAACAATATCCATACGCTGTCAGGAGATAAGTCATGAGAATAAATCAAATGATCACCAAAGAGAAAAAATTAATGTCTTGATCTGTTATAAAATTCTCTCAAGTAATTCTTTATTGAAATGTATGGAGATCAGTTTGGAGCATTTTTATGTTGATACAGGGGCTTAAAGTGTTAAGAGAAAGTTCACTGTGCTATTGGTACTGTACAGAGACTTGCAAATTACTACAAAACACAAATCCTCACCTTTTGCCAACACACATCAGTTCATCAACCTTCTGTCTGTGTGTTCGTCCTTGTCCTGTTTATTGCTTCTGTGCTTCCCACTCTTCTACTTTTATCAGTGATACAACATTGCATCTACACACACTCTAAACAAAAAATATATGTAGATTTGGTAATCTTTAGCAACTTATTTAATTAGCCAGGATCCTTTACAGTAGTTGTCAGCCAGGATCACTCTAAATGTATGCATGTGCCGATTGGAATAAAAGAAAAGCAAAGAAAATAAGAAGTCGTTCACATATCAACAGGTATGGACAGGTGTCAGCTTTTAGGAAGGTTTTTGTCAGAGTAATTCATAACATTACTTGGCTTATTGGTAGTGATTTACTTCTCAAGTGTTTCATCAATGTAATTTTAGAAGTGCTAAGGAGAGTTATGTAGCTGATACATGATTTACAAATTAACAGCACTTGTTTTCTTAGCAAATTGAATTTCCATCCAGAGAGTGTGAAAGGCTGAGTCTAAGTTATTGTTGTAGGTCATCAATTCAAGACCTTTTCAAGATTGTGAGAACGATGTAGTCTGCTTATTCCACCTCACATCCTGGGTAAGGAGTATGGCTATTCCACCTATGATACTGAGTGAGTGAGTGGTGATCCCCTACATATAAGATCCCAGGTAAGCAGTATGGTTATCCCAGCTAAGATCCCAGGTGAAAAGTATGGTTATCCTGTCTAAGATCCCAGGAAAGAAGTATGATTATTCCACCTAAGATCCCGGGTGAGGAGTGTGGTTATCGCGCCTAAAATCCCGCGTCAGGAATGTCATTATCCCGCATAAGATCCCGGGACAGGAGTGTGGTTATCCTGCCTAAGATCTCGGGTGAGGAGTGTGATTATCCCGCCTAAGATCCTGCGTCAGGAGTGTGATTATCCTGCCCAAGATCCCGGGTCAGGAGTGTGATTATCCTGCCCAAGATCCCGGGTCAGGAGTGTGATTATCCTGCCTAAGATCCCGGGTCAGGAGTGTGATTATCCTGCCCAAGATCCCGGGTCAGGAGTGTGATTATCCCGCCTAAGATCCCGGGTCAGGAGTGTGATTATCCTCCCAAGATCCCGGGTCAGGAGTGTGATTATCCTCCCAAGATCCCGGGTCAGGAGTGTGATTATCCTCCCAAGATCCCAGGTCAGGAGTGTGATTATCCTGCCCAAGATCCCGGGTCAGGAGTGTGATTATCCTGCCCAAGATCCCGGGTCAGGAGTGTGATTATCCTGCCCAAGATCCCGGGTCAGGAGTGTGATTATCCTGCCCAAGATCCCGGGTCAGGAGTGTGATTATCCTCCCAAGATCCCGGGTCAGGAGTGTGATTATCCTCCCAAGATCCTGGGTCAGGAGTGTGATTATCCTGCCCAAGATCCCGGGTCAGGAGTGTGATTATCCCACCTAAAATCCAGGGTCAGGAGTGTGGTTATCCCGCCGGTCTAACAGCAGAATTCTATCTCTGTTTTTGGAAGGAGATTTCTTGCTCTTTGATTGACTATCTTAATCACAGGGTTCTACAAGGAGAACTGTCCATCTCTCAGAGACAAGGAATTATTTTGCTAATCCCAAAATAGGATAAGGACCTATTGTCTCTTAAAAATTGGCGTCCCATTTCGCTTTTAAATACGGATTACAAAATTGCTACTAAATGCATTGCTAAACGACTGGAGAAAGTTCTTCCGCTCCTTATAGGAAGTAATCAAACAGGATACATTAAGGGCAGATTCATTGGCAAAAACATCCATCTTATTTCTGATATTATCGCACAACATGAAAATGACCAAGGAATCATTTTCTTTCTGGATTTTGAAAAAGCGTTTGACTCGTTAGAATGGGACTACCTCTTCCGGGTGTTAGAGGAAATGAACTTTGGCCCAAGTTTTCGTAACTGGGTCCACACATTTTATTATAATATCTCTAGCTGCATTGTAAACAATAGACACACTTCGGAATTCACCCCCCTAAAAAGGGGAGTGAGACAAGGGTGCCCGCTTTCTGTGATGCTTTTTATTCTTGCCATAGAGCCTCTTGCTACTCATATCAGAAGAAGCAAATCGATCAAAGGTCTTAAGAATGGAAACAAAGAATCTAAAGTCAGCTTATATGCCGATGATGCCACTACTTTTATTCACGACGACTCGTCTGCAGTAGCCCTTTTTGCTTTGCTTGATCGATTCAGTACGCTCTCCGGTCTGAGAATAAATAAGTCGAAAACTGAAGGGCTGTGGCTGGAATCATGGAAAAACAGATTAGGTAAAGACGAGCCTTTTGGAATCTCTTGGCCGAAGCAATACGTCTCCTCCCTCGGCGTAGTTTTCGCTCATGAAACGCACGTTGGCGAGAAAATCAACTTTGATGAACGGCTTGTTAAAATGAAAAAGGTGTTAAATCTTTGGTCAGGTCAGCGCTTGTCAATCCTGGGGCAAATTGCTATAATTGTCAAAACATTAGTACTGTCTAAACTTGTTTATAATTGCTCTGTACTGTCTTGATACTCTGACTGATTTTGCTAAAGAAGTTAATAAGGTCATTTTCCCTTTCATATGGAACTTTAAGCCTGATAAAATCAAATTAAAGAAACACACTGACAGGCCCAATCTCCAAAGGTGGCCTTAACATGGTCAATTTCACGGATGTAGAAAAATCTCTTGAAGCTGCCTGGGTAAATCGCTACTGTTCATCAGATGGTCATCATTGGTGTGCGCTTCTTGGCTCTCATCTTGAAAAATTCGGAGGCTCTTTTTCATTTCAGTGTAATTACGATTTGAAATTCGTAGATCTACAAGGTCTCCCCCTCTTTTATAGGAACATTTCAACGGTCTGGCAGATCCTTCATTCCAAGGTACCCCTTAGTGTTAATAAAATTAAAGAGGAAATACTTTGGAATAACCGCTTTATTAAGAGGCGGAAAGACAGTTTTTTATAAGGCATGGGTTTGTAAAGGCATTTTAAGAATCAAAGATATCCTCAATGCTCACGATAACTTCCTATCTTTCCAAGAGCTTAAAGATACTTTTCACATTCGTGGTACCTTTCTTGATTACAGTGGTCTTCTGGCCGCGATTCCTAAAGATTGGAAAAATGCTATCTTACATGGCAATCAGGAACACACCAACGAATCAAAGGTAACACAACCAACCATTGGAAATGTTTCAGCAAAACATGCTCAACTAATGTTTGCAGAGAAACTTTCTGCCCTCCATTAACTGAATCCTATCTAAGAGAACAAACATTCACTCCTAGTGCCGTATATGAGCTTCCATTCAAAATCACCATTGAAAATAAGCTTAGAAGTTTTCAGTTCAAACTCATCCACAATATTCTTCCGACCAACCAACGCCTATGGAAAATGAATGTTAAATCTTCTCCAAAATGCGAACAATGTGATGCTCCTTGTGAAACTATTAGCCATAATATTTTTTACGAGTGTCCTGCAGTAAAAAGTTTTTGGGAAAAAGTCACAGATTGGTGGAATCGTAAACGCTCTGAAAACATAAATCCCAATCCAATGGAAGTTCTTTATGGATACAAACCTGAATCTAACAGCTTTCATACTTTTAATCATTATCTCTTAATTGCTAGATATTACGTTTACTTAGCTAGAAACAAGTTTGATACCCCAGAGCTGGAAGTTATCATTGTTCTCCCGGAAATTAAAATCCAACTTGCGAAAGAGAAATTGCAATAACAAACGGAAATCTTAACAAATACAGAAATAAATGGACCACTCTGTGCATTTCTGATTAGTGTTGGATTTATAGTAATTTAGCAAACATAAATTTCTATTTGTTCTGCTTGTTGTTGTTAATCTGTTGAACCTTCGTATTTCGCTTTATTTTCCTTGTTTGTTTATTTAGTTATTTAGTTATTTTTTACTGTTTCGCCTCCTTTTTATTTGCCGCCCTGTTATTGTAAAGTTTATGATGTTTAATAAAATAATGTTTATAATGTTTAATAAATAAATTATTTAAAAAAAAAAGAATGAAATTCATCGTCTGCATTACCAGCAGCAAAAAATAAGGTTCACACAACATTGAATTCTATTTTTTATTACTATTATTGGCCAGGAATTAACTAGACCACAAATAATCATTTATTGACAGATCACAGGCAGTAGAATGCACGACAGAGTGTACATGTGTTGGTAAGGCATCCCAGTCTGTTTTTCGATACAACCTGGGAACCATCCTGCATTGTTGTTTAGTGAGTGCTGCTTTGATATTTATTTTATACCCTCAATAAACACAGCATCATGATCAATAATACCTCAGATGACTCGAGTCAATGATCTTAGACTTGCTCATAACTAATGACAGTCTTACATTAATTACCCCCACGTTAAGACTGGGTATAAGATACATGTAGACTAAGCCATGATTGTCAAGACAATCAGCGAATTTTCAGGTTAGCTTAGGGAAATGACCCATTCAATTTGGAAAATAATTAATAGGCAATTGTGCTTCTAAGCAAATCCAGGGAAGTTCATGTCTCCTGTTATCCGCAGATAAATATTATGTGATGAGGTATTGCCACCAATCTGTTGGAGTGGACATCTCTCATGGTTTTCTAAATTTATGGTGTCTCCTTAATCCGGGTTATAAAAGGCACAAACTTACAAGGTCTTACACCCCACTACATAGTTATATGTTGATATCAACCCAGAGGATTTCACATTTAGTCTATATATTCCCAGGGAAAGAATTTATAGCAACCAAACATTTGGGGTGGAAGTAGCAATCCAAATTCAGGCACATTCCACAACTGACATTATAAACTCTCTCCACTAGGAATCAAAATCTGAAATAGAGTTTTAGCTTAAGGGAAAATTGTTTATCTCAGTTAAATGTATGTACAGCTGTACACTGTATCAGTTAAATCTAAAGCTTCAACCTCTCCCCTACCCAGGCATACCCCAGGAATTTGACACCTTTGCCGTCTCGGGGATGAGGGAATTTGATTATAAGTCAACCATTAATTTAAACTGTTAGTCAGTCAGTTACATGTAAATAATCAAAGTGTCAGTTTGTCATTTAAAAAACCACTTAAACAATTAGCCTAGTCAGTTACAGTGTAATCAATCTACATGTTTGTGTGTATATAATATTATATAAAAATTCAAGAATTATCTGATAAATAAATTGACACGATGCAAACAGGTTAGAAAAATACTAAAATTGGCTTATAACTAAGTTGCAGTCACATGAATCAACTAAATAATAATATTATGGTATGTCACACATACTGGTAAATACACTGTATTGCTGTAAATTAAAGAAAGAAAAATTGAAGAGTTTTTTACCTTGTGCCCAGGGCTGCTTTTTCTTGCTGATCTTGTTTTCTAATTGTATTACAGGTTGTACATTGTCTCTCAGGTTGGCAATTGCTATTCCTCTTCATCAAGATTCCAAAATCTGTGACACAAAGCAGTCCATTACTGAAAGAAAATCGGATTGACAAAAACTAAATTAACATGTTTCAACTTCTGTTAGAATTTGCCCTACTTTAACACATTTCATTGCATTTGAAGAATAGATTAAGACTGACAGCAGATGTCTTAATTGCAAACTGATGCAAAGTCTGTTATTGACAGCATTGTAGAGTTGCAGTAACTTCTCTGCATTTTGTATGAGGAGAATTGGTTGCCATTTCGCCAACTGTAAACACTTTAAACATTTTTTTTCCCAGAGGAAATAAACACTATCAGCCTTTCATTGTACCCAGTGGGAGTTATGGGCTCACAAGATCTCTGTTGTAATATAATTTATTACTCGCAGCTGACTTTAATAATCAAAGAAAACAAAACATCCTTAACAATGAAACTAATCCTGACAATAGTCCATAAAACAAAGAAAATGAATAGTTTACTGCAGATACAGGGAAATGTCTGCAGTTTGCCAGACTGTCACTAGTCACCTTTCTTAAAGATGGTGTTACCAAAGAGAAGGCTTTTTTCCAGTCCTCCAGATGGTACTTGGTGAGATGATAAGGATTATCATTCAGAATCTATTACTAAGGAGAGAGCTCCCAGAGGACTATGGGAAAATGACCACCAGACCCAGTGGCCTTGTGTGGCTTTAGGTAACTTGTCAATAGTAGCTTTAATAGCGATACCAGCAGTTGTAATTGAAATGGGTGCAATACAATGTACATAGATGGCGTAAGGTTATGGGTACGGTCAAAGACCCTATAGCACAGGTTAATTTATTGTGCTTGTACATGTATGTGGTATATAAAATCTCTTGATACTAGAAGTCAATTTCTCTTGAAAACTAGACCACAAATAATCATAAATTTTATTGACAGATCACAGGCAGTAGAATGCAAGACAGAGTCTACATGTGTTCTTTAAGGCATCCTAGTCTGTTTTTCTATACAAGGGAACCATCCTACATTTTTGTTTGTTGAAAGTTGCTTTGATATTTATACCCTCACAGACTCGTTCCCAGTCCCTACTTATTTGTTCTTCAAAGGCAACGAAAGACTGGGGAGAAATGTGGGAACGAGTCTGATACCCTCACAGACTTGTTCCCAGTCCCGCGTTCTAGTCAAAACCGCCTCAGGAGCGACTGGGAACGAGTCTGATACCCTCAACAAACACAGCATCATGATCACTAATACCTCAGATGACTTGAGTCTTGATGATAAGATTGTCGTTGTTAGTTACATTGTATAAACAAGTCTAAGACATTAATAATATTACCCCGCGTAAGATTGGTTATAAGTTAGACTAAGCCATGATCACCAAGACAATCAGCAAATTTTTCAGGTTAGCTCAAGGAAATGACATATTGGAAATAGGCAATTGTGCTTCCAGTGAAATCCAGGGAAGCTGTTCTGATATCTGCTGCTATCCACGGCAGATAATTACATATGTGATGAGGTATTGTCACCAACCTGTTGGAGTGATCTCTCAAAGTTTTCTAAACCTATGGTGTCTCCTACATCCAGGTTATAAAAGGCACAAACTTTAATACAAGGTCTTACACCCCACTACATCATGAACTGTATGATGGTATCAAGCCAGAGGATTTTGCATTCAGTCTCTAAAGTATATTCCCAGGGCAAGAAATTAAAGTTAGAGTTAAAGACAGCAAGGAAAGCCCTGACAAAAAAGGAAACTGGGATCGTACACAGGTTAGTGTATTTAAAATAATTAGTGCTCAGCTCATTATTCATTGATTCAAGAATTTCACTGAAGTTAAAAAATTTTCAAGTGGGCTTCTTCTCCCCTTCTTAATGGGGTGTTTAGTCAGTTAATCAATCATTCAATCAGTTAATCAATCAAACACACACTACACACGTAATCAACCACTATTCTATTTTCAACAATATTACTTTATGATAACAATGAAACAAATGAAAATACAAATTTTGCAAATGACTCAGACGAAACAGAAAACTGCCAGATGATGAAATCTTAGGAAAACCGATCACTCCAAAAGAACTCCACGAACATAATTATTTCATATCAAAACTTACGACAAAGAAAGAAAGCAACCTTTTGCTTCCTTCATTAGAAAAAATCTTTAATGAGGGGGATATACTTTAGGTAAATTAATTTCCAACTGACAGGAATATTGGCATCGATAAAACCCATTTACAAAAAAAAAAGGGTATAGAAGGTGGACCCCAGAAAATTAGGGAGAGGAATCAATTTTTTGACAAGTTGTCTGCTGGGCAAATTATTCACATCAATTTAACAATCCAGAGTTACTTTCTTTATTAATTTTTATGAATGACTGGCCGGAGTTATTTTAGAGCACATAACTGCCCTGGCACAAAGTTAGGTAATCAATCACTAAATTGCCTGTATGTATGCTGATGATCTATTATTCTGTTAGTAATTAGTAATTCACCAGAAGGATTGCAACAATTGCTGGATGTAATTTATAAACATGCTCAAGAAGGGAAGCTCAAAGTAAAATTAATACCAGAAAGTCTAATATCATTATATTTAGCGGTAATGGACAAAACAAAAACAAAACAAATTTCAAATATGCAAATAAAACTATAGAAATAATTGTTAGAAAACAAATATACCTAGGAACAGAAATGACATTATCTGGTCGTTACGCCTATGCAAGGCCTGAAGGGAAATTCTTAATAAAAAGGCTACCAAAATTGACTTCACAATTAAACGATTACTCTTGGACATTGATTCTTCAGTGGTCAAGACAAGGAATAAACTTTCCAATGCCCTTGTTAAACCTGTACTACTTTACGGTCGTGAAATATGGGGACCAGAACTACTACATGTATACATTTTGATAATTAAGTACAATTGAGCAACTGTTCACATTAAATTCTGTAAACAAACATTAAATGTCCCATGGTACACAGAAATCACAGCCTGTAGAGCAGAACTTGGCCGATACCCTCTATCTGTAGACATAAAGGTTTATCCCTATGTTACTGGCAAAGATTAGAACAAAAATCAGACAACCCTCTCTTAAATGAAATAAGCTCTTATTTATGACAGAAATAACAGACAGGTTTGTGGTTTATCAAATAGTGACGAAACATTAACAAATGCACTACAGAAACGAGGTAAAAAAAATTAGCAATGTGTTAAGAACACTTGTTTTAGCATTAAACAACAGTAAATTGCAGAAAAAATTTTCTCAAGATTGGTTAAAAGCTCAAAATGACATTTGATTTCAGATAGAGCTCTCTAGACTAAAAATAATATAGAAACAAGGAAATAAAAAGGTCATCGCTTAGAAGCTAGAACTTAGAAATCCAGCTCCATAGAATCAGTATGACTAAACTGTGATTGGGAGTTCATACTTGATGTATACAAACAGGAAAGTATGAAAATAAAGGAGCCTCTTGCACTAGTCAATCAACCATTTAAAAAGTTAGCCACTCAGTTAATCAATCAAACACTCTGTCCATCAGTCAACCAACCATTCAAATAGTGGGCCTGCATTCACCAAGTCAATCAAACAGTCAGTCCACCAGTCAATCAGCTATAATGGGCCAGTGAGTTAATCAATCAAACACTCATGTCCATCAGTCAATCAACCATTCAATCGATTACATGTAGCCAGCCAGTTAATCAGCCAGTAGTCAGTCAATTATTCAAACTTAGCCAGTCAGTTAATTAATCAAACAAACAATTCGTCAGTCAATCAACGAGTCCAACCATGAGCCAGTCAGTTAACCAATCAAAGAGTCTCTCCATCAGTCACCAACCATTCAAACAGTGAGGCAGTCTCTTCATAACTATTTTAGATAATAAAATATTTGTTCTAGTCATGAACACCTCTATTCAACTTGGCATACAATCATGAAATGATGTTAGCTACATTTGTTCTTGTAACTTTTTTATACAGAGAACTTGATTTACGAAAGAACTAAGTTGTCTTGAATTTAACAAATTACAATGGTCAAATAAAAACAACTACATTTGCTGAACAGCATTAAATTTTTTTTGGAGTGACACCACATCACAAATTTGCATAGTGTCACATGCGTATCTCAGGTACTGTATTTGCATACTATGAAAAGATACATGTATGTTTTCGATAAATTTACTGGCTTAAACTTTAAAGCAGCTCCATGAAATGACAGGTTTTGATATCCAATGTAAATGTTTTCCAGTAGAGTTCACTGGCACATGATCTGTTTATCCAAAAGAATGCAAAAGGTGTAATTTTGGAAGCGTTGCGGATCGGTCTGTGATTCATTTCAGATTGAAACATTAAATTTTAACAAAACCTGCGGGCAGTTTTTTTTATACAAGCAAAGTTATAATCTCAAAGTTTTTTTTAAAAAAACAGGTAGTTTTCAATGTGGTGCAGTGGATATGGTGACTTTGATGAAAGCATGTTTTCATAAATACAGAATACCGATCCTTCACAAAGCGAATAGTCTGCAGGTCAGAAGAGATAAAAACTTGTTTGAGTGTTATAGTCATGGTAAGGCTTTACCATCAATTCTTGAAATCGCTTAAGAATTTGGCCATGATACAAATGCACTTACAGTTTTTAGAATCGCATCCTGCGCTACGGGAATCACGTAGTGTGCAACGAGAATCACGTAGTATGGGACGTATCTCGCGAGATGGTGGTAAATATACTTTCGAGTAGTATTGTAGACCGATACCTCCCTTTGGAGAGTAAGGAAAAATAGAGATATACTATACTACAGATGTATATTATACAATGATGTGAATCCTACATATGCTGTTATTGGCTGTGCCCATGATCTATTACAGCGTACATGGATGATGTCACAGGAAACTTGTTTCTTTTTGTTTTGTTGAACATATGGTGCACAGTTTTCAAATGTTTGTGGGATTATTTAACAGCTAGTTGCTGAAGGTGACGTGAACATCAGCGAATAGTTCGACGACTGTCCGTTGATATTCATGTCGCCTGAGGTGACTAATTGTTTTAGTATACATTGCAATTACACTGATGATTATTTGAGAAAATAAAATTACAGTGTATTGATAATTTCTGACTCCGAAAAATCAACAAATCTCGCTGCCATTTTGAAAACTGCTAGCCTTCAATGGAATAATCACCACGTGGTGATTATAGCGGGATGAAGCAAAGCTCATAGTCAATCATAGTGCTCTATTTTCGATAATAATCAATGTAATTATACTAATTTGGATTACAGCACATGAAAGCCTCAAAACAAGTTAAGCAGGAGCTATTTACAAAGAAGAAAAAATAATGGAGAAATGGAGACAAAAAGAGGTCTTGACCACCTGAGAATGACAAACAATCTTGATTGTCACAGCCACATGCTTTTCCAGAGTCGGATGCCTTCTTCAAAATACTTTGCAAGCTCTGAGTCAATCAACCAGTCAAACAGTGACCCAGTCAGTTAATCAATCAAACACTCAGTCCATTAGCAATCTTGAACCATTCATACAGTGAGCCAGTCAGTTAATCAATTCAAGAGTAAGTTCATTAGTAAACAGGGGTTTCAGAACAAGCCAGCAACCGCCGGAGTTCAGCCGGCTATTTGGTAGTATGTCGCCCGCTACTCTTGTCATTACAATAATAATCAGCTTATTATGACATAAATGTAAACTCTCTTCATGAGGAATCAAAATGATCCCAAATAGAAATTTATAGCTTATTTCACTTCTTTATTTCAGTAATTTATCAAGAGAGCAATGACCTGCCCTTGTGACCTGTGACCTGTGACGTGTATTCTTTACCAGCTAGCAAATTTCATGTTTCACTTTAATTTGTACGAGATCTCCTGGATTTACTTGATGATTTAAGCCATAAGCTTAATCCTTTAATTACCATCACCAATATTACTTGCTTATGAGACCATCGCTTTCAGCGAAATAGTCTTAATTTTAAGCTTAACTGTAACTACAATGTCATTATTAAATATAAGCTTACCTCGCAAGACTGGTGCCAGATTATTCAAGACTCCTACCATGCTAAGTGCGAGCATTTTTCGGCCATGAATAAAGCCAAGTGTTGGCAAGTAAGCAAAACAACTGCTAAAGCTCAAATCCGAGTTCCAGAAGTCTAATTCTGTTACTTTAGATCCAACTTACTACACACATGTTTTTTCTGGTCAATAATCCGTCGCCATATTGGGTTTAGAGCCCAGTCTCTCGATTTGCGCGTACATCTCGCGCGCGGGCTTTCAAAGTACTCGTTTCGCGTTTGTCGAGTACTCGTAAAACGCGCTCAGTGGAGTCAGGAAAATAAACATTTTCATGCTAAATAGTAATTATTACTTCTAACAGTGACGAGTACTTCAACTGAGTAATAAAACCAAGTCCACAATCCTCAAAGCAGCCCTACAAAAAGGTCTCTGGGCGATCACGGCATGTCCCGTGGCTTACACCACCCCTAAAGAGAGCTATTCGAAAAAGAGCAGCGTTTATATCGCTAAGCAAAGCAACTCCAGACCCACGAAAAAAAATCGGAAAAGCAACAAAGAGCAAGCCTTTAAAACCTACAACGATTACGTCTCCAATTTATTACATTCCACAACAAACCCTGACCTTCCCACCCTGGATAAGCGTGTCAAGTCCATGGGTATCTCTCCCTTGAAGCAAAACGGAAAAGGGAAGGCCGTGCATGATAGTAGAAAGAAGGCGGACCTCTTATTAGAGCAAATTAACACAGTTTTTTTACTCTTCCCCCCGGGGTCACTTGCTCGAACTAAAGACCATCTTCCTCACTTCTGTTTCCTGTAAGATCATGAAACATATCTGATATTTAGTCACTGATGATTCTGTCCCACCTTGAACGGTTCAAGATCGTGTCTGATATCCAGCATGGCTTCCGCCAATCTTATTCATGTGAAACTCAACTGCGCATCACCCTCGAAGATCTTGCTAAGAACCTTAATCATGGCAAACAAAGCGATATTATCCTGCTTGACTTTGCTAACGCTTTTGATACTGTCCCACACCAACGCCGCCTCAACAAGTGCCGATTCAAGCTTGGGAGGCTTAAAAATTCGTTTGTGTCAAGTCTCAACGGGAACACTTGGGACGTTTTTCCTTTTTTTAAAGCGGGTATTTATCGCGTTAATGCCGTGAGATGGGTCAATGGAGGGATGGGGGGTGGGGTGGGTCGTACGCACATTATGACGCTTACGAACATCAAAAAGTAGAAATAACGCATCACAATGACTGAAATTATGTGTTTACGTTTCACGGAAATTTCCAAAGTAAAAGGACAGTGCATGGCTGGAACTGTTCATAATGCCACTGTCTGCAGAGTTAATGAGGGGTTACGAGCCGGTAACCGGTTTAACCTTTAAGCCTCCTAGAAAAGACATTTTATCCTCGTTGTCACCGTTGTTTATTGAACAAGCTTTGCTCCCTTCTGCGGTGGACTTTTCTAACCGACAGGATTAGACAACGCTTTTCGGACTCAGCTTTCAAACCAGAGTTCTCAATGAACTTCAATGATGCCTAAGTACCCTTAAGAGCTTCAAGGGATGAATCATGGCTGACTGTTAATGGGTATTTGAATTCGTTCTTATTTCCAAGAAAACCCATGGTTGCTACAGATTTGGGATCTACATAATGTATTACCCCCGGTAATTTAAAAACTTGCTCATTATCGCTGTCTGCCATTGCACCCGAGATCCCCACGCGTGTTAGCTTCACTGACGTCTACGAAAATTGTTTCCCAGCTCGGGATCGCAGACGATATTTTCTCGGCGGGTGTGACACACTAGAGCCGACAAAGGCGTCTACTGTCGCAGGCTAGGTCATTTAGGACGAATAATAACGACTAGTTTTTTAATACATTTTAAAAAAGTTCATTTGAACTTCCACCGCTTCAGCGCAAAAAATTTCTCCAGTTGAAACTTACCATCTATTTAAACGAAAAAAATTAGTTAAAAATCACGAATATCGCATAAAATATTTTAAAGTTCACTTACTGTACGACAAGCAAACCATTCAGAAATTTGTTCCGTTCGAAAAATGTCTTTCCTACGCATGATTTATTGATCCATGCGAGCGTGTGCACTGTGCTTTCTGGTTTTGGTTGAAAAACTTTTTTTGATTAGTTATTTCACTCTAGCCAATCATAAGCATAAACATAGGAAACATTACTTCTAACAGTGACGAGTAATTCAACTGAGTAATGAAACCAAGTCCTTCATCATCAAAGCAATAGAACAGTATGTTCCCCACAAAAAGATCTCTCGGCGATAGCATGTCCCGGCCCGCGGCTTACACCACCCCTAAAGAGAGCTATTCGAAGAAAGCAGCGTTAATGTCGCAAAGCAAAGCAACTCCAGACCCACCAAAAAAAAAAAAAAATCAGAGAAGAAACAAAGAGCAAGCCTTTAAGGCCTACAACGATTACGTCTCCAATTTATTGGATTCCACAACAAACCCTGACCTTCCCACCCTGGGTAAGCGTGTCTGGTCCGTTATCAAGTCCATGGGTATCTCTCCCTTGAAGGAAAACGGAAAAGGGAAGGCCGTGCATGATAGTAGAAGAAGACGGACCTCTTATTAGAGCAGTTTAAGTCAGTTTTTACTCAAGAGGATGTCGCCGTGAGATAGTTAACCGATAAACTGATTATCGATAAGCGATATCAATGATCGATGAATATCGATTTCCAAAATCGATCGATAGAAATCGATAATGAAAAAAAGTTGTGATTTCGATTAATATCGATGATTTTCCGATACAAATCGATAATAACATTTTATCGATTACTATCTTATCCTATTGATTATTATCAGTTTTGTTAATCGATGATTATCGATAAATTGTTTTCTTCTGTGACTTCGATTTCTATCGATTTCCGATATCAATCGATATTAATCGGGGGGTTAAATCGACTAATATCGATGATATCGATTGATTTCCGGTATCGATTTTTATCGATTAACTACGTCTGGAAGCCTTCCCCAACATCTGTCAATTGCATTTTGACACTGTTGGACACAGAGTGGCTATGAACTTAAGGTAAAGGAGATTTTTGAATCAATATTTCGCGTGATCATGATTTTTTTCCTTAGCGTTGTACCTTTGTTATCTTAAAGGCTATTAGTACAAACAGACAAACAAGAAGACTTTATATCTTTAAGATTTTTGCATTTATTTGGCATCAGATAATACCCTAATAATTCTAGTAAACTCCGACCAAATTCGACCAACTGACCTCTGAAGCCTGAACCCACACATAGTGCGCTTGGGCCACCTGTGGTAATATCCTCTATTTAAAAAAGTTCATTTGAACCTCCACCGCTTCAGTGTAAAATTTGTCTTCAGTTGAATCTTACCATCTATTTAAACGAAAAAAATTAGTTAAAAATCACGAAGTTCATGTACTGTAAGACAAGCAAACCATTCAGAAATTTGTTCCGTTCGAAAAACGTCTTTCCTGCGCATGATTTATTGATCCCTACCAGCGCGTGCCCTGTGCTTTCTAGTTTTGGTTGTAAATCTTTTTCTGATTGGTTATTTCACTCTAGCCAATCATAAGCAAGCACCCTTGAAGCCTCTGTTTGGGTGTAGAATCTTGTAAAGATAGTACATCTAGCCGATTTTTTGAAAACGAACCCTACGAAACTTGCAGTAAAAAACGGGTCAAAAGACCGTTTTCTTGCGCCCGATTAAGCTAGAAAATCATACCAGCGAAGGAAAAGGATAGAAAAAATAAAAAGAGCGAGGAGAAAGAAAGGACGTGAAGTGAAAAAGCTATGGTAGCATTGTTAGCTTTTGTGTTGGCTACTTCACTTTTTGACACACCCTTAGTCATTGCGACGACAGTTTCCTCCTGTTGTCTTTTTTCCACGAGAGTGGAAATCGCATTAATTTCACACTCCACAGAAACAATCCACATTGCTATTAATTACGGACTCCCTCCTCAAAGCTATGTACGTTAAATAGTACTGACATAAACATCCCCAAGTATCGCACTGCATGCGGTCAAAGAACTCTTACTTACAGAACACTAAGATTTGGAACTCCCTAGACAAATCACTGATAAACATTTTATTACTATTATTTCAATCCCCCCCCCGCCCCCCCCCCCTTCCGTTGAAGACATGTACATTAAGATAGAAGAGCCCGTATGTTTTTATGTAGGCACCGCTACTTATGTGTGCAACCTGAACCAACAAATCTCTTCCGCGCTGATCACAAAACAGCTTGCTAACAGCACCATATCCTTAAGGCCCTATATGTCTTCCGTCTCTTAATTCCCTTGCCACGGTTTTTGCAAATGCAACTTTGTTGCCAAAACTATTTGAAACTTTTGGTTCTGAACAATCTGCCTTGTGCTCGGGGATCCCGAAGAAGAACGCGTCGCGTGCTATCAGTGGATTATCTGAGCGTGACAAGATCCATGTACTGACACGTATTTTCTAGAAGGTGGTGATGATCTATTAGAGAACAGACACAAGGATGACGTCACGGGAGTCTTGCTTTTCTTTGTTTTTTCAACATGGGCGCGATTTTGAAATTGGTTGCGACTTTGTTTTAAGCAAGTGAAAGAAGACTTACTAGGAGATGTTTATAAGTAAATAATAAAAAAATTATCGAGGCAAGTTCTTGACGTCTTGAAAATGCCTTTATTGACTGAAAGAAATCTTCATAACAGTTGTAATCTCGATTGTTAGCAGAGACTCGCATTTTTGAATTTTTTTCGCGATTATTCTACTTTGAGCAATTGAAGGCGTTTGAAAATCTTTTCGGAGAAACCAGGCGTATACAAGTAAGATAAAGAAGAAAAGGAGACGTGACAAAAAAGAGCACTTATGACTATTGCACAAAGCCTTGACAGCTAGCACAAATCCCCAAACAATGAAGCGGTACGAGGCAAGTACGTTGTTGTTTCTTTGCTGTTCATTACATGGAACGAATGGATTCCATGTTCCATTGGGTCTGCTCACTAATTACAAGATACAGAAGATGTCAAAAGGTGGAGAAAATTTCAGTGACACGCAAGCCTGCGGCTCTAGTGTACCGCGTTTTTGTTTTTACCACATTTCGACGCTAATAGATTACCCAGGTCAACGGATCCAAGTTAGCCTGTTCCATGCGTTCAGTTTGTAGGGACAGCGCAAAAAGATGTGAGCAGAAAACAGCGTGAGGTGAGCCAAGAGGAGGAAGGTTCCCTCGTCCTCACTTTTTTCCCTGCTCTCTGACTTCGTGCCGCATTCCGCTTTCTAAACACCTGGAACAGGCTGGAGCGAGTCAACCGCTTCCCTGATTTTAAAAACCTATCCAATATGTGATTCTCCACTGCCTTCTTGCACCATAAGCCTGGTTAAACCATGGTTTATCAGAGGGTGCAAGCCTGGTTGAACTATCCAGACTTTTTTGGTTGTCAAACCAGGCTTAGGCAGTCGCCAAACTTGTGCAGGCGTAGGATAAAATTCCTGGTAAAAAATGAGATTGGCGTTTTACACATCGGGAAGTAAATACTGGTAAGATGATCAACGGAAAATTAACGATTCATCAATTAATTATTTGTCTCTTTCTTCAGTTTGTACCAAAACCTTCGGCCAGTAGTAAACTGAATCATGCGGGAATAGGCACGCGAGTGTAATGAAAGGGAAGATAGTTCATAAACGAGCCGCGGACATCTTATCTTACATAAGAAAATGCATTGTCCTTGGTTTGTAATGCTCTCGACTAGAAAATTTTAACTCTTTCAAGCTTTATGACGTAGACAATTAAGGTGGCTCGATACAGTCTTTCAGGGCCAATACCTCCCAAGTTTGAGCAAAAACTACGTCGCCATAACCAAAGTTTTGGAAAAATTTGCACCACAGTTGTATTAGATAAAGATAAAAATTTGTTACGATCAGGGTTGCAATGACATCGGAGTTGTCATAGCGACGAAATGACGCTATTACTTATTTTACTTACAGCAGTATGTCTCGGCGCTGGGAACTGTTCTTAAAAAATCATTCACGAGAGCTTTTTCCTTCAACAGCGGCCTCGATGTTCGTGACGTTTAATTAAGCTTACAATATATCAATAATCTTGAAACTAAAAGGTCACATAAGAGGAAGGTTAATCTCAAAAATCTTAAATTTTTAAAAAAATCTATCGAGCAGTTTAAAAATTATTCGCTAATTTGATAAAGTAGACCGAAATGTTCAAAAACCGCTAACAAGAGCGTCTCGATACATACTAATCAAATCCTTCTTTCTAGCAATCGGCTGGAGCTATCTCCATGATCTTTCACACACATTTTTAAAAGGATTGAAACTACTCTGAGGTGAAATTTCATGTCAAAAGCGCTTCATTTTCTACAGATAACGGCCAAACAACAATATTGTCAAGTGTTTACTGTGTCTCTAACCTTAAAATCTTCATCTCAAAATATCTCGATAACGCTCTTACAGATTTCGCTTAAACTTCACGAACATCGAGGCCGCTGTTGAAGGAAAAAGCTCTCGTGAATGATTTTTTAAGAACACTTCCCAGCGCCGAGACATACTGCTGTAAGTAAAATAGGTCATAGCGTCATTTCGTCGCTATGACAACTCCGATGTCATTGCAACCCTGATCATAACAAATTTTCATCTTTATCTAACACAACTGTAGTGGTAATTTTTCCAAAACTTTGTTTATGGCGACGTAGTTTATGCTCAAACTTGGGAGGTCTTGACCTTGAAAAACTGTATCGAGCCACATTAAGTCAGCCGACCACTTTTAGCAATATGAGCAAATCCGTTCTGTGATACTTCCAAAGAAAACAAAACACCACTCCTACAAGGTGTTACACAGTCAGTCAGTTCGGATGTGCTTAATCCAGTTTGACAAAACTAAATAAAGAGCAAACTTCATTATTATCTTGAAAAATGAGGGGATATTGCAAACTGGGCCATCAAATTAACGCTTATTATAAGTAAACAGTATAATCGTAGAGAGATATCAAAGTCAGTGATAACTGAAGTCAGTTAGACTTGACTGCAGGCAAAAGTTTCCTTTGATTCATCCATTCGTCGAACGTTCCTGTTGAGGTGTTCAGTATATTCACAAGAAGAAACTAAAGTAAAGAAAAACAAAGAAAAAAAAGAAGAACGGTGATTTAAAGAAGTTTTGTCATGATCTTTCAGTGTTACAATAAAACCATAACTTTGAATAATAATAATAATAATTATATTATTATTATAACAATAATGAGATAATGGTTCAGTTCTATATAACAATTATTTACCAAAGTGGAGGTGGCTAGTGGTGGTGGATATTAGTATAAACTGAAACAGTGAGATAATTGAGCGCAATGACCGAACCGCCGTCGTATTTTCCGGTAGACAAATAAAATTTTGGAAGGCATTGCATTTGTTAAGCTCTTGCGCGCGGGAAAATTCTTCAAAAGGAGTCGTGATTCGTTTTGTGTTCGAAACCATTCTGCAAAAACCTATTAAATGTAGTTTTAAGCTTCTATTTATAAACATGACAGCTAAATAAAGAAACACAAGACTCAATTTGCATAACAAAAAACTTTTTCACTGGTTTCATGATGAATTCAAGTCAAAGCTTTACCTGTAGTACCTGTCAAAACTTCCAAACCGAATTTCGTTACTCGCCTTCTTCGTGTCTTCTGGCGGCAACAGCTTGTTTGATCATTTGTGAAATTTCTTTGTTTGTTTGGACAGTAAAGTACCGAAAGCTATTATGCTTGTAACTTACGCGAGTTGGGCGTCGCAGGAACTGGAGGTAAATCAGTGATCTGGATATCCGGAGGTTGAGGTTCAGAGCGCGCAAAAAACCCTATCCACTGTTTTAGTATATACTAATTAAAACTACTACGCCATTATATCTCATATACAAAGTGCGTATTTCTTGAAGGTTTCCTACGGCTCGGATGCAACATACTGCAACTTGAAAAACAAAATTCTTTGCAAAAACTCTTGTACTGTCAAAAAATGACCAAAAATTGATCATGCTCTGTTTTCCGTCAGAGAATCATTTGCTTTCTCTTTTTTTTTTTAGATTTCTGACTACAAAAAAAAAAAAAAGGAGAGAGAGGAAATTAAGCTCAGCTTTTAACAAAAATTGCAAACTCGCCATGACATAGCCCTTAAAGCAGAAGAACTCTCTCATCGGTGTCCCCTTAATCCAAGTAAAAAAAAGGAAAGAAAAGTTGTCACACACTCGAGCTCCTCTCCTGTTATATGGGAGTAATAAAGATGTTCTTTAGAGTAATAGTCGTGGGGGATCAACACGGTCAAAGTAATTACAAAATTAACTAGGAATTGCGCCTCAGTTATCATCAATCCGGCCATTTTATCCAGGCCAAGGCAATGAAAGATTGATCACATCACCCATGGATGCGACTGCTCTGAATTCTGAAAACTACATTAAAAAACAGAAACTTATTTCGAGTTGAAGCTGGAGAAAAAGAGGCCTACAATCAGGCCTGTACTGAATTAAATAATAAGTAGTCGAGGTCTCGTTTGTAGCGTACCTCCTCTAGCGGGTAAACATTAGCCTGACGGTGTAACTAT
Source organism: Porites divaricata (assembly GCA_038088405.1). Taxonomy (NCBI): domain Eukaryota; kingdom Metazoa; phylum Cnidaria; class Anthozoa; order Scleractinia; family Poritidae; genus Porites; species Porites divaricata. Next base: position 37,196,427 of record JBBMOI010000001.1, on the reverse strand, counting down.
CTGCATAAAATCATTTATTCTCTGCCGAAATAAATTAATGATCGCTGACCTTCAATGCATCCATCATTGGTAATGAGCATAGTTCATAGATTGGGAGGGACTGAACAACCAGGCAAAGCTTAGCCTAGAAAAAACAGAACAATACAGGAGCCTGACAATGGAATTTGGTGTTGCAATCATCATTAGGCTGCCAGTGGCAAAGCCCAAGAGAAATTGTGCTTCGTCATCGAGGTCCCACGAAGACAAAATGGCGGACGGATCTCTCAGAAGGCGATGCGTGTCTCGTTGGGGCGACTCTTTTGATAATGAAGGATGGATGAGGGTGGTTCATTTCAGATTTAAACACGGAGAATGGAAATCGTCAACTCCACCAATATTAATAAAAATATAAATAAGCAAATAACCCTTTTGAAACGAGAAAAAAGACAGGTATTATTTTTAATTGGGACATTTTCACATTGTACCCCAATCCTAATCTTTCAGCACCCAAAATTATTACATGACAGTATAACGTGACTAACTAAAAATTGGTGGTGATACTATTTTGCAAGATAAGCTTTAGCTGGGTTTTGTCTAAATATTGCTTTAAAGCTATTCTGACTATCCAGGTAAATATGTTCGGCAGGGCAGCAGCCCAATGTACCCACATTTAGGGCGTCTTGTTCTCCACAGTTTTTACTTAATCATTTCGCAACTTGAGGAATTGTTGTACTTGAATATGAGACTTTGAGTTTTCTGAAAACTTCAAATAATTTTTTAGTGTTTAGTTTAGTGATCGTACAGTCGACCGCCTTAGCTCTTACGCAATAAAACAAACCTGAGCGAAAGGGACAGTTGTCACGTCGTCAATTGCAAATGGATACAACTTGCTAAACAAGCAAATCACTTCATTTGCTCTTTGAAGTCCAAATTCTTGAGCCTCTCGTTCTAAATCTCCGAACCTGCATACATATAGTAGGCAATAAGCATATCCAGGTGATCTGTGATGTCATTGCGGGGGCCTGGGGAAAGAAATTTTAATGCCGTATCCCATAAACCAACGCGCGCACCAATTCAATTCAATTCAGTCTGTTCCCGTCAGCTTTGGTTTATGGGATACGGAATTAAAATTTCTTTCACCAGGCCCCCGCAGTGACGTCACAGATCACCTGGATAGTAGGCAATAAGCATTTTAAGTGGAAGTAATTTGCTTCTCTTTGGTGTCTTTTCATACTTCATAGTAACGAAGTAGGCACTCAAAATGTCTTCAGAATACGAAACGTTAAAAAATACCAACAGTCGGTCACAAAATTGTTAAGACATTGTCATCAAACTTTGGAGAACAAATCAATCCGCACCCCTCCCTTCTCCCATCCATTCAAGTCAGGGTGTTTGTCTGTTTGTTGCTTTCTACTGGTGGCTCGAACAGCAGCATAACATTACATGGAGAAGGTGCGGAAGAGAAAGCGATATATGTTTTTTTTTTAAATTAGCAAAACTTAGAGAGGCCCGTTAAAGTGCCTCAATAAGAGCATGGCTCTTGGTCTCAACTAATTTTGCCACCGATTCCATTTTTTTTTTGTTCTAGCCTACTATTGGCTATGGGAGGAAGCCTCATCGAGTTCACTTTTGGTAAATGGTGTTTGGCAGCTGATTGTCAAAGCAAATCTAATTATCTAATGTTACGTCCAGATGTTAAAAATTAGCTGCTGTATTCTCACCAGCGCGCCGTTTTCACATCTTCTTTGTCAGAATCTTCGCTGTTATCCCTGCCAGCTTGCTGAACTCGCTTTAAATCCACTTCGTACAACGAAGACGGCTCCAAAACCAATACTTTCCTCACAAATGATTCTCCCTCCTTCCTAGGAAAAACAAAACATGAAATTTTCAAATACCTGATCGACAGTTTTTGTATAGATCGTTTTTACTGACGTGATCAGCAACAATGCAAATTTGTCGAAAGTTGAAAAAAGTTTACATGGGGAAAAAGTTCAATCCAGAGAGGAATTTTTTTTTCCTGTACTCCAATATGGCCGCCGTGACGTCTTGTCAAAACGGTCTTTATACGCATTGCGTCCTTTTATTAGTAGTTCGCATGAGCAACGGCGATTATTGGTTTTGCCATGATGAATTAAAACTCTGTTGAGTTCTTTTGCTGAGTGTTCTGGTTCAGTATTAGTAATTACCATAGGGAGGGATTGTTTGGAACTAAGAATCATTCATCGATTCTTCGCTGATTCTTAGTTCTTTTTTAGCTTTTATGGTCATGTGAATTATAATTGCTCAATAGTTTTTAATTTTTAAAATAAACTAGGGCCGTTATCTAGTAAACTAGCTGATAAGCTAAGCGTAAACTGTAGGATAAATAAAGTATCGTTGTATTCGTATCAATCAAATAGGTCACTTTATCTATCACAATTCGAAGATATTGGACGCTAAGTAACTTTCCAGTTTAAACTCATAAAGGGAGTTGCCTTATATGCATGGTAAACCGCTTATAAGACCTCTCCCCCAACCCCCCTCCCACCTCTGCCTAGCCTGCGTAGCAAGCGTTTCCGTGCGGTTTAGGAGCAAAGAACGAGGAACGAGAGTCTAAGACGGGAGACCCGCACGAAAAATTGCGCCAGTAAAAGAGCTGGGAGGGGGTGGGGAAGAAAGGAAGGAAACGCTTGCAGACAAACCCCGGGATTTTGAAAACCGCCCACTTGGCCTGTCATGCCTGAGTTCGCGAAACCGACATTTGATGCTGTCATCAGCTGTCATAATTGACCAATAAAATGTTTGGCTTTCAGTGGAGCGGAAATGAACTTCAGAGGACGCGTATGCGTGAACCCAAAATATATTTTTTCGCTGTGGCTATATGGCCGGTAACCGGTCAAGGTTTTCAAAATACTAAATGGCCGGCAGTTCTATATTCTCAGTAAATTTCACAAAATCGAAAGAAAAGCATTTCAGGATCGCTTGACTTTTCTAAATCGACATATGATAGTTTACATTAGCTGGAATCTTTCGATTTTTTGAAATTTACTGAGAATAACGGACAGCCGGCCATTTAGTGTTTTGAAAACCTTGACCGGTAGTCGAGCTGAAAAGTGTCACAAAACATGGTTCAGCGTAAACCAAACATTAACTTGAGATCTGTAAAGCATTTCAGGATCGCTTGTCTTCTCTAAATCGACGTATGATAGTTTACATTAGCTGGAATCTATTTACTAAGAATATAGAACTGCCGGCCATTTAGTGTTTTGAAAACCTTGACAGGCAGTCGAGCTAAAAAAATTTCTAAGTGTCACCGTGAAACATGATTTCCTCCTCTGAGCCCAGCGCAAACCAAACACTAGACTTAAGATCTGTAAAGCATTTCACCAGGATCGATTGACTTTTCTAAATCGACATATGATAGTTTAGATTAGCTGGAATCTTTCGATTTTGTGAAATTTACTGAGAATATAGAACTGCCGGCCGTTTAGTATTTTCAGGTATTTTGAAAACCTTGACCGGTTACCAGCCATATAGCCACAGCTTTTTTCGTATTTTGGAACATGTGGACGGCGTTTATGTTGAAATGTCAATGAATCCGAACGATCAATACAGGCTTTGGACATTTGTCTTTTTAATCCGTCGAACAGAACAGTCTGTAAATCACCATCTGAGAGAATTCAACATACCCAGCATGACACATTGCAGGAAACCATCGCATTCGCGGACAAAAGAAAATCGCTTTTAGTTATTCAGATCCAGGAGGCACTTTGGAGAATAAATTAAACGACCTGAAACCCTTATTTAGTCGCAAGAAGAGCCTTACGTTTCAAAAGAAGTCAAAGAAAATGCTCTTGCATTGGATCTCAAATCTTGCCGACCAGAATATAAAACAACAACAACTGAAAATTAATATGCGTGTCACGTACCATACCGTCCTCTCACTATGAAACGAACATTTGATCGACACGTGTCAACATTGTTCGGCTAGCCGAGCCAATCAGGCGATGCGTTCGCTGGCGAACGCAGGTTTTCAAAATCGAGGGGTCTGTCTGCAAGCGTTTCCTTCCTTCCCTTCCCCCTCCCCCCACTTTCATTTTTTTGGCCCTTGTTTCCTTTATCGCGCGGCCAAAACCTAGAATCTTTCTTTGCTCCGAAACCAAACGGAAACGCTTGCTACGCAGGCTAACCTCTGCCCAGCTGTATGCTAGTATCAAGCGACAAAAATCATGCGATTATAAGACCGCTCCCCGGATATGAACTCGCTCGTAGCTGATAGCTTGACATGAATTTGATTTATTATGACGTGTCGAACCTTGGATTAAAAAGACGTCAATGCAAAACCTAATTTAATAAGCACTTCTATAGCTGGTTTCGAAGCGCTTTTTTTATTCCGGTTGTATAAGCGTCTATTAGACATTAAGCCCTCGGTTTAATTAACCTATACCTAAAACCCATTACGAAAATGAAGGGCGTATAAGCTTTAGTTTACAGCCTTCAAAATACGTTTAAAAGTTGAAGGAGCTGGTGAGCTTCCCTTTTTGTGTAATTTTGGACTCTTTGCAAGCAATTTTTATCTGACGAAATATCAATCATCTACAGAAACTGCTGGGTGGCAACGATAAGGCGGATGTATCACCCTGCAATTTACTATCTATTTCGCCTCAAAAAAAAATTCGAAAAGTGTGGGAATTATCGCGAAAGCCCGCTTTTACCTATCATCCCAATCTTTGATGACCTTGTATTACTCCCTTGTATATCCTTTCTTAACATACTGTAATGTCGCCTGGTCCTCCACTTCCAACCTAAACTGTATTTACCTTTTGCAAAAGCGTCTAGTTCGACTCATAACAAAAGCTCACTATCTAGCAAATACTGCCCCTTTATTTAGTCAGCTTAAAGCCCTTGACATATTTAGTATTAATTCATTTTCTGTCGCTACCTTTATGTATTCTTATCACCATAATCTTTTGCCTAATAGCCTTCATGACTTGTTCTTAAGTAGTAATCAAGTCCACCAATACGAAACTCGGCTAGCTTCTCAGTGTAGACCTCATTTTTGTAGAACAAATATAAAGCAATTCAGTAATGAGTATCCTTTACCGAGGACCTAAAATCTGGAATTCATTGCCTGTTTCACTAATTAGCTCTCCTTCTATATCTGTTTTTTTAAAAAAATAAAAGAATTATCTCACTGATAGCCGATCTGTCGTTTAATTTTCGGATCTTGCTCACTCTGCACTCAGCCATGAATTTAGTTCATTAGTAGTTGAAGGAAGCCTATTAACAAAAGCTTCAAGCTTCGTTAGGGTTACTTGTCACATTAATTTTATAATTTAATTAACATCTTTTGTTCTTGTTGTGTAAGTTTTGTGAGTGACTAAATAAACAAATAACTAAAATAAATAAAATCTTGTAAAAAGCTAGAGCGTGTCTTAGCATCAACTAAATGGCAAAAATAATATAACGCAGGTTTGTTATTTACTACAAACTATATTTATATAGGAAAAGAAACTGTTTCCTGTCGTCATGTTTCAATGGATGGCAAGGATTGACAAGGATTGAAACAGTTCAAACAGCAAGAAGATTTGTTTATTGTTTATTAACATTTTTGCCATACACACAAAATATACATGTAAAGTTAAAAAAAAAAGATGAGGCAAGGAAGCCCAAGAAAGCCAATAAGGCTTATGAATAGGAACACCTTTTAAGATTATGTTATTAATTATTAATAATTACAATACTGACATCGGCAATTTAACTCTAAGTGCGCATAATTTGTTTTGAACATAGAAAATAATCATAAAAATAGGATAAAAAAAGAAAAGGCTAAACGTGTAAGTGCAAAAAAAAAAAAAACGAGAAAAAAAAAAAGGTGAGAAAAGATAATGCAAGAATAAACAAGAAAAAAAAAAGCGAAAGAAGCGAAAAACTACACACAAGCATTAGGAGAACTAAAGTGTGCTTATACCAAGAAAAAAATGACTTAAGTTTAGAATTGAAATTAAATATTTTGGGCCCTTGAAAACGAAGTGAAAATTTCCTTACATTTGTCCTACAGTAGGGCAACGGAAGGAATTCTTACCCCTAGTGTTAAATGAATGTATGTCACAGTTAAGCATAAACATGTCATTGAAACTATCAGGAAGCAGGCCGTTTTTATAAAGGTACATAGCTTTACCTATTTAGAGTTTGATAATGTCTTCAAATGTTAGAATTTGTAAGCTTACAAAGATAGGATTGGCATGTGCATCAAAAGAACTCCTGGAAACTATTCTATTAACCCGTTTCTGAAGATTAATCAAACGCTTAAGATTTGACTGATAAGTTGAGCCCCACATGCACACATGTCGCACAGTAATGTAAATAAGGATAAGCTAAACTATAATAGAGAGTACAAAAGGAGGTCTTATTAAGGCAAAAACTTGATTTGTAAATAATGCCCACTGATTTTGAGACTTTTCTTGCTACGTTTTGTATTTGAGATTTCCAAGATAAGTGCTCATCAAGTATAACTCCCAAGAACAGAACTTCATTTACACGATCAATTTCAATATCATTAATTGGAAAATGTAAGTCAAGTTTTTGCTTGTTTTGTTTTGTTTTGAATAGAATAAAATTTGATTTTTTTTATGTTAATAGAAAGCTTATTAGCCTAAAACCAGCTTTATAGTTTCTTCAATTCATTATTCACAATTTCCATCAGTTGATTTTGGTCGTTATGAGAAAAAAATATGTTGGTATCATCGGCACAAAGTATGAAATCCAAGGCCTTTGACTCATTAGACAAGTCATTAATGTATAACAAAAACAATAATGGACCTAAAATCGATCCTTGAGGCACTCCATATTTGACGTATTTTAGAGGAAGAATTATAGCCATTGTACTGTACAAATTGAGTTCTACAAGAAATAGAACTTTTGAACTACTGTTAATGCCACACCACGAACCCCATAAAAATCTAGTTTAGCAAGTAGGATATCATGGTTCACAGTGTCGAAGGCCTTGGATAGGTCAATAAATAGACCCAAGGTAACTTTTCCTTGATCAATCGCAACTGAAAGATTATCATATAATTGAATTGACGCATAGGCAGTAGAGTGATTTTTCCTAAAACCATATTGATAATTAGAAAGGATATTAAATTTATTCAAGAAATTGATAAAACGATTACATACAATCCTTTCTAGAATCTTAGAAAAAGCCGGCAAAACGGTAATTGGTCTATAATTGGTAAACAGAGTTTTAAATAAAGGAACAACTCGGGCTATCTTCATTTGACCGGAAACGGTACCAGAACTTAAGAGGCTGTCCGCGTAAGAACCGATAAGGCAAATTTCGGTCTATCACGGATTGCCCTGATTTTTTCTGTGGAAGATACCTATCCTATGCCATGAAGAAATATCACATTTATTTGGACCAACTCAATTTTTTCTCTATTTTACAGGAAGATTTTCTAGGTCACCTAAAACTAGCCAGTTTACCATCGGAAGTGGTGCAATTTTGGTGAAACTTTAGGGCTCTGTCAAACCTACCTTACAAGGCCGAATAAGCTGATTGTTTTACACACAAAAGTTTTAACTCTGGTTGATAGTTTCAAGGTTTAACGGTTGCATTCTGTGGAAAGTTGGCTGAGATATGATTTTTTTAAAATGTCCTTTAATTTGCTTAGCAGGAAAAGTAATTTGCATAACTAGAGCTGAACGGTAATTTCGCAAAAGTGGCACCTGACCCAGACTCAAGTCTATGATAAATCAGAAGTACTAAGACCAGTCTACTTCTTAATGCAATAAAATTTGTGGGCACTCTCACTCTCGTGCTGTACAAAATACCGTTAATGTTCCAAAATTCGCCATTTTGACAGCAAGCTGGAATTGTAACGGTCCGCATCTGATCGACTAATTTCCACAGTTTTAACGTTTCTAATTATGGCCAAATGTCATTAGACCCTTTAAATGTTGGACTTTTGAAAACATGTGGAGAAAACTTAGTAATCGCTTTTTCTAGGGTTTTTCTCTTGTCGACGATGAACGTGACTTCATTCTCCGTATGCAAATTAGCCTTAGCTGCGTCGTTTCAACAACTTGACAGAAAATATAATCCTTGTATTTCACATTTTTAAGGGAAAAATATCTCTTCTTTCCAGGGAAAAATACGACAGATATACGACTTAGAATCCCCTTAGGTCTGTTTCTTTTACGAGGAAGAAGCAGCAAAAGAAGATATGTTTACGCCAATTAAAATAATTTGATTACTGTGGCCCGTCACGCATTCCCCCAGAAGGGCCGTGTATCGATCAGTTCTTATATCTTCTTATATCTTTTTTGAAGTAATAGTTATTGATAATCATATAATTCAATCACAGTTTATTCCGATTCTCTACTGGGTGGGAAATACCGTGCTGTTGTATTTATTCATTCTACGACCGTTTTAACTGAGTCAGTATCCCCTGGCGCCACTAGCTAGGATAGGGTTATGACAACCCATGGTGTAATACATGACAAATAGCCACGAAGTAGTCAATTGGACACGGCCACTCTTATTCACGAGCAGTAGCACAATATTTTCAATTACAGAATTAACAATTACTTTGGAAATAGCTCACAAACAACTTCAGGAATACCGTGCGACACCACAGGACCCCACCTGCAAAGTCCTTTTAATTTAAGGCAACATAGACATTTCCTAGATCCCTAGCTTAAACTATATGCTACCCTACAAACTTTAGGATGGTATTAACAGAGCATTGTGTTTATCGCCAATTAGCAACATTTCAGTAAAAAGTAGGAATTTGGCATGCAGAAAAAGGCATAGTTTTTGTTTACGGTAATCCCAAAAGTTTTTGCCGGCTGTTAATCACACTAAATTAAGGATGCCTGTGTTCACTCCTGAGCAGGTGGAGAAAAGCACGTGCACTCTTGTATGAAAGACGAACGTTTGTCAGCTAGGTCTCCTTTTCTTTCCCTGGATTTGAATGGTATTTCAAAGTGACATTGAGTTGAACTGACTATGTTGATTTTGACATACACATAGGTTGAAAGCTTCTGACTGAGGGTGTTGTGGTCTCAATTTTCAGCGATTTGTGGGCAATCCGTGATAGACGGAAATTTGCCTTATCGGTTCTTACGCGGACAGCCTCTTAAAGATAAATTCGTTATGTACATTAATGGTTGGGCGATTAAATCTATTATTTCTTTTATTACGTTCATAGTAATTTTGGTCATTGCTTGCAGCAGTTCCTGCAAGAAAACTGGCACAAATTTCAATAATTTCCTGCTCAGTAGTTGGTTGTAGGTATAACGAATTCATAAATGCTCCAAGAACAAAAGAACGATGAGAAGTGAGAAAAGGTGGAATTGATGAAACCGATGAGTACGAGCACTGATTCATATACGGAAATTGGCAAGGATGGACATGGGACATAAGACATAGCTTAACACTTAAAAAACACTACACGAAATATTAGATTTACACAAATTTACTTAGGGCAAATATGGAGCAAAAGAGTGCAAACGATCGAGGAGGAAATCAAAGGTAAAAATGGTAAATAATGCATTTGCATACCAGTTTAAATGGGTTTGTAAATTCGTGGGCAAATGTGGTATCCATCATCTTTGCACTTGATTTAACCTTAGTTTGCGCATATTCGTACCATATTTGCACTGAGTAAATTTGGTGTGAATCAAACTTGCGTGTGTCCCTCGCGCGCCCCGTTCTTCGCTTGCGCGCCCACCACTTCCAAGTGCCTGCTACGCAGGCTCCTGATCTTATTAAATGACACAACTCAACCTCCGAAAATAGTAGGGAAGTTAATTGCAAAATGGGGAATATCGTAGATTAATGAAGCGGAAATTTTTAGCTTTTCTTAACGTCTCCCACGATATGTATGATTATTAAAGAATATTTTGGGGTGGAGAGATCTGTTATGTGCAGAGTAGCATGCCTTATATTATTTACATTTGTGTGTGTTAAATAAACTCCAGAGACACTTGTGTGATAAAGCGTGCCTTACAATTTTTACAAATGCGTATACTACCATGTACTACATAAAATACAGTTCGGAGAATTAGCATACCTGAGCAAGAAATTTAATTCTAGCTTTCGAAAACGCTGCTCAAACACACAGAGTAAGGGGGTCGCTTCCAGTTTTGGCCACAAACTGGGTTCGAAATTTAAACGCTTCAGTGCCTCCAAAAATTATAATACAATGAATATACAGGGTGTAGAGCGCTTGTTCCTTGGCGTGGCTGATGACGGATCTGGTATACACAGTGTGTAGCGCGCCTTTTCCTTCCCGTGGCTTATGTCGGACCTTTGCTTATAGAACGAGGCATACACAGTGTGTAGCGCGCTTGTTCCTTCACGTGGCTTATGTCGGATCTTTGCTTATAGAACGAGGCATACACAGTGTGCAGCGGCGCTTGTTCCTTCGCGTCTGTTCGGGTAGAACGAGTTTCCACTAGACAACTCTGTCTGTCGGGTTTAGAAAACTTGTCCACTCGTACGACTCGGCAACTTTGTTGCTGTCCCTAGTCAACTAATGAGATGCATTTTTCACTCGACAACTGTCTGTAGAGTCGAAACAACTTGTCCGCTCGAACAAGTTGTGAAAAGTATTTTTCCACTCTTATCATGTCGATAGTATTGGACATGATTGCCAACTACCGACAATGACGTGAATAATTGTTTTAGTACAAATGGACATGCTAAAACAGTGAGATAATTGAGCACAAAATTATTATTTTTTGAAACTGACATTTACCACTGCCTACGATTACAATTTTGGCACGCAAATGATGGAATGGCCGTCACGTTTTCTTGCCCAGAAATAAAACTTTTGAAGGCTTTTTTTTTTAGCTCTGATCTTGCGTGGAAATTTCTTCAAAAAAAAGTAACGTTGTTAATTTTTTTTTGTATTTGAAACCATCCTGTAAAAGAGAAATAAATTTGGTTTAAGCTTATTCTTCGGCTTAAAAATGTGAGCCAAGAAAGGAACGTAAATTTAATAGTTCAATAAAAGGTTTCATCGATAAATCAAAACACACAAAGCTTTGTCCTGTCACAACTTCATCACCGTCTTAGTGTATTTCGGGAACAGCTTGTTTGATTATTTGTGGAATTTCTCTCTTTGTTACAGCAAAAAACTGGTAAGCTATTTTTTAGTTAATACGCGAGTTTGAGGTTGCTCGCTCGGAGGAACTGGAGGTAATTTAGTGAACAGCACTGGATACAAATGTATCTCAAGTTTGAGTAGCCAACCAGAGCGCGCGAAAACACTATCCACTCTTTTAGTTTAATTATAGCCTGCGAGCAAGCTCCCCGGAGCGCTCTGGTGGCGGGGCGGTAAAAGGAAGAAGAGCTTGAAACTAGTTCTCTGGAATTTGAATTCCACCTCCAATTCCGGTGTGGCTCCCTGTCGACTGAGCTGTCAGGTTTCGGCCAATACGCGCGAAGCGGAAACGAGGGCGAATGTCTGACAAACATTGAAAAACACGTGCCAAGGGTAATGACGTCGTTACTAACGTCAATTCCGCCAATCAGCATTTTGCATCGACTTTTTCGATGCAGATATTCAAATTCCAGAGATCTAGTTGCAAGCTCTGCTTCCTTCACCCCTCCACCGCCACCAGAGCGCCCAAGAGAACTTGCTTGCAAGCTAGTATAATATTAATATACTACGAAATATTAATACTCACGTGAACCCTTTTAACTCTTTGGCCCAAGAATTCATTTGGCAGTTTAATGTCTCGCACGTAGAAAATAAATCTATTAAAATTCTCAGCTTTCGCTAATTTTTTCCTACCTGTTAACTTTGTTGAGTTTGCTTCTGACTCGCTCAGCAGACTTGGTTTGGATTTTTTCAAACCCTTCACTCATCATGCCCGACAACGAGTTCTCTATTTTTGAAGGAGATTTCTTAACCCTGCGGGGGTAATGAACGTAATCGGAGGCAGTCACATTTATTTTTAGCAAATTTAACCATAACCCCATCATGACCTAAAAGTAAATCATTTTTCGCCCAATTTAAGGAAATCCACATTCCAGAAACCATCGGATTCGGATTCCCTTACATGGAGCGACAATCAGCAACCTTGAAATAATTTATCGATTTAGTCAGGAAAAAAAGCGAAGCTCTTGATAATAATTATGGTTTGCTCAAACAAAATATGAGATCATGTAATGCTATTCCGAAAGGAGAGGGGGGATCCAAAAGGAGACAATTTCAGGGAGGTGGGGGTCAGGGTTGCTTACAGAAGACTTTTTCAAGGGGGTCTGTTACCGGTCTTCAAAACAAGTATTACTGCTTGCATTGGTCATCTTTTACCTACGGTCGGCCAAATACTTTTTTTCATGGTTTATACGATAGATTTCTAATACAATTGTCATCAGCTAATGGATAAACTTCCGGTTATCTGGTTGTTGCTTCATTAGATATTTGATTCACCGTAACTTGGTCGTGTTCTAAGCGTTCTTGTAACATGCTCTAATTAATGAAGTAATGGAAGTTCATGTGGTCTTTAGTTTGAATGTAAATGGTTCTTTTGCTTGCAGATGAAATTATTCGTGTAGTCAGTAGTGTAAGGTATCGCTTCTATGGTTAATTATTAGCTGAGACGTCCTTGAGGGTACCCAACCAAGTTGAGAAATTACGGAAATTCCGGGGGTTAGGGGGGCATGACAAGCAGCCCCCGGAATGGAAATTCCAGGGGGGTTGGGGGTCTAAAGAAAAGTGCCCTTTGTGGGGAGTACGGATATTTTTTTGGGACTACACAATTGGGTTGCCATGCCTGTTGATTGAGTTATTCTATATTGGTATGCCTGTGGTACGGACAGACGGGTTACGGTCACGTGATTACCAAAATTTCTCGGATGGGTAGATTACAACATTTTCTTATGTATGGGCCTACACTCGAGCGCACAAAGCCCGCACATAAAAGCTTCGCTATGACCTTATCGTCCCATGCGTGTCCGTATTATTTATTACAATTAACATTTACTCACCTTCTCTTGGTAAATGTGCCACTGGTTCCATTGTCTTTAGCATCTGCACAAGTTATGAAAGAAAGAAACATTACCGCTAAGCTGTTCTTCCATGACTATTAATTGAACTGTTTTTGGAGATCTATTCCAGGCCTACAAATGAGAACAAGGTCCAAGCCTATTGCCTCTGAGCGTCTATCGCATCAGTTTTAACGATCTCTGTATATAACTACCTTAGAGTCTGAAACAGGCTAAACTAGGGGTTTTTGGGCTGTCTGTGGCAAACCCCAATATAGTTTTTAGTAGCGTGTTTGTGGAGCAAAGACAAAATTGCGCACGCATACAAAGAGGGCGTTGCGTGTTCCGTCCCTCCTGCAGTGAGACGATTACTTGACTCTTGGGGAAAGGGGGATAGTCACTTGCCGGGGTAAGTACAATGAGCTTTGAAACTATATAAAACTGTTCTATTGAGAATATATCCTTGGATATTGTGGCTTTGAAATCGAGTAAGGACAATGACAGGCCACTCGGTGTTGTTTCTGGTCTTTCAATTTCAAATTCAAATTAAGGTGCACATAATGTTTATTATATGGTGCAAACTATGCCTCTATGAAGCATTTTACATTAGAAAGTGCAAGCCTACACTCAGTTCCGGAGACCATCCTTAAGCGCTTTTGGAGGTCCTTTGTCTATCATTAGAGCTTTGTATTCTACTCACAGTTTATTTCTTTAGTTTTCATACATACGTCACATCTTTTACACATTTCACCCTACACTTTCTTTGCACAGCCTCCTCCTATCAGGCGCTTCGTTTTTCGCATGGGAGAGGCGAGCGCGAAACGCGAGTGACTGGTGATGAACCGCAAGGGAACATGGGAAGGGTACAGGCGGCAGGCGAAGGGCCTGCCAGATCTTGTGTCGTTTTCGTGGCAAAAGAGGCGTTTTCTTGGCAAGGCCCAATTTTTGGTCTTTTTAAGTCTTGGAAGCGATCAATTTTAGTAGCATATTGCTGTAAACATTGTAAACTTTAGGTAGACAGGTGAATGGCTAAAAAAGAAGTCCGATTCTTACAAATCGAAGACCTCTAACAATATTTGATGACTTGACGGTATCGGGTAAGTCTTATTTTAGTATTTAACTTGTCGTTTATTGTAGAATCCGGATTAGTAATTAAAGTACAGCGCTGACGACTATCTTTCTATTTTTCGCTCTTTTAGGCCAAATCCACCGAACAACGCGCAAGTAACCTTGTGAATTGAAAGAAGTGCAAGGCCTAGCTAGATTGTGCAATGTAAGGAGTTGATTATCGAGCTGTATCAAGACTACATTATGTCCTTACACCAAGGTTTAAGTCTGCGACGTTACTAACTATGAAACCAGGGACAGATGGATATATTTAAGTTGACATGGTTGATGCTTTTGACAAAATAAATAAAAATGCATAACTTGTTGAAGCTTACAATTACCTAACTCTCGGTACAAGATCCCTTGATACTCAAGAGATAAGTAATGAACTTTATTTTCGGATCAGGGAAGGGGTTGAAGAGAAGGAAGGTGCCAGCACTGATCAATCCATCATCTTGATCCATGAGTGAGACAACCCTAAACCCTCAATATGAGAATAGTAACAGGGACAGGAGGATTCACAGTCGCTTGGTTCGTCGCCATGTTTTAGAGCCTGACAAAAAAACGTGTTGCACATGGTTTGCCTTATTTGGAAATTCTCCATGGGAAGTTGAAGGATAGCATTTTTACCAGGCAACACAAAATGGCGCACGAACTGCTATGATCGTCTTTGCTCATCAATCAAAACTGGATTCTTATTTTCGAATATAATAACTCACTGAGGGGACCCTGGAAAAGGTGTGCAAAAATCGAACCAAAATCGAAACGTGAAAGAAAAGAATCGTGAATTGAACCGAACGATCATAATTGCAATTAATCGAGAATTTGATTAATTGTTACACCACTAATTTTATTTAGCTAGACGTGTGGCATGATGGCACCCCTATTGCAGCCCGTCCGCGGCTGGTAGTTTTCCGGTTTAAAGTTCGGTAGTAAACATTATGTTGTTATGATGCTTGAGTCCAATGTGTGGGGTGAAAACAGCTTCCTTCTCATACACACTATGTGGATAGGCAATGATTTGTTCTAAATTCGCAAAATGAACAGGGCTGACCTTATTTTAAAAATTGCATATTCGTCCGCCATTAAACTTCCCACCATCTTGAAAATAAGATCTGTCAGACGTCTCGCCCGTTGTTTCCTTCTCGCCTTCCTTTGCACGTACATTTTCATAGAAAGAGAGACGTCTGGGTACGAGGCAGTTCTTTGCACATATACATATATTTAGTAAAATCCAACTAGTGGTCTATCATCAATGCTGCGTCCTGATTGGTTGAGCTACTACTAGGCTATATGTTATAGCCCACTAGTAGCGAAAAGCGCAGGCTTTTTGGCGGCATAAAAGGATTAAAGACTAGCTTTAACTAGCTAAACTTTTCTTATTCTCGATATTTTTGACCAACTAGTCGGATTTTACTAAAACAATTATTCCTCTCGCCCTCATGGCCTCTGAGTCAATAGCCCATTCGGCCTTCGGCCTCATGGGCTATTGACTCAGAGCCCATTCGGGCTCGAGGAATAATTGTTAAATATATATATAGCGGGCGCGGAATATTTTCTCATCCCTGATGATGCCGTTGATCAGCGAAAGCTTGGATTTTAGTTTTTACTTTTTAAACAGCAGTCCAAGGCCTCAATAGAACAGTTATATACATTTTTAAGTATGCTGCTGAAGGACAACATGAACAGCTTTGAAACTATTTAATAAGTTACTTTATCACGCAGCTGAAAGACCAACCTGCCCCAATGTCTCCAGTTAGGATTCTGAATGTTGACAAACTATCTTATTTACCTAAGAGTACATATTTTTTTCATACAATTTTAGAAAATAATAACCTGTTTCACCTGTTAGTGTTAACTAACATGCATGCTTTTTATGCTGATCCTCAACACTTCCCACCCTTTGGACTGTCTGATCACCACACTGTCACCGTGGGGGCTAAAGAAAGAGCAGAGTCCCGCCAAGCTTCAAAATTTGTACAAAGGCGTGACAAGCGAGAAAGTCGGCGAGCCGAGCTAGGACGGTACTTTGGTACTATGGATTGGCAAACACTGTTTTCCTCTACTAACTCCTGCCAGGACATGCTTGACATACTTCATAAAGTCATCCATACCGGTCTTAACATCCTTATGCCTGTTAGAAGAGTTCGTGTTAACGCGTCTGACGTCCCGTGGATGACGCCCCATCTTAAGTCGCTGATTCTAAAGCGACAGAGGGCGTTCCGTGAACACGGAGCGGAATCATCTAGTTTCAAGTTCTATAGGAACGTAGTAAATCGCGAAAGAAAATCATGCAAAGCCTCCTTCTATAAGGTCAAAGTGGAGCACATGAAGGATGAAAATCCAAAGTTGTGGTGGAAGGAGGTTAAACGTCTAAGTGGATCCCAATCCAACTCGGGCAATGTCATCAATCACATTCACATCGAAGAACTTGAAGATTGTAACAACCATGAACTTGCCAACATCATTAATCAGGCTTTCCTTGAACCACTCGAAGAATATCGCTTGGAACAGCCGCTGACCAAGTTCCCAGTCCCTGCTGACGCGCCAAAGCTGCATGAGGTATCCGAGCTAAGGATAATGAAGCTGCTGGCTACACTGAAACCATCAAAGGCGTGCGGCCCGGATGGAATTCCTAACTGGCTTCTCAAAGAGTATGCTGAGCTGTTGGCTTTCCCAGTCTCTAAAATCATCAACTCTTCGTTTAAAGAACAGCGTCTCCCGAAGATCTGGAAGTTCGCTGATGTCTCACCACTGCCAAAGGTGAAGCCGGTGGAGGATTTAATGAAGCACCTAAGGCCGATTTCTCTCACTCCTTGTCTTTCGAAAGTTGCTGAAGAGTGTGTCGTAGTTGACTACGTGAAATCCGCCGTACTAAATGTTCTCGACCTAAGCCAGTATGGCGCTGTGCCGAAGTCCTCCACAACTCAAGCAGTTATACACATGCTTCACCACTGGACAAAGGGATGCGATGGCAACGGAGCAACTGTTAGGGTTACACTCTATGATTATAAGAAAGCTTTTGATCTTATAGACCATAGGATTCTTGTTGATAAGTTATGCAAATTAGATCTGCCGACTGAAATAATCAACTGGACCATAGATTTCCTAAATGATCGTTCCCAGAGAATCAAACTCTCAGAGGGATGTTACTCCGAGTGGGGATCAGTCCCATCAGGGGTACCCCAGGGGACGAAACTAGGCCCGTGGTTGTTTTTGGTGCTCATCAACGATCTAGAAATCAATAATGCAGGCAATATCTGGAAGTATGTTGATGATACAACTACTTCCGAGATCGTTGTGAAGGGAGCCAGTAGCAATTCCCAATTGATTGCAGATACTGTCTTGCAGTGGTCTTTTGAGAATAGAGTAAAACTAAACAGTGAAAAATGTAAAGAGCTTAGGATTTCATTTGCAAGGAACAAGGCACAACTCGCGCCTATAGTAGTAAATAACCAAGAGCTAGAATGTGTTGAAAGCGCCAAATTACTAGGTGTTACGATCTCCAACAACCTTACATGGAATATGCACATTGATCAAATCATAAAGAAAGCTTCTAAACGTAATATGTATTTCCTAATACAATTGAAAAGGGCCAATGTCGCAAGGCATGAATTAATTCTTTTTTATACATCTTGTATAAGGTCAGTCATGACCTACGCATCGCCTGCGTTCTTCTACGCCCTGCCTTTGTATTTAAAGAAAGATCTAGAGAATGTAGAGAAACGAGCACTATCAATCATTTGCCCGGGACTGGCCTATGGAAAGGCCTTAGAGCTTTCAAATATTATGTCTATCAATGACTACATCGCTAGCTTATGTAAAAAGACCTTCTTCTCGATTGCCAATGACCCTGCCCATCGCTTACATAACTTGCTTCAATCGTCAGGGCCGTCGTGTTATAATCTTCGGTGCAAAAGGCGTTTTGCGATTCCCAAATGTAAGACCGAGCGTTTCAAAAATAGTTTTTTAGTAAGATCATGTATTGATAACGAATTTTAGCGCTCGGTGAGTTTTGTAGGTGAGATCGATGACGTTGTATATATTTTAATAGTTTTAAGCTTTGTTATATTTTTAGGACTTCATCATTATCATTTTATTGTAAGATTCTGTTATATCGTATTATATATCATATTGTAAATAGACAATTCAGCTTAGTAGCTGCAACCTTTTTACAAATAAACTATCTATCTTAAAGATCTTGTTGGCTAAAAAGGTTCTTTATAGAGGGGTCCTAACTGGCAAATGTTAGTCTAACAGTTTCTTTAATTTAAGTTTCTTAGTCGCGGGTTTTTGGCCCCCACAGGGATTTCGTCCAGAAGGCGAAAATCCGAGAAGGCACTCAAGTAACTCGTGCGTATATTAAGGAACGTACTTACAGCTGAAATATAAAGTCAGTATGTCCGAGAAAAATCTCGCGGCCCCTTCAACAGCGGCCGCGAGGAATCGGTGGGTAATGATGATGTTTGCTATTGTTCGCGCCCGTAAGTAACGGAGATGGTTAGGATGACAAAAAACAGAAAATCCCGAAGGGACCTCTTAGGTAGATTTTGTGACATTTATTGTACAGTCACACTTGGCTACTCTTTAGCGTTAAGTGTTATCAGTGTCATACGGTAGAGCAGCTGTTTAGAAAGTTATGGACCAAAAGACACTCGACGAACTTATAAGGTCGTTACAACTGTGTATACATAAACACTTGGAGAGTTTGCCGGAACGAGTTCACAAAGTTTTGATTGGATACAATATGTTGCCAGGCACTCTTTCTCTCTCTTTGGGGGAATAATACTCAGTCCTAAACAAGCAAGAGGAGTGAATCAACGGCTAGTTTATCACTAGCAGAACGATGGACAATTACAGAATTTGTCGACAATCGAATTCTATGCTGACTTATTCCCAGCCCACAGATGTTCTTTTATAAAGTTTAAACAAAGACTAGAACGCGCGAGCGTGAATTCATTAAACCTTTGAATTTCTAAGGCTTCCTTCCGGCAAATAAAATCAACTTTATGTAAAGAGTGAAGGAGAAATAGCGAAAATTCCAACTTCTGATTAAATATTTTCTTATTGTTTAGAATAAACTATTCTCGAAACTGCGAATGTTTTGATCAAAGCTGTGTAAATTGAACGGAAACAGTGTATGGAGCCTTGCGTTTGCTGTTTATTCTCATACCTATTGTATGGAATATGTGTGAAAATCTTCAATACGAATTGGCATATTTTAAAGAGCTACACAACGAGAAAGAAGACTATTGACCGACAATGTACAAAGCGGGGGCAGCTGTAGTGTCAACTGTTACAGTTGATTAGTTGGTTATCGGAAGGGGTGCCCAGATTCTAGCGACACGCACTCACCCCGAAACATTCCTAAACAACCACACCCCTCCTCCGCGTAAAACATCCACCCCCTCCCCTCCCACCCCTCTTATAATAAATAAAACTTCTGTGGCTCAAGTTCTTACTTTTCTCAGATGTGGCCACTTGGTGCCACAGAGGCGTCTGCTCAACAGTTGCAACGTTCTGGGCTTGATTTACCAATGACTGCAGGAATCCGACATATCGTCTGAAAGCATATCCGGGTTAAATCAAAGCACGAGTCAGCGATGCCGACAAGGGTAGACTACTGTCAACTACTAGCACTACTCTTAACCAAAGTGGCCGCTTTTTCACGTGGTTGCAAATCAAGAATAACTCTAATCACTGAGTAGTTTAATAAACAAAACCTTAACGCCCATCCGTTCGTACCTAACGGGTTAACGTACAAGGGCAAGTTTTTTACCTTACTAAAGTGCTGGAGGGGAAGGATTCGTTCAATCTCCACTAAATAAAATTAGAATGATTCAGTCATGGTGACTGATGTAATGAAAAGGCCAAAAAAATGAAAAAATGCTTC
The DNA here is from genome assembly GCA_038088405.1 of Porites divaricata. Lineage (NCBI taxonomy): Eukaryota > Metazoa > Cnidaria > Anthozoa > Scleractinia > Poritidae > Porites > Porites divaricata. The sequence continues at coordinate 37,176,469 of JBBMOI010000001.1, read as the reverse complement.
ATAAACTCTGATGACAATTTTGTTCAAATGCCCACCCGCGCTTCCCTGTATCTTATTCAAGGCTTTCTCAAAAGTTTTTCCTCCCGAGTCAAGCCCCTATTGAGTCACTGTTACGATTGATTACAGTTGTGTTTCGAAAGCACTTATCAATAACGCTATGGAAATTAAGTACTATCATGGCGAAGTAATAGGTACTCTCACGAAAGAATAGTGAAGAGTAAACAAGAAGGAAATTTTTGTAAACAATACATCAGTTTTCGAAACGCCCCATACTGTGAGCCAGTCTCATTGTTGCTCGGAATCTAAGAGCAAAAATGACATGCAAGTGCGGGGGCGAGCAGAGAGAATTTCGACCAGAAGAGATCTAGAGAATGCTTTCGCCGACCGGCGGTCTTAAGAGGGTTTATAGGATACCGAGATTACTTTTATTACGGAATGAGTTTCGTTCCGGAATGAAGTTCAAATAGCATTTACGTGATAAAATAGACCGGCTTAGCTTAAGGCGTTCTCCCTCACGTGGTTTTCGCCCCAAACTACACGATGTTTGATTTTCAATCCAGAACAAAGTTCGTTTTCAGTTTGCATGATACCGGAATGGAATTTCGCATAAGAACGAGCATTTCATTCCCATTGAATTCCTGACTGAACTCATTACGGAGGGAATGAACGGAAATGAAATGCCGTTTTGGTATCATGTAAAACAAATATGGAGAAATATACAAAAAATGGAGTAAACTCGTTCAAAATTGAATGTCATCCCGGTGTCGTATGAATAGCCCCTAAACGTACCGTTGTCTCATTCCACCAAAGGCCATCTTCCATCCAGCTATGTTTAGAAAACTTATTATTGTACCTCCGCCTCTCGCACCAGCTTCATTAGCTGCACCACCGCGCGCCATTCCCGGCCATGGAGCCTGGGGATTAGAAGGTGGTTTTTCTCCGGCTTCCAGTAGGTCATCCCAACTTTCTATTGTCAGACGTGTCCCGTACCCTGCAATAAATAATAAATAATAATAATAATAATAATTTACCAATCTATATAGCGCGTATTTACATGTGCTGATCAATAGCGCTTTACAATCATATTTTTAAAAGAAAACGAATATACATTACCATGAGAATAAAATAAACTAAGTTACAAACTATAAAAAAATACTTCTTAAAAAAAATAGGTTTTAAGTCGAGATTTAAAACTGTCAAGTGATGTTGCTCGACGAAGCTCCACAGGTAGCTCATTCCAGAGTTTCGGAGCTGCGGCTGAGAATGATCTTGCTCCCAATGTTGTAAGCATCTTTCCCTTGGGATGGTCCAAAAAGAGCTTACCAGTAGACCTAAGATTATATAATGAATTCGGTTTTATACTAATAAGATCGCTAAGATAAGTTGGCGCTTGGCCATAAATACATTTAAAAGTCAAAAGTAAAATCTTATAGTCAATACGTAAAGAAACCGGCAGCCAGTGCAGCTCATAAAGTGCCGGTGTATATAATGTGAGAAAACTTTCCAATGCCAAGAATAGGTCTTGCTGCTGCATTTTGTACACGCTGTAATTTAGCGATCTGCACCTTTGGTAAGCCAAACAATAAACCATTACAATAGTCAAGACGGCTGGTTATAAAAGCATGAACCAAAGTAATTAAAGAATCTCTCGACAGGTATTTCCTAATACGTCTCAAGTTATGTAAATGATAAAATGCCGCATTACAAGCCTTGTTTATATGATCAGTCATGCCTAAGTTGCTGTCAAACCACCATCCAAGGTTTCTAACACATGGGCTTGGACTGGTACGATTATTGCCCACAGTTATGGAACACGAATCTAATTTATCAAGCTGTTGTCGTGTGCCAACCAACAAAAACTCCGTTTTATCATCATTGATCATCAACCGATCTTGAATCATCCATTTCCTCACCGCGTCAATGCACTTTTCCATAGCTTGTATAGCATCAGCTTGAGCAGTGTTGCCGAGTGGTTTAAACTCAGATACAGCTGCGTATCATCAGCGAAACAGTGAGCATCGGGAAGATAATGTTCCACGATCTTAAACAGCTTGGACGCATATATTATGAATAGCAAAGGCCCTAAACATGAGCCTTGGGGTATCCCGCAGTTCAAGTTAAAAGGACGAGAAAGAACTCCATGTACAGAAACGCGCTGACTTCTATCAGACAAGTACGATCTAAACCAATTCAGAGCAGTCCTACGTATACCAACCTCATCAGATAGCCTCTCTAAAAGTATTCGATGATTAACAGTATCAAAGGTAGCACTGAGATCCAATAAAATTAACATAGTGACATGTTGAGAGTTCATCTTTAACAAAATATCGTTCATCACCTTGATAAGTGCAGTTTCAGTGCTGTGAAATTGCCTGTAAGAAGATTGAAGCGCAGGAAAAATAGCATTTGAAACCATGTGATCGTAAACTTGATTAAAAACGACTTTTTCAGTCAACTTGGATACGTATTGTAAGTTACTAACTGGTCTGTAATTTTTGTACAGCAAATCCAATCCAGGTTTCTTCAAGATAGGATTAATAAGCCCACATTTCCAATCATCCGCAAATTCTCCAGAATTAAGAGACAGGTTGATCATTTTAGTAATGACTGGTAATAGCACATCAGCACAGCTGATTACCATAGATGTTGACATCGGATCAAACATACAACCTTTCTTCGGAGAGCAGCCAATCAACTTACTAACGGCACTTTCAGTTAAAGGGATAAAGCTGTCCAGTGTTCTAGTTGGTAACGTTTTCACATAGTCAAAATGAGAATCATGCAAACAATCGGCTAGTTTGTCCAATTTGACATGGATGGCGTCAATCTTTTCAACAAAGAAGCTACCCATTTTATTGGCTAAAACCAGCTTGTCACTAGTTGGTGGAAAAGGTACTTCATGACCTTGATTTAGCAACCTCTTTGTTGCCGAGAATAGGTTCCTTTGGTTAGAGTTATTTTCAGCAATAAAGTCTGAGTAAAACTTACGACGGGCTTCATTCATCAGGTAGGTTGTAAAGTTCCTCTTCTTTTTAAATTCAAGCAAATCATGGACACTTCGAGATCGACGCCATTTTCTTTCAGCTCTCCATCTTTCCCTCCTTGACTCCCTAATTTCTTCACTAAACCAAGTTACCAAAGGCCTCACTGTGATAAACTTACTGACAAGTGGAGCATGACGATCAAGAGCCGCAGATAATGTAGAATTATAACATTTAACAAGATCATTCAGAGCATCAGGGCTGTCTGTACAAAGCGAAGTTGTAGAGAGTTCATCGCATAACAGGTTAACGTCAACCACCTTTGTCTTCCTGAAAGAGATTTTTTCCCTGGCCTGTCCAGGGTTAGATTACAAATCAAAGTAGAGTGATCAGAAAACAGACAGCCAGTCACAGGGATGTCAGCTAATAAGGAGTCGCACTGTCGAGTAATGATCAAATCCAGGGTGTGTCCTGATTCGTGTGTTGGCACGTTAACATATTGTTCAAGGCCCATTGACTCAAGCAGCTCCTTTAAACAAATTCAATTTTTTAAGCAAGGACCAGCTTACAAAAAAGAAGGACCGGATCCTAATAAAGGATCTAATCAGCAATCAGTGAAAATATAAGTCTAGACAAAAAAGCAAGGCTGATTTTACAGTCGGGAATATATTATCTTTTAACCAATATTTCGGAAGGCACGGCCTTCCTTCTTCAGGGTCTTACAAATAATGAGACGTTATCACAATTTGAAAATAAGAAATAGCGTGCAATATGATACTATGATGGCAAGTGAACGTTGAAAACAAAAACCGTTGAAGTAGTGATTGAAAGAAATTTGAAATAGAAAAATAGGTGATAACAAAGAGAAGAAATAAATATTGTATTACATTTCATCTTTCTTATTAATACCTAAAGGTTCAACAGTTTTACCTCTCTCGATGAGGTATGCCTCTCTAGCTTTTCGTACACTGTCTCTATTAGATTAGGTAAGCTCTAGTGGGATGAGAGTGATGTCGTTAGCAGAGTGATCATTGGTAAGAAAGTGTTCTGAGACTGTGGTGGGTTTAGAGATATTAGATGGGTTATCAACTGGTCTGCGGTGTTCGTTGAAGCGGTCTTTAAGTCGTCGTTTGGTTTCACCTATGTATTGTTTGGAGCACTGGTTGCATTGTATCATGTAAATGACATTCTTAGAGTTACAGTCAATGTGATTAGTGATAGGTCTGGTTTCGCCTGTAGCGTGGAATGTGTATGAAGTTTGTCCGTCAGATATGTATTTGCAAGTGAGACAGTTTTTTTCCGCAAGGGTATGAGCCACGGGACACTGTCTGCATTCCCCGAGACGTCTACATGGATATTAAAATCACCTGCTATCAGTAACGGTACAGATGGCATTATGATATTCTCCAAAAAAACTCGAAAAATCAGCAAAAAATACGCTCGTCGTGACAGGATGGTTACTAGAGTGGTTGGACGGTAAATAATAATAATCTGTAGTTTTCGCGAGTGGAACTCGACCATCCAATAAGAAAACTCAAAAGAAGTACGCTCACCAGCGTCTACACGACTTGCATGTAGATTTCTTCTTATCAATAGAGCAGTTCCACCACCACATCGACCAGGTGGGGGTAATTTCGGCTCTGCACACATCATCATTTTCTGAGAGCCATGTCTCAGTTACTTCGAAAATATCAGCTCCAGATGATTCAACATAGGAAACCAAGTCCGCCGATTTGTTTCTCACAGACCTGGCATTCAAACTACAGAATTTTAAACAACTTCCAACACGAAAACGTTGTTCAGGAACTATAGGAACCAAAACAGAAGTGCGAGAAATGGTTCTATCACGGCAAGTAGTATGACTTATTCGATCAGAAATACGTACAGATATCTTCCGTCGGCCAGCGCGACATCCTCTAAACCTCAGAAGTCCATTTAGCTTTAAAACATGGAGAACTGATCCACAAACAAAACTGCGAGACGCGCGACGAATGCCATGTAGTTCAGCACGGGTGTATGTTATAGCTCGAGTATTTATATGCAAATCCAAGATATTCGGTAGATTTTCATTTCGCCTCTTCAAATTGTTTTGAATTAAAGTCTCCGGACCAGGATTAATTGAAATGTCTCCAAAAATTGTGATGTTTATAGGCGGGTCGTGACCAGGAATTAGCAGAGATGTACATCCGTGCTTTGTCCAAGATACCAAGGGAATCTTGGCGCGATGAAATCCAAAGCACTTCGCGACAAAAACAATTGAAGCTCGTCCAGAGACAGCAAATCGGCCATAATGACTAATGTATAGATTTAGCCAGGGCTAAAAGCGAAGCTCCTATTAACTCGAATTTATAATTTAAATCAAACAATAAACTTGTATTTCACAAATCAGTTAACTTTTCGACCACATTCATGTGACTTTTGAGGGAAAGGCTAAGTGATTTTAGAGGAAAATAATTTGCAAACAGTCCATCTAAGAGTGAACTTAATCTTACATCGAGTTGATAGCGTCATATGTACACCCAAAAAATAGCAATCATCTTCGATCACATTTAAGAGCCATAATGGCTCTTGATCACAGAAGATTAGGCCTCGAAAACAAATCAGGCCTAATTTTTTGCGTTCAATAAGTTTACTTTACAAAATCTTGCCAACAAGTCTGGGGACGTGTAAACCAACCTTTTATACTTTTTATACATCACATCTGAGGTGAAACAGTACCATGAGGCGCTGTTTTTATCACACAGACCTCGGTGCAGTATGCAGTCCATGATTTCAGAATTTTGCAATACGAATTGCCTCATTCAATATTCAGGGTGATCGAAGCACGCGTGGGCTTTTAGCGAAACCGTTAAAAAATTTCCAAAATCACCTATACGGCTAGCCGGTTCTCACTTTTGACGAGCGCCAAAGTCGACTGTTTAAATTAAGATTAATAGAGTTATACGCTTCAACATAGTAAATAATTTATTATGTTTATTTTTTATTTAATGGTTGTATAACGATGTGTAATCTTCAAAAGCGTTTGATACGCGCGGCATTTTGATTACTCCTGCAAGCGATGTTCATGAGCGACTGAAAACAAACGGCACAGCGATTAAAATTGCAAAAGAGACTACTAACAATCAATAAAAGGAAATAATTCAGTGAAACATATACAGAGACAACAATTTTCCTTCACAAAGACAAGTATTAAAGTGTCTCTGAAAATCCTTGCTGATGTTTTAAGCCGGCTTCCCGGTGTTTGCTTTTTTCAAAGATGAACTCGAGACAAGAAAATCGCTCAAAGCTTTCTTTTACAGCCAGAATTATAACTAAATTTTCTTTGGAACGTTTTTTTTCTATTTGCGGTGAGAAAATGTCTAAGGGCTTTTTAAAGTTCTATAAGCCTATATCAAACCTGATACTCGGTCGATCATTGTCTCAAATCTTACAAACGTGCATAAACCAAATAGCTGCATAAACTACGCTCTACTTCATTAAATTAAAAAATTAACAAACATCAAATACAATAATGCCTAAGGCTTACCATTCGAGATGCACTGAAAACTATCAAGTAAGGCCAGAATCGCCTCAGACTTCAACAACCGTCTTACCATGCCATCCGAAATCGAATTTCCGACTTTGCCAAAGCGACGTATTTCTCAACCAAAAACCCAATAAATAAACTAGCCATGAATAACAGAAGACTCTTGATAGCAGCTGAATTTCCTTTTGTACATTCAGTGGAAAACGACAGTTAAAAACATCACAAGTTGGCACAAAACTCTGTCAGCTTCAGCTGTCAAAGTAAACAAGATTTAAGATGCTGCATAAATTGTCCGCATGAACTCACCTGTCAAATTTTGACCAATCAGAGTATATAAATTGGACGTAGAGCGTGACCAACGCGTGACCTTGGTGAGAAAAGTCAAAAGGAACTGGCATGTCCTCTCTGCCTGTAAAAACTGGCTGAATTTTAGCTTCCGAGGTCAGTTTGAAATCAAAATTTTAATTGTGCGGCACATATAAAACACAACATATTTCATATGAATTAAAAAAATTAAACTTGAGCCTGCGATCATTTGAAAACTAGTAACTTGTCAGCGGATAACTTCAAAAAGATACTCGACCTCGATGAGTCGACACCTGAGCCCGCGATACGGTCAGGTGATACTGGTCAACGGATACCCTGTTTTGACAGCCGTCATTTGATTACAACATTGATGTGCAATATGTGCGCAATATCAGTCTTTCTGTGCTCCCAAACTAGCTACAAAGTGTGAGATTGAACACTGGTTTCCCTGTGGTGGAGACGGACCGGCGGGCGGTGTACGGTCACGTGATTAGCAAATTTTCTCGGATGGGTAGATTTACTTACCCATGGTGCTCCGCTGCGCGCGCTTCGCGCGCGAGAGCTCCGCTAAAATATACGCCAGGAAAAAACTTGAGAGCTTCTTGGCAAGGCCCATGATGGTGGCAATCGATTGGATCCCAAGTAGAAAGAATTTCAGAACAAATAAGTAAGAAATAAAACACTAAAACCAGAGCTCTGAAACTCGTGGCCGCCATGTTCGGCGCCGCTGACCACTTCTACAGCTGAATTATATTACCCGGTCAATCAGTCACGTTATATATCAGTCGATTTTATCAGCGCTTTTAAACTCAAAACCTTCTTAAAACCTTTTATAATCTTCGAAAATTTAAGGTGGCTCTGTGACCTCGACACATAATTGTTTTATCAATGTTTGTTTAAAGGTAAAGTTGACTCTCTCTTAGAAAAACACCTTCGGGGCCCCGGCACTAACTGTCCATCTTAGAGAGTTGTCCAGAGATTCGAGGTAACGTGGTTTTACCAGGAAAGCTACACCTATTAGCAATGAACACATGTCAATTTTTAAAGTCTTTTCGGACGGCCGACGAGAAATCAAAAACCTTATTTTTCACCAATTCCTCTTCTTTGGACTGCGTTTGGCTAATTAGCATAAGAATGGCTAAAAACGAGTTTTGCAAGAAAAAAAGGCATATTTTCCGACTAACCTGACGTAATCAAACAGCTTTTGTTGTTTTTCACGCATGCACAAAAGCCAAACTTTGGACTTCACGGCTTCCTGGTCTAAACGCGTAACAGTATACCCTCAAACATTTTGCAATTTAGTGTCATGTATAGCCCCTACTTTTGCGGTCTGAGGTGGTTTCCTGCTACATAAAACACTTCTCAATTGTCCGTTGATGGTTTCAAAAGTGTCCGTTGTCAGTCTTATAGAGAGTATAGTCACATTCAAATAACTGAAAAACGGCAGCGACCAACACTACGTGTCCATCTTACAGAGGTGTCCGTTTAGAGAGAGTTGACTATACATCTAAGATATCTTTGTTTATCAGTTGCAATGTCATTGGGGTCGCTGAATCGTGTTTCAGTCATAAGCCATGATTAAAGATGACATTAACAATATTTTGATGAGTTACAACTTACAATATTGTGGAAGCTTTTTATTTTATTTTCATAACATAATTCACTATTACAGTGCACGCGTGCTACCTCAATTTAGCGAAGTGCCAAGGGACTGGGGAAATTCGTTCGTTATATCGAGGGTTCGTTGTATTGAACACTTCCATTTAAAGATATTTTCGGGAAAAATACCAAAATTTTCTTTATATCGACTTAAAGTTAATAATCAAATTACAAAACCAAGCATTTCCGGGTTTGGAAAATTAATGTAACAGTTATAACAGTTTATTACCGAGCTATACATAGCTAAGGCACTGGAAACTCAAGAACATGCAAAGAGCCCTTTTGTATGGCGTTTCAGCCTCGAGAAACTTTGAAAACAATCTCATAAAAATCAGCATTCGGACACAAGAAACTAAATATCGCAAATACCTGGGGCTCATACGTTGGCCCCATGCATCCATCTCTAAACCAAGATATGATGAGTTAGCCTGCGAGCAAGCTCTCCGGGGCGCTATGACAGAGGGGCGGGAAAAGGAAGGAGAACTCAGTTGCAACTACGTTTCTGACAGCACGACTGGGAGCCACAGGGGAATTGGAGATGGTACATTCAAATTTCAGAGACAAAGTTGGAAGGGGCGCCCCAGAGAGCTTGCTCCAAAGGCTAATGATGAGGCAAAATAAGAGTCATATATAATGAATAATGAAAGTATCCTAATATAGAAGGACAAACTTTGGGGGAAAAATACTTGAAAAAAATAAAACCCATTGGTTTGGTTAGTTGTACATAGGATGAATAGTAACAGGCTGCCAAACTAGCTGTTGCACTCGTACTTTCAATCAAGGGAGACCTACATTACGCTTAAAGATGTTGCTAAAAGATATCAAACTGACCTTATAATCTTCCGATAAGCTCAACCCTAGCACGGTGGGGCCAGGCCAACCCCTTACGTGTCTTTCACATTTCGTTTCGCTTCTTGAACGGCAAACCTGACAGACAGACTTGAAATGCTGACCAGGTAATTTTAAGTGTTTGTTTGGCGCAAAATGACGAATTATGAAATCATCAATGGTTTTCTGGTAGCATGGAGAAAAATGAGAGATTTTAAGTTTAAAATTCACGTACATGTATGAATGACGTCGGCAAGTGTGAGGTCATAATTCGACATTTTGGTGCCAAAATATATGAGAATTTGGGTGGCTCAATACTTTTTATATTTTTTAGGCTAAGGTGGATAAGAGGAAGAGTTAGAGCCAACAACAAAGTTATTGTAAATTGGCCAGATTCTCACAACCCCTTTGGGGTTGTGGTCTGGCCCCTCCGTGAGAACAGTCTTACTCGAACCGACTGATTGCAATGACGATGATCATTATAACTCTCTACCTTGGTTTACGGCTGACAAAGGAGGCTCTAGGCTCCATGGCACCAGTTCCTGTTATTCCTGTACGAAACAGCGACGACGATGACGGTGACAAGTTATTGTCGTGTTCCATACGGGATCCTGGGACGTCGGTAGATGACCTCTGATTTCCAGTCCCCCGGGACTGAGGCTGAATGTGGCACATGTTTCGTGTATGCCTAAGAGGCCTTCCGTTTTGGTCTGTGATGACCTCTGTTTTGATTGCTTTTAGAAAGTCTCTTGATAAAGGAGCCTAGGCACAAAAATTCAAAACGTCGATGTGGTCGTCGAGTTAAAATGAAAAAGCATTCATCAGTTGAAAACGTCAACTAGCCTGTACTATGTTATACTCTGGGAAACATACAATAATTTTATACGAGCGTCAGCTCTTAAGGGCGTATATTTTTCGAACATGAACAAACATAAATCAAGTATTATACATTTATTCCAAATGTCAGGACCTTTAAAAATATTTTCCAATTTTCAGACGGCCATTTTGTCTTCGGATTGGATGGCTGTGACCTCTTTCGCCATTTTGCGGAGTTTTCTTACTTAAAAACAGGAGTTTCTATTATATTAAAATCGGAGAAATATACCATCCTATTGATGGAATATTACCCCGGATGTATCGCCTACCTTGGTTCGAAGGTCTCTCGTCCTGAGATGATAGATGTAACATAGTAACGTGTAGAGACAACTTAGTTTACCGCTGAAGTTTCGCACATATCGATCGTGAACATCTCTAGAAAAAAAAAAACAAGAAAAGAAAAAAAAAAAAGGTTTAACTAAACCAGGAAATAGGTGGCAATCACACCAGGACTAAGGTTAAATTTTAGCTGAAATAGCGGTTATGACAGAGGCAAACATGGATCAATCTCCTTGGGGTATCTTAATAACTTTTTAATCATTCACGCAGCGTGGTTACAACCTCTTCCGTACATGCAATACTACTATACCCTAAAAACTGACTTTTGGATCTACTAATCGAATGTCAGTTTGAACAAAAAAGGTAGGCGAAGAACCATTCATTGGGTGTAACTGCAGAGGGCCTCTACCAGTAGACGTTGTTTTTTGTCAAGCGTTTTCCATCAAATAGCTGGTTTATTCAACAAACCCGTTGGTTAACGCTACTTGCGAGCTTGAGCAACCACATCAGCGACAATGGAAAGCCGAAATAATAGTAATAATTAACAATTAGTCGCCGAAGGCGACGTGACTATAGGCGAATAGTCACCGAGACAAAGTCGAGGTGACTATATTCGCCAATATTCACGTTGCCTGAGGCGACTAATTGTTTTAGTATAATTACATTGATGATAATTAGAGAAAAAAAAATTTATTGATCAATTTCCGACCCCGAAACATCAAAAAATCTGGCTGCCATTTTGAAAACTGCTAGCCTTCAATGCTATAATCACCGCGCGGTGATTATAGCGGGATAGTGCGAAGCTCCTAGCCAATCACAGCGCTCTATTTTCGATAGTCATCGATGTAACTATACTAACAATTAATAATAATTGTAACAGGAAGTTTTTAAACACATAGCATAGGGAACCCACCCTCTTATTAGTAAAATGCAAATGGAAATTAAATAAGAGATAAAATTTTATTTCTTTCGTTTTATCCTCGAATCCGCTGTGCTGCGAAGTGAAATGGAAGTTCTTTTACGATGCGAAGCGATGTTCAATTCGACGCTTTGATCTTTGTTGATTTCACAATGCTTACTATGCGTTTTAGCCGATTTCGGTAAAACAGTGGAAACCGGTGTGGATCCGCGCTTGACAAGCATGTAAAACACGGTTTTTGGTAGGAATTGCTTATTACCATCGCACGACTAATGTTCTCACACGTGATGAGAGGGCAATGCTATTGTTGCTTTTATTAAAAAAGAAAAATGGGTTAGTTCATTTTGTTATGCATTTATCTATAAACTAGCCTTTGATCAATGATATCTTCCTCATGTTCAGACTTGATTTCACTCTGTAAAGCAGGAATTAGTTCATCTCCAAGTGAAGGTGCATCCAAACGCATAGATGGTCTCATCTTATTCGGCATCGTTTTTAGTTTATCTGGCGATATAGCACACTCGGCCTGCTCTTGACTCGATTCTTTCATCGCTCCACCGTACTAAAACAAAGAACAAAACCTTTGAAGGACAAATTATAAGCATTTTGAGGACAAAATGTAAAATACAGTTGAACCCGCCCATGGGCGATCACCTCTCATAAGTTATCACCTTCCATAAGCGACCATCTATCCAAAAACATCAAACCTTTTCCCAGACAAAACCCTGTAGTTGAAAACCACCACCTCTAGTAAGCGACTGCTACCACTTTTGGGCGAGACGGTTTTGTAATTTTTAACCTGTTGTAGGCGACCAATTGACCCGTGATCTAATCTCTATGTTCAAAAATCAGTACTAGGCTTCAAAGAGTATAAGTGACAACGTAGAACCTCGCATATAGAAACTGCATGTAAACAATCTTTTCTTAAAAGCAGATGTCTTGGGACCTCTTCTCGAAAGAGACTCGTATAGTTCGACACTCGCAGGTAACTACCTGATCTTCGCGCTTTTTGTGGTCGCTTAACGGAAGTTCGACTGTTAGGGAATCCATGAAAGGGAGTCCTAGTCTTGGATTCTGGATTCCGGATTCTGTGCCAGTGGAACTTGGTTTCTGGACTACAGGCAGCAGGATTCTGGATTCCTCAGAATGTGTTCCGGGTTTCCAAAACCAAGGATTCCAGATTCAACAGCAAATATTGCTGGATTCCGGATTCAGTCAAGTAAAGATACTCCGGATTCCGTAATCCGGATTCTCTTTCATGGGGCGACTCTCTGTAATGTTATGTAAAGTGATGATTTGGAAAAGAGATGAAAGATGTTCATTTTACTTACCATGAGCATGGCATCCTCCTTTTTAAGACATTCTTGAAACGTTTGACCCGCTCGCAAAGCCGATAATCTCCCTCGGTATTGAAAAAGCTTTGCTTTGATCTCACTCAATCCACCTTGATCTTGAAACGAGAAACACGGCCTCTTCTTTGATCTTTGTAATTTCTGTTTCTACAAAAGTGTAAACCACTAATTCAGAACAAAAAGGTTATTCTAAATATAAAAAAAGGGAAGGGAATGTGCTTTTTATTTTTGACCAATGAGCTAAACCAATTGTAGTTTACTTCACTATAATTAAAGAAAGAACCGAAACATGCTTTAAGTAAAATTCCAATTTCTTCAACCCTCGGTTTTTCCAAACTTCCCCTCACTGCACTTTTCAAAAGCACGTGAATTCTGAACTTCAAAAGCCAACTTACGTTTGCGTACTTCACTGCCGTCAATCATCTTAGCGGAACTCTAAGGAAACAGAAGGTTTTGATTTGTGATTGGTGAATTTCGATCCGCTTTGTGTGTCTCTGTGTAGATTCTTTGCTTGTGATCGTAATTATGTTGACGGCAGCCAAAACGCAATTGCGAAGACAGCTTTTGAACTTCAGTGTTCGGGTGTTTTTGATAAGCGCAGTAATCAGAACCTAAAACTGACTTTAAATCGCAACTAAAACAAGGAAGCTTAACCCCTCTATGTTCTCTTACGATACTGGTAATAAAGACACTTTGCACGAATATTTAGGAAAAACCTCTGAAGAAGAATGTAAGTGCATTGTACAAAATCGTCTTGACTTAAGATCCCCGATGCCCTGTTGTTATTATCATTATCTACGCTTTGGAGTTCGACAGGGGTCTTTCCTAGGCCCGATGCTTTATCTGCCGTACACGTCGCCTCTTGGCGACATCATCAAACCCCACATATAATCTTGACTTCCACTTTTACGCCAAACAATATTCAGCTCTATTTAGCCAGCATAAGCATAATGCAGCTGTTAATGTCAAGCTCATTAACAATGAGATGTTTATTAACTTTTTAAAAGATGTACATAATTTATAGTAAAGTTTAAATTAAGGGCCTGTTTACATGGAGGTGGGGGACCCAAGGTAGGTGAGGTAACCCGCTTGTCCATATAATCGCTCATTTTAATTTGATCACGTTTACATGTAGGTGGGGTGACCCGCCAAGGTGGGTAGCCCGGTCTGCTAGACCTGGCAATCAACCGTCTCAGCTGAGGTCAAATTTTGCCATGAAAACGTTCAAGGTGGGGTAACCCGCCTAACCTGGGTCCGATTCGTCAAATTCGCGCAAAATTCACTTTGGCGATGGTTTTGCATCATTATTAAAGGAAACAATAGAAAGCCACAGCCCTGAAGGTTGCAGCGAGAGCAGCAAGTGAGTGCCAAAACACGTGATTTGCCAGCATTCTTCCTGCTTAAGTGCAGCCCGGGATGGCATGGTTGTAAGATTGCATGTAAAGGAGGGTTAATTTTTTACCCCATCTAAACGGTTTACCTCACCTATCTGGGGTCCATGTAAATAGGCCCTAACTAAAACGTTTTGATGTAAAGTATATGAAATAATTCATATACTCTACATCAAATTACATCAAATAATTCATATACTTTACTAGAAAAATTCAGTGTCGATAACCAGCTAAATTCCTTGCGACTCAGATACGATAACTTTTGGTTGCAAAATATTTATTAAGACATAAAACGGTAAAAACGAACGATAACATCCGACGCCTCGGAGTAGTAATTACTTCATTATCAAGGAAAAAATGTTTTTGATCATGCAAATTACAGCATTTAAAGCGATGTGGCGAGAAAATTAACATAACAGCTAGGGTGCGATGATTATGAAAATACTTTCGCACGAATAGAGTCTGATTGCACGGTTCTTATGAAAAGCATTTCGTACACTAAACGTAACAGTCAAATTTGTTCCTGTATTTCTTAGGGCCTGTTTACGTGGTAGTGGGGGAACCCAGGTAGATGACCCTCTTTCTCAAGATTATTGAATGATCGCTAAGAATGTAAACAAGAAATATGCTGGCAAACCACGTGTTTTGGCGATTAATGCTCTTCTACACTCACTTGCTGTTCTTGCTGCAACCTTCAGTGCTGTGGCTTTCTATTGTTACCTTAAATAATGATGCAAAGCCACCGCAAAATGACTCCGGCTAAGGCGGGTTCCCCAACCATGAACGTTTACATGGAAAACTTTGACCTCGGCTGAGAGGGTTATCCGGTCTGGCAGGCCAGGCTACCCGCCTTGGCGAGTCACCCCACCTCTCATGTAAACGTGATCAAATTAAAATGAGAGATTATATGGACAGGCGGGGGGTTACCCCACCTAGGCGGGTTACCTCACCAGTGCCTGGGGTCCCCACCTCCATGTAAACAGGCACTTAAGCACTTCGAAATATTTCAGCAGGTCCCCAGGAATCGTTCCGTGAACGTTCTTGTAATGTTTTGAAATGGCGGAGGACTGTTATGTCCTTTTACACAATTGTGTAAATGTCCGCGTGCGTAACCTACATAGCGTGCGTCACACAGGTCACATTGGAAGTCATAAACTACACACTGTTCATTTACGATCTGCGGCTTTGCTTCTTTCATATTCAGCTCTTGTTCAATTTTCCGGCTAGCAAACACAGGCTGGATGGTGGTGTTTACTTTTAGGCTCAGATCCTTGAGTTTTTCTTTCACAATATCTGCTGAGGTTTGGTCTTCAAATGGTAAAACCACTCGAACCGTGTCATCCATTTCTTTAGCTGGTGTTAAAGGTCGCTGCTGGTCACAAACCGTTGAGTCAACGAAACTTTTAATGGTAGAGGTGTTTGGGGTACTTTAACGCGAAAATGCTGTCTTAAATCGGTTACATTAGTCTGAGAAGTGTGACCAACAAGAAGATAAACGATATGCTCGATCCACCATAACGAGAACGTGCACGGGACGATACCTCAGGACCTGCTGAAACGATTCGAAGTGTTTAAGGGCCTGTTTACGTGGAGGTGGGGGACACCAGGTAGGTGAGGTAACCCGCTTTGGTGGGGTGAAAAAATAACCCTCCTTTACATGCAATCTTTAAACCCCGCCATCCCTCGGTGCACTTTCTCAAGATTATTGAATGGTAGCTAAGCTCGTAAACAAGAAAAAATAATGCTGGCAAACCACGCGTGTTTGGCATTTAATGCTATTCTACACTCACTTTCTGCTCTTTTTTTTTTTTTTGTTAGTTCAATAACCACACAGCAGTTCAGTAAGCACACAACAGATAAATAACCATTGCAAAGTTTTTCTTTTTGTTAGTTCAATAACCACTCAGCAGTTCAATAAGTACGCAACAGATCAATAACCATACCAGTAGTTCAATGGCCACACAATAGTTCATTGAGCGTAAACTACATGCAGCTGCGGGAAGAATTGCTGGTTTTCAGTGTCACGCCATTCAAAATAGATCAAAATAAAAATCAAAACCGTCTGATAGATAAAGTCCAGAATCTGGGAAATGAAAGGAGGTACATACACAAAGACCCTCGCCAAGATTCAGGTCAGAGGAATATTTCGTATACGAGATATCCGAAGAAATGTTTTACCCAAATTTATAGAGATTTGTATGGAGACGCCATGCTGGTGCTCACCTGGATGAGCTCCAACATGGCGGACGGAAACCAACAGAAACATCTGTTACCGAGTTTCGCCACAAAAGCGTGAATTTATTCCTCGAGAAACTCAGGAAACATTATAGTAATACTTTTTCTAATACATGAACTGTTTAAATAGCAAAATCTCTTGAAATAAGTCATTTTTTTAACCTACATGACAGCTCTCTTGGCCGTCATGTAAATGTCGCGTCACGCAAAAGCTTAGAAATTCAAGCGTGCTCTATCACAAAATCAAGAACCGTTTTGAAGCGAAAATTTGTATGAAAATTAGTTTTCAGCTGCTCTAATGCATCGTGTAAGTAAAATCTCGGTAGGATCAATAGTTTTTTAGTTTGAATCTTAGTGACGTCATGTGAATACTAACAATAGCCACAAATACGTTAGTTATTTTTTAATAAGAACGCATAGCGTTAAGTACGTGATAAATACTCATTTAGCTATGGTACGAGAACTAAATAAATAAATAGCTATGTTACACTGTCATTAAGTTCTAGTGAGCTCACTAATATAGACGGGAACATAGACTGATTTTATTTTAAATAATTTAGTCCGCTCAAAAGGTCTGTCAATCTCATCAGGGGCACAGTGAACAGACCTGGAAAGAGAATCAGCGCCGAAAGGGCAAAACCAACTCGGTGCGGAGAAAACTTCGACTAAAACCCGACAAAGCGCGCGTTGATAAAGCAGAAAAAAACAGTTAACCGTGCTGCAACCTTCACTACTGTAGCATTCTATTTTTACCTTTAATAATGATGCAAGGCCACCGCCAAAGTGAATTTTGCTTGAATTTGATGTATCAAGAATCCGACCTCGGCTAGGCGGGTTACCCTACCTTGAAATGTTTACATGGCAAAATTTGACCCCTGCTGGGCTACCCATCTTTGCGGGCTACCCCACCTAACATGTAAACGTGATCAAATTAAAATGAGAGAATATATGAACTGGCGGGTCCTCACCTAAGCGGGATACCTCACCTACCTCGGGTCCCCCACCTCCATGTAAACAGGCCCCAAGAAATGCTGGAAAAAGTTTGACTGTTTAGTGTACGAAATGCTTTTCATAAGAACCTTAAAGTCAAATCTCAACGTGCAATCAGACTCTATTCGTGCGAAAGTATTTTCATAATCTTCGCACCCTATTATGTTAATTTTCGCGCCTCATCGCTTTAAATGCTGTAATATGTATGATCAAAAACATTGTTCATTCCTTGATAATGGAGTCATGACTACTCCGAAACGTCGGATTTTATCGTTCGTTTTTACCGTTTTAGGTGTTAAGAAATCTTTTTTAATACAAAATATTTCTTGTACACAGTTCAGTGTTTCAAATAAGTCATGACAAAAAATCAACCTTTTCTGACATTAAAAAACAACAACTAACTGAGCAACAACAAATTAAAATGAATAAAACCTCGTATTTCTATATAAATGGCCCCTTCTACATTTTTGAACTAGATAATGTCATCAGTATTTATAATCTGTATAATGACCTATTATTGAGATTACTACTATAGATGTACAATAACAACAATAAACTGCAAAAGAGATGAGTTTTAAAAACCATAGAAGAATTGTATTTTCAACTTACCGAGGGCGTACGCTGAGGGAACTAACCGAACAGGACGAAAGAGGGAAGAAGACGGCAAACCTTATGTGACAAGCGTGACAATGATTTTGTTTGAGAAGTGCTTCCGCCAAACTTCATCTTCTTTTAAGTAGTTTTTTTTTTGCAAAAGACTGGAAAAAAAAATAATGTCAAGTGAAGATCACGTCAAAACAGACAAGTAACAGCCTTGTCACTTTTCTCACTCAAAAGCGTTTTGTCGTCCTCTTCTTCCTGCCGTCATGCTGTTTCGATGTAAGACCAATAACTTGCAATTACTTATAACAGAATTTGTGTTTCTCGCCCTATGGCCTACCTTCTGATTTACTACCACATGATCTTCGTCCTTCTTTTTTTCCTGTTCACAGAGATCGGCAGCAAGACTAGAATTTTTAAACTGAAACAACAACGAGATAACTCAGGATAACTACTCAGGGTTACAGGAAATATTTTTCAATTGAACAAATTTTTTAATTCCTCCGAAAAAAAAAGACGCGTATGAGATGCTAATCAAGACATGAAAAAATTGTTTTTGCAAAGGTCGAGGGAATTTTACAGAGAAAACTGGGATGTCAGGCAGTGCATGTTCTTATGTCAAAGTCAGACTTGGTTTTCAAATCAGGGGCACTGCTGCATTTCTCGTGGCGGAAGTTGTAGTATATTTAATGCTTATATATACCCTAGATGACCCTAGAGAATACTGTGGTGAATTGGTTAAATACGAATGTCTTTTCAGGTTTTAGAATGAGAATAAATGTCAATATATAAGTAAAACAACCGTGTTTTTAAGGTTTTAACCTACCTTCTCCGGGCTCTGTTCACCGCCGACTGTTTTCACTACGAGGTCTTTTACATCCAAACAAACATCTCCAACTGAAGCATACGGAACATGAGCCGGCGTATAAAATCCTCGGTGACTCTGTTTTACATTGCGATTATACTTCTCTCGCCAATGGTCTTCTGGTAATTGCGATTTGTAATGACAACCCGTTCGAATTCGGACTTTTCGCTCGCCATGCGGCGCGACAAAAGACGGTTGAAACTCAGCTCGAAAATTTTGTTTCAAACATCGAACAATGTCTGCGTAAAACTGGTTATCCGATTTTTGAAGCACGAACATGTTACAATTGCGCCAATATTTTCATTAAAAAAGGCGATGTGGTACAGCACAAACAGTAGCACAAGAACGAATCAAAACTTACAGTTACCTTAAGGACGTTTCATGACGAGTTGTCGTGACGACACTTTCGAACAATTGGAACACTCTGCGCCCGCAGCGCAACAAGGAACCGAACGAGAATGAAAACCGACGTCGAAAAAGAAAAATGGTTGGGTGAAAAATAGAAAAGGAAAGCAGAAAGAAGAGGACCGCCAAACGTTTGTTTATGACAAACTTAACAGGGCTATTACTTGAGAGTTTCCTCGTGATCTTCACTTAACGTTCTCTTCTTATCTTTTACGAAAAGATCTTCTGAATTGAAGTTTGGCGGAATTTTTTTCAAACATTACTGATGGTCACTCTTGTCACAGAAGGTTTGCTGTCGGAGTCCTTTCCTCTGCCGTCCTATTGCTTATTAAGGTTCGCTTCGCCTTCATGTTTTCCAGAAAGATCACGATCTGTATTATTTTTTGCCTTTTTTACATACATGTACCATGATCGCGACAGATGACACATGAAATATGAGCGCGTTTTTATGTTGTTGTTGTTTGTTTGTTCGTTTTTCTTTTATCTCCTAAGTAGTTATAAAAGAGCCTGGGGGCAGCATAAAGGTTGACTGGGATTGAAAGTGATTCGACACAACCAGGCCAACAAAAAAAAACAATTTCATTTAGCAAGATATGAGGTGACTCAAGCAAGTGCACATCTTGTAACACAACCAAAGTTTAAAAATGCGAAGACATCCAATGACACTCAATTCGATATCGGAAAACCATCTGCCCGTCACAGTGCGACTCGTAACAAAAGCTCACTATCTAGCAAATACCGCCCCTTTATTTAGCCAGCTTAAAGTCCTTGACATATTTAGTATTAATTCATTTTCTGTCGCTACCTTTATGTATTTTTATCACCATAATCTTTTGCCTAATAGCTTTCATGGCTTGTTCTTAAGTAGTAATCAAGTCCATCAATACGAAACTCGACTAGCCTCTCAGTATAGACCTCATTTTTGTAGAACAAATATAAAGCAATTCAGTATCCTTTACCGAGAACCTAAAATCTGGAATTCGTTGCCTTTTCACTAATTAGCTCTCCTTCTATATCTGTTTTTAAAAAAAATTTAAAGAATTATCTCACTGATAGCCGATCTGTCGTTTAATTTTCTGTTTAAGGAAGCCTATTAATATAAGCTTCAAGCTTCGTTAGGGTTCCTTGTCACATTAATTTTATAATTTAGTTAACACCTTTTGTTCTTGTTGTGCAAGTTTTGTGAGTGACTAAATAAATAAAAAAAATAAAAAAATAAAAACGTTTCACTTAACGCGTCTGTCCATCTCCGTTGTTGTTTTAAATCGTCTTTTGTAGCTTACTATTTTTACACTCCTTTTATTTTTAACGCTGGGACCACTTTATTTGGCTTACCGTTGTTGTGGTATCCCTATTTACATAGGCTAGTGTAACCTCTCTGATCATAAAGCCACCCCCTGCCTCCACTTTGAGTGACCAACAACAATTTTCTCCTAACATCATGACAACATCATAAAATGAAAAGGTTATGAGAATTGTTAAAAAGATGACAATCGAGTAAATGCTTTGATCATGAAACAAATTATTCTCGCATAATCCTTTCCAAAAATGAAAAACTAGATCGGACAGTTTGGACAATTTATCTGTTAATATTGGGGTTTAAAGGGTTAAGCAACATATCCCCTCCCCCCCCCCCCCCCCCCACACACACACACACAAGTAAGACCCTTAAAATTATTGTCAAAGAGCGATTTCTTGCGCAGCAGCAAATATCTGTACTGTTCAATTTAGTACACCATGAACTGCACCTAAAAATGTTCAGCAACATGTGTTGGGACCAATGATTACAATTCCTTCACCCCCCGTTTTTTTACCTTTCCTCCCACTATGTAGCATGGTCCAAGGCTACCAACCTCTGTATACTGTTCAAAGTCCTCCGAAGTTATGAACAAAATTAATGACACTTTTTACCAATCTATTTTAATTTGCTATGCACCTTCTAGATAAAGGTGCTAAGAGCAATCAAATGATGTTACATTAATGCCAGTAATAAAAAATGAAAAACTGAAATTGACCTTGTTCATATTTGGGCATTGTGACAGACTACATGTATATTTTTTCTTTCCTGACTTCAAATTGGGACCAAAGAATTGAATGTTATCTAAACTACATGTATGTCTACTTTTTAATAGAACTGAATTAGTTGAAGGATTATCTGTAGATGTGAATTTTCGTCCTCAAGCTCACTCGATGTCTGATTAGAATCTGATTCCAATATTTTACAGTGCTACGCGTCTTACCGTTGCCACTCGAGAAAGTTTTTGATTAAATTTTGACATCTTTTTGACAACTTTTTGCTAACTTCAAAGTGAGCCAGCCAATCAGAACATGAGAATTTCCAAGGGCGGTGATGTCAAATAATGAGTTCATTCACTCCCGTGGGAATTTTCAGGTCTCACAACAAGAGGACAAAAATGGCGTTTCAGGTGAAAGTGGAATACAGAGGGAAACGCGTGGCAACTTTCTCTTAGAAAACGTATCATACCATGGTCTTGTAAGTAGCATAAGAAAGAATTGTTCTTCTTTGGCTCATCTGGACGCAGATAAGATTAGACTTCGCTACCGTGACGAGGATGGCGATATGGTGAGTGTTTGTCAGGCAGATTTGTTTGCGTTCTCGGGGGTGTTACTAAACAGAGTAACACAGTAACGAGTAACGAGTAACGGAGTAACGAGAAAACGAGTAACGGGATAAAAATTCAACAGGTTAAAAAAATAAATCCTAATGAAAGAAAAAACATAAAAATGGTTGTAATATCCTAATAATGACCTAGGAGCAACAATGGAGGAAGGTGAGGTACAGATTTTCTTTCTTATTGCCACAATTATTTCATTTCTTAGTAGAAATAGCTCTGCCAGGTAAATGAAAATAATAGAACCTTGTTTGGCCCTTATTACGGTTATCGACTAACCAAGTGCATGTACTCGATTGCCAAGGCTTAGAAACAGTTTGCTCCCTTATTACTCCTGAGGTTATTACCTTTCCTGCTCAACTTTCAATGTCTTTCAAACTCGTCCTCTCGAAAATAAGGGATTCGACTTAATCATGGCTACCTTTCAAAAGTTAATTATAGTCACTGTAAGGAATTATAAATCATGTTTAAAATAGCCTCCCGATGCAAAGAATCTGAAGTTTGAATATTGGCGGCAAAAAGAATAGCAGAGCGAGACTAGTTTTTAGACGATTTTCAATTAAAGCAAAGTAAAGTAAAAGTAACATTCAAATGTATGGGTTAGCTTGAAGTTGCGTTTAACATCAATCAATGCAGAATACACGCGAAGCATAGTTACTGCCAGGGCATGAAATTAACTCTTTTTTTGTAGGATTTACTTGGCTACTTGATATTTCAAAGTCAATTCCATTAAGTCGAATAAGTCTGGAGCGTCCCCGAGAAAAAAAATGTAAACGAAACCAAACAAGGAAAAACAGAACAAACAAGGAGTAAACGGCCGGTTTTAATACTATCGATAATACTAGATGTTATTTTGGAGTTGAGATCCTCCAAATTCAAAAGTTTTGAAACCAAATGATTCTAGCAGGTCATCAAAAGTAAGCAAAGAGGACCCCTACATATCTACTAGGAAAACCAAAATGGCATTCGCCGACGACAGAGTTTCCTTGTGAAATATGTGTCATTTTGCGTAATCCTCACAGACATAATGGCACCTGTATTAGTTGCGATTTCACATCCTGATAACTTGCAATTCATGAACTCATTTTCGACCAAATTTTAATTTCTTAAGCCCGGGCTTAATGGCTTCATAAATAAAGGTAGCTACTATACGCCCAAGTCAGCACTGAATTCTGTTAGGGACTTTTTCCTCTTCTTGTCACGCTTGCGATAGTCTGCTACACAGCCGTTTTTAGTGTCGTCACGCAACACTCCCCGAGCGTAGACTACGCTTGCGGCAAACTTAAAAAAAAAATATTGGTTTGTTATATGAAACGGCTGAGTTAAGATCAGGGGCACCCAACGAGAATATAGTTCAAAACCACTTAAATATAGGATTGTTAAACGTATTTTAGTATTTAGACGGTAGATATAGGCATATTTTTATCCCCTAAAAATTTTTCATCTGTTCGGATTTCCTAGCTGAAAATCTAGTGATCCGAAAATTGTAGGGATCAAAACTTACCCTTTCGAAAATTTCAGCCAAAAAAAAGCCTTCCGAAAATTATAGGTGACCTTTTTGGGGTAAAAATCCGTTAAAAATAGGCACTTATACCATTTTTTAGATGTTCGAAAATCCTAGGAGAGGCAGGCAAGCAAGAAATTTTACAACAAATGTTCCGAAAATTCTAGATCTCAAATCGTCTTCCGAACAGATATTTTCTCCAAAATTGTCGTTGGGTGCCCTTATTAAGATGGCAACAACTAATAGTATTTTGAAATCGTAGAAGAGCCCTCGTTCCCAGTGACTTATGATCCCTTCGGGAAAGGAATGGTCGTGTCTTCTAGACTTGCTTTGACGATCAATCTCTAATATTAGTATTAGGAGCTGAAGTGCGAACACTTGCAGATGGTTTTTACCATCCTGCGACTACGAACAGGGACCTGCATTTGGCATAAGAAGTACTTTTTGCTTTATCTTCTTACAAAATTTAATTAATCCATTAGTTATCACAATCGTTCACACTGAAACCTTGAAACTTAGGGTAATCCCATACCCTGTCTCAAAAAGAATGCGTCACAAAACGAACTTTCTGTTTCTTTCCTTCATGATCTCAATAAGCACGACGTATACAGCGTTATCTAACTAACAATACGGAAATCAATGTTACTGATGCAGATGTCGATGTTGATGATGCTACTACCCGGCTACTACTCATGAACACTGACTTAAAACCAGTGTATGCAGTTTTGTTCAGTTGTAAATATTCAATGATTTGCGACAATTGTTCAGAAACTCGGCTCTTTTAAAATAGTCTTCCTGATCCTGGGCTGTAGGAAATAACCTTTTAAGGTGAACGATAAACGGGACGTTTTGTTACTCTATCTGCTGGATCACAGTAGGCATATTCACTTACAAATAACAGCTGTAACCAGGTGACTTTTTCCGCACGAAAACACCTTCTACTTTGCTGTAGGGAGGGGTAGGTTAGAGGAGGGGGTTGACGTTGTTGTTTTAAGCACTTTTTGGAATACACATATTTTTTGAGACTCATTATTAGGGCATTACAACTGATTTTATGTTTTTCTTTCATTAGGATTTTTTTTTCACTTGTTGAATTTTTATCCCGTTACTCGTTTTCTCGTTACTCCGTTACTTGTTACTCGTTATTGCGTTACTCTGTTTAGTAACACCCCGTTCTCGGAAATGCTTCGCACGGCCAAAGAAGTGAAAGACCGCGACTACAAGAAAATATTCATTCAAGCAAACGAAATTGACTCTCCGTGCCCGAGCAAAATGAAGCGAGTGGATTCTGGCATGAAAATCCAAGTACCGGCGACGAACTTAGTTCTTTAGAACCCAAACAACTGTCATTTTATGCACCAACTTTTCCGTCAGCAAGTTTCACTGAAGACGCGCGATCGAGTCCGACAGCAGCTCAAAATGACCAGCAAGGATGTAGCCCTTTAGATTCTAAACAACAGGAAATGAAAGACAGTCTTACTGTTTTGCAAGTGCAGATAGTTACTGCAAAGGAAGCTCTGCAAAAACTTAATCAGCTAGAGAACGAGTACGTGACACTCTCAAGTCTTCGAGGCCGTGTGTGCAATAATTGTCATGCAACTGGCCATACGAAGACAACATCCCGCAGTCCTCCTTGTTCAAACATCGATTCGTGTAAAATAAAAGATAAACACCCTGAGCACAAAATGAAGGTCAACGAGCTTCAGCACGAGATTAAATCACTTGAAAGTCAAGCAGCAGAGGAAAAGAAAAACATGAAACGTTTAGCAAGCGCACGGGAGCGCGCCAAGACATCATTCTTTGCAGTGATGCGGCCTAGATTAAAGGCGCAGAACTTGCTCAAATATGGTAGCGGGAAACGAATGCAACTGGATCGTGATCTTCTGATTTTACAGAGATCCTTGAACAATAAAGTTCCAGACTGGTCTGAGAGCCAGGACTGGAAACTTCCACTTATCATTAATCAGTTTTAGAACTCTCAATTGAAGGCAATGATGCCGAAATTCTTGTAATTTATTTTGTCACGTTTATACGCCTTTCGTTTTGTTACAGCGAAACTGTTGATTTTGACATGTTTATTTAATTTTCATTTAAAAAAAAACGTTTTACGTTGGGTTACAGAGAACGCAGTTCGTTTGGTTTTGAAGTTAAATAATTCCAGAAAGTAAACAATAGGACAACACACAGACGGTCGGCTATTCCAAATAAGATGTATTTCCTAGAAACAAAATAAGACATGTTCTCGGTAAATTGCTCGTTTATACTACGTGTAAGCAATTAATAAAGCTAGAAAACATAGCCACAGTGGCAAAAATACGAGAACGAGTTTTCTGGGGATATTTGTAAAATAGCCTCCGCGATTGCGATTTTCGTTTCATGTTCTGCAAAGAATTGATAGCGACGCAAATAGTCCTTTATTTGACGGAAGCAAAATTCACAAGTGTTGAAATCGGGGGAGTAGGGAGGCTGAAATAATAAAGTTATACCACAGTCAGCAAACATGTTCCTTAGAATAGGTTCCACGAATCGTGCATGGTGGAATCCACAATTATCCATTATAACGCAGTCGCCGCGTTCAAGAGTTGCGCTTCCATACTCCCGCTCTAGCTTAATAGTCCAGCAGATTGGTGTAAAAATTGTGAATTTATGGTAAAAGCGTCAAATTTGGCAGAAAGGTAGATATTCGTTAGTTTATCAATTTTAGCTATGGACCCACCTGGAATCTGCCCCCTAATTTGCATAATTTAAGGTAGAAGTCTCACCCACTGGTTGATTAGCATGAAAACGAGGCTCAGATACAATCTTTTATTTAACATGGATTTTAACTGTTTATAGACCGTGAATCAATAGCTGAATGATTTTTATTCGAGATAAAACCTTATGTGGATATTTTGAGGTGAGATACCTTGTTCCGGTAGCCTGACATGGCAACGAGGTTAATGCCAATTAGTGTAGAATCTTGAAAAGTTAAGTGAGAGATTATGTGAATAAAATGGACGCATAAATGTATTAAAACGACTTGTTATAGTCACAGACACTTCTGCTGTGATTAAAGAACGTGTAATTAAGCTCTCCTAATGACAAAAAAACATTTTACAACCAGGTACCGGGACATGTCTTCTGTGCTAACTGATATCTTGGTAAAGCAACGAACAATATGTCTTTTTGAAGCTCTCTGAATACCTAAAGCAAATCTGAAAAATATTTTCAAAGTTCTTATTTAAATACAACATGGTGCTACTTTAAAATAATGTGGCATTTATATTACAGATATTTGAAGACGCACTTTATCTACCGTTCTGAAGTTAACGTGTATGTCTTCATTTACGACCCTGTGGACTCATCCCTCTCACAAAGACCGCTGCAATTACACAAGGCTGTACACTGCAGCTCGGCTCTAACACATTTACATCTTCTGGTGCAGCCCTTGTAACTTTTGCATCCACACTTTAACAGCTCCTGGCAGCTCTGCGATGCTTCCGGAAGGGTCATAAATAGTGGTTCCCAAACTTGACTGGCACTCCGCACCCAGTCCCATTCACGTGGACATGGGAGGGGATGGGATCGCACCAATGCCTTGCCCCAGCAGTGCCCAGCTTGGTATGTACATCGTTTTGTGTGCAGACGCAAGGCGTCAGCCGTAGGGGGAATACCTTCAATGTCTCTCCCCTTTCGTGTAAAGAGATCTCTACGAGCTTCATTTACTTCCTTGCAAGTGTTAGAACGATCGTACATGATGATAACGTAGCGTTCCAGAGTAGGCAACTGTTCACAGACGTCTTCCAGCTTTGGTGCATCACACAGGACTTGAAAAGATGTTGTCACTTCACTAAAAGCATCCCAAGCTTCCCAGGCTGTCTTCTTTCCGCGGTGTGCGAAGAAGGATGTTTGGTCACACCCAGTGAAAGCGTGAAAGGCGAGAAGCGTTTGAGACTTAATTGGACTGAGATCACTACAACATCGGTGTCAACTGTGCGTACCATTACTTTAGTGAATCCTTGGTTTGCAGCGTCAGCCACATGCAGCAAGAGCCTTGTGTCGGCGCGGCCTCTTCATGTCTACATGACGCCAGGTTAGTGATGTCATTTCTTTCATCGTTAAAGAGCACTGATTCGTCTTTGGTAGTTACTACCTGTCCATGGACATTTGAGATTGTGATAAGCTGCTCGGCCAGGAAATGAAAAAGCTCCACCTTGTTCTCATCTACTCTCAGAAAAGCAGCCCAGTTTCCAGGGATCTTTGTGTCTGGCTGGACTCGTCGTCGTGAGCCATTTCCTCTTTTTCTTCTAGTGCAACCCTTCAGACTGTTTGAGAGGTATCTGTCCCACACCACATCTACCCTCTTGACACTTCCAAGCTCCCTGGTTACGTATGGTATAAAAACAAACTGACTGTATTCTGCAAACGTCTTGCAAGCTCCGGTGGGTTTAAGCATGTTCACAATGGCTGCCCCATCTAATAATAGAACGTCAACGGAAGGCTTTTCCGCTTTAGCGGGACACAACCTTTCTAGACAGAATAGCAAGACTGACTTGTTTCCTGATCTTAAGAGTTCCATACTGAGACAAGGAAGGCGGGTAGCTCTGGTTCTCGTGAGTAAAGAAGCTGTCTAAGTCACCTTCTCTAACCTGACATGAGATGTACAGGCGTGAAAACAGGGAGCAGTTGCTCTTTAGTGAAGCTATCTTCATCTTATCCTTGGTTGTCTCTTTAGGAGCCGGAGGACTACTAAATAGCTGTATCTTGTTTCTGTTGATAACATCAAAAAGCGAGATTTTTCGCTCATCAAGCCTGGTTGTGCAGAACTCCTGAAATTGCCTCTGCCCTAGTTCCTCTACAGTTCTAACTGATTTCACCACTGTGGCATCCATAATGTCTCGCGTATCTAAGATAAGCAAGTCCCCACTCTGGTCTAAGAAAGGGTTACCCATCTCACTAATTACATTGCAAAGTGATTGGACCTCACCTTGGAAAGTACTTTGAACTCGTCTTGTTTCTTCGTGGTGTTCGACGTTCCCCTCTCGAGGAGACTTTACAAATATTAATATGGTGAGTTCAAAGTGAAGGGTGAGAGACCAGTAGTGGAACTGAGGACTAGCCAGCTCTGCTTGCTTTCGCCACTCCTTAAACGTTTTGGGTTCTTCTTCTTCCGAGATGCAATTGCAGTAGTGCTTGTATGCCTTGTCCATCAGTATGTACAAAGCACAAGCAGTAATCTGATGGGCGTGTCGGGTGCCTGAAACGTGTGACGCCTTGAGAAAGGAGTCGGCTGTTCCAGGAGTTGTTATGCCTGCTTGCACTAGGGCGCTTGTCCAACCACTACCCTCAATCCAGGTCGCCAATGCCTTAAGAGCGGCAAGCTCAGTATGCAGCCCTCCAAACATCATAACTATGCTACTTTCTCCATACGTGGATGGCCAGTTCCACTGAATCTTCTTTGCCATTGCATAGATTGGCTGATCACAAGCAAGCACAGGTGTCTGCCCAGGATTAAGATAAGTGACCGCCTTAATAACTACATCCATTGTATGACAAATCATAGCAGGGGAGGCAGCCTCCTCTTGAAAGAGCGGGAGCAGCGAGGTCGTATCCATTTGACCTGGAGGCTGGACTTGATTTGCGTGATATGCTGCCCATGAAACTTTCTTTATCTCTTCCGTTATATCTTTGTTAACCTCGTCTCTTACATGTTCCAGCCATTTATACTTCATACTAAAAGCTTGTGTCATTTCAAGGTAATTGCTCACAAATGACACTTGAAGAGGCGGCACAACGGGTTCATTCTTGGGGAGAATGACGGGCTTAACAAGTGTGTAAGAATCCGGAAGTTGAGAAAGACGCTTTCTCTGCACGACGTATTTATTGGCTTGTCAAAGTTGTTTCGGTTCACACCTGAAATAAGATTCTGTTAAACAAATTTAGTAGGATATTGTTTTTCTTACCTCCATTCTAGCACTGTTAAAGAAAATACATTGTACGGAGCACGAGAATCCTGAAAAATTAGCTTGTTGTTCTTAACCAAACCAGAGCTTTGAGAACTGTAAGTTCACTGTGAGGATGGTAACCAGGCTTGCAAGGTAACCACGCCATGCACAGGCTACCCAATGGTAAAATAACGTGATAGGGCTTACAGTGTAAATGATGGTTGTTTACTGTAAACTTGTATTAAGGATATGTAAACGCTGTTAATATCAATCTTTTGGAGATTTTAATGGTTTCGTCACTAAAAAAAATTATTAATGCTTGATACTTACAAAGTGGACTGTTTTTTTTTGGGCATTTCCACGTTTAATGTTTTGCCTGCTGTTAGTGTATTACTTTTTCATACCCTAAAATAACCTCGGAAAGGTCAGATCATCGTACCCTTAAATCATTATTTCTTATGAAATAAGAAACTAGCAAGACATTTGATAGCATCATACGAAGGCTTTTCAATGTGCTGATCGGATGTAAATTACTTCTTTCCAGTTAAAATAGTCCTCTTTCACCTCGTAACTTGCGGCAAAAACCTTTTTGGGCTATCAATTCTCATTTGTGAGCATTTTGCGTCTCATATACAATACCCTTACATTCAATCTTGCAAGTTTTGAGTGAGCCTCGTTTTCATGCTTATCAACCGGTGGGTGACACTTCTACCTTAAATTATGCAAATTAGGGGGCAGATCCCGAGTGGGTCCATAGCTAAAATTAATTAACTAATGTATCTCTAACTGTGTGCCAAATTTGCAGCTTTTACCATAAATCCCACAATTCACCTAAAATTTTGCACCAATCTGCTGGACTATAAGGGCCTCGTCAAAAAATGTCAATAGTTCCATGCCGTTGGAAGGGCCATCTAAAATATTAAAAAAGTCAACCCCATTTATTGAGTGTAATAAATTTATTGTGTAGTTTGAATTGGATGCGTATCGTTGAACTTCAGTGGCAGGTTCTCCGAGAACAGCACTGCCATACTTTCTATTTCCTGTTGTTTTTACCACACTAGATTCGTCGAAAAAATGTAACTTTGATGCCCTAAAGTTTGAAATTTCGTTAAGGAAAGCATCCACTGCTTCCTTCGCGGTGGGTGTTGTTGATTCGCGTGGAACAACTGTTATTCTCTTCCTTGTCATTGCATGTTGTGTATGTGAAACTCTGTCTATTTGTGAGACCCTGGGGATATCTAATGGGTGAACGACGCCATCAAGAAGTAATCTCTGTCTGATTTCACTTCCATAAATGCTAGGGTTCATGAGTCTACAACATTCAATATATTCAGAAACGGCTTGATCTACTGTGGGTTTCACGAAATGGCTCCTTTGGGCTCAGAGATCTGTATTCGACTCGTCGTAACGTTTGATGACTTTCTCGACGTAGGTATGACTAACACGAACCTGAGTCGAGCAATTTGACGTTCACTGAGCCCGTCGTGATGCAGGTCTAATATTCTGTCTCTGTGAATCGTAGGCAAAGAACGACCATTGCCGTACATTCCTCCGTTGATGTTTTGTCGTAATTGAATATCAGCTGCAGAAATAAATGTGCAACGACATGACAATTTATTGTGAATATAGCTGAATATACATGTAAACTTTGAAAAACATCAAAAAGGAAGCTTAAAAGTATTCCAATGTTCAGTCATTCTCGGTCAACCCTAGATTTCATTGAGGAAATCGGCAAACAGATGTAAAAGAATTCAAAATTGTCGTCGCTAATTACCTATTTACTCCGCCCATTCACCTACGCATTCTGATTCGTCATCTGATATGGAAGTTGTCGAAAAGAAGTCAAAAAGTTGTCAAAAACTTTCCTGTGTGGCAACGGTAGCGCGCGTAGCACTGTAACATCACTTTTTGTATAACTTGTGTCATTGAATTGTAAATAATTTTATATAAAATAATATTGTAATCACAACAATATTAGTAAGTGATTAAACTAACCAAACAGAGGGTGCTGTGAGTCAGATCACTGAACTGGCTCTAAAGGGTCCTCAACAGTTAAGGCTGCAGCATCAGGTGATGGCTTGTTAGCCATCCATGACAGATATGCAGTCCAAAATATTGCTACAGTTTGGACAAAGCCAACACGGTGCTGAATAGGAACAAAGGTAAAATTCAGAGTCTGCGCAAGTGGCCAGATCTTGTAATGTGTGATCAGTGTCTGCTCATAGCGTTCCACCCGGAGCATCGTTTCAGTTCCATGCGGTTTTCCAGCAACTGTGTCTGACATACTGAAAAAGAAGGCTATTATAAAAGGAGCAACGAAAATCTGACCCAGCAGCACTTTTATAAAGCCGGCAGCACCTTTATAACGCATGGGAGTCCCAGGGACAATCGTTTCCAGTGTGGGATACCAATGGCGTAGCACAGGGCCAAAAACTAGTCCAACCACTCCCATACGAGCTGTTCTTCTGAAGTCATGATTTGTGCCTCTTCGCTCAGCAAATTGCTGGGTGATGACATCTCCAGCAGCCACAAGGACACCTAAGACAAAAAACAAAAAGTAATGAAGAGTTTAAAACTCTCTTTGCAGCCCAGCGAGAAGCACTTCGACCTGTATTTGGCCTCAATGGGCAACACCACTGAACATGGCACGGGTTTTGGGGGTTTAAAAGTCTTAAACAGAGTACACAATTTCGGTATTTAGCCTCTCGGTATTTAGAAGGGAAGTGTCGAATTAATTTTCATATATTTAACTATGATTAATCTCTGAAGTATTAATTCTACGTGATAAACAGCAAGACATTTGTTCGTAATCCAAGTTCTTGTTACGAAACAAGACATGATTTAAAATAAACAAACGTCAAAATGCCCCCAAACTTATCAATGTTCACAGAATTGGGTTTATTTCGAAATAGCAACTTCGTTACAGCTTATGAACATGTTGCGAATAGTTATATTGACGCTTATATGTATATTCATTTGTTGTGCCTTTGCTAGAGACTGTGAGTTACCAGGAATCTAAACCTGGCAAAGAAAAACACAAAAGCGAGGTAAGCGGTAGTTATGTTTATTTTTACTAACCCAGCAAGAAAGAATGCCAACATTCGGATGACGGTAAGCACTTGGCTAGGTATTCCATTTAACAAGTATTTGGAGACTGACGGGACCATAGTAATACACGAAAAAAATGCTATTGTTATAACGGGAATAGTGTTCCTGAGCCTCTAGATTTTCTGCTCCCAGACTCTCTACTCGCGCTATCGTTCGCCCTCGGCGATCGCAGATCTTTCCCATGTCACCTCAGGATTAATTAAGCTTTAGGTTAAATGTTGCAGGTATACTCCGATGACAGCGTCTTTTGCGATAATTGCCAGATGTTAGAGGACTTCGATTTTATGCAATGAAGGACTCGCTGATTCATAACTGCAGTCTACAACAGACATTGTATTACCTCAACGAACCTTTTAATATATAATTTCGTTGTGTTAGTGTTTAAAGCCCGAAAGAGTTTTTCCTAATCATATTGTTGGTTTTCACATGACGTCACTAAAATTCAAACTAAAAAACTATCGATCCTACCGAGATTTTACTTTCACGATGCATTAGAGCAGCTGAAAACTAATTTTCATACAAATTTTCCCTTCAAAAGGGTTCTTGGTTTTGTGATAGAGGACGCTTGAATTTCTAAGTTTTTGCGTGACGCGATATTTACATGACGGCCAAGAGAGCTGTCATAGAGGTTAAAAAAATGACTTATTTCAAGAAATTTTGCTATTTAAACAGTTCATGTATTAGAAAAAGTATTACTTTAATGTTTATGAGTTTCTCGAGGAGTAAATTCACGCTTTTGTAGCAAAACTCGGTAACAGATGTTTCTGTTGGTTTCCGTCCGCCATGTTGGAGCTCATCCAGGTGAGCACCAGCATGGCGTCTCCATACAAATCTCTATAAATTTGGGTAAAACATTTCTTCGGATATCTCGTATACGAAATATTCCTCTGACCTGAATCTTGGCGGGGGTCTTTGTATATGTACCTCCTTTCATTTCCTAGATTCTGGACTTTATCTATTGGACGGTTTTGATTTTTATTTTGATCTATTTTGAATGGCGTGACACTGAAAACCAGCAATACAGACGTTCGCAGTTCGAACCTATGACAAGGAATGCCAAGAAATTAACAATCACATTCACTGTGATAAAAGTTATTATTTTCAAAAGATGATAGTAAGTTTAGCCGATTAATTGATTATGAGAAAGTTCTTATCTATTTGGAAGTTAACTATAGTATGTTAAAGTCTACTGTTTTAAGCTTAATTTTGAAATCGTAACTAAAGAAGACACTGCGATGAGTTGCAGCTGTGTTTCTTTGACTTAATGAAATTCAAGTTTAAATTAATAACGGTATCTTGAAAGTTCATTTTTTGTTTGCTTTTATTTGATTTAACAAAGTCTTGAAAGAAATTTTTTTTTTTCAGTTTTTATGTAATTATTCGCTTTTAATGTGCTTTTCTGTAATAGTAATAAAATTGAGACAATGATCCGCAAACTTGAGTCCAGGCCATTCCTATTTTTCTTTCGGGATCATTTCCGGTCGACTTTGGGGATCACTTGCGGTCGAGGATCATTTGCGGTCCATTTTGGGGATCACTTGCGGTCTCGGGATCATTTGCGGTCGGGGATCACTTGTGGTACTGTACAGACTCTCGCTAAGAACAATTTTACAGTACTATAATGAAAGTCTTTTATAGAAAATTGCTCTCAAATTATTTGTAGCAAAAATCTTACTATTTTTAATTATGTGCAACAATAAACAACAAAAGAAAAAGGGACTTGTATAGTATGATTAAACCACAGTAAATTATAAAAAGGATACTGTAAAACCTAAGAATGAAATATTACTTGATTATTATTAAAGTGTTCATAATTACAAAAAATTGTAGATAAGGATGAAATTGTTTACACTTTTTTCTATTGCTTGTCAGTCACGCGATCAAAATAAATAAAAATAAATAAGCGGTAAGTTGCAAAGAAATTTCACTGTTGGAGTTGGCAGCATGCACTTTTATATTCTTATTATTAGTAGCATTATTATACATGTCGATATTGACTTTACTAGGATCAGAAAATGTACAAGATTTGGTGACATTTCATGTGATTTGGCCTTACAGATAAAAAAAACACACTAACAGAGACAGTCTTTATTTTAAAATGAGACATCCTTCTTATTCAAAAAACATTTTATGTTGACCCTGACATGAAGTAACTTGCCAGTGTAAATAAAATGTTGTCGCTAAAAAGTATAAACCATAAACGACGAGGCCTCAAGGATTTATCCGGGAGATTTCAGACTCTAATCTGGAGACTGGGAGAAACTGTTCAACCTCTTGAGTCTTCCGGATTATCCGGGAGAGTTGACAGCCTTGTGTATACAGTCAAACCCCATTTTTTGGACACATGCTTAATAAAGACACCTCATTATTACAGAGAGTTTGCTTTGTCCCTGGGGAAAGACAGTCCTTAAGTTACCCTTAAGTAACATTTTCTCTAAATTCAACCGAGTTAATAAGGACACCCCTCAGTGCCTATGTTAACAGTGAAAATGTTTACAAATGACAGGGTAGTGCGTACAACTGACAGAGTAATGAAAACAACTTATAGAATAGTGCATACAACCGACAGAGAAAATGTTAAACCGAGAGTCTCCCTCAAGGGCACCAAATATCAAGAGGAGACGTATGAAAAAGCAACAACAAATGATGCCAAATAAGGGATGAGAGATAAATGACAAGACAATGATATGATACAACTGACAAAAATAATTTTGAAGCAAACAGCCCGCACAGTATGGTTTCATGCCCACAGTTTCGTTTGATTCAGGCGTTTTCCATTTTACTGTGTTTTCCATTTTGAGTGCATCGCAATCTAACAACACACAAACTGTCCCAAATTTGTACTCCAAACGTCCTCATACCCTGACAATTTAGAGGACCGAAGCTCATTTGTCTTTCAAAATAATTCTAAGCCTCTACAACGGGATCGGTAAAAGGATTTAAGCTTATTACTCAGCAATTACGCTTTGGATTCTTAAGAGACATCACCTCACTCAAATGATTCAGGGGCACCCAACGTCGGAGAATATAGTTCAAGACCACTTAAACATAACATTGTTAAACGTATTTCAGTGGTTGAACGGTAGATATAGGCATATTTTTATCCTAAAAATTTTTCATCTGTTCTGATTTCCTAGCTGAAAATCTAGTGATCCGACAATTATAGGGATCAAAACTTACCTTTTCGAAAATTTCAGCCAGAAAAAAGGCTCCCGGAAATTCTAGGTGACCTTTCAAGGGTATAAATCCGTTGAAAATGGGTAATTATACCATTTTTTAGATGTTTGAAAATCGTAGGAGAGACAGGCGAGCAAGAAATTTTACAACAAATGTTCCGAAAATTCTGGATCTCAAATCGTCTTCCGAACAGATACTTTCCGAAAATTGACGTTGGGTGCCGGCTGTGTATAAAAGTGGGACGGGGACAAGGGGACGGGGACATTGGGACGCGTGTGTGGAGACTTGGGACTTAAGGACGAGAGACGAAGGACTTGGTGACGTTAAATACAGGGATGCAGGGACGTCAAGGGACGCGAAGGATGTTAATGATGTTAATGCAAAAGTCAGAGTTAAATGCGATATCTCTGTCTTTGTGAAAATGTGTTATTTATTGTCAACATTAGATTCCATCGTCCAGAACCACATTGGACACCTTCTGATGTAGAGGTACAGGCGATGGATTTCTGAGCTAGCACTTCGGGGTTCGAGGCTCGCCTATGCCACTTAATTTAGTTTCCCTTTTTATTTATTTGGATTCTGTATAAATTTTGGCGACCGCCACCCACCCTCCCTGCTTAGGGCTCCAATCAGGGCTCCTAGTTTCACTTTCTTCAATGCAGGGGGTCTTCGCCGAGTCTTCCGGCTTCGTAAACAGTCATGGAAGATTTTGGATTTCGACTGTAAGCTTCTACTGCTTTTACTTTGATAATCCCGCAACCCTTGCACTTCCCTGACTATAATATACAGAAGTTTTCGGTTCAGAAGCCTTATTGGCTTTCTTGGGCTTCCTTGCCTTATCTTTTTATTCTTTTAAGTTTTCTATTTTGTGTATGGCAAAAATGACAATAAATAAACAGAAATGTCTTTTGATAAACCAAGCGTTATATTATAGTTTTTGTACTCAGATTTTGAAAAAGATATCTTGACATAGTTAGTTTACAAGATTCAAGTAAGGATGTGTTAGGATTTTAGTGATAACTGCGGAGACAACGCGACAGCAAAACCTTACCTTGGAAATCCTCCATGACGAGTAACGTGGCGAAGACTCCCTGCGTTGCATAAAGTGAAACCAATGTCTAAGTCTCCTTGCTGGAATGTTGCAACCATAAGGAGGATAGGGCGGGTTGCGTTCACCAAAACATGTTCACGAGGAAAGTGACTGATATCGCAATTACCTCCGACTTTTGCAACAATCATTCACATCCCTTAAGTCCCCGTGTCCCATACCTGATGTCCCCAAGTCCTTCGTCTCGCGTCCCCAACTCCCAAGTCCCCACACACGCGTCCCAATGTCCCCGTCCCCTTGTCCCCGTCCCACTTTTATACACAGCCTAGGGTGCCCCTGATGATTTGAGTGAGGTGATGTCTCCTGAAGTCGATAATCACAATTCAATTTTAAAACGTAATTTCATTCGTAACAATACCTGCTCCTATAGTTTGTGTTTTCCAAGGATGTGTTATAAGCAGCTGTTGATATTTCGCCCAAGCTGTTCTTAGAATACTCATTACGGCTTGCTTTATATTTTTTTGGTGTGTGCGCTATGATCCGCTGGAGAACATGACGCTCATTACTGGAATGTCTCCGAATTTTGCTACCTATACCGCTGACCAAATATTATTACATAACAATATAAAAAACACAAACAGGAACACATCGCCACACATATTTACAGATAACCACACATAGCGACACATAGTCACACATAACCACACATAGCTACACATAGTCACACACAGCCACCCAATAGCCACCCATAGCCACACATAGCTACACATAACCACACATAGCCACACTTATCTACACATACTCATGCATAGACACATAGCTACACATAGTCACACATAGTGACACATAGTCACCCATACCTAAACATAGCTACACATAGCCACTCATAGCTTCCCATAGCTACACATAGCCATGCACCACATAGCCATGAATAGACACATAGCTACACATAGTCACACATAGTCACACATAGCCACCCATAGCTACACATATGCATAGTCACACATAGCTGCCCATAGCTACACATAGCTACACATAGCCACCCATAGCCACACACAGCTACATAGAGCTACAAATAGTGCCCATAGGTACACATAGCCAAACATAGCCACACTTGTCTACACATAGCTACACATAGTCACACATAACAACACATAGCTACACATAGCCACACATAGCTACACATAGCCACCCATAGCCACACATAGCTACACACAGCTACAAATAGCTGCTCATAGCTACATATAGCCACACATAGCTACACATAGCCACACTTATCTACACATAGCCATGCATAGACACATAGCTACACATAGCCACACATAGCTACACATAGCCACACTTATCTACACATAGCCATGCATAGACACATAGCTACACATAGTCACACATGGCCACACATAGCCACACATAGCTGCACATAGCCACATATAGCTACACATAGCCACACATAGTCACACATAGCCACACATAGCCACACATAGCTACACATAGCCACACATAGCTACAGATAGTCACTCATAGCCACATAGCTACACATAGCCACAAATAGTCACTCATAGCCACATAGCTACACATAGCTACAAATAGTCACTCATAGCCACATAGCTACACATAGCTACAAATAGTCACTCATAGCCACATAGCTACACATAGCTACACATAGACACACAGGGCTACACATAGCCACATACACATTAAGTCACACAGCCATACATAGCTACACATAGACACATACACATTAAGTCACACATAGCCACACATAATAATAAATAACAATAATTTAATTCTTATATTGCCATAGCTACACATTGCCACACATAACCACACATAAGCACACATAGCTACACATAGCCACCCATAGCCACACATAACTACACATGGCTACAAATAGCTGGCCTGATAGCTACACATAGCCACACATAGCTACCCGTACGAAACAGCTAGGTCTAGCAAACCGTTTCTGGACATTTCCAAGACAAACTTTATGTCTTGAGAGACTAGCAAAAATCTTGAAAGACTTTTTAGATCCCTAATCTATCTTTATGTCTTGAAAATGTCTTGGAATTTGGTCTAGATTAGACCTTGACAAGATTTCTGGTTTACGAAAACATATTATGAATCAAAGTTCTCAGGTCGGGTGGCGATCATGCCCCAGATGTACAACAGAAAGACAGACTTAAATACAGAGGCGGATCCAGGGGGGAGGGTTGAGGGGGCTGCAACCCCCCGTCTTCTTGACGCCTTAATCATCCAAATGCGAGATCGATTTTCTGACGAAGATCGCCACGCCCGCCATCTGTTTTGTCTCTTGTCATCGATTATAGTAAATAAGGCACTGCGGCCGGATGATGAAGTGAAAGGCATGCTGTTCTGTGAGAAAGACATTGCATTGCTCAAATCCCTTGGAAATGAGGTACGTAGATGGAAAACACTCTGGCAGTCAACAAATAGGGAGCTTCCAAACAACCTTTTATTATAGTACTTGGTGTTTGCGATGAAGATGCTCTTCCAAACATCTATCGCCTTCTGATCATTGCCTGCACCCTACCGATCACAAGCGCAGAAGCTGAGCGATCGTTTTCACTGATGAAATGAATCGAGACCTACCTTAGGTCAACAATGCTTGAAGCGTGTTTCTCTGATCTCGCAGTGATCGCCATGTACCACTCCGAGAGATTCGAGGTAGACGAGATATGCCAAGCCTTTGTTAAGGTTCATCTAATAAGGCTCTTTCAAGCTAGCGCTAGTTCGGTTTGATTAAATAGGCAGGTAAAAAGAAGGCAGACAACTATCGTAACGGTTGTTGCACTGTGCTCTTAGTCCTTAATAAGAGTGCCTCAAATTTATACCTCTGAAATCAAAATAAAGAAAATCTACATATTCAAACATAACCCTAACCCTAAAGTTCCTCCCCTTCCCCTTTCCTTTGCCCCTGGGACGTTTGCTATGAACTCTCATAGTTACAACCCCCTCCTTAAAAAAATCCTGGATCCGCCCTTGAAATATACTTGCCGACCATTTTATCGCTGGCAAAACCTGTTTTCAGTCTGGGCAGACCATATACAAAGATGTTTTCCTGCAGATAGGAAACAGATGAAAAACAGATCTGCACAAGATCTGTAGCTGTGAAGTCTGTAGAGTCTGCAAGACGTCTGTAAAAGCGCGCGTGCGTTCATCTACTCGATACAACGTCGCTGGCACGGGCCCATCCGCTGCGTTGTCGATAAATCCTTCCAGCTACATCCAATTTAATGGCAATATAAAACGTCGGAAAATGACCATACTTTCATTTTATTGTATTCACTCTCAAAAAGCTTTTCAAAAGTACATCACGAACCTTCTAATAATGTTTGTTTATCCTGCCGGCAAATTTCCATAACATGACTGAGTACTTACCAGTTTTACAGAGGAATATTGCAGTGTAAACAAGCGACACTGCCTTATCCTTAATAATTGGTTCAGGTGGACTTGGAGTTTTTAAAATCAAAATATATTCTGTAGAGACCTTTCGTGACTGATACGCAATCCGGGGGGGCCCTTGGGTATTTTTTGTGTGGGTATGTGCCGCCCGGGACTCCAAATTGGCACCCCGTTCTACAAAAAATTCCCATAAAATTGATACCCCGTTCAAGAATTTGCCCTAAAACTGATACCCCGTTCTAGAAATAGAAAATACGCCCGCCCTGTACGCTAAAACACAGGGTGCAAGAGTACAATAGTTTGCTTGTTAATGCATTGAACCGTATTTTTAAAAAGCAATCTGTCCTTGAATAATTTCAAATGGCTGCTTACAAAACTGGAGCTTTCGTGAGTTCGAAATATTGTACCCCGTTCTAGAAAACGCCTCTGAAATGGATACCCAGTTCTAAATCAGGAGCTTCAAATCACGACCCCGTTGGGCGGCACATACCCGTATAGATTATGTATAGGAGTACTCCCCCCCCCCCCCCCCCCGTGTACGCAATCAGCTAATTCCCTGGAGACATTCCAGACCTAACCTAATTGGTCTGCACTTTAGTGGAGGCTCTTGTTACACATCGGTTGTTTACCATTAATAAAAAGATTCCGGAAATTTTGGTGACGTTTACCATTTGTCTAAAATTTCCGGATTGTAGCGCCGCTCTAGAATGGATTCTAGTTACAACATGAAAATGGTACGAAACGCAAGAAACTTGTAAATGGTAAACGAAGTTCCATTCGGAACGTCCCAATCGGGAAAACGGGACTACCTTTTCAGAATTTCCGTTTGTCCCGGGAATTTTCCAAAGGGACGAACCTAAAAATTGTTTACCATTTATATCCCAACCGGAATTTCCGAGAATTCGTGGTAAATGGTAAACAACCATCTCCTCACGGGCCATTTTTCACCGCTTGAATGAAATTTTCAAACGTTTTGTCGCCAGCTTTGCATCCAGTTTGGATTCTTAAAGTTAAAAAATAGTCTTTTGTTGTTGTTGTTTTTGGAGCGGAGATGGAAAACGTATTGGTTAAAAGTCAACTGTGCCTCAGGCGACTCAGAGTCAATGAATGGTAATCACACGAAACTTGCGTATGAAACAAGTTCCGTGCAATTGCAGGGGCATTGATCAAAGATTATGTGTCCAAGTTATGTTTGTCCGTTCAGTCCATCATCCGGTACACAGCGACAACTGAAGACCGGTACAAATGGAGTGCTTCTTTCATAAAGAGAAATGTAACTTATCGTGGATCATGGGAGAAACGACGAGGTGAGCGATTTCAAGAAAAGTGGCGCGTGTTTACAACAAACCAAACCGTCGCATCGGAACGCATTCACACCGTTGCGATCGAACAGTTGCGTTTCCTCTCTTATAACTGCTGACTAACATCCTTCTTTGTTATTGAGCTAGGTTATTTCAATGTCAGCATTTTGACTTGTTGTTCGTGTAAGAATTTCAAGCGAGGGACTTTGAGCGAGTACAGGCTAGACTGTTGTGATTTAATTTTGTTTGGGACACCTGGGCTGAGTTGCTCAAAGCATGGTTAGCTTTAACCATTGGTTAAACAGTATCAAAACCAATACGTTGTCAAGGTATTAAACGCTGGTTAACGCTAACCATGCTTCAAGCAACTGGGCCCAGCGCGCTAAAAAGGGTAAAGTTAGTTATCAATTGACTCTAATGTTAATTGGTACTATTTCTTAATGTTCTCTCGTTTTAATATTTTTGGTTTGCATGGTTTTATTACGAAAGTGATAGGCTGATATTTGTAGTTAACGGTTATCCTAAGCTTTTGGCGCAAATTGAGTTGAAACTAGATTGAAATTTCATGTAGTTGCCCTCGTTAATTGTTTCTAGACAATTTTAGACATCCCAAGACCTTTCATCGGGAGAAATCGCTGTCATAAAAAAAGTCTTGAGAAAGTCTAGTTTCGAGCTAAGAATATCTAGCTGTCAAAATGTCTAAATGTCTTGCATTTTAGCTGAAAATAGTAGCAGTTCCGAGACTTTTCTCTGAAAAAAGCCGCCAGACCCAGAATAGACTTTTCGAAGACATTATTTCAGATCTGGTCAAGACAATTTTTAGATCTAGCCGTTTCGTGCGGGTACACATAACCATACATAGCCACACTTATCTACACATAACCATGCACACACACATTATGTGACATGGCTACACGTAGTCACACATGGCTACACATAGCTACCCATAGCTACACATAGCTGCACATATCTACACATAGCCACACATAGCCACACATAGCTACACATAGCCACACATAGCCACACATAGCTACACATAGCCACATACAGCTACACATAGCGACACATAGCTACACATAGTCACACACAGACACACATGTATACATATAGCCACGTCAGGGGGGGGGCCCACGACTTAGCAAAATTTCGTATACCTATGATCCACCGCTGTATGACATCACATCCGGTTGCAAAGTTTCTGCTCTGTTTTTGCGCGAAGCACCAAGATGGACTCCGATGTTATTTGGTTTCTTCGTTATTTTAACCCACAGGCTAATGCAATTAAGTATCTTGAATCCCGAGTGACTTGAAAAGGGATATAGCCGGCCTTCCAGCAAATGTCATGACCAAACAAAGAAGATTTAGTATTATTTTAACGATAAATATCATGCAGCTGCGGGGAATGTCATGGCGAGTCTTGCGATGTTTCAAAGCGAGTGTCGTTAACGTTTTGCGGCTTTTGCGGCCTCTGATGTAGAGAAGTCATCAAGCAAAATATAATCTCCTGAGCGGAATAGAATGGGGAAAACGCCGATGGCCACAGTTTAAAGTGTTCACCGCTGGAAGGTTATTATCTCGGTTCGTAAAGTTTCAGAAACCTCCCCTCAAACTGTGTGGTTTTGAGGAATATTATGGCGAGTCTTTCGCTGTTTGTCATCGAGCGTCACTCAAAAGTTTGGCTTTTGCGGCTTCTGATTCATCGAAGTCATCAATCAAAATTGCCTATCCTGAGAGGAATGAAATGGGAAAAACGCAGATGGTCACAGTTTA
The DNA here is from genome assembly GCA_038088405.1 of Porites divaricata. NCBI lineage: Eukaryota > Metazoa > Cnidaria > Anthozoa > Scleractinia > Poritidae > Porites > Porites divaricata. Next base: position 37,133,369 of record JBBMOI010000001.1, on the reverse strand, counting down.
AAGTGTCAACTGCTTGAAGGCTTTATCATTCGACGTAAAGTTGCTGAAAGCTCTACCCAATTGTCCTGTCATGGCGAGTTTTTCGCTGTTTCAAAACGAGTGTCCGCTCAAGGTGTTGGTTGTTGTACCTTCTGATTTACCAAAATTGTCAAACAAAATAGCCTGTCCTGAGTGGAATAGAATGGAGAAAAAGTTGATGGTCACAGTTTCAAGTGTTGAGTGCTGGAAGGCTTTATCACTCGACGTAAAGTTGCTCAAAGCTCTTCTCGACTGTACGGTTTGAGCAATGTAATCGTGAGTCTTTCTCTGTGTCAAATCGAGCGTCACTCAAGATTTTGGCTTTTACAGCTTCTGATTCACCGAAGTCATCAATCAAAATAGCGAAATACCGTGGAGAAAAAGCCTATGGTCACAGTTTAAAGTGTTAACAGGTGGAAGGCTTTGCCAGTCGACGTAAAGTTGCTGAAAGCTCTACTCAACTGATTTCGAAACGGTCACATGTTACGTGCTTCTGGAAGGTTAGTGTTGGCTTTTTAGCATTTAATTTGCCTTTGAAGATTTATGTTTAGAACAAGTCTTAAGCCCAAAAGTAGTCCAAATTGTTATTATCTGAGAGAAATCAAGAAAGTTTGTGCCCTTCATTTTTTTCTAAGCTTGCAAGTGTAACAAACCTGAAGGGGGAGGGGTATGTACCTGTAGCTAGTGAGGCAAAAGGGAGTATCCAACAGATAGAGAGTTCAAACTTTTTAGGAGAAACAGTCACTCACAGTATTTTCTGTCAGCTTCTTTTTCATTTTTGGCATTAATAGGTAGTTCCTTGTGGTAGTTTCCTCCAATGAAGAGCTAGTAATCTGTAACGATATATTAATTTTGACATTGTTGATAAGAAATGAGGATGGCATGAACAAGTTACATTTGTAGCTGTAGCTTATCACCAGTGATTATAGTTATGTTTTTAATTAGTAAATTATCAAAGACTGACATTAAAGTGAAAAAAAAAACAGCTGTTATAACTGCTTTAGAGGTTTGAAGTTCTGGAGAGATCACAGTCACCCAGTGATCGCTTTGAGAGAGCCAGTGATCATTTTTGTTTTGTTTTGGCCATACATGGACAGTGCAGCTTTGAGTGAGCTAATGATCATTTTTTTTTCTTTTGGCAATACATGAACAGTATTTTCTGTCAGCTTCTTTTTTCATTTTTGACATTAATAGGTAGTTCCTTGTGGTTGTTTCCTCCAATGAAGAGCTAGTCATCTGTAACTGTATATTAATTTTAACATTGTTGATAAGATTAATGACGATGGCATGAACAAGCTACATTTTTAGCTGTAGCTTATCACCAGTCATCTATCAAATTTGTTTAGACATAATTCCGTCCACTCCAGAGTGGAAGACTGGCTAATTGCATTTATTTGTTGTGCTTTTGCTTTATACTTCAATTTAAATTTTCCTGTGTTTTGGGGTATGAAAATGTATGATAATGAGTATGACACAAAGGAAGATAAAATTATCCAGGGATAAAATTGAACCACAATAATGATACAGCTGTGTATAGTTATTATGTATACAACAGTTTTTCTTCTAGTGTTAAAGGAAATACTGAAATTTTATTCTCGTACCTTATTTGATTCAACAATGATATTATTATTGTTCTAAAAAAAAGAAACATCAAAATATCAATAAATTACATGTATGAATTGAAATGTGTAAATCAGCCCTCAGACATTGAAGCTGTATTCATTTCCTTTTTCCAAAAAAATATCCACATTCCTTTTTATTGACTGTCCTTTGATCCTGTATTTGGCTCCAATTCTTTAATTCTTAGATTCACAATGCTTTCTTGATTTTTTTTCCAGTATCTACTGAAAAATACAGTCTAGGTATGTTGTAAATACCATCTCTTCTTAGTTGTATCCTTGACAACAGGCTTTCAATGCAATGTCCAAGTTGTTTAACACATCCTCCAGCAAGTGAAGGTCTAGCAAATATTGGGTGAATCTAGATAATATTATTGTAAACATCTTTTTTGTGTCATAGAGTGTTTCCATGCCTATTTTAATCTTCAAATGGCTTGATTTGCCTGAAAAGAGTGGGTTTTTTTTTTAATATTCAGTAGCTCTAGGCTCAAGTTCATATCTTGATCCCATTGATGTATCTTCAGTTTTAAACAGAGGTTTCAGTGGTTTCAAAACAAGCTGGTGACTGCTGGAGCTCCATCGGCTACTTGACTGTATGTTGCCAGCAATTCTATTTCCCCCTAGCTTCAGGGGCCTTGTGGCCCCTCAATAATTATTGTCACAGCCTCCAGATTCGGCCGCATACTTTAAAACATTTTGACCCCCTGAGGTTTATGTAGTGATAGTGAGCTAGTATAATTTTACAAAGGAACACAGCTACCAAAGCATCAGAGAACCAAGCCAAGTAGTGTAGTGTACTTACTCCATGGCACATACCTCTCTTTTACGAGTTGAGTGGTAGAGATACTTTTTAATACTTCTTGATATTCTCTTGTTTGTGCTCTTCTGTCCTCTATTTTTGTCTTCCCAGCTAAGCAAAATAAAATACATTAAACATTAATGCCCAGTGGACTAGCCTGTGCCACAGACAGAACTAAACTTCTGGTTAAGTCCCCCTGTGAGACAGCTCTGAAATCCTGGTTCTGGGCAACCCCTGGTCCACCTGGGAACTAGCACTTGCATATGTGCTATGATTGGCCTGTTAAGAATACCATTGTCAGTTTGCCAATCAGGTTGAAGGGAATATCAAAACACATTGGGATTGGGAGCCCAGAATATTGGCACGGCTTTGCAGATGTTACTAACTGGCAATAGATTATGTCTCCAACACAGGCTACACTGACAACCAGACTTACAGTGTAGGATTTAAATACAATTATATTGATTATCAATTTAAAAGTAAGCTTATATTCAAGTCTTCAAAAATACACAAAATTCATTTTTTGTATCTTAGATAATCGTCAGATAAAATAAGGTGCAGTGGAGCATTATGAATGACCTTAACTGAAACTCATTAATACTTCATAGCATGCAATTTACATCAAGAAATACAAGTAAAAATTACCAAGCCAAAATACGTGTTTTGCTGCAGGAAACTTATACATTTCTTCTAACGTGTTCTAAAGTAACTAGACCTCTTAATGAGTCTCATATTACAGCTCTAGTGATCCCTCCAGAACGTCACAAGCAGTTATAACAGCTGTTTTGTTTTTTCACTTTAATGTCATTCTTTGTTAATTTACTAATTTAAAACATAACTATAACCACTAGTGATAAGCTACAGCTACAAATGTAACTTGTTCATGCATTGTCATTTCTTATCAACAATGTCAAAATTAATATATAGTTACAGATGACTAGCTCTTCATTGGAGGAAACAACCACAAGGAACTACATATTAATGTCAAAATGGAAAAGAAGATGACAGAAAATAATGTCCATGTATAGCTAAAAGAAATAAATGATCACTAGCTCACTCAAAGCGACCACTGGGTGACTGTTTCTCCTAAAAAGTTTGAACTCTCTATCTGTTGGATACTCCCTTTTGCCTCACTAGCTACAGGTACATACCCCTCCCCCTTCAGGTTTGTTACACTTGCAAGCTTAGAAAAAAATGAAGGGCACAAACTTTCTTGATTTCTCTCAGATAATAACAATTTGGACTACTTTTGGGCTTAAGACTTGTTCTAAACATAAATCTTCAAAGGCAAATTAAATGCTAAAAAGCCAACACTAACCTTCCAGAAGCACGTAACATGTGACCGTTTCGAAATCAGTTGAGTAGAGCTTTCAGCAACTTTACGTCGACTGGCAAAGCCTTCCACCTGTTAACACTTTAAACTGTGACCATAGGCTTTTTCTCCACGGTATTTCGCTATTTTGATTGATGACTTCGGTGAATCAGAAGCTGTAAAAGCCAAAATCTTGAGTGACGCTCGATTTGACACAGAGAAAGACTCACGATTACATTGCTCAAACCGTACAGTCGAGAAGAGCTTTGAGCAACTTTACGTCGAGTGATAAAGCCTTCCAGCACTCAACACTTGAAACTGTGACCATCAACTTTTTCTCCATTCTATTCCACTCAGGACAGGCTATTTTGTTTGACAATTTTGGTAAATCAGAAGGTACAACAACCAACACCTTGAGCGGACACTCGTTTTGAAACAGCGAAAAACTCGCCATGACAGGACAATTGGGTAGAGCTTTCAGCAACTTTACGTCGAATGATAAAGCCTTCAAGCAGTTGACACTTTAAACTGTGACCATCTGCGTTTTTCCCATTTCATTCCTCTCAGGATAGGCAATTTTGATTGATGACTTCGATGAATCAGAAGCCGCAAAAGCCAAACTTTTGAGTGACGCTCGATGACAAACAGCGAAAGACTCGCCATAATATTCCTCAAAACCACACAGTTTGAGGGGAGGTTTCTGAAACTTTACGAACCGAGATAATAACCTTCCAGCGGTGAACACTTTAAACTGTGGCCATCGGCGTTTTCCCCATTCTATTCCGCTCAGGAGATTATATTTTGCTTGATGACTTCTCTACATCAGAGGCCGCAAAAGCCGCAAAACGTTAACGACACTCGCTTTGAAACATCGCAAGACTCGCCATGACATTCCCCGCAGCTGCATGATATTTATCGTTAAAATAATACTAAATCTTCTTTGTTTGGTCATGACATTTGCTGGAAGGCCGGCTATATCCCTTTTCAAGTCACTCGGGATTCAAGATACTTAATTGCATTAGCCTGTGGGTTAAAATAACGAAGAAACCAAATAACATCGGAGTCCATCTTGGTGCTTCGCGCAAAAACAGAGCAGAAACTCTGCAACCGGATGTGATGTCATACAGCGGTGGATCATAGGTATACGAAAGAAGTACTAGGCGCTATTGGAGTCGTGGGCCCCCCCCCTGAGCCACGTACACATTAAGTCATACATAGTCACACGTAGCTACACATAGCCACACATAGCTACACTTAGCCACCCATAACCACACATAGCTACACATACCCACACATAGCTACACATACCCACACATAGCTACACATAGCTACCCATAGCTACACATAGCTACACATAGCTACACATAGCTACCCACAGCTACACATAGCTACACATAGTCACACATAGACACACATGTATACATATAGCCACGTACACATTAAGTCACACATAGCCACACATTGCTACACATAGCCAAACATAGCTACACATAGTCACCCATAGCCACACATAGTAGGCAGACAGTCACACATAGCTAAACATAGCCACACATAGCCTCACATGGCTACACATAGCCACACATAACCACATGTAGCCACACATAGCCACGGATAGCTAAACACAACCACACATAGCCACACAGTAGCTACACATAACCATGCATAGCCACACACAGCCACACCCAGTCACACATAGGTACACACATCTACACATAGCCACACATAGCCACAACTTGCTACACATAGCCACAGATGCCCCTAATTAGCCACTAAGGAAAAATTAGCGTAATATTGTACATTAAGAAGAGATGAAAGGAGTATTTAGCTTTATTAAGTAAACCAACGGGATTTAGAAATGTACTTGTTGAAGTACATTTTTCCTGTAATAATCTGTCTTGTGAAAGATAAGGTTTTTTGGCTAATATTGGTCTGAATATCACTAGTTTTGTTTTTTTAACGTGAAGTGAATGGACAACTGATTAACTTATTGGCTTTCAGCCAAGTTGAAACATTTTGGAGTTGGTCGTAAGATAGCACTGAGGTAATTCCCAGGAGGTATCAGGGGCACCCAACGAGAATATAGTTCAAAACCACTTAAACATAGCGTTGTTAAACGTGTTATAGTATTTAAACGGTAGATATAGGCATATTTTTATCCCCTAAAAATTTTTCATCTGTTCGGACTGTTTCCTAGCTGCAACTCTAGTGATCCGAAAATTATAGGGATCAAAACTTACCTTTTCGAAAATTTCAGCCAGAAAAAAGGCTACCGAAAATTCTAGGTGATCTTTTAAGAGAAAAAATCTGTTAAAAATGGGCAATTATACCATTTTTAGATGTCCGAAAATCCTAGGAGAGGCAGGCAAGCAAGAAAGTTTACAACAAATGTTCCGAAAATTCTAGATCTCAAATCGTCTTCCGAACAGATACTTTCCGAAAATTGTCGTTGGGTGCCCCTGAGATATGCCTAGGAATTCTTGGTGGGGATGTGCTGCCTGTTTCTTGTTTCCTGTTTTCCACACTCGTTTTCAGATCTGACCTTTAGACAGAAATTGTCATTATAATTACTTAGATTAGAGCGTACAAAAAAAAATTTGTTTAAATGCATTTCAAATTCGCATATTTCTATTTTGTTCTTATTCATTTGGAATTGAAACGATAAATACGTTCATACGCGATTTGTGGCTATGTGTAGCTATGTATAGCTTTGGGTGGCTATGTGTGGCAATGTGTACCTATGGGTGGCTATGTGTAGCTTTGGGTGGCTGTGTGTGGCAATGTGTAGCTATGTGTACCTATGGGTGGCTATGTGTAGTTATGTGTTGCTTTGGGTGACTAGGTGTGGCAATGTGTAGCTATGTGTACCTATGGGTGGCTATGTGTAGTTATGTGTTGCTTTGGGTGACTAGGTCTGGCAATGTGTAGCTATGTGCACCTATGAATCGCTAGGTGTGGCTATGTGTAGCCATGTGTAGCCACGTGTCAATGTGTAACCACATGTTAAGCGGTTAACGGTATCTCTCATCACGGCTCGGAGCCATTTTCTGTAATTAATGGCTAGTGCGATACAGGAGATCGCAGCAGCCGCCGCCATGTTATTAGGGACCTTTAGCATCGCAGTTTTCAGGGCGACCGCAACGCCATTGACCGAGGAGGACTAAGAATAGTTGATACCGTTCCCGCCAAAATCAAAAATACTTTAGCTGACACCTTTCTGTGCGACGGGGTAAAGATAACACAAATCAACACGAAATTAGAGCGAGCAAAACGAATTTATCGTTGATAGATGGCAAGTTTCAAAGAACTCCGGGATCTCCTGGTGATATGACAGTAAGATTATCTCAGACGAAGAATTCCTTACTTTGTTTAACGTATGATTCGGTCCTGTCTTAAAAACCCTGATTTCGACTACGAGAGCTATCCTGCCTTTGATCTTGCGGAAATGAGCATGGCCGATTGTTTTGCAGAATTTCGTTTGAAAAGCAAGACATACCTCGTCTTTCCCAAGCACTACAACTCCCCCCAACTTTTAGGTGCGAGCAACGAAGCGTGTGCGAAGTTCTTGAGGGCTTATGCATGTTGTTGAAACGAGTTGGAGGACAAGTTAATTATTCAGATCTATCTCATTAATCTCTTTGTTGTATCCCTGTACTGTAAACCTAAGAGCCAAGTAAGAATTCAAGCACGTCTATTGTAAACACAAGCCTTTATTAAAAGCTGCTTAAAGTCCCAACATGAACAAGTACAGAATAACAAAGGAGTGGTCTTGAGTGCTTCTTGACTTATTAACGCATAAAAAGGCCCTCCCTTCAACTCTTATCTTAAGAGGGACTCTACAATACTCGTCACAAATCGTTGAAACAGAAGCCATTTATCTTGAATTTCCTCCGAATTTCTTACATTCACTCTTCACACCTTTGTTCTCACTCAAATGTGCCCATCTCCTTTCCCAATGTTGAGCCACGCGTATTTTGGAGCCCTGAGATGACTGCAATCCCAAATCAACATTGGGGAGGGGAAAATCGCACAAGTGTTTCAAGATTTGTGACGAGTCTTTGCGTCAGTAAGGCGTGGACGGATAACGAAACGTATGAAGAGTAACCATTGCCGCCTCCAGTGTTAACAATGCGATGAGTATTCTTGTGTTCACTGTTCTAGTTGTTAAGCCGGAGTAGTAATTATATAGCAGGTATACATAGTTTTGAGTATGGACGATTTAAACGTATATTTCTCCAAAACCACTGCAGTGAAAAGGCTGTGCCTCTTAGTACATCGGGATTGGATCAAGGGGTGCATATTTCGAGACCGAAGGGAAGAAAAAAATGACTCAAACATATGGCAATGGAGACGATGTTTGGTGATTTTTAAATAGCAGAAAGAAGTTCTTGAAGCCATTTTATCACGCGAAACTAATTGGGTATTTATGGTGACATGTTATTTCTGCGAGCTTCAGGGGGAGAATGGTATAGACAATATCGCAAATTAGTCATCTCAATTAACTACACAGAGGTGTCAGATGAAAACGGAACCCTTTTCTTCTTTGTCTGTGATCTTAAAGGTTCTATCTACAAAAATGAGCTAACTATGTACAGAAATACATTATTAAACGAGATCATTCGTTTGAACGAGCAATCTATCTTTTAAGCACAAAATCTCAACGATTCACCACTGTCCTACCGTAAAGTAATTACAAAACCATAGACTTTGAGAACTATCGGTTCACCGTGGTGAACCGCTTCAAATAGCATTATTGAACTTGTTCGTGAAAAAAACTTTCCCTTATGTGTATGATCTACGATCTTTTCTGTCATTTCAAACACTTGTAGATGCAGTAGCTTTTGTTTTTAAGCGCTAAAAAGCTAGGCAAAGAATTTCACCGAACACCATGGTGAATCGTGGTACACTCAAGCCACAGCAAATAATGTCAACAACCTCGACAATATTTACATAAGATCCTACTAATTTAATTAGTCCTCTTGCGAGAAAAGAAGCCAACTAAGACATTTTCTACAAGGACAAACGGATTTTAGCCATTAATCGGGTATTTGAGGGGACAGACTGAATACCCGTCATCCCACATTCATCATCGGATTCTCCCTTTCACCGGCAACTCCTTCTCGCACCAAACCGAGTTCATCTTTCCTTGTCCAAATTATCGGCGTGTCTCCCTGATCAGTATAAAATATCATGTCGGCTGTGTTTTTTCAGTTTCCCAGTCAAGAAGCATTAAGAACTGATGCCGTGGATCTGCGCCGACAACCGAAAATGGTTTTAAAACACTTCTTCAGACTGTCTGAATTATGCAGTCTATTTTTGACATATATAATTATGTATTTTAAATGCCTTACTTCCATCATCATACAGTTTTTCTTTTTAATTTTACTTTATGAAGACGCAAAAAACACGTATCTTCCTTGGACCGTCCAAAAAAATTCACCTTGATCTCAACCTGTCATTATCTCCTCTCCTCCGACTAAATACAATACTCGTCACAAATCGTTGAAACAGAAGCCATTTATCTTGAATTTTCTCCGAATTTCTTACATTCACTCTTCACACCTTTGTTCTCAATCTCATGTGCCCCTCTCCTTCCCCAATGTTGAGCCAGGCGTATTTTGGAGCCCTGAGATGACTGCAATCCCAAATCAACATTGGGGAGGGGAAAATCGCACAAGTGTTTCAAGATTTGTGACGAGTATTGTAGATATTGAAGTTTGAAAAGTCAAGTTTCATTCTTTTTTTCTACATTTAAGTTTAGACACAACAAATAAGAAGTGATGTTCACTTATCATCCATTCGAGAATTTTCTGAACCACAGCAAGGATCATACCATTCATCTGCTGCTGGTTTTTCAACGGTGTTTGAAACACCTGCTGCTGGCTTTGTTGCTCCTGCTTTCTTATTTCTAGCTCCTGTTGTCTAATTTCTCTGTCAGCTTCTGAGAAGTCTACGAGTGGCTTCGCACTTAAAGAGCAACTCTCGGGAAAATTACCCCTGTTTTTTTAAGTTCTCTATGGTTTCCTAATGGCATGTAATGTCTCTCTTTGGTAAAATTTCCGATATATCTGCGAAACTTATTTTTTTATAATTTTTCGAAAACTCGATTTTTGCCGCCATTTTGAAAACATTCGGATTTCACATTAGTCACGTGATTTTACGTCACAAGCGTGGAACACGGATTGGCAAGTGAAGATTATAAGAGAAAAACCCACCAAATTCCTATTGCAAACAAAGGAGAAATAGAGCCTCTACTGTCATATTAACGTTCAGGAAAAGCATTTCGATGATGTTTCCAATTTTTAAATTTACACAGGCATCAATGCGGGCGATTTGGATTTTTTCTGTATTTTTTTTGTTAGGATATTTTTGAAATCGCGTGGGACATTTATCGACCCGAGGTCAATAATTGTAAACAGCTAAGCTCCTAATCTGCTACGTATAATACAAAGAACATCCGTCCTATAGCAGATTTAAAATTCTGATACAACCATCAACCATTGCCTGATGGGTGTTGATGCCCTTCATTCCTAGAAAACGACTTAATTTACTCCCGGGAAATACTCGCATCTTTGGAGAGAACTCCGTCACAGACCGCCGTACCGGCCTGATTCTATACCGTCTTTTGTGTTTTCACTTAAGTGTGTTGTTCTCTTGTCTGAAATCTGCAGGTTCCATCCATTTACCTTTGCGTCTAAACACGCGAAATAAAACTCACTTCTCGCCGAAAATTGCGATTTTATGATCATCATTTTGAATGTAGTTATTCGAGATGTGCTCCCGAGATTGTAGCGTCATTCCATTGAAAAACCTGCACACACGCTAAAATTACATGTAACGTGCCTTTTAAGGATAGAAAGAAATGAAAACAGTTCAAAAAAAGTTGATTAAAATAGGATTGCTTCATTATTTTTAGTGGTACTTTGTACCCGTCCTACCCGCGAACACTATAAACCTGCCTTGATAGCACGCGTGTCACGCTTCTTTTGCAATACTTCCCCTTGGGACTTCTCACAAGAAAGGAAAAAAAGAAATTATTAACCTGTTTTTAAATCCCCGACGCGGTACTTATGGAAAATTCCAAGGAGAAAAATGCGATCCATAACGGGAGTGAAAAAGCTGAAAAAGGAGAAAGAACTAGGCAAGGTTCACTCCTGCAGTATGAACCTTTTTATTGAAGTTTATGGCTCAAGCACCATAACCGAAAGTCTTTGCTGGCTATTAAGAAAATTCAAGGGCTTTAAAAAACTACATGTTGAACCTGCAACTGAATAGATAGATAGATAGATAGATAGATAGATAGATAGATAGCCTTTATTTTGAAACGATAAGTATTAAAGCTACATGAGCTTGTGGGGTCGTTTGCAATTAACTAATCACTAAGTAACTAAAGAACTAAAAACTAGGGGTATTTACAGAAAGAACGTTGAACTTAAGTCAGGGATATTTACAAATAAGAAATTGTGAGCATAATTTTTTGAGTATATACAAAGTCATCTTTTCTAAAATTACAAGTGCCGTGGTGCAGACGTTATCTTAAAACTAAATTCATTAAAATTAACTAGAGATTTAGCTTTAGCCTGAGGTCACGATATGGAACGTTTTTTGTCACAGGACTGAACCTCTAAACGCGACAGAGTCTTTCATGTAACGCGTTTTGAGGCGGGGAACAATTAAAGAAGCACAGGTCCGGGTTGAATATAATTTGTGGCCCGTTTCTTAGAAATCAGATCGATTAAAGTGACAGGTAACCTATCGTGAAAAGCTTTATGAAAACAGATAAAAATGGCTGATTTATAATAAATAGACAGAGTCGGCCATTGGGCCCGTTGTAGAACATCAACAGAAGCCATGTCTTTCGGCAAGTTAAACATAAGTCTCGCAGCCCTGCAGTGAAGTCTTTCCAGGGACTGAAATAAGTCGGAGTTGCCCCATAGAATAAGCCCATAGGTCACTGAAGGCAAAATGACCTTAAAATAGAGATCTTGACGAACGTTCCTAGAGAGAAATCTCGACTTCTTATAATCGTAGTTTTTTAGCGAATGATTTTTTGAGTTCCAGCATATGCGGAGTCCAGGTCAGTTTCTCATCGACGGTCATTCCCAGTAATCGTGATTTCGATACCCATTCAATTGTAGAGTCTCCAATGAAGATCGGGAGAATGTTAGCCGGGGGATTTCTTCTAGAGATTAGCATGGCCTCACTTTTACTTGGGTGGGGTGTTAATGAGTTAATCTGTTAATGAGGCACCACTCGTTTAATTCACGGAATACAGAATTTAACTCGGCAATACTTTTTTCTGCCGTGTCACTCATGCAGTAGACCGTTGTGTCGTCGGCAAACATGTAGACGGATCCGGAAGACACAGAGGACGGAAGATCGTTCGTGAAAGGAGTGAAAAGTGTTGGCCCCAAAACGGATCCTTGAGGAATTCCGAAAGAGATCGGCATCATCTCTGAAGTTGATCAATTAACAGCTGTGAATTGCTGTCTTTCCTTTAAGTAACTTTTAAGCCAGTCCAGGAGTGGTCCCGATATGCCAAAGTCCCTTTCCAACTTCATTTCGAGAATGGTGTGCGACACACTGTCGAATGCCTTTTTAAAATCTATAAAGACAACTGCTACCACTAAGCCTTCGTCTACAGCTTTTCTCCACGTTTCGGTAAGATGCGTTAGTAACAGTTCTGTCGAAAATCCTGCGCGGTATGCCCATTGTTTGTCCATGACCAGATTATTAGCTTAATATACATGACGAACAATTGTGTCGTTAACTACGGATTCAAGGATCTTGCTAGGGACGCTTAGCAGTGATATCGGTCACACCTGTTGGAAAAAAAAAGGGTGACATGTTATTAATCAAACACTAATCCGCCATTATTATTCAGAAGCTGTGAGCAAATAGTCGAGAAGAATTATATATTTCCCACACACTGACACCATTGGACTTTAAAAGACCATGTAGTCTTATATAGATTTTTTAGTTCCACCAATTATTGTTGACATTGTTTGCTGGGTAGCAACCATTTTAATTGCAACAAAGTTGCTCTAGCCCAGTCTTCCAGTGGTGAGTGACAAAATTGCATCATATTTTATATACAGTAGGGTTACTTGCAATACATGGTATATTTATTCATCTGGGCCCAGTTTGTTCGAAGGCTGGTTAGGGCTTTTTCTTTTTAGAATATCCGAGTAGAAGCAGCGAGAAAGTAAATTTCCATTTCGCAAACTACAGATTTCCATTTCGTTTCGTTCCATTTCGTTTCGCAAACTACAGTAAGCCTAAATCCTCTATTAAGCCCCCCGGGGGGCTTATTTTTTTCAAGCAGTTTTGAGGGGGGGGCTTAATAGAGAGGGGGGGCTTATTTCATTTAGCGAAACGCATCACCTGTAGCAAAAATACCGTGGTATGAGCGAGAGTAGACTTACGCGTTGTACAATTAAAGTCACTGTCAAAAGTATTTAATTCACTTGTGGGAGCCTAAAAGTAACAAAAACAAATTTTTATTCTTCAAAAATGCGCTTTCGGCCTCATGTTCTTCGGTAATTTTTATGAGAATGGTTACTTGTATTGATTTGAGAAAGTTAAGCATATGAAGTTGGAGGTCATGCCGCCGAAGACCAAAAACAATGAACTTCCAGCCTGAATAAATCATAACTGATCAGTCCACGTTAACCGTTAATTTTTTTGTGAAGAATAAGGATTGGGGGAGGGGGAGGGGGGGGCTTAATAGAGAGGGGGGCTTATTAACTTTCCTCCTCTGAAAAGGGGAGCTTATTAGTGAGGAGGGGAGCTTATTTGAGAGGGGGGGCTTAATATAAACATATGCATATGTTAATATGCATATGTTATATAAACGATATGCATGTATTTTGTCACTTGATTTTCGTTTTATAATTTTAGTTTGAGGGCCACTAGTTATTCAGTTGAAGCACTGTCCCGTGTTACCCTCGTTATATAAAGTTGATTATTATTATTATTATTAATAGAGGATTTACGGTATTTAAAAATTCATAGAATATTCCAGTTGCAATCAATTCGAGAACATTCATGGACATACATTGACATGAACATACATGAACGTACATGGAAAGCACTAAAAAATAGTGGAAAAGATCCCAGTTGAGATATCTATGGAGGGGGAGGGGGGGGGGAGAAACACTGACTCTCATACGAGCGGGTGTTGTAGGCTCCTTTCCCGGCCCCTTCTCATTAATGAACAATTCTGGGCTATTCTTATAACTTTTGCCTTTTTTTAACCAGTTATACGTGGCCTTCTTTAACTTTCTTCTTTACAAGTCTGCCCTGTTGCTAATTTGAACATTTTTGTAGTTGTTGTTGTTGCAATCAAAATCCTTGTTACTTTTGCTTTTTTTTTTGCGAAATTTGCAGACTATTGCTGGTTTTCAGTGTCACGCCATTCAAAAATAGGTCAAAATAAAAATCAAAACCATTCGACTGATAAAGTCCAGAATCTTGGAAATGAAAGGAGGTAAATATACAAAGACCCTCGCCAAGATTTGGGTCGAAGGAATAATTCGAATACGAGATATCCCAGGAAATGTTTTACCCAAATTTATAGAGCTTTGTATGGAGACGCCATGCTGGAGCTCATCCGGATGAGCTCCAACATGGCGGACGGAAACAAACAGAAACATCTGTTACCGAAGTTTTGCTACAAAAGCGTTAATTTACTCCTAGAGAAACTCATAAACATTAAAGTAATACTTTTTTCTAATACTTGAACTGCTTAGATAGCAAAATTCCGCGAAAAAAGTCTCTTTTTTAACCTAAATGACAGTTCTCTCGGCCGTCATGTAAATGCTGCGTCACGCAAAAGCTTAGAAATTCAAGCGTACTCTATCACAAAACCAAGAACCCTTCTGAAGCGAAAATTTGTTTGAAAATTAGTTTTCAGCTGCTCTAATACACCATGAAAGTAAAATCTCAGTAGGATCGATAGTTTTGTAGTTTGCATTTTGGTGACGTCATGTGAAAACCAACAATTAGAAGGCCTCCTTCGTCTTTTGCTAAATTTGTTTTTCTTGATATTCTTGCTATATTTGTTAGCGTGTTTCTTTCTTAGCGATGAAAAGTTTTCGTTCGCGATTTTTGCCAAATTTGTGGACTTTTGGGGGGCCTTTTTTACCTCTGTCCTTTGAACTTTTCCAAAATTGGTTTCTTTTTGCAAGTAAAATTAATTCTTGTTACTTTTGCAATTTCTGCGAAATTTGCCGACTTTTAGAGGGCCTTCTTTGCCATTCTCCTTCATAAGTCTGAACTTTTTCTTTATTAGCTTTTTATTCATTCCTGTTATTCTTGCGACATTTGTTAGCGTGTTTTGTTGTTGTTGATGCTGAATAAAAAAAAATTGTTACTTTCGCGATTTTTGCTCAATTTGCAGGTTTCCACAAGACCTTCCTTGATCGTTGCCTTTCCTTTTTATAAGTCTGAATTATTGCTAAATTTGTTATTCTTCTTATTCTTGCGATACTTGTTAGCGTTTGTTGATGATGTTGTTATAATGCAATAATTAAAAAAATTAATATATTCTTGTGAGTTTTTCGATTTTTGCGAAATTTGCCGCCGTGAGTATACCTTTTCTTTTTAAAATTTATCTTTTGATACTTTGTTATTCTTGCAATTCTTGCGATTTCCAAAATTGCGAAAACAATTTGCTACCAAATTTTTTTAATGAAAAAAAATTAATAGAATAGCCGGGGAAATGTGGCCTCAATAGAATGTTTTGGTGAAACTAGTATATCATACAGCTTGCCTTGTCCGGAAAGCGAGGATCCTCATCTTCGTTGTCCAAATCTTGGGCTAGCTGGCTTAAGAAAATGCTGGCGTTAGTTTACAATATTATTAAATCAACTTTGCAGCGCAATAATTCATTATGTTGGTGCAACAACTTGCAATGTGAGGTCGATTGGATCAACGAGTGAGTTTGCGGCTGTATTTGCCGGAACTCGAATTTCTAGATTTCTATTTTCCCTTATATGTCCTTAAATTTGAGTCTGAAGGGTTTACATAGCATACATAGTTTACATAGTTTGCATAGACTGCACTAAAGTGCTGTAAATTTATTTTGTATCGTGTCGTCGCCGTTCAAATAATCAAGACGCATCAACCATAGACTTAATAACCTATATTTGTTAACCCTTGGACATGCACGCAAATTCACACCCCCACCGTAGTACAAGGGAGGGGAGTTGATGGGACCCCTCCCTAGAGTTTTTGATATGTTGCAGTATTTCGAAACTGCATAGAACTCTGTATGGCTAAAAAAAGAGTCACACCGAACTTTCCCCCACTATGTGGCATAGAATGGAGCGACAGTTTCACTCTATTAGGTGTCAGATTACAAAACGACTGTAAGTTTTCATCTCATGTTAAGGGAAAGCTTCGGGAAGCAAAAAAGTGTTTGTACATTTTAACATCACCAAGAAAAGATGGATACGCCAGGTAGAGATAGATAATCTCTTTAAGGCTATTGTTCTGCCAAAGATCACATACGCACTTCCAGTCTATGGAGCCAGCCAGGTAGATTTAACAGCATAAAATGCTTTTTAAAAAGGTGCAATAAGCGACGTTACACTTCTGAGTTAATTAATATCTATGACCTTTTAGGGAAGTGTGACCGCAGGTTGTTCACGAAAATTAAGAACAATGTTAACCATCCATTATATGCCCTTTTGCCGGAAGTCAAAGAGTCATCCAAGAAGTTAAGATCGCAAACAAGTCAACTACCACGGATTAATACAGAACGTTTTAAGGACTGCTACTTTAAAAGAATAAGGTTTCAATACAACTTGGCAATTTAACAATATAGATATCCTCCAAATGAATGTTTTATCAGGTTTTATATAATAATTGTAAATGATCTCACTGTGCGATTTTCATGATTTGTATAGTTTTATTCTCTGTAACGTTTGTTATGTATTTTAACGGGCGAAATAAAGGCATTTATTATTATTATTTGTTTCTGCTTCGTTTCCATTGATCGTTAACGAACAAATAAGAAATTTTTTTTTCTCAGTTTTACAGAAGGAATATTCTTTCAAACTACGATTGTGCGTGTTCTGTAACCAGCCAATAGAAGCGTTTGTTTTTCTGTGTCGCCCGTTACAAGAATTTTGCAGTTAATCAAAAAGCAAGCATTTTTGTCAGCTATGATGTAAAAGAATTTGCTCTTGCTTTTAGCTGTGCATATATCGAGTTATGGATGCACTTGGGAAGTTTAAAGACCACTCAAGAAGCTCGAGTTACGCATCTTTCGTGCTCTCCAAACTTCCCACGTGGATCCATAACTCGATATATACACGGACGCTAATCTGCTAATCATGAACAAATTCTTAATTCTTGGAGGCCAAGATGTTCCCACCTTATTATCCAGCTTGCGATCCTATAACCAATAAAATTGTTCTCAGTAGCTGATGAACAAGAAGTCGACTGTTCGTGACGTCAAGATCAGTTCTTAAAATCGTTTGTTTTAGAATGAAAGACCTAAGGTCATCCCCAGGGCTCCTACGTAGGGGAAAGCAGCGCCCTAACTGACTGATAATATAATGATAAGCATATATTATCACGAGCAAAAACAGAAAACAGGCGGTAAGGGGTAAAAATTAAAAGGGAGAGAAATAAGAATCGATCATAATATAATTAAAGTAGAACCATAATGTACTTTCATTATTCCCTAAAACAATTCAACTTAATTACCCCCAAATTATTTTGTCAATTATATCCCTTATACTGGTTCCCTTATCCCTAAGGCAAAGGTCAAAAAGATTAGTTACATCACATGTCAAGGCAAAGAAATACATTATCATTGACGTTTTTTATCTTTGTTTATCTGGTCTTTAAAGAATATGTCCATTTTCATAACTAACTGTAAGGAATAGTATTACAATCAACAAAGGGAAAAAAATAAGAAATAAAAAGGAAAGTTAAAAAAAATGTGTGATTCCATTTCACACATGGTTCTTATTAAATTTGTTTTGTTTTAGTTTATGATAATTCATTTAAAGTCAAGAATAAAAAATAAATAAATATTAAATAAAATTCAAACTAAAGAAAATACACTACAGAGTAACTACACCACAGTGTTTACTCGCAAGTTAATACTCATGTTTTTTTGGTTTGTTAGAGTCCAGTAGTGGCTGGGGCTACGCTCGCAAGGCGTTTATTATTTCAATCAGCAATAAGGAGGAACTGGATCCCTTTGTGAGTAAGGTGAAGTGGTCAGACAGGGCAATTTACAGGCGGTCAATTCATGGTCCATGGTTTGGTTATGACATCTTCATCGCTTATAATGCCAACAGTAACACCTACTCATACGCAGTCCTTGGCAGGTACTACCCTGCTCCTGTTCCAGTGCAGAACCGGTACACAATCCTGGCCGGGACTTTATTCATCTCACCTGATGAGGTGGAGGTATTTTATCTTGACCCTACTCAATAAATATAAAAGAACCATTTCATTATTTACGGCCAAAAATAACATGCAGCTACATCAACATACTATCTTCAAAAAAAATATGTACGTCCCAAAGTATATTTCTCGACAACGTTGTTATAAAAATTGAACCTTTGAGACTTTCGCTCTCTTCAAAGCCTTAAGTACAAGACCTGAGACTAACCTGAGGGAAATAGAGGAAGGCAATGTTTGATGACCTTTATATCATCCTAGAGTCTAGAGTTGTTTTCTGTGTGGCCTACATGCCTTGCTTTTGTCTGTCTCTGTATCTTGTTAAGAAATTGTCATTAAATTTGTGCACTATCTTGTCATTCTTCTACTTAACTTTGTGTCTTCGCCCATCCAGCAAGCGCGACTAAAAGGCAGCGATAAAGATTCGAGTTCAAATTCGAGTTGGACTAAATAGAGGTACAGTTGCTTACGAGTTGAACATCGAGTTACGCTACGAGTTTTTTCAGCCGTTACGTTTGGTAGCGGTCAACCGTAATGCTTAATTGGCGACGAATTTGGATCGTGGAAGATCTTAACAGAGAAATTTAAATCGTTTCGAATCTCACCATTAACTTTAAAATATTATAAATATTTTTCTTTCTGCCCGTCAGGTGTGATGGGAATGCGTGTAGAAAAGTAGGCCCATCCATTGCATTAATTTTTTTCCTTTGGGTTTCACTCTGAATAATTTTTTGGAGGGGCATCTTTCCCTGCTCGATTTTTTTTCCTACCCCCAGCATCTTTTAATGGTACGTCTTTAAGTGACCAGCTGCTTCTTTTTTGACGTCACCAGACATGCCACGCCCTACTTTGTGTCATTTGAGTGAACACAGAAAATCGGCTTTCTTAGAAACGCACATTTCGGCTCAAAACATTTAGTGCTATTATGTTCTTTACAATGAATGTGGTTGAAGTATGGATTTTTGGTTTACTGATACATCCTCCAAAAATGAGAATGGTAACCGTGTTCCACGATATAACATTTTCAGACTTTTTCGTCCCGTGTTTTTTTTCTTTTAATTTTTTCAAATAAGTATGCTTATGTTTTTTGAAAAAAGGATGTTTTCTCGATTGATTTTGAACTTATTGAGAAAAATTATCCGTGGTGCTCTCGCCAGATTAACAAACATCATGTAACTGGCAACATACATGTGGCCTGGCTTGCGTCCTGGTAGACCCAAAAAGTGGCTTCTCCATGTTTCGGAATTTCTTCATAGATAATATAATGTTCTTTATGTACAACCCTAAGTGCTACCTAGCGATTGGTAAAAATAATGGCTTTCCGATCTAGCCTGCGTAGCAGCCGCTAGGAAATAGTAGGCGCAAGAAAGAACGGGCGCGCGCAAGGGAGACTCGCGTGTCTCCCTCGGGCGCCCGTTCTTTCTTCTTGCGCCCACTACTTCCAAGCGCCTGCTACGTAGGCTATTCCGACCTGAAAACCGTATGGGAGCCCAGGAGTTACTCAACAAAGGGGAGGAGTCGTCGGAAGTTTTAAGTTAAACCCCTAAATTAAAGGAAATCAATCTGGGCCAGGAGCCCATAACCCGGAGCGTTCAACTGCCATAAATTTGTGCAACGGCGTTTTTACAAGTGAGTTTATTTTTAGATAAGCTTTTCCCGCGGAAAATAACTGTTCCACGAGGTCAATTCCTAAATTTGATTGTCGCTTAGACTGTTAGTAGCTCGCTCGGACCTTTTGACAGTCGGCTATTTCGAAGATGATTTTGATTTAATTCCCTTTGCGTGAATTATGCATTGTCGTCGACGAAGTAGACGTCCTGGCTAGGTTTTGCAAATCTTCTTCTGAACTACTAGTTTCCGTGTAAATACTGAAATTGTCGTTTGAAGTACTGTCAGAAGACTCCTCTGAAGATTCCTCACGTGTGTCCGCTATGTTTTTTTCAATGTGAAGGAGTTGTCCTAGTTACGTATTAAAAGTTTATCGTTGATGACGCAATTGCTAGTGATTGGCTTTTTGAAAGCAATTCGCGGGAAAAGCTTATCTAAAAATAGACATACTTGTGAAAACGCCGTTGCATAGGCGCAGCATGGAAGTTAGACGCTCCGGGTTATGGGCTCCTGTCTGGGCGTGGCCCAATCTTTTTTTACCCCTAACCATTAAACAAAGATAAATAACAAATACAGCGACTTTTAATTATCCTTGGGAAAGACATTATCATCTAATACTTTTACCTTTACCCATACGTTGTTCTAACCTTAAAAGAGACCTTTACGTCTAAATATATAATGGCGTTTTTCCCAGAACACCCTAAGTTTGACCAAAATCCGAAATTTACACCCCTAAGCGAGACAACGACGAGCATCCCCGGCCCTTTCAAATGGGAGTCCACCCTCCCCCCCGGGGAAAAAACAAACGCGATGAACATGTCGACGGAATGCAAAAAGGTGCTTACTTTACTATTGTCTCTACTAAACTTCTGATTGGTTAAAGCATCAAATTTAAAGCAGCACGTATAAATTACTAATGCTTTGTTTTCTAAAAAACTTCCCTATAATAAAATCTCGTCTCTGCCGTCTACTAAGTAACACAGAAATCCTATGTGAGGAACATGTAAAATTGTAAACTTTTCTTGGCTATTGTTTTCAACTTTTATGATTGGTCGAAATCGTTTAACACACAAAAAAAGACAAATCATTTAAAAGTGGTTAAATACAAAACTCCCCTTTTATGTAGTTTCATGCATTTTCTGTGTGAAAATGAAAATCCTTTGAGAGGAAAGCGTATTGCGTCATAACCCGTCTTACCGGGTCCGTAGTAGTTCCACTTCAGTCCAACTGGAAACATTGCCAACAAGTTTTTTCGTATCTCGTATACAATAAAAGGTCTAAAAGCTAGAAAACTTTACAGTTACATTTCAGTTCCTTTCCCTGCCCTGGCGGTTAATGTATCATATATGTCGTTAGCCTGACATGTAGCTGTCAAAGTAGTTTCTGCAATGCATGCGCAAGTAACGAAATTTCCGTTGATAAAGTTTTCAATTACTCACAGAGTCCTCACATCTCTACGGTCATCGCAGATCTCCGCAGCGCAAGCTTTGATATTAAGAAAAATTTCCCCTCCTACCCTCCCTCATCAGATACCAATTTGTCTACCTGCTGGAGGGTGGGGCGAAATGATTCAATCCCAGTAGCCTTTGCACATGTACATGAATATTGCAGCCATTTTGTGATTTTTGTTTTGTTCCCGGTGTGCGGGAAAATTCGAAAAACGAACATATAAAACGCGAGAAAGGTCTGTCATGTTTTATTTAATCTGTTCGAAACCAGGATGTCTGTACGAATGCAAACGTTTTACCTCTATCGTCAGAAAAGCTGGAGGAGAAACTGGAAGTTATCATTACTGCAGTGGCTTCCATCAGCTTACAATGGTGCACGCTTTCAGCACGCTTCTTCGAGGTACGCTTAAGTAGAGCTTAAGTTAGATTTAGCTGTACAGGCCTTACTGGAAGTCACCGCTTCAATGAATCTTATGCCAGTTGTTTGAAGTGGTGTGTCTAGACCGGTTACGTTGGAAGTACGTTTCTACAAAGTCATGCTCAACTCGCGCGATCACGTCCTATAAACTCCCGAGGTAGTTAAGCTAATCGAACGAAACCGAACCAAAAATCTATCGAACTCAATCGAGCCCAATCGGTTTGTACACATTGCATATAGTTCTCCCGAATATCTTATTTGCACATACTGTATATGGCTTTTATTAATTTCTTATTTCTTAACATTCTGTTTTTGTTGTTGTTGTTTTCATCTATAATTATTTGATTTATTTATTTATTCTATTTAATATATTTTATTATTATATACCGTAGTTATTCGCCTATAAGCCGAGACCCTAAACTTTTTCATATCAGCAGCTGTTAGACTGTAATGAAAAATAAATGCAAAACATTTGGCTATAAGCCGAGAACCAATAATTCCAAAGTACTCCACGCCTGTCATTAAGTGAGATGAGTTAACATAAACTGAAAACAAAAGAAGCTTCCCTCTCGGGAAACATGCAACCACAAAGTAGGTTATGAATAGACATATTCATTAAGTCCAATTTAGGGGGTGTTTACATGACACCGGGGCGACTTTCGCGCCGCGGCAAGTTCACTCCGGTTCCCTCTCATGGCTCTACATTTGTTTACATGATACCACCACAAAATGTCATGCCGGCGCGAGTCGCCCTGGCGTGAGTTCACTCCGGTTGTCGCACCGGGGCGAGATTTCACTCCGGTGCGAGATTTCGCAACGGTATCATGTAAACACGAAACAACTACCCGTTTCGGTGTGAAATCGGTCTGCCGGTAGACTGGAACAGGTAGCGCATGCGTAATGTTTGGGATTTTGAATCACACGTTTATTTTATCAACATGAAGTGTACCTTCAAATAAAGAGATGTGAAATGACCCAGTCATCATGTAAACGCGATACGAAATCAAAAAGTCATCGCGGTATGAAACTCACGCTGGTGTGAGTTTTCTCATGTAAACACCCCCTTACTCACTTGTTATTGGTCGTTTAATTGAAAGCAACGACAAATCACAGATACCGTAAGTGGAATTTAATGTGATCTGGGCTTACATGCTTAAAGTAAATAAATAGAACCATGTGTGACATGACAAAACATCCACCTGAGTTCAGAATCCTGTCTCAAACAATCACTCTCTTTCAAAGTTATCGTAATTGATCATCATGCCAAAAGCTCGTCGTTCTTCATACAACTTAGCGTTCAAACTAAAAGTAAGCCTCTTTAATGGTGAGTTAAAAATGTCAGCAAAGCGAAAGATGATGGGCTGCTATTCGCCAAAGTATCCTGAATTTGATCAAACTCTACTGGACTGGTTTTCAGAGCAGAGAAGTCAAGGCTTCGTTTCTTTAAAACAATGAAATGCTTCGATCAGCTGATATCTGTCAGATCGTGTTGCAATGTTTACACAAACTGTGGGAACGACTGCTTCTGATTGGCCAGTTTCTCATAAGCTCAGCTTATAGTCGAATAAACATTGAATTTCAAATCTTGTTAAGCACCCGTAAGTTTTTTTTGGCGAAAATACTCGGCTATAAGCCGAACCCCCTATCTTGGCAAGATTTGACCTGTTCTCAGTTTAATTTGTTGTAAAAATCGCTTGGCTTATAGGCAAATAACTACGGTAAACACCAATGAAATACCAGGTGAGCTTTCGCACGAACACTTGATATCTTCACATGTGAAAATATCACCTTTGCGAAAAGAACGGCTCAGCCGTTCTTTTCGCCTAGTCTGGCCGGGAATTTTGCCTTTGGAGCGACTTTGGAACGGCTTTGATTCAGATGCGGAACTTTTCATGTGCCGAACCTAATGCATAAATTATTATAACGTATTTTGTAAGCAGTTTGACTGAAATGAGCATTTTTCGCGTTTTGAACTTAGTTCAGCTGCAATTAAGATCGGCTTCTGAATCAATTCAGCCGGTCTTAATAATTTGGGTCGGCCTTAATTCGAATTAGGTTCGGCTCATGAAAAGTTCGGCGTCTGAACCGGGCCTTAAACTGCGCGCAATTTTTGGGGAAAAAAATGTGGTTACTAGCATTTTTGCCAAATAATTTAAAGTTAATTTTACTTCAGTCCAACTTGAAACTTTACCACCAACTTGTTATTTCGTATCTATTATTCGTATACAACAAAAGGCCTAAACGCTAGAAAACTTTGCAGATACATTTTAGTTCCTTTCCCTGCCCTGGCGGTTAATGTATCATATATGTCGTTAGCCTGACATGTAGCTGTCAAAGTAGTTTCTGCAAAGCAAGTAACAAACTTTCCATTGATAAAGTTTTCAAGTACTCACAGAGTCCTCACATCTCTACGGTCATCGCAGATCTCCGCAGCGCAAGCAGTTTGACTTCATAAAATTTTCCCTCCTTCCCTCCCTGTACCCGCTGGAGGGTGGGGCGAAATGATTCAGTCCCAGTAGCCTTTGCACATGTACATGAATACTGCCGCCATTTTGTGATTTTGTTTTGTTCCCGGTGTGCGGAAAATTAGAAAAACGAACATATAAAACGCGAGAAAGGTCTGTCATGTTTTATTTAATCTGTTCGAAACCAGGATGTCTGTATGAATGCAAATGTTTTACCTCTATCGTCAGAAAAGCTGGAGGAGAAACTGGAAGTTATCATTACTGCAGTGGCTTCCATCACCTTCCAATGATGCACGCTTTCAGCACGCTTCTTCGAGGTACGCTTAAGTAGAGCTTAAGTTAGATTTAGCTGTACATTCCTTACTGGAAGTCACCACTTCAATGAATCTTATGCCAGTTGTTTGAAGTGGTGTGTCTAGACCGGTTACATTGGAAGTACTTTTCTACAAAGTCATGCTCAACTCGCGCGACCACGTCCTAAAAACTCCCGAGGTAGCAAAGCTAATCGAACGAAACCGAACCAAACATCTATTGAACTCAATCAAGCCCAATCGGTTTGTACACATTGTATATAGTTCTCCCGAATATCTTATTTGCACATACTGTATATGGCTTTTATTAATTTCTTATTTCTTAACATTCTGTTTTTGTTGTTGTTGTTGTTTCATCTATAATTAGTTAATTTATTTATTTATTCTATTTAATATATTTTAGTATTATATAAACACCAATGAAATACCAGGTGAGCTTTCGCGGGAAAACTTGATATCTTCACGTGTGAAAATATCACCTTTGCTATGGCTTACTGTAGTTTGCGAAACGAAATGGAACAAAACAAAATGAAACGAAACGAAATGGAATGAAACGAAATGGAAATCTGTAGTTTGCGAAATGGGAATCTGTAGTTTGCGAAATGGAAATCTGTAGTTTGCGAAGTGGAAATCTGTAGTTTGCGAAATGGAAATCTGTAGTTTGCGAAATGAAAATCTGTAGTTTGCGAAATGAAAATCTGCAGTTTGCGAAACGTGGATATTCGGATATTCTAAACAGAAAATTCCCTCCAAAAAAGCCGTTTCGCCCAGAAAGTTCAGATTAAGCGGAATGCGTGGCATTTTCGTTGCCTCGTATAAACTCAGGCATTTTTGAGTGACGGACAGCAACCGGAAGCAAGACCTCTGCCCTTTTTATATGCCTTGACGCCACCACATTTGTATTGATAAGTGGCATTACTCTTTTTGAGACGATCTGCCTGAAAATTTGCCCAAGAACCACTGCCCAACGATGCAAGAAGTCCACTTCCGGTGGCCGTTGAAACGCCTTATCTTAACCAGAAATGTCACGCGATATGATCTACCAGGACCAACTTGCAAGTGGAATGTAATTTCCCGGTCAAAATTAAATTCTGGCGGGAGATTAGCCTTGCGATGACCTTTGCATACATTTGCTATGTAGGAGATCCTTGTGTTACATTTTCTAACGGGTCAGGCGATCACCCGGGGCCCAGGAGCAATCAGCCCGCAGAAGCTAACTTATTTCTCAGTGGAACTTACATTTGCACCTTTCTCCTTATATATAGTTCAATGTGCATTTCAAGAATGGAACATCGGAGTATGTACTTTGCACCGGAAGTGGGCTTTTTGCATTCTTGGGCAAATTTTCAGGCAGATCGTCTCTATATAAGAGTAATGACACTTATCAATGCAAATGTGGTGGCGTCAAGGCATATAAAAAGGCAGAGGTCTTGCTTCCGGTTGCTGTCTGTCACTCAAAAACGCCTGAGCTTAATTTAAACTTTATATGTGGCAACAAAAACGTCAGGCATTCCGCTTAATCTGAACTTTCTGGGCAAAATGGCTTTTTTTGGGGGTAATTTTCTGTTTAGAATATCCGAGTAGACGCAGCTAGCCTGCGTAGCTGGCGGTATTGTGTAGTAGGCGAGTGAGATTTGGCGGCGGGGCCGCTGTACCAGTCGAAACTTTAATCTCACAATACCGTCAGCTGCACAGGCTAAGACGCAGCGAGAAAGTAAATTTCCCTTTCGCAAACTACAGATTTCCATTTCGCAAACTACAGATTCCCATTTCGCAAACTACAGATTTCCATTTCGTTTTGTTCCATTTCGTTTCGTTCCATTTTGTTTCGCAAACTACAGTAAGCCCTTTGCTATGGCTACATAATTTAATCGCACCTTTCACACTGAAAAACTATTAAAGTGAATGGTTTGGTATTTCATTGGTGTTTATATAGTAAAAAGAACATTACATGGCCGCTTGGAGATACGAAAGTTCTCTTCTCGTGTTAAAAAAATATTTCACTTGTTTGCTGCGCTCACTCATGAAATATTTTTTAACACTCGAAGAGAAATTTCGTATCTCCACGCGGCCATGTAATAATATCCTCTATGTGTCCCCTGTTCTTCACCGCTATTACGGTCTGACACTTAAATAAAGGTATCATCATCATCATCATTGGGTAAACTCTAAATGAAAGGTAACTTTCTAAGTTGCTATTTCACACACAAAAGTTTTCTGGCACCAATCAGAAGGCAGAACGGCAGCGACCGTTTGGAACTGGTCTGGTAAGACATTGTGCCCAGGGCTCTTCTCACCGTTATTTACTTTTCTTCATGCCATATTTTTGCTCCCGTTTAGACTTTCCCTCTCCCCCACTATCTGCCCTTGGGTCTCCAAGGATGCTTAACTTTTTAATGATCAAATTACATATAATTATGTTTCTCCTGCATTTGTCATTTTATTGAAGTATCTCTTAAACGATTTTAAGAAGGCTGCTCAGACTACCAATGTGGCCTCTGTAGAATAATTTATTATCGCTTTGTGAGATACACCAGCTTCATTAGCCTGAGAAAGCAGCTGACATTATTTTGTGACCCTACCACTTGTTTTGTCCCAAAATGATCTCTGAGAAACAGCTGCAGAAATTCCACACTGATGATGCATCACTACCCAGTTCTGGGTGGCAGCACTAAAACAGGGAACCTGGAATCCGGAATCTGGAAATGGAATGATGGAAACAGAAATGGAAACGGAAACGGAATATGGAAACGGAATCTGTGAAGAGTAAAGTCCCTTGAACAACAATGATCAGCTTGTATTACAGTTAGTCACATCATGCAAACTCTATAAGCCCAAATTACAACAGAGAAGATAAAAACAGACCTGATTGTGTATAATTATAGAGATGGCAACAGAGACAATCCGTGAAACAAACAGCATCCGTTAAGTACAATCCCCGCCGACAAATTGAACAGTCTTCCTGTTTAGTTCTAGTTAAAATAATGTGAGGAAACATGACATGGTAGACTCTAGATGTTCTCTACAGACTTTCTGTTGTTAATCCTGGTGAAGATCAGTTTGATTGCGATTACCTCATTCTAACTCATTGAATTTGTGGGCTCGCCAAAATACAGCATCACTCGTAAAAATATCCCACGATATTGCACACTTAACCTTCCATCATTATAGGTGACACATTAAAGAATATATTAAAGGAAGCGCAAAGACTTCTTTATTTTTCTATTATTGATTCCGTTTCCGGATTCTGTGTTGGGTGCCTGTTCTGGGTAGTACTGTGGATTGGTTGAAACAAATTTCCCTCACTACCCCTGGGTAGCGACGTGTTATCGGTATGGTGTTTGCTTAGCATTATGTGAGCTTAGAAATAAAAAGATAAAATAAAATGTTTGTAGAATATTTTAAAGTTTATGTAACTTTGATTTTGTTTCCTAAATTGAACAGACTATCAATATGAAGCAATCTCTCAATACTCTGGGTCTGGATTCAGTTCCTGTTCAATGTGTTATACAGTCACATAGTTACTTGGACAACCAGGTAATTTTAACCTACGTGTATAAAGCTTTACCATAAATGCACTGTAAGAAGTATTTCTTTGGTGCTTTGAACTGTGCTTTATACACTTAGCTATGACTACATCATTGATTCAATGTCAGGGTTGTGAAAAGTAGCCGGCTGCCAGCGAAAATTGCCACCTACTTGGTTAGCTGGCTACTCTGCTTGGCATTTCTTTAAGGATGGCTTTTTTTTAAAATAAAATATCCCTGGACTGGCCGCTTACTTTGACAACTCAGCCATTTACTTCAAAACTTTCTGACAACCCTGTAATGTCCCATTGGTGATCTGATTGACTGAATGATGTAATGTCTGACTGATTGATTAATAACAACTGCATCACTAAATGGAGATTGGATTACTGGAGTATGCAGTACACAAAAGGAAACAAAAACAGGCACCCATCAGGCTGAAAAAAATTTCTATCAATGGAGATATGGCAACACAGAGGAGAGGGAAAAATATAAACGCACCAAGATTGGTTGATTGATTACTGACAGTCTGACTGATTCATTGAATGACTGGTTGATCTACTGACAGTCTGACTGATTCACTGAATGACTGGTTGATCTACCGACTGTGAGTGATTCACTGACTCACTGATTGATATGGTGACAGTCTGACTGATTCAATGACTTACTGACTGATTTACTGACAGTCTGAGTGATTCACTGACCAGGTTATTGATGTATTGATTGTCTGATTCACTGACTAGCTGATTGACTTACTGACTGTCTGACTGCTTCACTGAGCAGACTGACTTATTGATTTACTGACAGTTTGACTGATTCACTGACTGACAGACTGATTTACTGACAGTCTGACTGATTCACTGAATGACTGGTTGATCTACTTACAGTGGGCCTGATTTACTGACTCACTGATTGATAATTTTATGGTGACAACCTGACTGATTCAATGACTTACTGACTGATTTACTGGCAGTCTGAGTGACTCACTGACTAGGTTATTTATTTACTGACTGTCTGATTCACTGACTAGCTGATTGACTTACTGACAGTCTGACTGATTCACCGCAAGCCCTAGGATTTCAAATCCCATTGATGGATATTTTTCAGTTCCATGCTCAGAGATCATGAAAAACCATCGGTTACAATTTTTCGGGTCCGTGAAAATTCATGGGAACCCACTTTAATTTCTTGTTATGTACATAAACATGTTATCAACCCTTATTCTACCAATAATGAGATCCCTCCTCATAATCAACATTTACAACAGCTCACTTGGTTGGACAATGTGTTCAACATTTAAGGAATTGTTCCTTATGTATAAGCCACCGTGAATGCAAATAAATTATTACTTTTATATTACATGTGGATATAGAAATATGAGGCTCATTTTTCTGTTGGGGTCCAAATTGACCCAGCAACAAAAACAATAACAGTGACAGTGACAACAAAAATAGAAACAAATGGACAAACCCCAATTAGCATCAAAACAGAATACATTTGTGCATCTTTATACTACTGTTGATATTTAAAAGTGTGTAGTCAAACAACTACAGAAGTATACTCACTTGAAGTGTTCGCTAAAGATAGATTGTCTCTTCATAAAGAGATTCAGGCTCATCATCAGTTTCAACAGTGAAATTGTCACTAAAAGACCACCTTCTAAAAAATCTTAAACTTTTGGAGTCATGTATTTTCTCTTGGGACTGGAAGCCATAACAATCACCAGTGTTAACTGCAAAACATCTTTCACGTGAGTCATCAGTAACGTGCAATGCACAAGTTTTGGGAATGATTCAAGATGGTGGACGGTAGAAAAACAATAACATTTTTTTAAAAGTTTGTATGTACTATTACACAACCTGAGTCATAAAGAATTGCTCTACTACTTAACAATCGGAGACAGTCGAAAATACTATAATATATATAACAGGATATGTCACTGGGAAACTATTTTTCGGTGCCATTATTGATTTTTAAGATCACAGTAACGACTTGGTACCAGAAACGATCATTACCATGAAATCCTAGGGCTTGTCACTGACTGGTTGATTGACTTACTGACTGTCTGAGTAATTCACTGATTGATTGATTGATCAAGAGACAATCCAGCTGATTCACTGACTGACTGTTACTGACAGTCTGACTGATTCACTGACTAATTGATTGGTACTAACAGTCCCCAGATGACTGATTTACAGTCTGACTGATAGATTTATTGATAGTCTCAGTCTGATTGATTCACTGACTGGTTGATTGATTTACAGTCTGACAGTCTGACTGATTCACTGACCAACTGATTGGTTTACTAACAGTCTGACTGAGTTTAATACACACTGACTGTTTCATTTACTGATAGTTTCTGACTGATTCACTTACTGGTTGATTGATTTACTGACAGTCTGACTAATTCACTGATTGATTGATTGATTGATTGATTGATTGATTGATTTAGGACCAATCCAACTGATTCACTGACTGAGTGATTCACTGACAGTCTGACTGATTCACTGACTGATTGATTTGTTATTGACAGTTTAACTAATTCACTGACAGACTGATTTACTGACAGTCTGATTGATTCACTGATAGACTGATTTATTTACTGACTGTATGTCTGACTGCTTCAATTACTTACTGATTGATTCATGGATTGTCTGACCAGGGGTTTCAATAAAAATTGAAGTAGCCAGCTGGTTTGAAAAGAGTAACCGACTGTGTAATTTAACAAGGGACTGTTAGTCCCCTTTTACTTAGGTTAAGGGGGTCTGGGAGCATTCTTCCCCAGAGCCCTGAAATGCGATTTTCAGCATTCTGGGGTTCCACTAAATTTGAGGACAAAAGAGCATGTCTTCCATTCAAGAAAATGTAGCTTTCAATTATTTATCAGTCACACAATCAATTCCTACTAGTGATCATCAAATGATGAAAACTAAATTGCGTACTTTTGCACACGTAAACAAATTTTAATTTTAATTTAAAAATTATAATATGTAAACCTATAAAGAAACATGTGAAAAAATGGGAGGATTACCCCAATGCTAGGGTTACCCGAGCAAGAGGGTTTATACCCTAGCACTCAGCCGTTGGTGCTTACTGAAACCCCTGCCTAGAAGACAAAGGAAATTGACAATCAACTTAACCTGAAATTAAATATGACTTGAAGCATATACATGTACTGTACCTGGTGTGTGTTGAGTTATGTGAGTTTGGAAATAAAAACTAATAAATTATTTGATTTTTGTATAATTAGGATGAAAGGTTATTTGAGTTTTATTTTGTTTCCTAGATTGAATGGACCAACTTTTCAGTACCCTAGAATCAGAAGATGCTTCCTGTTGTGTGTTATAGCTAGGAATCCAGGTAATCTTGGAATAACAGTATGTACAGGGTGTATGATATAGCTATACCATATCCTTTGGTGGTCAAATAATTATTAACAACCCCTTGCCCAACCTCTGTTCAAAGGGTACTTCTATTCAAGGAACACTTTCCTCATTTCTGTGGATATCTACTGAATAGCCTGTGAGCAAGCTCTCCTATTTGGGCAAGCAAAGCAAGCCTCGCGAGAACGCATGAGTGACCAAGGGGTGAGGAAAGGAGAGCTTGTAATGATCTGTCATAAATTTTCATTTGTACTTTGCCCAGACGAAGGGAAATACCCGATTGGCTGAAAAATGGTGTTGCTGAAAACAAAGTTGATTGATAACAGGCCTAGTTGGCCTGCCTTAAATTTTTGCGGCAAATGTAGAAATATGAGTTTACACTATGCTCGTATCGCCAAAACCGTCGTGTTAGCTGTACTTGTGAAAGTGTTGGATTACCGATAGAATAGTGTGAGCTTAGGATAAGTCGGACCAAGTTTTTATTTCTTGTGGAAGGAAAACCAGAACCCTTCATCAGTTGTATTTGTTTGTGTCAAGTGCCTTGTTTGGTTCTGAAAATGGGAAGAGTGAAAGTGCTGCCTTCCTTTCTTCGCCCTGGTTGAATTCCACGTGAAAGAAAATTAAAAAATATGTACATGACAACATAGTTAACAAAGAATTAGCAGTTGACCATCGAGAAGGAAGAAACAAAGAGTAGGAAGCAACTGGAGTAAAACATAAGAGAACCGAGTCCAGGAAAACGCTGTTCTCCAATTGCAGAATGGACAATAATTATATAATGTTGGTGACCAGCCTTTGGTTTATTGTTTATTGGTTTATTGGTTTATCTGCCAGAAAAATGTACAAAGTAAAGGGAAAAAAAAATTATTTAAGATGTCATGGTGAGGAAGCCCAAGAGAAGCCACCAGGCTTATAAGGAATGGGCTCCCTCAGTAAAAATAATTAGAACAAAATATATCATAATTACAAATTAATGGCAGAGCTAAAGGAAATCTTCTACTAAATACATTAGATAGTTGTACTAATTATAGTTTTAGGCTAAAAAAAGCGAAAGTGGCAAAAAAAAAAAAACAACACAAAAAAAAAAACAGAAAAAGAAAAAAATACTACTAGCTATTTATGATAAGAGGAATGCTTTCAGCTTACAGCAAAAGGAAGCGGTACTTATTGCATTTTGAATTTCAAAACTAAGAGAGTTAAAAAATTTAGGACCTTGGAAACTGATTGAGAACTTTCTTATATTGGTCCTACATTGAGGTAAATAAAAAAGCTCCGAACTTCTAGTGCCATAAGAATGCACCTGACGTGTCACCAAAAACATGTTATTAAAGCTATAAGGAAGTAAGTCAGATTTGTATTGATACATAAATTTTCCTATTTGAAGTTTGTAGATATCCTCAAAATTCAGAATTTTTTAATTTTTAAATAAGGTGTCAGTGTGAGCATCGAAAGCACTCCTTGATATTATTCTTACGACCCGTTTTTGAAGCGTGATTAATCTTCTGAGTTTTGATGGGTAGGTCGATGCCCAGACACTCACGCAGTAGAATAAGTAAGGGTAGATAAGGCTAAAATAAAGCATCCGTAAGGAGG
The DNA here is from genome assembly GCA_038088405.1 of Porites divaricata. Lineage (NCBI taxonomy): Eukaryota > Metazoa > Cnidaria > Anthozoa > Scleractinia > Poritidae > Porites > Porites divaricata. The sequence goes on along the minus strand of JBBMOI010000001.1, from coordinate 37,100,447 downwards.
AATTATTAAGGCAAAAACTTGATTTATATATTATACCTATGGCTTTAGACACTTTCCGAGCAACGTTATGAATATGTGATTTCCATGTTAAGTGTTCATCCAATATTACACCAAGAAAGGTAGCTTCTTTGACACGATCAATCGAATAATTACTAATATTAAAAGCTAGATCAAGTGTTTGCCTGTTTTGTCTCGGTCTGAATGTGATAAAATTAGATTTCTTAACATTAATAGAAAGCTTATTTGTATAAAACCAACACGTTATCTTTTTCAATTCTAAATTTACAACTTCCATAAGATAGGAAGCATCAGTATGCGAATAGAAGATATTTGTGTCATCAGCAAATAGTATCATTCAGGGATGTAGCTAAAGTTTTTAACAGGCGGAAATCTAGGAATGATAGGCGGGTATTTGGGCCGAAGGCCCACTCTAGCGTGCCTTTGGCACGCTATACCTAGGGGGGTCCGGGGGCATGCCCCCCCGGGAAATTTTGAAAATGCGTACTCTCGGAGATGCATTTTCCTTGATTTTGGGGGCAAAATCAAGGGCATTCAGGACAGACGTTTATCAGGTAACAGGTAATAAAGTTATGATGAACTGCAGTCTTGATTGTTTTTAATGTTTATTAATATTTAGTTAACTGAAACCCAGAATGATAATTAAGTTAATACATCTGTGATGGTAGGTGTAGCTATCACTGTGGTCTGCTCTATTCCGCTGCACGTACGTGAAGAGTGATCGTCAACAGGTGAAGAAGTGGCCGAACACGTGCTCTCGTTGATTTGCACAGATTCTGTAGCGGAGCTAATCGAACTTCTTTCAGCAATGTCACTTGGTTCCTTAGAACTTATCCTGTTTCTTTCAGTAGACTTAAAAAATTGCATGATACCAACGGCCTCAGAATCATCTTTCTTTCTTTTCCCCGACATTATAAAGCAATAATATTTCAACCGGCAGAGATACGCAATTGCGTTCATTATTTCGCATACATGAAGTATGAATACCGCTGGCCATTGAGCCTGCAAAATGGACGATGCGATGCGAATGATGCGATCGTCGCACGTAAATGGAGTGTTTACAAACCTTTCAGTTCCGGTAAGACAGCAATGAAGGTGTAAACAAACGAAATAAATAAATAACAATCTTCTGAGAACATTTAAAAACATTTTGGAGAAATAAGTAGTGCCTTACAGCCGGGAAAATCGCGTTCACAGCCGGGTAATTTTCCCCGGCTTCCGGCTATTATCTACATCCCTGATCATTTCTAAGACCTTTGACACATTACATAGATCATTTATATATACTAAGAATAACTGGGGGCCTATGATAGATCCCTGAGGGACTCCGCAAGTGATATCTAAGGATGAAAAGTTGTAATCATTATATTGCACAAATTGTTTTCGACAAGAAAGGTAACCTTCAAACCATTGTAAAGCAACACCACGTACTCCATAATGTTCTAATTTGTCGAGCAAAATTTCATGATTTACTGTATCAAAGGCCTTAGATAGGTCAATGAATAGGCCTAAAGTTACCCTTTTATTATCAAGTGCATTTGAGATCCTATCATATAATTGGATTAAAGCGTGTGCAGTAGAATAATTTTTTCTGAATCCATACTGATTCCGGGAAAGAATATCATATTTATTTAAAAAATTAATAAGGCCATTATAGACGATTCTCTCTAGGAATTTAGAGAAATCTGGTAACACTGATACGGGTCTGTAATTTGTGAACAAAGATTTATCACCAGATTTAAACAATGGAATAACTCGTGCAATTTTCATTTCTCGGGGTACAAGTCCAGAATTAAGAGACAAGTTAATTATATACGTCAATGGTGCGCAGATTAAGTTAAAAGACTCTTTAACAACATTCATTGAGATACTATCATATCCTGGAGCAGTACCGGATCGAAAGCTGCTACAAATCTCAGTGACTTCTTGTTCTGAAGCCGATTGAAGAAAAAATGAATTAATAAAGCCTCCATTCAGAAAAGAACGATGAGATTTGTCAGACGCTGGAATTGATTTAGCTAAGTTAGGCCCAATATTCGTAAAATACTCGCAAAAACAGTTTGCTATATGAGTAGGATTAAATATTTCTTCTTCATTAGATTTGAAGAAGGAAGGCAACTTGCACTCAATTTTCTTTCTGCTAATAAGATCCTTAAGTAATTTCCAAGTTGATCTTGCATTTGATTTATATTCATCTAACTTTTTATTGTAGTAGAGACGTTTGGCAACATGAAGGGAAAGTGTCAATTTGTTTTTATAACTCTTGTAAAGTTTCTCACGGTATGAAGTTGGGTTAGCAAGGAAACGCTTGTATAATAAATTCTTTTTTCTTATTGATTTAAGAAGACCTTTCGTTATCCATGGTTTGCTCAAAGTAACATCCTTTACTTTGACTTTTTGAGAGGAAAGCAGTCATTGTAAATGGTAGTGTATTTATCGAGAAAACACTGATAAGTGCAATCAGCATCTTTGCATTCAGATAATTCATCCCAATGAACGTTTGCAAGCCTATCTTTAAACTTAGCGACATTATTTCCACTTTTGTCACTCACCTGGTCGGTGACTGGTGATTGGCACAGGGAGCTTAGTCTTCTGAATGTGGACGACTTTTCAAATGTAAACAAAACGAGAATCATTTGAAGTATTAAGCCTTATCTGAGCGGACACATTGATGTTCCATGTCCAGTGTATAAGAAAAACATATCAGTAGTCAAAAACATTTGGCTTTGATGCAGTGGAAAGCTGTTGCAAAAGTGATTTATTAAATAAATAAATTCTTCATGCCCTCGCTTGTCTAAACTTGACAAGCGGATGTCTTCTTTCCAATCTGCAGCATGTTTGTGGTAACAGTTTTCACACTTTGCAATGTCCTGGGGTTTCCTGGTGGAAATGAAAATTATAAGTGATTGTTGCAGGCTCTCCTCTCTCTCTCTCTCTCTCTGCCGCCCCCTGCTTTGTCATCTCCTTTAGTGTGCTTCTCATGCATCTACTTTTCACTATCCCCCAAATGGAGAACTTGCTCTCAGGCTATCCCCTGAATAGAGCTTCCACTGTAGTAATGTTTCAATAAGCACCAACAACTGAGGAATGGATTTTAGTGCTTTAAATTTCAAGAATTTCTTGGGAAGCATGCCCCAAGGAAAAAAACACCCTAGAAAAAGGGGACTTATGGGCCCGTTTACACATTTTTACAGTCTCTTATTTAACCAGATGGCTACTTGTAACCCCTGACTTTAGATAGTTTTATCCTGTTGCTAATGTAGATTTGTGGTTTTTTTTCTTCCAGGTCGGATGCATATGCCACAAACAGACTGGATCAAATCTTCAATGTTTAGGATAGAGGTTATCTTCATTACTGTAAGTTCTGCATAGTTTACTTTGTAATCCAGCTCTTGAGTGAACCAGATAAATAAAATGTGGCTGGCTTGTTCAAAAGATAATTACTTATCTTATCCAGGACGTTGCATTGAAATGCATTTAGATACATTGTAAGGGAGTTGACAGTAGAGGATATCTTTAAAGGGTTGGTTTGTGTGCACACACCCAGTAGTGTACTACATTATTCCCATTATTCAAGGTGTATGGACTTTCCTTTGTCCACCATTTTTTTCTACAAGATTAATTGATACAATTCTGTTGAAAGTTAGAAAGTAAAAGGTAAAAGGCAGACGTTTCCACTTCTGATGATCCTCATCAATTCCACTTTATTTATTATGGAGAAGTTGGTGTGCAAAACAAATGATGTTTGCTTAAAAATTCCAAAAAGTAAGTTTGTGAACAAAATCTAGAACATCAACTCAGAGCAGTTAATTGAGAAAAGAGGTTGGATCTATTTACTGTCAGATCTGGATGGGTAAATGCATGTGTTAAAATTGACTAGACCCTAAACCGTTTTAGGAAATTAACAGTCTGTGTTTGAAGCTCAAGAAGCCATGATCCAATTCACTGTCTGCACAAAATGAAGGAAAACTCCCAAAACACTTCACTGTTTGCATCTCAGCAACTAAGCATAATTTGATCAATTTTTCTGTATTTCACTCAACCTACAACTCATTGTAGGTGTTGAATAAACACTGCTAATTTATAATAAATTATACTATGAAAGTGCACATAAAAATCCCATTTCATAATCCTAGTTTATTGTGTGCATCTAAACATTTGGCTTGAAAATTAATCATGCCAAATAGATTTAGCATTTTATTCCTGGATAAGTATTAGTTTTCTTTTGATCATTTTTGCCACAGTTATGTTATAGATATGAGCTAAGTTCTGTTAGTTAACAGCAGTTTACATCACCTTCATGTGCAAAATTGCATTGCAAAGGCATTGTCAAAGAACTACACTGTCAATTACCCAATCATTTGCCAACCTTTTAATTTAAGCTCACAATCATTGTGTCAGCAGCATTAATTTGGTGAAAGTTTGGCTAAAACGTTTTGAGAAAAAAAGGCTTTAATTTGGCCAAAAGAGGACAAATAATGTACTGCAAGCTTACATGTACACTGATGTGCATTGAAGTTTCATATTATTATTCAGTGCATTGCAATTAAAATGTTTTGAAAAAGGATAACAACAGAAAGCCACAAATTAAGTTAAGAGTGTTGCTGGAAAAAATCTTTAACTCAGATTGCAGTCTTTGAACTCAACAACTCCAGAATTTTAGCCAAAAACATTGTTAAGCCTAGGACTTTATCAAACAACACCTTTGTTAAAAATTAATATTAAAATTGGCTGATAACTAAAATATCATTCATAATTTTGTAAAATTTGAAATTGAAAACTACTTCAAATTTTAGACTTTGTTAGCACTGTGTTTGGAACTTTGTTTAAAGTTTTAATGATTTGATTTTTACATGGAGGATAAAAAGATGTAAAACTGACTGTAGGTATAAGATCAGACATGCAATCTACTTTATGGCTTATACAGCCAGCATCAGTAATTGACAGTCTTGCTGATTGATGACCTGACTGGCTACCTGACTGGCTTGGTGACTGTCTAACTTACCGACTGACTGACTAGTTGACCAACTCACTATTGTCTTACTGGCTAATTGACTGACTGACAGACTAACTGATTGACTGACTTGCTGACTGACTGACTGGACAATAATTTATACAGGCTGAATGATTTGTTACCAGAAAAAAATGATTGGCTGGCTGTATACTGTTTGGGCCGGGGCTAATGGGATGACACAGTGACTGAATGATTTAGAGCTGACTGTTTCATTGTGATCTTAGGATTTTCTAACCTACTGGTAAATCATGAGTTACCCCCCTTTCAATCCGATATGGCAACTATGTAAAACCAATATTTTTATAATCTAGGATGGCTTGTTTTCTAACTACATGATCATCAAATATTACTTCATGGCTCACTTTGTCCTAAAACAAACAAAGAGAAAATGTCCAAATTTTGACCAAAACCATGGGTTAACTCTTTTAAAATATCCATTATGGCGACTATGTAAAATCAATATTTTTGTAGTCTAGGAGGGCTTGTTTCCTAACTAGGTGCTCATCCAACATTATTTCTTGGCCTATATATTAAAAATCAAACAAGTGTGAAATCTCTTGTGTTATTAATTCCAATATGGCATCTGTGTAAAATTCATATTTTTTTAGTCCAGGAAGGCCTATTTTTTTACTAGATGATCATCAGAACATTATTTTCAGGCCTTATATTTCCAAAAACGAACAAAGAGGAAATTCCCAACTTTTGGCCAAAACAAGGGTTAGCCCCTTCGAAAAATCCTAATATGGCCACTGAGTAAAACCAATATCTTTTAGTCTAGGAGGGCTTTTTTGCTAACTAGATGATCAACAAACTTTATATTTTTGACAAAAAATCATGGGTTAACCTTTTTAAAAAATCTCAGTGTGGCAACTTTTTAAAATCAAAAATTTTGGTTTAGGAGGTGCTTGTTTTCCAACTAGATGATCATTGAACATTTTTCAGGTCTATTTTGTCCAAAAGCAAAAAGAAAATTTCCAAATTTTGACTAAAATCTTACCTCTTTGAAAAAAAATTAATATGGCGACTATTTAAAATTGATTTTTTTTATCATCTAGGAAGGCCTTTTTTAACTACAGGGTGTCCCAAAAGTTCGTTCCTCTAATTTCATGCACTATAACTTTTGATCAAAGCTTTATTTTTACATGAAATTTCTAAAAGATGTTTATTTCTCTATCAAGTACATGTATTCAGAATTTCAGTAACTGGCATGCCCTTTTTGTTTTTTATCACATTCTGTAGCCGTTGCAGTATGAAGTGGGATACAGCGTGTAGACCCACAAAATTTTAATGATCCATTTGAGCTTTTTTATCACCTGGTGCGCAGGATCCAGTTCAATCCCCAAAAAAACGTTTGTTCGGTCTAAGCAGCTGAAAAAATATATTTTGGGCATTCATCCAAAAAAGATAATAACCCTGGCCTCCCACCACAGTAAGGCTTTTGTACTTCTTTACTGGGCGTTGATTGGCAGAATAAGCAGAGCTTTTTTTGCCATCTCAGGAGCCTCTAATTTTAAACATTTTAAACAGCTTTTCATGACCCTTTTATTTGGCTTGCTAACTATGTGAGAATGAGCTTCCTTGTCGAGTCTCTTATTTTGTATCTAGCCTTCTTTAAAACTATTTTAATTAGCTACTTTATTCAGGGCTTTTGGTCTTCCCCTTAGTTTCTTGCCTTCAAAACCTTCATTTCTCCGTGATTATTCTACCACCCAACATTCGGGTTTTTCCAGTTTTTAGCAATTTCTACATGAACAGATAAGCCAGTAAATCGAAGTATACAGGCTTGTGCTCTCTCCCAACGTTTTTGCATTAAGGGTGTTTATCTTTCGTGATATTCACAAAAAACAAGGAAGGAGTTTGAGCAATTCGGGCTATGAAATACAAAAAATATGTGCACCTTTGGCGCGGAAGTACACAGATCGAATATTCGAGTCAAAAGATGGCACAACAAGTATGCTGAAAACAGTGAATTATATTGAAAGACACAACTTTTGTTGAAAGTATTTGCTTACCAAGTCCAATCGTACTGAAATACAGACTTATGAAGTAGATGAACGAACTTTTGGGACACCCTGTATATGATGATCAGACATTATTTCTAGGCCTAAATATGTCCAAATACAAAAAAAACTGAAAAATTTCCAAGTTTTGACCAAACTCAGGTTAACGCCTTTAAAAAAGTCCAATGTGGCGACTATGTAAAATGAATATTTTTATAGTCTAGGAAGGCTTTTTTGTACTAAAGGGTCATCAAACATTATTTCAAGGCCTATTCTGTCATAAACAAACAAAGAGGACATTTCCATTTTTTAACCTTTGAGGAAAACCATTATGACAACTATGTAAAATCAATATTTTTTCTAGTCTCTAAGGGCTTTTTTTCTAACTACATGATTATCAAACATCATTTCAAGGCCTATTAATTTTTGTTGAAACCAAACAGAGGAAATTTGTAATTTTTGACCAAAATCATGGGTTGACTTCCTTGAACAAATCTTATATAGCAACTATTTGGAATCCATATTTGTAACACTCTAGGTCGGCTTGATTTTTAACTAAATGATCATCAGACTATTTCTTTAGTTATTTTGTCAAAATACAAGCAAAGAGGTAATTTTCCATTTTTTTACCAAATTCATGGGTCAGCCCCTTTGAAAAAACCTGAGTATAACATGTAAAATCCTTATTTTTATAGTGTAGGAGGGCTTGTTTTCTACCTCAGTGATCATCAAAACATTATTTCTAGGCCCATTTTGTCCAAAAACAAACAAAGATAAAATTTTCATTTTTTTACCTAGATCATGGATTAGCCCCTTTGAAAATATCCCAGTGTAGCTGACTAACAGACAGACTGGTTGACTAACTGACTGACTGACTGGTTGACTAACTGGCTGACCAACTGACACACTGACTGATCGACTGACTGACTGCATAGCTGACTGGCTGACTGACTGGACAAAAATTTATACTGGCTGAATGGTTTGGGGCAAGAAAAAGCTGACTGGCTGGCTGGGTACTGGCTGTACAGTCTGGGCCGGGGCTAATGGAATGACGCAGTGACTGAATGATTTAGAGCTGACTGTTTGACTCCGATCTTAGGACCTTCTAAGCTACCAGTGAATCATGGGTTACCCCCCCCCCCCCCCCCTTCAATCCGATATGGCAACTATGTAAAGCCAATATTTCTTTACAACCTAGGATGGCTTGTTTTCTAAGTACGTGATCATTTTTTGTCCAAAATCATGAGTCAACTCCTTCAAAAAAATCTCAATATTACAACTATGTAAAATCAATATTTTTTGTCTAGGTGGGCTTGTTCTTCAACTAGATGATCGTCAAACATTATTTCAATGCCCATTTTGTCCAGAAACAAAAAAAGGGAAATTTTCAAATTTTGATCAAAGTCATGGGTTAACCCCTTTGTAAAAATCTCAGTATGACGACTTTTCAAAATACAAATTTTTAGTCTAAGAGGGCTTTTTTTCTATTCCATTGATCATCAAACAATATTTCAAGGCCTACTCAGTCCAGAAACAGAGAGGACATTTCCATTTTTTTTTTACCAAAATCATGTGTTGACCCCTTTAAAATGATGCAATATGACGACTATGTAAAATCAATAATTTTATAGTATTGAAAGGATTGTTTTCTAACTAGATGATAATCAAATATTATTTCATAGCTTATTTTGTCCAAAAACAAACAGAGAAAATTTCCAGTTCATGCGTTAACCCTTTCAAAAAATCCCAATATGGCGTCTATGTAAAATCCATATTTTTAAACTCCAGGAGGGCTTGTTTTCTACCTCAGTGATCATCTGGCCCCAGTTGTTCAAAAGTTGGATAGCGCTATCCACCGGATAAAAATCTATCCAGTGTATAACGCAATTGGTTTCCGTAATACTTATCCACTGGATAGTGATTTATCCGGTGGATAGCGCTATCCAACTTTTGAACAACGAGGGCCAGAACATTATTTCCAGGCCTATTTTGATGACGTTTTCATTTTTTTTTTTTCACCAAAATCATGGGTTAACCCCTTTACAAATATCCCAATATCAATATATTTATAATCCAAGAGTCCTTTTTTTCTAACAGATGATCAATTTTCCTCATCACGTGACATACTGCTCAACTGGGATATTAATGTATTGACTGAATAATTTAGTGATTTATTGACTTTGACTTGATTTATGACTGAATGAATGACTTGTCTTGACTGTATAGTCTTGGTGGATCGCATGTCTGTGCTAGGTTATTTGGTCGTTTATTTACTGTGAACTTTAAGATGAATCTAAAATCTGCCTTGCATTGCCCAAACTGCAAGAGGAGTGGGTACTAGTTTTTGGCGCCATGAACTATGGGATCGTTTGAGTCACAACCAATAAGTTTTGAAGCTGGAAGGGTGTTTAGAATAAGAAAACAACAATTTAGGGTATTGGTTTGGCACGCGAGAAATCACTTTACTATTACGAACGAACCGTGAGAGTGAGCAAGGAGAATTAGCATTTTCGTCACTTGGGAAGTAAAAGAAGTTCACAGTATTAGAAAAAAAGGTCTTGGATAACTCTTAGTGTGTAATTTCAGACTGACTTTATCATTGTTTTTTTTTTTTCGCAAAATGCGCCACAAATAGGGCGTTATGATTTCTTTTTATTTCCAGTTTGCTTCAGAATCGTAGTCTTGTTTGCAGTTGTCATTGAGATAGTCACGCAAGGCGTTTGTCTCTGCGTGACGATACCGAGGAAGACTGCACCATTTTAATTCATAAGAATAAGACACAGTCGATATATTTTTTTCGTCTCTTTATTTTCTGAAAATCACTTATTTGTGGCGTACATGCAAGGTGTTTAAAGATTAGTCTGATTTTTACCACAAAGTTTAACCAAGAGTTTATCAGAAACAGAACTTAGCTCTCTCTTGATTTAAACCAGTAGTACTTTAAGCTTAAAATACGAGTGTTGGTGCGAGTTTGAGAAAGACCTTAAGGTGTTTCGATACAGTTTTTCGGTGACCATGGCGATATTCTTCATTCGCCTTAGTGCGAATATTGTCAATGTTTTATTTTCAAAAGATGCAATAAAATTTATGGTCCGCATTAATTTGGAAAAATTAGCATAACGTCAAAACAGTGAATGTTGTACTAATGCAGATTTTTGGCCGGGTTAGGCAACGTTTGGCTTGAAATTTCAAAGTGTTACAGTGGGTCAATCTTAATGAAAGTTTCAGACATTATTATGCAGATCATGAAGATTATTTGATGAGGTATAAAAAGAATTCTATCAAGCCGTTTTAGAGATATACAGAGAAGCGCTAAAAATCAAAATTTAGAATAGAGTTGCACCTAGACAGGTGGTGAGATAACAGCTTAGTTTTCAGGATCGCATGAAAGAAAATACACCGAAATTTCCAAGTAGGGAAATATGATATTGAGCAGCATTCTGACGCGACTTAGGATTAATTTGAGTCTTTTTGAACTTTTTATTAAACAATTTATTACGGCTATTCAATCCAAAATCAGTCAGTGGTAAAAACTTCATAGCGATCAGACAAGGATAAAGTTACTTTTTAATACGAAAGAAAAATATCGGTATAGTCTCCGAAAAACTTAATCGAAACACCTTATGTTGCTAATCAGCAAAATTATAAGAATTTGCGTGGGCGAAGGTTCTCTTAATGGTGTTTTGTTTTTCCAAGTTCGCATCGACACTTGTACTTTGTTGTCAAGTACTTCTGGTTTTCTCAAATGTAAAGGCTCGGACACGGTGAAACATTGCGCCCAGTAACTTAACGTCGTTTTTTAGCGCTGAGATTGTTGCTTGCGATGTGTAAAGAAAGGCAATTTGTTTAATTCAATAAATCCTTAAGAACATTGAATGCAACAATCGCTAGGTTGGAAATCCGTTTAAGTTAAAGATTAGTTTATACTAGCGATATAAACGCAAGCAAAACCTGTACAATTGAGTTCAGTGAGATCGTCAACAACAAAAGCATAAGGAGAAATATGGGAAGAAGGAACACACTCATTCTTTTCTTGATCATCGCTAATTCACAAAATTAAAGAGCAAGCGCAAGAAGAAAAAAAACCAACCCGTTTGATTTTCTTGTACTTGTGCTTTAAATGCGTTTATTACCGGTGAAAATAGAAAGAATAAGTGCGTACTTTTTCCTGTGTTTGTGTTTATTCTTGTGCTGTTACGTCCGCACTTAACTTGTGCTTGTATTTATGTCGCTGGTGTAAACAAGTCTTTACTGCGCGCAATGTTTTGCTGTGTCCGAGCCTTTAGAGTGTTTATCTGGTTCACTTAAGTAGTTGGATTACAAAATAAACAGCACGGGTACAGAAGATAACAATACTTTATTGAAGAAATAAAACTTGTCTCTGTTGTCCATTAATTTACAATAAAAAAAAATTAAAAACAAATAATCTAGCCTTCCTCGCCCCTGCCGGGCTGCTTCCACTCTGCTCCGAGTCGGTGTTCATTCTTCTGTCCTCATTTAATATTCCAACTTTAAAATCCTGGTCTGTTTTATCTGATCCCTTCATTCAAGCAGGGGGCAGTTGGACACTTAGAAGATTCAGCCGTTTGTTCCCAAGTGGGGTGGGCAGCGTAGAGGAAAGTGAGAGTTTGCTCCTCATGCCCTCAGGGTCTCATTCATTTGCGTCACAATACCACACCGGCCAAAATTAATTCTCCGCGAAAAATATAATTTGTTTTGGTTGAAGACGCGTATCTACAAAGTCAATATATCGTGAAAATATCCAGAGACTCGGACAAGAAAAAAGAGGGTGCTACAGAGTGTTAACTCACTTTTCAGAGGGTCTCTGTCAGAAACGAAGGCAGAGAATTGAATAAAGAATCGCGCTGGTGGGACTGACCTTCATTTCACAAACTTCACCAAAGAGCACAAGTCAATAATAATCTCTCCTCTGCGAAGCAACTAATGCTGGAGTTCTCTCGCCCTATTTTAATGTTTAGTGATTAATGTTTAGGTCAAATAAGATTTTATTCTAGCGCCGTTTATTATCATTTATCCTAAAATGCCGATGTGCCGCGATTGAGTTTTGGTCTTAATGTTTCTTAATATCTAAATTTGCCCGCCCTATTATGAATTAGGATGCCGTTATTTAGAATCAGTGCCGAATAGATTTCACCTTCAAATTTCGCAAAAGGGATTAGATCTAGAGCGATTTTGTAAATAAATATTTCATTAAAGTTAAATTTTGGATCCTTTTACTTCTAATGAAAATAACGGACGCATTTCGAAACAAAAAAGGAAATTAGCGGAAATATATTTTTTTATCCTATAAGTAAAATTAAATGTTAGTTGGAGAAAACTTGACTTTGATTTAAGTCTTAATTTATGCAGCTAGCCGCGATGAGTATCCGCATAATAATGAAAATTTGCCGGAATAGTAATTTGAGCCAATTTCCCTAGAGATGTTTCAGCTGTCGTGACCGGAATAGATACTTAACATCAGGTTTCCAACAAAAGACTGGAGCTAGTCAAATGCGTTTTTTTAAATAAAAAAAGAAAGAAAGAAATAAGAAGCATCTTCCAGTCCTTTATGGGAAAGCCGATTTTAATGTATCAATTTAAGTCCCTGCTGAATGAAATTAGCTGAAAATTTAAGGAAAATTCTAAAATCTATGCTTATGGTAAAACGCTATTTATAAATTTATGCCTACAACCGAACCTTAAGTATGAAGGTCAAATTAACTTGATTTACCACACAAGACAAGGAAATCTACTCTATGTCCCTTTCAAAAAAAGAAAATAGAGAAGACTTCCAAAGCAGTCTGATTAGCCAAGTTAATCTTATCGTAATAATTTGATCCTAAATTAATACGGTTTAGTTATCTAGGTTTCCGAAGGCTTAAGTAATATCAAAGAGAAGTTAGTCTTTAACATCAACAGCCAAGTTTGTTTGACTGTTATTTCCAGTTGACACAAAAACAACAGACACACAAACAACAGATGTTGATGTAATAAAGCCTTAGTTCTGATCAGTTTTAGATAATTCAAGCCGGAAATATGAGAATGAAATGATGATTGAGATAATAATTGAATCCTAAATTAAAATGGTTTAGTTATTTTGCTTTCCGAAGGTTTAAATAATATCAAAGAGAAGTTAGTCTTTAACATCAACAGCCACGTTTGTTTGACTGTTGTTTCCAGTTGACACAAAAACAACAGACAAAAAAACAACAGATGTTGATGTAATAAAACCCTAGTTTTGATCAGTTTTAGATAATTCATGCCGGAAATATGAGAATGAAATGATAATTAAAATAATAATTGATTTGCGAATATCCTCTGCGATGGTTTGAACGGTTATTTATTATTAGGCCTAAGCAAGCTTGAGCTAGATGTGAAATTTTTAGGTTTAGAAGAGAACTCCATTACCGGTTGCCCCCCATTAGAGAGATTTTTATGACTATCAGCTCAATTTGATGTCATTTGTAAAAATCCACCCACGCCACACCAGTGAGATTCAATACCCAGTCCTCTGTCCTCGAATCCTCCATCGACTCCTTACTTCGTTAGTCAGCACAATATTAGCACCCCCGTTTTTCATCCTACCGCAGTGGAACATTCCCAGACATATTGTTTGCAGGCAAGCATCTTACTGTTTTTTTTTTTTTTTTTGGAAAAAGGTGTGGGTAGTATTATGACAAAATGAATGAAGCCCCAAGAACATAAGAAGCAAACTCTCACCTTCCTCAACACTGTCCTCCCCACTTGGGAACAAACGACCAAATCTTCCAAGTGCCCAACTGCCCCCAGCATGAATTACAAGATCAGATAAAGTTTCCCAGGATTTCTCCATTGGAATATCTCAAAGGACATCAGAATTCACACCTTCTCAGAGGCAGAGCTTCCACAGCCCAGCAGGAGCGAGGTTGGCTAGATTAAACATGACTTTCCCAAGTGATGGGCTCCTAATCTTGTGAGTGTGCCACCTTAGATCTGAAATTAAATAGGAAGCTAAAATTTTAAGTAGAAAATGCAAGCCCATTAGCACTTAAAAAACACAATAGCCCTATATTACTTGGTGTTACCGTAAAATTCCGAAAAAAAATTACTTATAACCCTATTTTTTTCTAGTTTTTTACTCACTGCTAAGAAGCAAAAACCTAGAGTAAGAAAACAACAACAGCTAAATAACAACATGACATTTAAGCAGGAACTTATGTAACACCAAGAAATATAGACATGCACATTATAAAATAATTATCTGAACATAATTAAGAGAATCTGATGGTCACCAATAGCCTGCAGTGTTAATTATGCTGTCTTGAATAATGTTGCTACGATGTTTGAAAGCTATTCTAAAAGTTCTTCGTGTTCTCCAATGGTAAAACCATTGCAAAGCTGCAACTGTGTAAGTTGTGAAATTAGGTGCTGCTTTGTTTTCTAGATTTGGACGAGATGACAGCTGGGGTTAAAAAAAAAAAAAACAGACCAGTGATGACCTTAAACAGTATTAAATAAATATTACGTCTTTAACAAAATCTAACCTTAATAAAGGCACTGAGTTGACACCCAGTACTTTGTGTTATTGTAAGTTTTTTAAAACCTTACATGAAAAATAGTTTTTCAGTACTTTATGGTTTTGTTAAATTGTTTCCGTTTGGTTTCTGTTTGATGGTAAACTTTTAGTAGGTAGAGGCAGCCAGAACATATGCCTTGTAGTATGCTGTATGGGATAATGAACTTAAACCATAAAGCTCATTTTTGACTGTGCATGTGTCCAATCAAATATATTTAAATTGACCCCTTTTTTACTGCCAATACAGAATCACGTAGTCTTTAGCAATAAATGATTTATGCTTGTGAGGGTTTAATTAATGCTAATTAATGCCTGGTTAAAAGTCCTACTTGTGATGCTAATGGGCTTGCTATTTGCTGTGTAAATAATATAGGGTTCCAATAGACCATTAATGTTTACAATGGCTTCACTTGACTACAAAATACTACCAGAATTCCTATCAATTCCCCAGAATTCCTATTAATTCCCCTAGGTTCCATAATATTATAATACAGCGATCCCAAAGAAATTAAACGAATCAAAGTTTTAACAACTAAAGGATCCTTGAATAACTAAAGCATCCTCTGGTAGTTTGCAGTTGTATGAAGCAATTGTGTCAACGGTCTAATAATAAATGATAAAAGTAAAAATAATGTTAATAATTGTTACAATAATATAAATATTATAAGCAAGGGAAGCATTATAACCAAACACATCTCCACCCAACTGTAACAACTAAGTTTTGAAAGCAAACAATTTCAAAGTTAAATAATTTATGATTCCCTGAATTACTCCCAGGGTACCAACAGGCTGAATCCTGATAGTAATTATTATAAGAACTGTGACAAAAACTAAATCTTTTGCATTTCAGAGCTAAAATTGTGATTGACTTTGTTTTCCGCCCAAGCAGATTATTTTTACCCTAGGGAACATAAAGAATCAATCATTTCATAAAATTTTGACATTCCAGTTTTTAACTGCTTCACCTTGCTTATAAAACAGGAACAACACAGTGCTACCAACATTATGCTGCCTTAATGTGAAAAAACCTGGACCTGAAGCTGATTTTTTCCCAGATTACTTGAATAAGTAAAAAGTAGTGTTGCTCTTAATTGTTAGGAGGGCAGAAAATGCCTGTCCTTCAAATCTGTGAAATTTTGGTAGCAATGTGTTGATCTCAACATGCTATCAATAATTTTTGATTAATTATGGAGCAATGAAAACATCTGATCCCACCTAGGTAGTATTCCCAGTGATGTTAAACAAGATTCCAATGACCAGTTAAAAACACCAGGTTACCAGTTTTCAGCAGCAAAGGAATCTAAACATGTAACTTGAGAAAACAGCTCACATTCAGCATTGCCTTTACTTGTTACCCTGTGAAATGACATCTGACGAAACGCAGTCTTTAAACCCTCTATCAGTAAATAAAATTGCCATAGCAGCTTAAAGAAAATTGACAAACCAAATGGGAAAAATGTGGTAACCTAATTTGATGTGCTGATGTATGTGGTAACCTTATGTATTGAAGAAAGGTAATTATTGTAGAATTATGATAACATTATTATTGTCTAGCATATGACCTGGGTAGCTTTACTCTATTTCAGGCCAAAATACCAGTATGTCATTTTCCCTGCCTTCATTAATAAGACCTGACACGCTTTAATTCCTTAAGAGTAAAATGATGCAATAACATATTATCCTATCCATGACCCTGGTTTCAGAAAGCACAAAATCATACTCTATTTTCTTGGAAATAACCATTCATACTTTGAACAAGAGCTTGGAGAGACAAGGGAACGTAAATTCTCTCTGACTCACAGCTAATATCTGACTACTTTTCTTTTCTCGTTGCAACTTGAATTTTTGAAGAATTCCAAGGAAATCTTTTCTATTTTAGTGTTCTATTTTCATGTTGCTTAGGAAATGTATAACACTTTTGTCCATCATCAGCCATAATATGAAACAAAGTTAATTCAGCAAAGTTTGAAAAGTTTGAAGAGTTTGAAAATTATAAAGTTGCAGCTTGATGTGACCACTCGTGTTTCAAATGAACAATATGGCACTGGTTTCCTGGATGTAATAGTCTAAATGATTCTTTGAGTGTGTAATTTCCCTGTAAAATCCTCCCACAGACCCACACCCTCCTACTAAAATCTCCAGAGGAAAGAAAGATATTTCAGAAAATAAGCATAACACCTGATATAACTCATTGGTTGATTATTAAATTCATCACTAATAGATGAACATGGGAATTGGTGCTTAGAAAACTGATGGCAAGGATGTTTAGTTATCAAGGAAGTCACAAGAAGGTAACCATAGCAACCTTCTAACAGCAAGTTCCTCACAAATGTCCTCCCCCCTTAATTGTCAGACTGATTTGCTGCTCAAAATCATGAAACAAAAACATGTCCTTGAAATGTGACCCTAACCTTTCCCATGCTTTATGAGATTGTTTGACTCTTATTGCTGCAGTCATAAGCTACTACTAAGATGTTGTGTTAAACAAAACCACTGCTCATTGGAATCTTGTGATGGAAGCTTTAAACCTTATCGATAAGTGGTTGTACAAACATGTGTCTAGGAATGACTTGCCAATTAAAGATCAAAACTTTACAATCCTTTGCATAGAAGTGATTCATTCAATGAAACCAGTCGCAAATGTAAAAATGCTGGTAAATTATTGTCATTTCCCAATGGCCTCTGTTTGTACAATGGTGGCACACACACACACTGGACTAATTACGTGTATTATTAAAGAATTTTTTTGACAATCAAGGAATTACTTGCAATTCATCACATGACTGAAAAATGTGAGACTACATGCATATAAATATGAGGGATTTTTGAAAACTTCACCTAACTTACAAAAATGAAGGCCCCCCAAAATAATTTTTTTCTTGATAAAAGCCGATCAAAATTTCTGAACATCTCAGACTACTTTATAGCAACCCCCCTTAAAATGCTTAAATATAATTTCTTAAGTTTCCACTATTTCCCAGAAAAACTTTGTATACACCCCTGAGATCATATCAATATTTGCAAAGATTTTGGAAATTTGAAAAGGTTTCAATCTAAAAAGATTGGACTCCAGACCTACAGACATGACATTGTTATATGGAAGTTATTTCAGTCATACAACAACTGGGTAATTAAATGATTGACATGCATTTTTTTTATGATCTTTAATATTAAAGTTCTGTTCTTTAGTTTAAGAAAATCTTGAGTGAATGGGGGTTGTGGAACAACAGCTGGGTGAAAAACCTCCCCGTACGTCCACTAGCTCCTAGGAGGAAAACCCCAGGCCAGCTGTACCCCACATTCAGGCCTCCCGGGCAGGGCCAGAAATTTTTTAAGTCATTTTTGCGATTACGACTTAGAAAAGTATTGTAATTGTTATAATTCATAAAGATACTAATGGTAAGATAATATTTAATTTAAAAGATTTCTAACCAATGCAATTATCACACAATACAAACCAGGTGTTGCAAGACTCTCCACAATCCACAACTCAACTCTTGAACCAGGCACACATGATGTCTCATATCACTTGCCATCTAATCCATCCTCTCCATTGACATTACTTGTACTAGGTGACAATCCTGCAGCCAGCTCTAGTTTTCCCTGTCCATTGCCCAGCCAGCTGTCTTGTTTGCCCTCCAGTCTGCCCTCTTCATTATCCAGTTGCCTTGTACTAGGTGTATGTTATGTCATCCAGCCAGTTGATTTGTTCCCATCTAGTGTCCAACACTACTCTGCCCTTATTAATGCAAACCTCCAGCAGTCTACCACTCTGGTACTGCAGTTGCTCCCTATAAAGCAAGAATTTTTTACATGAATACTTACATGTACAAATACATTCTATAATGCAGTGGTATTACCGGTATTATGATTCTAAAGATAAATAAAAATGCTAAGTCGTTGACAAAAGCAAGGTGTACTGAAGAGGAATATAATCACAAATTCTGCAATATAACTGGTTAACTTATTGACTATCTGTTGCTTAATTGATGGTGAGAATTGCACTGGCAATTTGGAGAAAAATAACAAAAAAATTACAATTAAATCAACAAATGTCAGTCAATCCATCAGTCCACCTATCAACCATTCAAAAAGTGAGCCAGTCAGTTAATAAATTTAACAATCGCCTGTCAGTCAATCAACCATTCAAACAGTAAGCCTGTCTGTTATCAATGAAGCCACTCATGCCAGTTAATCAATCAAACATTATTTCATCAGTGAATCAACCATTCCAACAGTTACAGTACCATTCAAAAGTAAGTTGACAGTCTGTTGCGAGTCTTGATTCTCAATGCAATTTGTGATTCTCAATTCCTGTATGAATCAAGAATCAAGAATCGAGAATCAAGAACAAGCAAAAGACAATCGAGTCGAGGATCAAGTCTCGCAGCACAGAAAACAAAAGATTAACCAGTGCTCTACTTTCAGAAAAAAATGTTGGGGCCAGCAGGCCCCAAAGCTTTCATTTTTGATCACCAGAACAAGTTTTCTAGTTGCCAAGAATTATAATTATTAAGAACTAATGGAATACAATAAACTTAACATCTTTTAATCAGCCTTAACAGAAAAAAGAATGCTCTAGACTTCCTTTGAACTTTCTTTCGAACAGTTTTCGCTCAAGGCTCGATTATCAGCCAGTGTTCGGGAAAATGAACCCGCACTCAAGCGTACATGTAAATCTTCTCAAACAGTCGATATTCAAGCAATGGAATACACATTATTTTAGATAAACAAACTTTAGGAATCACAAAAAAACTTATTTGGGTTATTAAATAACAAAATCTGCAAAATTTGTTTTGCATCCCTGGCCAATGTATTTGCATGTTCAGAAATAAACATCAGTGAAACTTGATCTATTTCGCGGTTGCCTAGCACGTGATCAAAAGTCTCCAGAAAGAGGACACGTAGCTAATGTTTTTGGGCAAAGAAGTTGATTTTGCGAAAAGTCTGTTAGACAAACAGCATGAGTTCAACAGTACTTTATTAGAAGTCAATAAAATATGGTAGAGCTTTTGTTTGGGTTGTTATGCTCAACAGAAATATTTGCATAAAGTTGTTTACAAGAAGCTTGAGAAATAAGCGCCATTTGTTCTGGATTAGCTTAAGCTTTTATCAGACTAATCTACTATCGAGTCCACAATCATGATACATGTTCGACATAAAACTGTTTTAAATCGATGTGCTAAAAGTCATTCCCCGAGAAACTCAGGACGACCTGTTGAGAATTGCAATAATTGATTTGCCCAAAAGTCCATAAGATCGACTTCCGTCGAATTCAGCGCTTGTGATTTTCACAATCCTCTTTTAAGTGGGTGAGGACAAAACATGATGGACCCCTACTTTGGACCGGGTTCATGGACCACTTTCATGGACAGGATCCATGGATCCCCTGTCATGGACTGGGTCCATGGACACCATGACATTTTTAACTAATGAGAAATGAATAAAAACAGAAATAGTGCAAAAATAAGATTTGACAAGTTGTCAGCCAATTCAAGCGATTGTTCACAAATATTTCATTGTGCTTACATGAAGTACACTCTACTTGTAAATGCACGGTTGCAAGACTGTTACAATTCAGAAGTAAGTGTTTATCAACAAGGGAGGAATTATGCGATCCAGTACAAAGACTCGCATTATCCTCAGAAAAACAAGCTGAAGTTTAGAATTCATTGCTTTTAGAGCAATCATGACTGAGTCAAATTGCAATTCTCCATTGTTGATGTAGCTTCAGTTTAAGCTACAATATTTGGATCTGTGAACCACTATCTGGGAGAATTAATCATCCTGCTAAAAATGCTAATGAGCTGGACCCAGCCTGACAAAACATTGTAGGAAAAAATGACATCCATGGACAAAAAGAAAATGGCTTAGAATTATTCAGATCCAGGAGGCACTTTGGAGAAATTAAATGACCTAACACTCTTAATCAGCCGCAATGAAGAACTTTACATTTCTAATCAAGAGGTAGAAAGTCAATACACGTGTCACGACCTCTCAGTATGAAATAAGTGGTTAACAACTGCGTCACTTAGTGGTGGTGGGTGCCCGGGATGTCCAGGGGCTTCCACCTTTGGCACAGCCAGCCCCTAGACAGAGTTATGCCCCCATGGCTGGCAAACCCACACCCTCCAGCCTTGAACCCCCACGCCAAGCCGAAGGGACCTCCAATCAGAAAACCAAGCTCGGAGAGAAGGGGCAAATGTGATATGGCGGTGATGACAGACTCTATGTTCTGTCATGCAGAATTCGAACTCGCAACAAACACAGCGCTGAGTTCAACTTTCCAAACGTGGAGGCTAAACACGAAGAGCAAAGAAACTGTTTAAAATGCCTAGTCGGCAGGATAGATGTCTTCGCAATTTTACTGACTGGCTTTGGAAAAAGTCTTATTTTCCAGCTTTTTCCTCAAATAAAGCATGCATTGAAATGAAGGCAGGATAGAATGCCATTTACAATTGTTGTGGTAACACCGTTGATTGCCATCATGAAAGACCAAGTGGAACGTTTGAACAAAATCGGAGTAGTGGCAGCGATAATGGGAGAAGATGTGGATGATGCCGTTAAATAAAAGTGGAAACTGTGATATTGTATACTGAAGTCCCAAATCGTGGTTGTCTATAAGGAATGGACAAAGGGAAAAGACGGGAAGCCTGGAAAGCAAGTTGCAGCTATCACTATTGACGAGGTCCACTTAATCACCGAATGGTAAATTTTCCCTTCAATAAATTGTTGTGCATTTTCATTGCTTGAGTTAATGATCTGTATTGAAACGGCTTTCTATCGAAATAAGCGATATTTGTTTGTCACTTGATTCATAATTTTTTTGTCACATACAGGCTGAAATCATGTTTTTAAAGCTGTAAAATTAATAAATTCATTGTACATGGATTGAATACTTCTCCTGCTCTCTCTTGTCTGAAAGTCTTACATTAGGTTTTTAGCAAGATTACATGTATGTGTACATACATGTAATATTAATTTTTGATCTGAGAAATTTTGATTTATTTGCAATAATAATAATAAATGTATGGGGCTGTAACACCACTCTTGATTGACAAGTGAAAACCACCTACAGCTGATGCGGTCTGAGTGGCCGGAAGAGTATAATTATATAAAACAAATCTTACAGGCGTTTCCTCTCTCACCTCTCCTGATCCTTGGGGGGGGGGGGGGGGGGGGGTGGGGACTGTTGAGCTTGCTGATGGACCCCGAACTCCAGCCCAGCAAGTGCAGGAGGTGCTCGAACTATTAACTCTGTCTCTGTCTCTGGTTATTAGTCAACCATTTAAACTATTAGCCAGTCAGTTAGATGTACGTGTAAATAATCAAAGTGTCAGTTTGTCAGTTAAAAAACCATTCAAACAACTGGCCTAGTTAGTTAATCGATCTACATGTTGGTGTGTATAATTATGATAATATTATATAAAAAAATAGAGAACTATCTGATAAATAATAAAATATTGATGTGATGCAAATACTAAAATTGGCGTATTATTATTAAGTTGGAGTCACATGAATCAAGTAATAATTTATGCTATGACACACAATACTGGAAGATACATGTACATTGTATTACTGTAAAAGAAAAATTGAAGAGTTTTTTTTCACCAAAGAGCACAAGTCAATAATAATCTCTCCTCTGCGAAGCAACTAATGCTGGAGTTCTCTCGCCCTATTTTAATGTTTAGTGATTAATGTTTAGGTCAAATAAGATTTTATTCTAGCACCGTTTATTATCATTCATCCTAAAATGCCGATGTGCCGCAATTGAGTTTGGTCTTAATGTTTCTTAATATCTAAATTTGCCCGCCCTATTATGAATTAGGATGCCGTTATTTAGAATCAGTGCCGAATAGATTTCGCCTTCAAATTTGGCCAAAGGGATTAATTAGATCTAGAGCGACTTTGTAAATAAATATTTCATTTAACTTAAATTTTGGATCCTTTTACTTCTAATGAAAATAACGAACAAATTTTCGCATTTTGAAACGAAAAAGGAAATTACGGAAATTAGCGGTAATATATATATTTTTTATCCTATAAAGTAAAATTAAATGTTAGCTGGAAAAACTTGGATTTGATTTAAGTCTTAATTTCTGCAGCTAGCCGCGATGAGTATCCGCATAATAATGAAATTTGCCGGAATAGTAATTTGAGCCAGTTTCCCTAGAGATGTTTCAGCTGTCGTGACCGGAATGGATACTTAACATCAGGTTTCCAACAAAAGACTGGAGCTAGACAAATGCGTTTTTTAAATTAAAAAAAAAAAAAGAAAGAAATATGAAGCATCTTCCAGTCCTTTATAGGAAGGCCGATTTTAATGTATCAATTGAAGTCACTGCTGAACGAAATTAGCTGAAAATTTAAGGAAAATTCTAAAATCTATGCTTATGATTAAACGTTGTTTATAAATTTATGCCTACAACCGAACCTAAAGTATGAAGTTCAAATTAACTTGATTTACCACACAAGCCAAGGAAATCTACTCTATGTCCCTTTCAAAAAAAGGAAATAGAGAAGACTTCCACAGCAGTCTGATTAACCAAGTTAATTTTATCATAATAATTTGATCCTAAATTAATACGGTTTAGTTATCTAGGTTTCCGAAGGCTTAAGTAATATCAAAGAGAAGTTAGTCTTTAACATTAACAGCCAAGTTTGTTTGACTGTTATTTCCAGTTGACACAAAAACAACAGACAAACAAACAACAGAACTAGTTGATGTAATAAAGCCTTAGTTCTGATCAGTTTTAGATAATTCAAGCCGGAAATATGAGAATGAAATGATGATTGAGATAATACTTGAATCCTAAATTAAAATGGTATAGTTATTTTGCTTTCCGAAGGTTTAAATAATATCAAGAGAAGTTAGTCTTTAACATCAACAGCCACATTTGTTTGACTGTTGTTTCCAGTTGACACAAAAACAACAGACAAAAAACAACAGATGTTGATGTAATAAAACCCTAGTTCTGATCAGTTTTAGATAATTCATGCCGGAAATATGAGAATAAAATGACAATTAAGATAATAATTGATTTGCGTATATCCTCTGCGATGGTTTGAACGGTTATTTATTATTAGGCCTAAGCAGGCTTGAGCTAGATGTGAAATTTTAGGTTTAGAAGAGAACTCCATTACCAGTTGCCCCCCATTAGAGAGATTTTATGACAATCAGCTCACTTTGATGTCATTTGTAAAAATCCACCCACCCCACACCAGTGAGATTCAGTGCCCAGTCCTCTGTCCTCGAATCCTCCATCGACTCCTTACTTCGTTAGTCAGCACAATGTTAGCACCCCCGTTTTTCATCCTACCGCAGTGGAACATTCCCAGTCATATTGTTTGCAGGCAAGCATCTTAGTGTTTTCTTTTTTTGGAAAAAGGTGTGGGTAGTATTATGACAAAATGAATGAAGCCCCAAGAACATAAGAAGCAAACTCTCACCTTCCTCAACGCTGTCCTCCCCACTTGGGAACAAACGGCCAAATCTTCCAAGTGCCCAACTGCTCCCAGCATGAATTACAAGATCAGATAAAGTTTCCCAGGATTTCTCCATTGGAATATCTCAGAGGACATCAGAATTCACACCTTCTCAGAGGCAGAGCTTCCACAGCCCAGCAGGAGCAAGGTTGGCCAGATTAAACATGACTTTCCCAAGTGATGGGCTCCTAATCTTGTGAATGTGCCACCTCAATTAGATCTGAAATTAAATAGGAAGCTAAAATTTTAAGTAGAAAATGCAAGCCCATTAGCACTTTAAAAACATAATAGCCCTATATTACTTGGTGTTACCGTAAAATTCCAAAAAAAAATACTTATAACCCTATTTTTTTCTAGTTTTTTACTGCTAAGAAGCAAAAACCTAGAGTAAAAAAAACAACAGCTAAATAACAACATGACATTTAAGCAGGAACTTATGTAACACCAAGAAATATAGACAAGCACATTATAAAATAATTACCTGAACATAATTAAGAGAATCTGATGGTCACCAATAGCCTGCAGTGTTAATTATGCTGTCTTGAATAACGTTGCTAGGATGTTTGAAAGCTATTCTAAAAGTTCTTCGTGTTCTCCAATGGTAAAACCATTGCAAAGCTGCAACTGTGTAAGTTGTGAAATTAGGTGCTGCTTTGTTTTCTAGATTTGGACGAGATGACAGCTGGGACAGCTGGGGATGAAAAAACAGACCAGTGATGACCTTAAACAGTATTAAATAAATATTACGTCTTTAACAACCTTAATAAAGGCACTGAGTTGACACCCAGCACTTTGTGTTATTGTAAGTTCAACCTTACATGAAAAATAGTTTTTCAGTACTTTATGGTTTTGTTAAATTGTTTCCGTTTGGTTTCTGTTTGATGGTAAACTTTTAGTAGGCAGAGGCAGCAAGAACATATGCCTTGTAGTATGTTGCATGTGTCCAATCAAATACATTTAAATTGACCCCTTTTTACTGCCAATACAGAATCACGTAGTCTTTAGCAATAAATGATTTATGCTTGTGAGGGTTTAATTAATGCTAGTTCATGCCTGGTTAAAAGTCCTACTTGTGATGCTAATGGGCTTGCTATTTGCTGTGTAAATAATATAGGGTTCCAATAGACCATTAATGTTTACAATGGCTTCACTTGACTACAAAATACCCAGAATTCCTATTAATTCCCGTAGGTTCCATAATTATAAAACAGCGATCCCAAAGAAATTAAACGAATCAAAGTTTTAACAACTAAAGGATCCTTGAATAACTAAAGAATCCTCTGGTAGTTTGCAGTTGTATGAAGCAGTTGTGTCAATGGTCTAATAAAAATTTAATTATAAATGATAAAAGTAAAAATAATAATAATAATTGTGACAATAATAGTATAAATAAATTATTATAAGCAAGGGAAGCATTATAACCAAACACAACCCCACCCAACTGTAACAACTAAGTTTTGAAAGCAAACAAAGTTAAATATGATTCCCTGAATATTATTACTCCCAGGGTACCAACAGGCGGAATCCTGATAATATAAGAACTGTAACAAAAGCTTAATCTTTTGCATTTCAGTGCTAAATTTGTGATTTACTTTGTTTCCCACCCAAGCAGATTATTTTACCCTAGAGAACATAAAAAAGAATCAATCATTTCATCTAATTTTGACATTCCAGAGCTTTTAACTGCTTCACCTTGCTTATAAAACAGGAACAACACAGTACTACCAATATTATGCTGCCTTAATGTGAAAAAACCTGGACCTGTAGCTGATTTTTTTTCCCAGATTACTTGAATAAGTAAAAAGTAGTGTTGGTCTTAATTGTCAGGAGGGCAGAAAATGCCTGTCCTTCAAATCTGTGAAATTTTGCTACCAATGTGTTGATTTCAACATGCTGTGAATAATTTTTCATTAATAATAATAATAATTTAATAATTTAACATTTATATTGCGCAAAATACATGTGAATATGATCAAATGTGCATAATTATTGATCAATTACTGGTAGTAATTATTAATGATGAAAACATCTGATCCCACCAAGCATTCCCAGTGATGTTAAACAAGATTCCAATGAGCAGTTAAAAACATCAGGTTACCAGTTTTCAGCGTCAAAAGAATCTAAACAATCATGTAACTTGAGAAAACAGCTCACATTCTGCATTGCCTTTACTTGTTACCCCGTGAAATGATGTCTGAGGAAACGCAGTGTTTAAACCAACAATTCATAGCAGTAAAGAACACTGACAAACCAAATGGGAAAAAATGTGGTAACCTAACTGATATGCTGACAAAATAATGTGGTAACCTTGATGTATTTAAGAAAGGTAATTATTGTAAAATTATGATAACATTATTATTGTCTAGCATGTGTCCTGGGTACCTTTACTCTATTTCAGGCCAAAATACCAGTATGTCATTTTCCCTATCTTCATTAATAAGACCTGACATGTTTTCCTTAAGAGTAAAATGATGCAATAACATATTATCCTATCCATGACCCAGGTTCCAGAAAGCTCAAACTCTTTGAACAAGAGCTTGGAGAGACAAGGGAACATAAATTTTCTCTGACTCACAGCTAATATCTGGCTACTTTTCTTTTCTCGTTGCAACTTGAATTTTTGAAGAATTCCCAGGAAATCTTTTCTATTTTAGCGTTCTATTCTCCTGTTGCTCAGGAAATGCATTACACTTTTGTCTATCATCAGCCATAATATGAAACAAAGTTAATTCAGCAAAGTTTGAAAAGGCAAAAATTATGAAGTTGCAGCTTGATGTGACCACTTGTGTTTTAAATGAACAATATGGCACTGGGTTCCTGGATGTAGTAGTCTAAATGATTCTATGAGTGTGTAATTTTCCTGTAAAATCCTCCCACAGACCCATACCCTCCTACTAAAATCTCCAGGGGAAAGAAAGATATTTCAGAAAATAGGCATAACATCTGATATAACCCATTGGTTGATTATTAAATTCATCACTAATAGATGAGCATGGGAATTGGTGTCTAGAAAACTAATGGCAAGGATGTCTAGTTATCAAAGAAAGCAAAAGGAGGTAACCATAGCAACCTTCCAACAGCAACCTCACAAGTGGCCTCCTCCCTTAATTGTCACACTGATTTACTGCTCAAAATAATGAAACAAAAACCTGTCCTTGAAATGTGACCCTAACTTTTCTCAAGCTTTGGGATTGTTTCACTCCTATTGCTGCAGACATAAGCTACCACTAAGATGTTGCGTTAGACAAAACCCAATGGAATCATGTGATGGAAGCTTTAAACCTTATTGATAAGTGGTTGTACAAACATGTGTCTAGGAATGACTTGCCAATTAAAGATGAAAACTTTACAATCCTTTGAATAGAAGTGATTTATTCAATGATACCAGTCACAAATGTAAAAATGCTGGAAAATTATTGTCATTTCCCAATGGCCTCTGTTTGTACAAAATTTAATGGTGGCACACACACACTGGACTAATTAACATGTATTGTTAATGAAATGTTTTGACAATCAAGGAATTACTTCCAATTTATCACATGACTGAAAAACGTCAGACAACAAGCACATAAATACATTGTACATAAAGGATTATTGAAAATCTAATCTAACCTACAATAATAAAGACCCCACAAAATAATTATTTTCTTGATAAAAGCCAATCAAAATTTCTGGACATCTCAGACTACCCTTAAAATGCTTAAATATAATTTCTTAAGTTTCAACTGTTTCCCAGAAAAAAGTTTTTGTAGACCCCAAAGATCATATTAATATTTGCAAAGATTTCGGAAATTTGAAAAGGTTTCAATCTAAAAAAATTTGGACTCCAGACCTACAGACATGTTATATGGAAGTTATTTCAGTCATACAACAATCGGGTAATTAAATAATTGACGTGCATTTTTTAAGATCTATAATATTAAAGTTCTGTTCTTTAGTTTAAGAAAATCTTGAGTGAATGGGGGTTGTGGAACAACAGCTGGGTGAAAAACCTCCCCGTACGTCCACTAGCTCCTAGGAGGAAAACCCCAGGCCAGCTGTACCCCACATTCAGACCTCCCGGGCAGGGCCAGAAATTTTTTTAAATTTAATCATTTTTGTGATCAGGACTTAGAAAAGTATTATTGTTATTATTCATAAAGATACTAATGGTAAGATAATATTTAATTAAGATTTCTAGATAGTGCAATTATCACACAATACAAACCAGGTGTTGCAAGACTCAGACTCCACAATCCACAACTCAACTCTTGAACCAGGCACACATGATGTCTCCTATCACTTGCCATCTAATCCATCATCTCCATTGACACTTCTTGTACTAGGTGATGTCATCCAGCAGCCAGCTCTAGTTTGCCCTGTCCATTGCCCAGGCGGCTGTCTTGTTTGCCCTCCAGTCTGCCCTCTCCATTATCCACTTGCCTTGTACTAGGTGTACACTGTATGTTATGTCATATCCAGCCAGTTGATTTGTTCCCATCTAGTATCCAACACTACTCCACACCAC
This sequence comes from Porites divaricata, assembly GCA_038088405.1. Taxonomy (NCBI): domain Eukaryota; kingdom Metazoa; phylum Cnidaria; class Anthozoa; order Scleractinia; family Poritidae; genus Porites; species Porites divaricata. Next base: position 37,071,867 of record JBBMOI010000001.1, on the reverse strand, counting down.
TCCATGCAAACCTCCAACAGTCCACCACTCTGGTAGTTGCTTCCTACAAAGCAAGAAAGAGATTTTTACATGAATATCTACATGTACAAAATAATACATTCTACAATGCAGAGGTATTACCGGTATTATGCTTCTAAAGATAAATAAAATGCTAAGTCATTGGCAAAAGCAAGGTGTACTGAATGAGAGTAATATAATCACAAATTCTGCAATTATTGACTTGCTTAATTGATAGTGAGAATTGTACTGGCAATTTGAAGAAAAAAAAAACAAAAAATTGCAATTACATCAACAAAATTAATGTCAGTCAGTCGATCAGTCCACATATCAACCATTCAAAACGTGAGCCAGTCAGTTAATAAATAGGCCCTTTGCAGGTAGCCATTCACGTGGTACAAACCGCCGTACTGGTGAGCAAAAGTCGCACTGGGACAAGACAAACAAAGGAAATTACCATTTAAAATTATGTATGCCTTTTGTTTGTCTTGTCCCAGTGCGACTTTTGCTCACCAGTACAGCGGTTTTGTACCACGTGAATGGCTACCTGCAAAGGGCCTATTTAAGAGTTTGCCTGTCTGTCAATCAACCATTCCAACAGTAAGCCTGCCTGTTATCAATCAAGCCACTCAGTTAATCATTCAAACATTATTTCATCAGTGAATCAACAATTTAAACAGTTACAGTACCAATCAAAAGTAAGTTGACAGTCTGTTGCGAGTCTTGATTCTCGATGTAATTAGTGATTCTCAATTCCTGCCCGAATTGAGAATCAAGAATCGAGAATCGAGAACAAGGTATCAGCAATCGAGTTGAGTATCAAGTCTCACAGGAAATAAAACAAAAGATTAACCCATGACTGATTTCTCGATAAATTCTACAAAGACATACAGCTGTAACACAACACAACATGGTTATATTTGCGCAAGCAACTGCATGCTTGGAAAAATTAGACCATTATTCAAGTTGTAAAGCGAATGTTTCATGAAGGACATTTCCTCCTGACCAGTAAAGTTTCAAATGCCTGCTCCAAATGCAAACAGTGTATATTCGTGTACAAGCCCCGGGGGGTACTCCTATTTGAAAGGGGCTGGGATGCCCGTCAGAAAAGGAGAAGTAGACCAACCTGGGCATGGGCCCACCTTTTTTTTGCCCCTAAAAGGCACCATTTTGTTACAATGTTCTTTAGGAATTGATGTTATAAAAAACTTTGATTACAATGATAAATTGAGTAAAATAATATTAATAAAACACACTTACAAAATATGTTACATCTTCATGTGCAACCCTAAAAGAGACCAATACGGCTAAATGATGTTTTGCCCAGAACACCCTAAGTGAGACCAAAATCCAAAAATTTACACCCCTAAGCGAGACTACGAGCATCCCTTCCTGAGTTCTCCCGGGCAACCAGCTGCCTGGATCACTGCTATGAAGTTCCTGAGTCCCATGAAGCAGTTGGTTGCCCATCAGGTCTTATTATAGCTTTAGTTGTGAAACAGGGTGCTCTGATCATTGCTGCAGCTAGTCTTCCTACCGTGTCAACTCTGCCGATGTCCTTCTGAATGCCACACAAGCTGTCATGAATTATGCCCCATGCACTATTGTAAAGTTTCTTCACTTTCCATATCTCTTTGTCCACGCCATTACAAGACTGCAAGTGATCATCTGTGTCGCAGTCACTGCACGCTGTTCACAACAGCTAACACCAGCCGCTGTCCCAATGCAACCGACAAGTAATCCAGTTTGTCAGTCACATTAGGGCCATTTATACGAGGAAAAATGTGATGCGAACTGCACCATTTATACAAGCATGTCTTACCTAAGACAAAAACAGCTCTTATAAATGATTCGAGTCTTATTTCTGTTCTTGACTTGTTTTTAAGTGAATGTTGCCTGTAGCAACAGCAATCCAACATCGTGTACGTTAAGTTCTGGCATCATGCTTTCCCACCAAAAATTAACACATGCATACTATGCCTTCACATCAAGTATGTAGGACGCGAAGGTCAATTATACGACGTTAAATATTTTCTTGTCTTAGCTAAGACACGTCTTATCTAAGAACAGGTGTTAAGGGCTGTTATAAAATAAAACGCGTCTTAGCTAAGCCGCCTCTTAGTTTAGACGAAATGTGCTGTTTAAACAGAAAGTTTGAATCATATTTAAGACGCCTCTTATTTTTCCTTCTATAAAATAATAGTCTATTGTCTTCCTATGTGCCCCGGATTTTGATGCTAATTCAATGCCCTTGTGCCAATGCCCTTGTTAAACCTGTACTACTTTACGGTTGTGAAATATGGGGACCAGAACTGCTACATGTATACATTTTGATAATTTTAAGTGCAATTGAGCAAGTTCACATTAAATTCTGTAAACAAACATTAAATGTCCCATGGTACACAGAAATCACAGCCTGTAGAGCAGAACTTGGCGATACCCTCTATCTGTAGACATAAAGGTTTCCTATGTTACTGGCAAAGATTAGAACAAAAATCAGACAACCCTCTCTTAAATGAAATAAGCTCTTATTTATGACAGAAATCACAGACAGGTTTATGGTTTATCAAATAGTGACGAAACATTAACAAATGCACTACAGAAACGAGGTAAAAAAAATCAGCAATGTGTTAAGAACACTTGTTTTAGCATTAAACAACAGTAACTTGCAGAAAACATTTTCTCAAGATTGGTTAAAAGCTCAAAATGACATTTGATTTTCAGATAGAGCTCTCTAGACTAAAAATAATATAGAAACAAGGAAATAAAAAGGTCATCGCTTAGAAGCTAGAACTTAGAAATCCAGCTCCATAGAATCAGTATGACTAAACTGTGATTGGGAGTTCACACTTTATGACTGTATACAAACAGGAAAGTATGAAAATAAAGGAGCCTCTTGCACTAGTCAATCAACCATTTAAAAAGTTAGGCTCCACTCAGTTAATCAATCAAACACTCTGTCCATCAGTCAACCAACCATTCAAATAGTGGGCCTGCATTCACCAAGTCAATCAAACACTCTGTCCATCAGTCAACCAACCATTCAAATAGTGGGCCTGCATTCACCAAGTCAATGAAACAGTCAGTCCACCAGTCAATCAGCTATAATGGGCCAGTGAGTTAATCAATCAAACACTCATGCCCATCAGTCAATCAACCATTCAATCGCTTACATGTAGCCAGCCAGTTAATCAGCCAGTAGTCAGTCAATTATTCAAACTTACCCAGTCAGTTAATTAATCAAACAAACAATTCGTCAGTCAATCAATGAGTCCAACCAAGAGCCAGTCAGTTAACCAATCAAAGAGTCTCTCCATCAGTCACCAACCATTCAAACAGTTAGCCAGTCAGTTACTCCATCAAACAGGTAGTCCATCAATCAAAATGCAATTCAAATAGTGGGCCAATCAGTTAATCAAATCAAACACTCAATTCATCAGTCAATCAACTATTCAAACAGTGAGGCAGTCTCTTCATAATTATTTTAGATAATAAAATATTTGTTCTAGTCATGAACACCTCTATTCAACTTGGCGTACAATCATGAAATGATGTTAGCTACATTTGTTCTTGTAACTTTTTTATACAGAGAACTTGATTTACGAAAGAACTAAGTTGTCTTGAATTTAACAAATTACAGTGGTCAAATAAAAACAACTACATTTGCTGAACAGTTTTAAATTTTTTTTGGAGTGACAACAAATCACAAATTTGCATAGTGTCACATGTGTATCTCAGGTACTGTATTTCCATACTATGAAAAGATACATGTATGTTTTTGATACATTTACTGGCTTAAACTTTAAAGCAGCTCCATGAAATGACAGGTTTTGATATCCAATGTAAATGTTTTCCAGTAGAGTTCACTGGCACATGATCTGTTTATCCAAAAGAACGCAAAAGGTGTAATTTTGGAAGCGTTGCAGATCGGTCTGTGATTCATTTCAGATTGAAACATTAAATTTTAACAAAACCTGCGGGCAGTTTTTTTTATAATAATAATAATAATAATAATAATCAACTTTATTTAACGAGGGTAACACAGGACAGTGAGTTATAATCTCAAAGTTTTTTTAAAAAAACAGGTAGTTTTCAATGTGGTGCAGTGGATATGGTGACTTTGATGAAGCATGTTTTCATAAATACAGAATACTGATCCTTCACAAAGCGAATAGTCAGAAGAGATAAAAACTTGTTTGAGTGTTATAGTCATGGTAAAGTTTTACCATCAATTCTTGAAATCGCTTAAGAATTTTGGCCATGATACAAATGCACTTACAGTTTTTAGAATCGCGTCCTGTGCTACGGGAATCACGTAGTGTGCAACGAGAATCACGTAGTATGGGACGTATCTCGCGAGAGGGTGGTAAATATACTTTCGAGCAGTATTGTAGACCAATACCCCCCTTTGGAGAGTAAGGAAAAACAGAGATATACTATACTACAGATGTATATTATACAATGATGTGAATCCTACATATGCTGTTATTGGCTGTGCCCATGATCTATTACAGCATACATGGATGATGTCACAGGAAACTTGTTTCTTTTTGTTTTGTTGAACATATGGTGCACAGTTTTCAAATGTTTGTGGGATTATTTAACAGCTACAATCATGGACAAAAGTGTTGGGACAGTTATACAGTTCGAACGCTTTTTAATACACGCGAAATTGTAGCCGCGTGCTACTAACACTCCACGTCCCTACCCTGTCCCCCCACCCCAGGGGCAATGTTGAAACCGTGAAGGCACAATTCCTGTGATGTTTCAACATTGTACTGGGTGGGGAAGGGGGAGGGGACATGCATTTCTAACATGACAGCACTGTTTTTTGCGACAATACTTGTGAAACGCATATAATCAATGTCATGCTCTTACTGTCCCAAGGACTTTTGTCCATGATTGTCTGAATTTGAAATCTTTTAGAAAATGGCCAGTAGACTTGTTTTTCAGCGTCATTGTGTATTTGTAAGTAGCTGAAGTGACTGTCTGCGTTCATATCGAGATGTGTAAGGATTTTTTGGGGAGGGGGGAGGGGACGGGGGAGGGGAAAGAGGGTACTAATAACACTTGTACAGATGTTCTCTGTTACACAATGTGATTATACGAGGTTTTGCGCGTATGATGCCGGTTTCTGTATGGCGTGCCGGTCGATAAAAACTCAGCGACTTGTTTATTTAATCACATACAGTCGTGCAGACACAGTGAAATTTCCGACGAGGGAGAGTTTTGGTGAGGCTGTCTTAGAGGCGTGGAAGTTTTGTGGAATAGATATTTTGCAGTGGGTCGTGTGTATTGAGGCACATGCAAATGCAGACTGTCATAGCCATGACCAGATGAACAAGTATCATTTTCTCCTTTTGAAAGTCCTGGACGGTGACATGGTTCACCTACCAGCTCCCAAAACATTCTGTAAAAGAGACGTGGAATTAACGGCAGATACGCCTTTTTTTGCAACGGCCGATGCACCATTCATGTTGATTAGAAAGGGTACCATCGATCGTACAAACACGGAAATGTTGGCGTTACTTTCATTTTTGGAAAAAAATTCTTCAAGCAGAACAGAAGCACTTCGCACCATGTGGACGGTGTTTTGCCAGATTTATTTTAAGCTATGTCAATAACAAGACCCAGTGACGTCACCGATGGTTGTTTATCGCACAGTACTCAGCAAGAAATCACCTGTTTTTACGCAAGTTCCAAAAGTCTTTAGGAGTAAAAGGCAACGAACATATATTAAAGAGCAAAATATATCTTATTACTTGTAGATTGGCTCAGAAAACCGACCCTAAAGGGGAAAAACAACAGTACTCACTTGATTCAGTGAATAAAAGAAGACTTGTATTGTTTACTTTTTCCCTTGGAAGTGAGTACTGTTCTTTTCGGGGTAAACATGTACTATTTCACAGAGAAAATTAGTGTGAAAAGATTTAAGAGCAAATACATTTCCGTTCGTTGTGTTTTTAATTCCTTTTGTATGCAAAAAGTACATACATTTTACGGTTTTAAGGTGAGTACTGTTGCTGTTGGCTTATCAGTTATGCAAATACAATGTATTAAATCACGTGCACTATGCTTCCAATATCACGCAACGCAATGCTGTTGTAACAAAATAATAAAAACTACCTAAAAAGTCCTAATATATATATGCGGCGATAAATTATATGCGGCGATCGCGGAGGTATCTCGTGCAACTCGGCTTCAATATCCCGAAGAGCCCTTTTAGCTACCTTGCTTCGTTGGCTGGGGTCGTTGTCCATGATAAAGAGCCGTTTCCCTTGCCGTTTTGGTCCAGATCGCGCAAAGGCGATATTGAAATGTGTCCGAATAAATTGCGCGAAAAACTGTCCGTCCATTTTTTCATACACTTCCTTTAGAACCACACCTTTCCCATAAGCGATCGCTACTATTAAATGCAACCGACGTCCACCAGCCAAGTCTTTACTGCCTTTCGCAGTAAATTGTAGGCCTTCGTTTTCTTTCTCCATATTCGGCTTTTTGTTCCGGCTGCTGCCTGTACGGGATTTTGTTTGTGAACGAAAGAAACACCATCCAAATAAAAAGCAATGTCATGTTTGAAGAAGTCTGCATTTCGTGAAAGTTCGCGTCTCATTTTTCGGCCGTACTCAAGATGTTTCCTGCGGTCTTTTTCTGAAAGAATTCCTTTTCTCTTCGCAATCAAATAACCATATCCTTTTTCGTTCAGAAAGCGAGAAAAAGTTCCACGATGGGCCTGTTGAAAGGAGCAGCCGCTTTCTTTAACCACTGTTTTTACCGTAACGTCCCGGCCCCTGAGTCTTAGTCTTTGTAAGCCTCGAATGAGAGCGCGGCCATCTCTGTCACTGATTTTTCTTGGGCGACCACTTCTGCGACAAACGTTATCCACTTGTGAACGCTGGTTTCTGCTTCTATCCCATATCCGTGCTACAGATGACTTAGAGATGTTACATTTCCGTGCAATTTCGCGGAACGATAGCCCCGTGTTTTCTTTAAGAAACCAAACCCGGGCCCGTTGTTCGGCGGAAATGTTGCTGGTATACACCATTACGAACTGTGAAACCGTTTCATTCAGTAACCGCCTAACAGTTAATCTCGTTTATTCTTTGAAATATTGTACGCGCGACTATGCAACAAAGCAGGTTTTCGGTTATGACGAGTTTCAAATAGTCGTTTTCAGACTCCAACGGAATTTAAGTCCGCTATAAAACACCGGAGATCGTCCAAACCTACACCTCATATAATAATTCACTTAAAAAACCCCAAAAAACACATTTTCCCTGTTCAAAAAAAGTAGAAACCACATTTTTTGCTTGACAACGAAATTCAGACAATCATGGACAAAAGTGTTGGGACAGTTATACAGTTCGAACGCTTTTTAATACACGCGAAATTGTAGCCGCGTGCTACTAACACTCCACGTCCCTACCCTGTCCCCCCACCCCAGGGGCAATGTTGAAACCGTGAAGGCACAATTCCTGTGATGTTTCAACATTGTACTGGGTGGGGAAGGGGGAGGGGACATGCATTTCTAACATGACAGCACTGTTTTTTGCGACAATACTTGTGAAACGCATATAATCAACGTCATGCTCTTACTGTCCCAAGGACTTTTGTCCATGATTGTAGTTGCTGAAGGTGACGTGAATATCAGCGAATAGTTCAACGACTGTCCGTTGATATTCATGTCGCCTGAGGTGACTAATTGTTTTAGTATACATTGCAATTACACTGATGATTATTTGAGAAAATAAAATTACAGTGTATTGATAATTTCTGACTCCGAAAAATCAACAAATCTGGCTGCCATTTTGAAAACTGCTAGCCTTCAATGGAATAATCACCGCGTGGTGATTATAGCGGGATGAAGCAAAGCTCATAGCCAATCATATTGCTCTATTTTCGATAATAATCAATGTAATTATACTAATTTGGATTACAGCACATGAAAGCCTCAAAACAAGTTAAGCAGGAGCTATTCACAAAGAAGAAAAAATAATGGAGAAATGGAGACAAAAAGAGGTCTTGACCACCTGAGAATGACAAACAATCTTGATTGTCACAGTCACATGCTTTTCCAGAGTCGGATGCCTACTTCAAAATACTTTGCAAGCTCTGAGTCAATCAACCAGTCAAACAGTGACCCAGTCAGTTAATCAATCAAACACTCAGTCCATTAGCAATCTTGAACCATTCATACAGTAAGCCAGTCAGTTAATCAATTCAAGAGTAAGTTCATCAGTCAACAGGGGTTTCAGAACAAGCCGGCAACCGCCGGAGTTCAGCCGGCTATTTGGTTGTATGTCGCTGGGTACTCTTGTCATTACAATAATAATCAGCTTATTATGACATAAATGTAAACTCTCTTCATGAGGAATCAAAATGATCCCAAATAGAGTTTTATAGCTTATTTCACTTCTTTATTTCAGTAATTATCAAGAGAGCAATGACCTGCCCTTGTGACCTGTGACCTGTGACGTGTATTCTTTACCAGCTACCAAATAATTTCATGTTTCACATTAATTTGTACGAGATCTCCTGGATTTACTTGATGATTTAAGCCATAAACTTAATCCTTTAATTACCATCACCAATATTACTTGCTTATGAGACCATCGCTTTCTGCGAAATAGTCTTAATTTTAAGCTTAACTGTAACTACAATGTCATTATTAAACATAAGCTTACCTCGCAAGACTGGTGCCAGATTTTTCAAGACTCCTACCATGCTGAGTGCGAGCATTTTTCGACCATGAATAAAGCCAAGTGTTGACAAGTAAGCAAAATAACTGCTAAAGCTCAAATCCGAGTTCCAGAAGTCTAATTCTGTTACTTTAGATCCAATTTACTACACACATGTTCTTTCTGGTCAATAATCCGTCGCCATATTGGGTTTAGAACCCAGTCTCTCGATTGGCGCGTACATCTCGCGCGCGGGCTTTCAAAGTACTCGTTTCGCGTTTCTCCAGTACTCGTAAAACGCGCTCAGTGGAGTCAGGAAAATAAACATTTTCATGCTAAATAGTAATTATTACTTCTAACAGTGACGAGTACTTCAACTGAGTAATAAAACCAAGTCCACAATCCTCAAAGCAGCCCTACAAAAACATCTCTGGGCGATCACGGCATGTTCCGTGGCTTCAGTGTGGCTTACACCACCCCTAAAGAGAGCTATTCGAAAAAAAGCAGCGTTTATACCGCTAAGCAAAGCAACTCCAGACCCACGAAAAAAAATCGGAAAAGCAACAAAGACCAAGCCTTTAAAAACCTACAACGATTACGTTTCCAATTTATTGGATTCCACAACAAACCCTGACCTTCCCACCCTGGGTAAGCGTGTCTGGTCCTTTATCAAGTCCATCGGTATCTCTCCCTTGAAGCAAAACGGAAAAGGGAAGGCCGTGCATGATAGTAGAAAGAAGGCGGACCTCTTATTAGAGCAAATTAACACAGTTTTTTTACTCTTCCCCCCGGGGTCACTTGCTCGAACTAAAGACCATCTTCCTCACTTCTGTTTCCTGTAAGATCATGAAACATATCTGATATTTAGTCACTGATGATTCTGTCCCACCTTGAACGGTTCAAGATCGTGTCTGATATCCAGCATGGCTTCCGCCAATCTTATTCATGTGAAACTCAACTGCGCATCACCCTCGAAGATCTTGCTAAAAACCTTAATCATGGCAAACAAAGCGATATTATCCTGCTTGACTTTGCTAACGCTTTTGATACTGTCCCACACCAACGTCGCCTCAACAAGTGCCGATTCAAGCTTGGGAGGCTTAAAAATTCGTTTGTGTCAAGTCTCAACGGGAAAACTTGGTACGTTTTTCCTTTTTTTAAAGCGGATATTTATCGCGTTAATGCCGTGAGATGGGTCAATGGAGGGATTGGGGGGGTGGGGGTGGGTCCTACGCACGTTATGACGCTTACGAACATCAAAAAGTAGAAATAACGCATCACAATGACTGAAATTATGTGTTTACGTTTCACGGAAATTTCCAAAGTAAAAGGACAGTGCATGGCTGGAACTGTTCATAATGCCACTGTCTGCAGAGTTAATGAGGGGTTACGAACCGGTAACCGGTTTAACCTTTAAGCCTCCTAGAAAAGACATTTTATCCTCGTTGTCACCGTTGTTTATTGAACAAGCTTTGCTCCCTTCTGCGGTGGACTTTTCTAACCGACAGGATTAGACAACGCTTTTCGGACTCAGCTTTCAAACCAGAGTTTTCAATGAACTTCAATGATGCCTAAGTACCCTTAAGAGCTTCAAGGGATGAATCATGGCTGACTGCTAATGGGTATTTGAATTCGTTCTTATTTCCAAGAAAAGCCATGGTTGCTACAGATTTGGGATCTACATAATGTATTACCCCCGGTAATTTAAAAACTTGCTCAAGTATCGCTGTCTGCCATTGCACCCGAGATCCCCACGCGTGTTAGCTTCACTGACGTCTACGAAAATTGTTTCCCAGCTCGGGATCGCAGACGATATTTTCTCGGCGGGTGTGACGTCACACTAGAGCCGACAAAGGCGTCTTCTGTCGCAGGCTAGGTCATTTAGGACGAATAATAACGACTAGTTTTTTAATACATTTTTAAAAAGTTCATTTGAACTTCCACCGCTTCAGTGCAAAAAATTTCTCCAGTTGAAACTTACCATCTATTTAAACGAAAAAAATTAGTTAAAAATCACGAATATCGCATAAAATATTTTAAAGTTCACTTACTGTACGACAAGCAAACCATTCAGAAATTTGTTCCGTTCGAAAAATGTCTTTCCTACGCAGGATTTATTGATCCCTGCGAGCGTGTGCACTGTGCTTTCTGGTTTTGGTTGTAAAACGTTTTTTGATTAGTTATTTCACTCTAGCTAATCATAAGCAAGCACCCTTGAAGCCTCTGTTTGGGTGTAGAATCTTGTAAAGATAGTACATCTAGCCGATTTTTTGAAAACGAACCATACGAAACTTGCAGTAAAAAACGGGTCAAAAGACCGTTTTATTGCGCCTGATTAAGCTAGAAAATCATAACAGCGAAGGAAAAGGATAGAAAAAATAAAAAGAGCGAAGAGAAAGAAAGGACGTGAAGAGAAAAAGCTATGGTAGCATTGTTAGCTTTTATATTGGCTACTTCACTTTTTGACACACCCTTAGTCATGTTTCCCGGCTGCAGTGCCCCCAGAGGCCCGGTATATCCGGCAGCACATTGGACATATCAGATCAATACAAAAACAATTTTTTAAAGTTTTCTTTATTCGTTTACACCTAGAAAAACAACTGCCGTGACGCAAGGAGTTGTTTCAACTACTGCAAAGGCTGGTTTTCACAAGCGACAGACTCGGAGTCGGAGATCGTAAGCGGAGTCATAATAGAACTTATGACCTTGTGAATATCAAAAAATATAATAAGCGCGACGGAATCGGAGTCAGAAGAATCAGAACGTTTCCATTTTCTTCACAGACTCTGCTTACGACTCCGTCGCTTACGTTCCGCTTATGATATAGTGAAAACCAGATTGTTGGAGTCGGAAAGAGAAGCGGAAGGATAAACCAATCACAATGCACGTTCCCACTCTTTGTGATTGGTTTAGTTCTTCCGCTTCTGCTTGCGTCTTCGATGACCCAGTTTACACTTGATCGTAACCACGGAGTCGTAAGCGGAATCACAACTCTGTTTTCACTAGATCGTAAAGTTCTACGCACATTGGGAGCGAGGTCAATTTATTGAGTTCATATCTCCCGTGAGGAGTGAAATGATGTGAAATAATGAAGTAATTCATTTTGAACTGCGGTTGTAGATGAAAGTGAAGAATGATCATCGCAGTAATTTTTTTTTTTTTCAGGCTTCTTCTTTCCAATTGCTTAAAGTATTTTCGAAGCCCATTAAATTGACCTCGCTCCCACTGTGTGGCTTCATAGCTCAGTTGGTAGAGCAACGCACCGGCAACGCGGAGGTCACGGGTTCGAGTCCCGTTGAAGCCCTGATTTTTTTCAGGCTTCTTCTTTCCAATTGCTTAAATTGAAAATTTACTGCGATGATCATTCTTCACTTTCATCTACAACCGCAGTTCAAAATGAATTACTTCATTATTTCACATCTTTACACTTTTTGTAGGAACGAATTTAAAATGCAAAGTGGTTAAATTAAAACACATTCACCCTACGTTTTTGCTTCATACATAACCAATGATTTAATTTCGAAGTACTCCGGAGCTGTCTGATTGTTTACATTTTTGGTCACTAGCATAGTTACAAGCTACCCTATGGACAACTTCGCCTTACATACAAATTGGGTTCAAAAAGTTGAAAGAGCTGGTTAATTTGAACAGTTTGTGCAATTTGCAGCTCTTTGCAATTTAAAGTAAAGAACTGAAATATAGGCAATCAAAAACTGCGAAATTGCTGGGTGGCAAAAACTAAACATTAATTATTGATTAATTATAAAATAATTAATAAACCGGACAACTTTGTCCTTGATTCTAGTCTACGGATGACTTCGCTAAATCATCTCTTTTCTTTTGAAAAACGGTTCCTCATGATTCAGCAAGTCACATTTTTCAGACCTTTTATGTGAAGGAAGTGTCTCTCTAAAATCTGTAAGGTGATGTACCGCCCTACTGTAAGTCTATCAAAAACGACGAGTTCGGAGTGAAAGAACAGGTTGTTTTTATTAGAAACTTGACTATCAATTGCGAATGTTGGTCCAAATTGATTAATACTGGTCAGGAGTATAGTGAAGAAACTCGAGCTTCGAAGCCCATTGCATCGTTCGTCGCTGTCACCACTGCTTTATCACAATGAAGTTCCATTGCCCCTTTGTCATAATTGTGACTTGCTCTTGCTGCAAAAGGACAACGTCATTTATTGTGTCCTTGGACAAGGTATCCTGAGTACTGATGTTTTCAGGCCCAAGGTTTTTTGCAGAGAAGAAAACGCCTGCTTCAATTAGCTCTTTTATTTCCAGTGTGTAACCGAGCCCAAAGACGTGGCCATAATTCGATTGATCAATGTGCTTGATGATGTAATTTACGCAAATGCCGCGCATATCCGTCAGAAGAAGGAATAGTATCCCGTTCTTTATTCAAATTATTCAAATTTACAACGAAAGATACATTGGGACTGGCCTGCAGTTAGCGAGGCTATTCGAGGAAGGCCAGGCTACATAATTTGCTACAAACAACAAAGAAATTAGACGTTAAATAAGTTTATATATTTTACATTAAATAAAAACTATTTTACTTAAATACAAGGACAATATTAAAGTGAAAATTTTAAAAATAAAAATAAAATGAGAATACAGGACAAGAGGATTACTTTTTCATTTTCACAATAATCGTATCCACATCAACATAGGAGTCTTCAGTTTGAAGGATATCGAGTAGCATTGCTTTTAGTGATCTTTTAAAAGTTCTTTTTGGTCTTTCTTTAAGAATTTGAGGTATCCCATATCAAATTTTGACCCCAACACGCGAAAAAGCATTTCGTTTGACATTGAGTCGAAATTCTTTAGTTGAATGTTCAGACGTCGAGGCAAGTGTATTGTAAGTATGAACACTAGAAATTCGAGAGAAGAGTTTCAAAATATTATCCGGAGCAGTGTTTTTATTTACATCATACATAAGACTGCAAACGGATTCATAATATAGAGACTGTAAAGGTGGAATTTTTGCATTGACAAAATAAGGTATTGCGTGGTCGTTTGTTTCAGTAAAATATATCAAACGCAGTGCGCGATTTTGAAGGACAAGAATTTGGTCAAGGAACGTTTTACACGCGTTGCCCCAAGAGATAAGACCATAAGTTAGATAAGGTGTAATTAGTGACTGATAAATATTTAGGAGGGTGCAAGTGGGAACAATATGTCTTAATCTCGCAATTAGCCCAATTATTTTACTTATTTTGTTTGCAACAGAGTGAATATGGGTCTTCCAAGATAGATTTTCATCGATTAACAGTCCAAGATATCTAATAAAGTTTTTGCGTTCAAGGATAACCTTTTTATTACTTTCATTGTCAAAAACATACACCTGAGGATCATAGTTGAGTTTTTTTTTGTATGGACGAAAAATTACATAGTTTGACTTTTTAATATTCAGAGAAAGTTTATTTGAAGTCAGCCAGTTATACAAGTTGTGTAATTCTGCATTTCATGTTAGTTCCAGTGTCTTTAAATCTTTATGAGCATGAAGAGCGTTAGTGTCGTCAGCAAAAAGGAAAAATTGGAGTTTGCTCGAACAATATTGGATGTCATTTATATAAAGTAAGAAAAGAAGTGGACCTAGGACAGATCCTTGGGGTACCCCGCAATTGATACTTAATTTACTAGATATATGAGAGCCAATTTCAGTAGTTTGTGTGCGATTTGACAAATAAGAGGAAAACCATTGATTGACAATTCCACGAAAGCCATAATAATTTAGTTTATCAAGTAAAATAGTATGATTCACAGTGTCGAAAGCTTTTTTTAAGTCAATAAAAACGCCACATGAATAGAGTTTTTTGTCCATATTGGTTTGTATGGTTTCTACCATATCAAGAATAGCATGTTGGGTTGAGTGAGCTTGACGAAAACGAGATTGAGACGAATATAATAGGATGTGCTTTTCAATAAAGTCTCTCATTCTGTCGTACATAATTTTTTCGAAGATTCTATTGAAATTTGATAACAATGAAATTGGCCTATAATTAGAGGTGTCGGTCTCGTCGTCAGCTTTGAAGATAGGTATAATTTTTGATATTTTAAGTTTTTTGGGGTAGGCCCCAAGAGAGACAGATGTATTGAGAATGTCTGAAAGAACTGGAGATATGACTTCGCTTGAGTATTTGAGAAGTTGAGTAGGACAGGAGTATAAGCCATGCATGTTTGGTATAGATAAAATTTGAAATTGAATTTCGGATGGAGTTACAGGTTTGAAGAAAAACGAAAGTTCTGGCGAACTGGACTTACTTAGGTACTCTGAGAAGGGGCGGTCTTCCGGAGGCAATTTGCTTGCGAAGATGTTGCCAACATTTGAGAAATATTTATTTAAGATATTAGGTATACGCGAGGAGTTATTAGTAAGGTTATTATTGTTATCTGGGTCTTTCAATTTACCAACAGATTTACACTTTCTTTTGCAGCGATTTAATAATTCATTTATGCCTTGCCATGTTTGTTTCATATTATTTAAATTATTATTAAAAAAAAGCGCAGTAATAGTGTTTCTTACTCAAACGTGTAAGACTGCAAATTTTATTTCGATAATATTTATACTTTTCCTGATCGCCAACTTTGTACAGTCTGTTTTTTTCCTTGATTGACGTTCTTATACCTTTTGTAATCCAAGGCTTAGAAAATTGTTTAATCCTACACTGTACGTTGAGAAAGGGTTTGATGCAGATGTAGGTCAGATTGATGTAGTCGGCAAACATCAGAACATTTTCATCATTCTTCCCCGTGAGGTTTACTTTTTGAGTATACAAATATTCAATGCAGCTCTTAATCTCATTATTGAAAAATTTCCAAATGTAGTTTCACCGCAATTTGAATGGAAGCGGAATAGATCTGCCAAGTAAGGACATTGAGAAGCAAGACTGATCAATTTGTGTCATTTAGCCTCCATGCCATCTTTGTCATAAAATTGCTCTTCTTTCTTGTTGTTGTGATAAGCTTCTATGTTGTTACAGAAGTTCGTGTGACGAGTTCATCCTGCCATTCTTGGTTAGAAGGTTTTAACTTGAAGCTGCCGAAAAAAAAGACCAAGTAGTTAATTCCTTTAAATGAGCCTTTATTCTGGATGAAATTTCCGAAAAGGTAAGTTTTGATCCGTATAATCTTCGTATCACTAGACTTTCAGCTGGGAAATACGAACAGATGAAAAATGTTTAGGAGATAAAAATATGCCTATACAGGTTGGTAATCCTGTGGTATCTCGACGTAGTGCATGATGGGAAAGAGAGAAGAAGGACATGTTGGTCTAAATAAATTTGTGTTTGTCAGCATCTGCTGTGTTGTCTCTGATCAACATCTTATAACACCTTGAGATAAGAGGGGTGGAGCGGTCATCCATACCCTTAGATAAGTGGGGGGGGGGGAGGGGGGGGGGTCTCCCAAAAGACTTTGTTCGGCCCTTCGGGTCTCGGTTTCGTCTAAAAATAAGTTGGGGAGCGGGCCCCTTCCCTAACCTGAATCCACCACTGCATTATGTCGCAAACGTAAATCATTTCCGTTTTTTTCCTTATGTTTGTATTGGAGCATGTTAGTCCCCTTCACTTTCTTGGAAAGCAAAACAGTTCCAAATGTCTTTCGTTTTGTAGGGTTAATATTTGGTTGAATTCGGTTTTCAGTGCGTATTAGTGTTATAATACACCTTGACACCGCTATATTCGATTACTGGGTTTGTTAACTTTGCACAGCGAAACAGCCGTTGACGACTTCATAACAAGTCAGGCGCCACAAACTTCCTCGGAAGAAGGTGAGTAGTTTGACTTCCTCTTAATACCAAGTAAAATTCCCAATATTCGCTTGCGGTCAATAAATTCCCGCGATTCCTGTTTTCATACGCGCGGTCGACGATCTTAAAAATAAAATAAAGGATATGGGAATTGGTTAGCCCTTCTCAAGTTTTAGATATTTCTAGGTGTAAATGCAGGCGTTTAAACACGTCGGAAAGTCGCAACTTAAAGTTCTCACGAGGACATCGATGCACTGAATTTCAACACCAGACACGTAACTGTGATTCCAATACAATTTATTGCGGAGTAACGATCTGATGTCAAAAACGTCAAACTGAAATACAAACAAGAAAACCTAATCTAAGAGACACTAAACGGAGCTAAGCCAAAAAACAATAATTATTACATAACAATACAAGAAGAGACGAGCGCACGAAACTTAACAATAATCGATCAATTAATGAAACGAAAACATTAAGGGGAGAGAAAATAAGCTTACCGATTGTCCTCTCTGTACGCCTGAATAGAAGTCGCAATAAACGCAGTTAACTTCGCAGATAACTCTTTCGCATGAACTCTCTCTCAAGCAACAGCGCACGAGGCACTATAATGACATTTTTATCTTAAGCGTCACTAATATCTAACCAAACTTAATCTTTAACTTAACAACAGTTACACTAGGCAATATTTCAGTGCTACTTCCCACAAAATTTTACAGTATCTCTAAACTATCTCTTTCCATGTTGATTACATCGTTTCTCAATACTGATTTCTCTGTTTAGCACTTAAGAGATAATAATACTTTACCCAACTTCGTTCATTAGTTGATTATTACTCACATCTAGGGGCCATTTATGTGAAGTTTTCTTGTAATGACGTCCACTTTTGGATTCCATTTTAGATCAGTATCGAATTATTAAAATTCATAACTGGCTCAGAGGTTGAGAAAAACAAAAGGAAATATGTCACCTTGAGGTTCGATGATGGACAATTAATTTATTTCGTTATTTTCCCCTTAGCATCGAAATCAAGTATGAATTTTCATAATTTCAAAAGCTCAGCCTGTTAAGGGAAAGTCCCTGGTTTTTAACCCGTTGCAGAGTAGTCGCGAAGGCGCAAAAGAATACGTTAGGTAGGAAAGGAAAACATGTTTGGTAAATTTGGAGCTGCCCGAAAAATTATGTTTGTTCATACTTTCATTAGAGGATTCTAGTGGACATTTTCCTTGTACAGAAATTTTATGGAAACCGTTTTTTAACAACAATCGTTTTATAGTGCAAATAAAATTTAACAAAACTCAACCTCCGCAAATCGTAGGTAAGTTAGTGGAAAAGTAAAGAATTCAATATTCGCTTGCAGTCAATAAATCCCCGCGATTTCTATCTTCATACGCCCGCTCGACGATCTTAAACAGGCTAGCCCTTCGCAAGTTTTAGAGATTTCTAGGCAATTTTTCCTCCTTCCAACAAATTGTGCAGAAAAAAATCGTTGGGTGCCCCTGATACAAAAGTTCCAAAATTCATCAGTAGACATGCTGCCTCGCGACACGTCAGGTATGTTATATCAAGGGCTAGGGTGTTCCTTTCAGAGAATCATCAACATACGAGGTTTAATTTCTTGGAATGCCGGAACAGTCCCAGAGTTTTCAAATTTTCACTTTCCTTTCGGTACTTCTGTTAAGACAGATTTCTTGGTGAGTACGTTGACCTAGGCATATACATTTCCTAGTTTAAAATTCGAATATTCATTTTCAGTTCTTGAGATGCAAACTAGGAAATTAGAAGAGAGAGTTATTTGTTTCTTTCCTTCTTCTCGGAAAGAGAAACGATTTCTTGTTGATGATCAGCGGTAGGGCAAATTAAGATTTCTTTCGTTGGGATTTCTAAATACTGGCAGACTCTTCAATAACACAAGATTTTTCAAAGGGAAGTTTTACTTGCTTGCATGGAAAATGGCTACGGCCTTATAAAGCGCATTAGAATGCATTGCCTGCTTAATTTTAATTTTTTTTAGTTTGACTTCCAGCGAGTTGGAAGAAACCTTAAGCTAGCTTGGGTTTACGGTTTCATAGCGATATTTTGAACTCAAAATGTCGGAAGATGCAAAAAACGTTTTTTATTCTCACTGATAGTTGTGAACTTTTAAGTTCATCCGTTTTACAGGTTGAGCAACAAAAAGTGATGGGTTTTTTCCCTACTATTCATGCAACGTTTTGTTTAGTGATGATTATATGCAGTTGGTTGATTCTCTCTGTTCTTTTCAATTTAGATTACATTTGTATGTCAGCATTGTTAATCGCTTTTCGTGTCAAGCTAATTTATACAACAGGATAAATTAAAGTTAATGTGATAACCATAAACCCACCTTTAACAATAACAATAACATTATTTTATTATTTGTATTGCGCCTTTTCTATGAAATTTTCAAAAGCGCATAACAATAGCAGTCAATAACTAAATTTTACAAATCTTTCTATCAAAATCATATATATATTTACATAAGTAAGTAAAAAATAAGTACAAATAAGATATAGATATACTAAGATAACTGAAATGATTCCTTAAATAAAAATGTCTTAATTAAAATCTTAAAAGATTCTAAGCTCGTTGCTTCACGCGCGGACCTTGGCAGCTTATTCCACAGAAAAGGAGCCGCTACCTGGAAGGGTCTGTCTCCCAATGTTTTCTTGGTTTTCACACTTGGTCTTTCCAACAAACAACCATTATCGTTGCGCCTCAAATAGTAGGACGAAGGCTGTTGAATACTAATTAAATCTAAGAGGTACTTAGGTGAAAGGCCATGCAGAATTTTAAAAGTTATCAAGAGAATCTTATAATGTATTCTGGAGCGCACTGGTAACCAATGTAATTCAGCGAGTAGAGGTGTTATATGACAGAACTTATGCGCACGATATATAAGCCTTGCACTCGCATTCATAACACGTTGCAATTTCATAATCAGATATTCCGGAATTCCATATAAAAGACTATTGCAGTAATCCAATCCACTACTAATAAAAGCATCAACTAATTTCTCAGTTGATTCTCTGGAGAAATATTTCCTAATATGACGTAAATTGTATAAATAATAGAAAGCACCGCTACAAGTCTTTGTAATGTGAGTTCCCATATCTAGATGTGTATCGAACCATGTGACTAAATTGCGCGCAGAGGCTACAGGAGAGACTTCAGTCAGCCCAATCATCATGCTTTGGATTGAAACTTTTGAGAGCTGCTGACGGGTACCGATAATCAGGAACTCAGTCTTGTCATCATTGAGCATCAGCTGATCCTGCCTCATCCATGCTCGGACGTCACAGATGCACTTCTGCATGGCTGATACAGCTTCGACTTCACTGGAAGAGTCAGAGGGCTTAAATGACAAATACAACTGTGTATCGTCAGCATAAGTATGAACGGAGGGAAGATGGTGTTTTAGAATCTGGAACAGCTTACTCACGTAGATGGTAAATAAAAGCGGGCCCAGGCACGACCCTTGAGGAACTCCACATTTCAAATCGAACGGCTTTGAGAGAGTTCCGTTGATAGACACTAGCTGCGATCTGCCCTTTAGGTAACTCTCAAACCATGAGAGTACTTTCCCCCGCAATCCAATTGTTGACCTCAATCGTTCCAGAAGGATTTCATGTTCGACAGTGTCGAATGCAGAGCTTAAGTCGAGGAGCAGCAGCAGTGTAACTTGACCCTTGTCCATCGCTAATAGGAGATCGTTCTTCACCTTGAGTAGTGCAGTCTCAGTGCTATGATGTTGGCGATAAGCACTTTGCAATTCTGGAAACAAACCATTAACTCGCATGTGCTCCTGTAATTGTACCGCAACCGCTTTCTCTGTAAGTTTCGAAGTGAACTGCAAATTGCTCACAAGCCGACTAACCACTAATGGAACCAGCTCACTTCCTTTCTGGGGTTACTTCCTGCATGCGATCCCTGTCACACTTATTGCTTCGCTCAGCCAATTAGATGCCAGCTATCACATGAACAGTTGATGCCTATATTTTCGCGCCTAGCTCAGCAAAATAGCACTTCATATTCTTCTCTTCGTGGAACAAAATCCCATCCCACCCTCCCTTATCACTGCTTGATTCCCTCTGCTTGTTTTCTTAAGGCTTATATATGAGGTCTTTTCTCTTGCTTAAAATTTAAGAAGCTCCTTATACTTCTTGCAGTCATAAGAACTACTGATCTTTGTTGTTTACATTTTGAATCAATTGGCAATTGTCAAGAAGATATGGCAGAAAAGACGTGAGGTTTCCACTGAGGGGAATCATTCTACCAGGCATCCTAACATGCTTGTGCACTTCGTTACTTTGGGCCTTTTTTCTATTATTAAGTTGATAAAAGTTTACTTGTCATTCACTTACACCTTGTATTAATATATTTTCGTCTAACCTCTCTCCCTAGAGGTTCATGTTAAATGTCTGGCTCTGCTTTCGGGAGGGTTCAGGTTTCCCTCAAACATAATTGAGGGTTTTTCCTGACGGGCAGCAGGCACGCAATTCTATCTTAAATTAATGATGATATCTGTATTGAGAGTTGTTGGTAATTAATAAACATGGTTCGGGATGAAGTGCTCCCATACAGGTCACACTTTGCCCCATAGACTCTTGTTACTCCTTAAACCAGGGAATTAGACATCTAGAGAGGTCTTTTCACCTCTCCAGTACCCAAGGGGGATTATCACCTTCACTCACAACCTTGGGGATTATCAACCCCTAGAGAGGATTATCACCTCTCACTAACATGGGGGATTATCAACCCCTAGAGAGGATTATCACCTCTCCCCTTGTAGATTTTGGACTGTTACACCAATATATAGAGAAGTGACCTGCTGTCCATATTTGGAGTACTTCATCCCTTACCCTTTTTCCCCACAATAAGGGGTTATGGGTTAAGAGCATTAACCTATAATTAATATGTATGGGAGCAAGATGGTTTTGTCTTTCTTGCATTCGCCGAGATGGGCTTATAAATTCAGCTTCGTGTGTTAAGTGGTAGCAACCGACATTGATAATAAGTTCCGCTTCGTGTGTTAAGTGGTAGCAAGCGACATAATTTTTCTTTAGTTAGTTTCAGTTTTAGCTTTTCTTTACCGTGGTGGCATGTGAGTGTTTAACTTTCCCGGTTATTAACAGTGTCAAAGAAGTAGCGCGACATCTATATTTAACAAGGGACTCCTGGATTTTACTGATCTTTCAGAGCAAAATAGCTTGTGATAGTTTGCTAGCACGTCCGGCGCGACAAACTTCACTCGCCAGAGGTAAGTAGTCTGGTTTGTCTTTGACTAGTTCAGAAAAGGGATATATTTTTTCTGACCTAACAAAACAAAACCTACATAATTGCTTAAAGAAGAAGTTATTGTTTTTACTTTCGTATTGGTTACTTAACTTTTAAATGTTTAAAAAGCAAATATGTATGA
>JBBMOI010000001.1:36935000-37045000 GCA_038088405.1 Porites divaricata | reverse complement strand
CACTATATAAAATGTAATGGCAAATATTCCAAAATAAACCTAGATTCGGTAAGCAAAGATATCAAACAGAGTGGGGAGTGAGTCAGGAGTAAGAGAGTACCTGGGTTCGCCAATTTTCAAAGCATGTGACTGATCAGAAATAGTTTTATTTTTCAGAATTTTTAACAGTAAGGTGTATGACGGTAAACAGTACGTTACAAACTACTCTGCAAAAATATTTATTTTAATAGATATTCTGCATTTGCAGATTATATTCAACAAGTATAGAATACTAGGCCAAACAAATGAAAGTGCAACACTGTCTTATAATCGTGACCTACCTAAGTTAATCTGTCATAGAAGCTTGATTCTATTGCCCAAGAGGTTTAACTGTTTCTAACTTGTTCTGTTAAAGGACGTTAAGAATCTTCTTTCCACTTTCTTACGCTTAAAATATTTGTTTCTCAAGGTTCAGAAAAAAGCGTCATGGACAACATCTCGCAGATTCTGCAGATCATTCATATTGGTGCAGTCGTTGCTACTTTTCTTTTCAACAATGGACGTATTATAAAAGCAGTGGACATCTTTAACGAATGTTTGGTGCTCCTTCACGGTAAAGCCCTAGACACAAGCAAACAACTTACCACACCACTTGTTATCTATGTATACCACAAACTTTTTCATGCCTATACTCTCATCCACGATCACACCAGTGCGGTTGAATGTGGTAAAAAGCTTCACGTGACACTACACAATGGTGGCCAAAAAGAAGAAGAAGGGATGATTTTACTTAAGATAGCGAATATATACTATAAAGGAAGCAAATACAAGGAAGCAAAAAAGTTTTACGAGAAGGCACTCGGCATCATGATTCAGGCTGGAAACAATCGCGGAGTTGGAACATGTTACGGAAATCTAGGAACTGTGTTTCATTCTGTTAGTCAATATACCAAGGCTGAAGAATACCTTCAAAAAGCACTAGTAATCAGGAAAGAAATAGGCGACAAAGAAGGAGAAGCTGCAGATTACGGAAATCTAGGAGCTGTGTTTCATTCTGTTAGTCAATATACCAAGGCTGAAGAATACCTTCAAAAAGCACTAGTGATCAGGAAAGAAATCGGTGACAAAGAAGGAGAAGCTGCTGATAACGGAAATCTAGGAACTGTGTTTCTTTCTGTTGGTCAATATACCAAGGCTGAAGAATACCTTCAAAAAGCACTGGTGATCAAGAAAGAAATCGGTGACAAAAAAGGAGAAGCATCAGCTTACGGAAATCTAGGAACTGTGTTTCTTTCTGTTGGTCAATATACCAAGGCTGAAGAATACCTTCAAAAAGCACTAGTGATAACGAAAGAAATCAGTGACAAAGAAGGAGAAGCTGCAGATTACGGAAATCTAGGAACTGTGTTTCGTTCTGTTGGTCAATATACCAAGGCTGAAAAATACCTTCAAAAAGCACTACTGATAACGAAAGAAATCGGTGACAAAGAAGGAGAAGCTGCAAATTACGGAAATCTAGGAACTATGTTTCTTTCTGTTGGTCAATATACCAAGGCTGAAGAATACCTTCAAAAAGCACTAGTGATCCACAAAGAAATCGGTGACAAACAAGGAGAAGCTGCAGATTACGGAAATCTAGGAACTGTGTTTCGTTCTGTTGGTCAATATACCAAGGCTGAAGAATACCTTCAAAATGCACTAGTCATCACGAAAAAAATCGGTGACAAAGAAGGAGAAGCTGCGGATTACGGAAATCTAGGAATAGTGTTTTCTTTTGTTGGTCAATATACCAAGGCTGAAGAATACCTTCAAAAAGCACTAGTGATCAGGAAAGAAATCGGTGACAGAAACGGCGAAGCATCAGATTACGGAAATCTAGGAACTGTGTTTCATTCGGTTGGTCAATATACCAAGGCTAAAGAATACCTTCAAAAAGCACTAGTGATCCACAAAGAAATCGGTGACAAAAACGGCGAAGCATCAGCTTACGGATATCTAGGAACTGTGTTTAACTCTGTTGGTCAATATACCAAGGCTGAAGAATACCTTCAAAAAGCACTAGTGATCCACAAAGAAATCGGTGACAAAAACGGCGAAGCATCAGCTTACGGAAATATAGGAACAGTGTTTAAGTCTGTTGGTCAATATACTAAGGCTGAAGAATACCTTCAAAAAGCACTAGTGATCCACAAAGAAATCGGTGACAAAAAAGGAGAAGCTGCAGATTACGGAGATCTAGGAACTGTGTTTCGTTCTGTTGGTCAATATACCAAGGCTGAAGAATACCTTCAAAAAGCACTAGTGATCCACAAAGAAATCGGAGACAGAAAAGGAGAAGCAACAGCTTACGGAAATCTAGGAACTGTGTTTCGTTTTGTTGGTCAATACACCAAGGCTGAAGAATACCTTCAAAAAGCACTAGTTATCAAGAAAGAAATCGGTGACAAAAACGGCGAAGCATCAGCTTATGGAATTCTAGGAACTGTGTTTAATTCTGTTGGTCAATATACCAAGGCTGAAGAATACCTTCAAAAAGCAATAGTGATCAGGAAAGAAATCGGTGACAAAAAAGGAGAAGCATCAGCTTACGGAAATCTAGGAACTGTGTTTAATTCTGTTGGTCAATATACCAAGGCTAAAGAATACCTTCAAAAAGCACTAGTGATCAGGAAAGAAATCGGTGACAAAGAAGGAGAAGCTGCAGATTACGGAAATCTAGGAACTGTGTTTCTTTCTGTTGGTCAATATACCAAGGCTGAAGAATACCTTCAAAAAGCACTAGTGATCAAGAAAGAAATCGGTGACAAAAAAGGAGAAGCATCAGCTTACGGAAATCTAGGAACTGTGTTTAATTCTGTTGGTCAATATACCAAGGCTGAAGAATACCTTCAAAAAGCACTAGTGATCAGGAAAGAAATCGGTGACAAAGAAGGAGAAGCTGCAGATTACGGAAATCTAGGAACTGTGTTTTTTTCTGTTGGTCAATATACCAAGGCTGAAGAATACCTTCAAAAAGCACTAGTGATCAAGAAAGAAATCGGTGACAAAGCTGGTGTTGGAGCTTCATACTTAAATCTGGGGAGACTTTGTCGAAAACTTCAGCTTAATGCGAAGAGTGAAGAATTTGCTAATAAAGCACTGGAGATAAGTTATGAAATAGGGAACATTGAACTGCAGTTTTACAGCCACTTTGCCATTGCTTTGAACGCGTTAGTGGCAGGAGGAATCACAACTGAACTTCTGCGAAATCTTTATGAGACCATTCAGAAGTGCGAAGAAATGCACGTATTTTTAAGAGTGAAAGATCAATTCAAAATGTCTTTTTTTGATAAGCATGTGTCTCCTTACCTTCTTCTTTGTAAATTGTTGATTGGCAGAGGCAGTTATTATGAAGCTCTGTATGTTGCCGAGCTTGGACGGTCCAGAGCACTGACAGACGTACTGTCAGAAAAGTACTCTGTGGATAAAGGGGTATCAGTCAACCCACAGTCATGGATTGGCATTGAGAACATCATGAACAAAAATGCACTTAGTTCTTGTCTTTATGTTTCCTGTTTCGGTGATAAAATGTTTTTTTGGATACTCACTTCAAACAAAATGATAGATTTTCGACAAAAGACACTTGAAGAAAGTGCAGATAAACTGTTTGGAAATCAGACATTTGGTGGCTCTCTTGATTTACGTCAAGACCAATGCGAAGATCGATCATTGTTTTCGTGTATAAGTTTCCCACCATCATGCAAACCATCTCAGAGTGACAGCTTCCAATCTTTGCGTCTTATAGTAGAAGAGGAAGACGAAAATCACGACTCTAAACCTTTAACCCTTGCTGGTGGTTACAACATGATAGTCGCTCCTGTAGCTGACTTACTCCAAGAATCAGAAATAATTATTGTACCGGATAACTTGTTGTATCCAATTCCTTTTGCTGCTTTAAAGGATGATAATGGAAAGTGTTTATCGGATACTTTCAGGATTCGTATTGTCCCTTCCTTGACGACTCTTAAGCTGATTCAGCTCAGTCCAGTAGACTACCATAGCAAAACCGGTGCACTGATCGTAGGAGAGCCAGAGGTTAATGATGTATACTACCAAGGAAAACGTCTACAGTTAAACTCATTGCCTTGGGCCAGAAAGGAAGCAGAGATGATTGGGCGACTGCTCGGTGTTCAACCGTTGCTTGGAAGGGATGCAACTAAGCAGGCAGTCCTGAAAAGCATGCATTCAGTAAGTCTCATTCACTTCGCTGCTCATGGTTATGCTGAACGTGGAGAAATAGCTCTTTCCCCTATAAGCTCCTGCGGAACTCCAAACGAAGAAGACTACTTATTGACGATGGCTGAAATTTCACAAGTTCGACTAACAGCCAAGCTGGTTGTCCTTAGCTGCTGTCATAGTGCAAGTGGTCAGATAAGGGCTGAGGGAGTTGTTGGAATCGCTCGAGCATTTCTAGAATCGGGTGCACGCGCCGTGTTGGCGGCACTGTGGGCTGTGGAGGACGAAGCTACCATGTGGTTTATGAATCGTTTTTACGAGCACCTTGTTTATGGTGAAAGTGCAAGTGAATCTCTTCACCAGGCTATGAAGTCGATGAGAGAGAATCGCTTTTCTGACGTCATGCAGTGGGCACCCTTTATGCTGATTGGAGATGATGTAGCATTCAAAGGTTTGTATGTCAATTTTAGGTTTTTCTAGCTATTTTTATTCAAATTATGGGAAACTACTGTTCGTGACAACGCAATATTTTGAAAAATAGTGTTAAGGGAGTTATACTAAGTTTTGTTAGTTTCTTTTTTTATTGTCTTTTTCAACCCTGTTCAATGTGAGGCAACTGGAGAGAAGGTCGAATTTTATTTTCCGATTTTCATGGAATGTTTAGTAAAGCATGCTCCGATCTCATTCTAAAATAACTAACTAAAATGAAAATGTAGAAAACGGTAGTTGAGATTCCAAAATTAAAAAACATACGAAAACAATTTGAGTCATAGAGAAGAGAAGGAAGTGTCAAACACACTGTTTCTTGGGGGTGTACCTGATGAAAGACAAAAACGTAGCTTGTTCCAGGCCAGTCTGTTCCAAAGTGAGAAAGCGCGAACAGCAAAATAAACGCCACACCCCTCCTTTTGTCAGATTCACGCGCTCATATTTTTACACGCCTTTTACCGCGTTATCCCTACTATCTGGGAGCCTGGAACAGGCTATAAAGACGCTGCATGTATTTTTTAGTCTCCGATCTTAAAACAGATTCATCCTCAGGGAACCAGAGACAGCTCAGAGGGTATAATTACTTATTGCCGGTGGGCCAGAGAGTAAAAGTAGACGGAAAGGTTCCTTGGGCACTTCATCTAGCCCAAGCAGCTGTAGGAGCATTTAATTTTCCAACTTCCCTTTTATACAGATATTTTTCTGGCAAATGAGCTAACGGCAACTCCCTTGTCGTTTTTGTGTGTTCTTGAAAGGAGGGTTTTTGTCATCAGTCGTCTCTTTTATGATGCTTGTTTCGCCGAGAAGTCGCAAGTTTTAATATACCCCCAAGAAAGTACTTCATTCGATTCAATCTCGTCTTTAATTACCACACGTTTCGCTTTACTTCTCTTCGTAATCGCGATTTTGTACAAGAGGAGATGGCTGATCTTTGGGCAACCATTGCTCGGGCTGCAAGGGAGACCATGGTTGGCTTGATATCAATCTCCTGCTTCAAGATATAATCTAATCAGTATACAAACAGCAAACCAAGAAAATTAAAATAAAGTAAAATATTCTCACTGCATACTTATTGGCCCGTGACGCGGGAATTATAAGTAACTCAATTAAATTCCATCGTGTTGAGACTTCGCGCTGGTGGCATGATGCATTGCGCCCCTTGGTTAGAATTGCTTTTTTGGCAGGCTCTTGGCTAGTTCAACGGGGTTCAGTGGAAGTGACTTAGAAGTTTCGCACCTCCCACCGCTGCTGGTGGCGGTTGACATCGTATACCTTATTATTCGGCATGCCTATTGTCCTGGCAGTCGCTGTTGCGTCCCATAATTTTAGTTGCCCGGGTCGGAACAATACGTATGCAGTGCGAATAGTGCAAAGAATACATACATATCGTTACTTTTTCTATTTGCAGATGCCTTTAATAAGAGCAGTTCGAAAGATGGCGAAGGTGCAACGGAAACAAAGAACTTATAAACTGAGAGGAAACATGTTGTTTAAGTTGAAAACTACTGGCACAGCTGTACATAAATGTATATACCCGGGATCTCAATGAAGTAGTCTTGTCTGAGACCCGCAAAGAGAACAAGTGATAACTGTACTTTTTAAAGCAGGCGGCATTTTGATACGTTAC
The DNA here is from genome assembly GCA_038088405.1 of Porites divaricata. Taxonomy (NCBI): domain Eukaryota; kingdom Metazoa; phylum Cnidaria; class Anthozoa; order Scleractinia; family Poritidae; genus Porites; species Porites divaricata. The sequence continues at coordinate 37,038,690 of JBBMOI010000001.1, read as the reverse complement.
AGGCGATGGTGAAGCATGAGCTGAGCGCGGAGCACAAGGAGAAGGGGGGAGGGGTAGGCAGGACCAGTTAGTCGTCCCTAAAGTGGAGACGTCAAAGTTGTATAGACGACCTTCTGAACCTACGTCTTCTAAATTAGTCAGGACCTCTTCCGTTCTACGTGACTTCTGCTACTTGTTATAATCCTGTGCCTACGCTTGCTTCAAATAACCTCAATCACTTAATACATGTCTTACATGAACACGAGTATAACTTTGGTTTGATAAACTTTGTAAATTAAGGTACTGATTTTGACGAACGTGACGAAATGCCACATAGATACAGTAGATATCTAAGCTAAGAAAAGGGACGCAAGAGTTCTCTGGAATTAAGTGCTCTTTGCGAGGGGCACCCAACGATGGTTTCCTCCTAAATATATTGAAAACACCTTTTAGGCAATCCGGAGTGCTTTTAGATCTCTAGCTAGAAATACATTCTATAATATGCTCGGTTATCTTATGGGTGCTTGAGTCTTTTCGAAATTACAAGGGCTTCCCTATAATTTTGTCGAGAATTTTTCTCATTCCTCTCTCCATCACATTTTTGGATCCGAAAATAGTTTTAGGTTTCCTTTTTTCTACGAAAAACAGCTTAATCTAGGGAGTGAAATGTGAAAAATTAAACTTACTTCAGAAAATCGTAAGGAATTTTTTACATAAGCTTCGAAAATTGTACATGAATGGAACAGTCATCTAGAAATTTTTAGCTGTCCTCGAATAATAGAAAATTCTAGGCAATCTTCTCCGAACAGATGTTTACAGAAAATCGTCGTTGGGTGGGTACCCCAGCTTTGCGTCAATACGATACTTACGGTATTGTTTTTAAGCTGTTTATTATTTGCCTAAGATCATTCATCATCCCAATGTTTCGTTGATTACTGTAGTGACAGTGTTTAGCGGAAAGTTCTAAAACAATTCAGCATGATGGCGAGTCTTAAAGGACACAAACAAAGAAACTGAATAGACATGTTTGTGTCCTCAAGGACTCGCTGTCGTGCTGAATTTTGATATAATTATTGAAAGACCCACATTAGTGACTGATAAGACTTAACAAATCAGGCGATGTACGAAATTTTATTCTCCCGTTTTGAATGGGGAGTTTTCCAATCCTCTGCCCTGCCCTGTCATACCTGCTAGGGATGATCTTTAATGTTTTAAACGCAAAACTGACAGCAATGAATGGGTGGGTGCTCCCTGGAATTTAGAAGTAGGGCTTTATTCCGAGAAGGTCCTCTTACAGCACTATGAACCCGGTTTGTGAAACGCTCTTGAGATGTTTAGAATGTCGGCAAATTCGAAACTCTTTTCGAAGTATGTCATGATTACTGTCATTCTGGTTTCCTTAGAAATGAGCTTGCCTATCAATCATTAAACCGTCTTTGTGTTATTCGTTAGCTCATTTCCATCAAAATTTTACCCCTCTGACTAGAGTTCTCTAATAAATAGGGAAGTTTAGCTGTTTTCTGAGCTAAAGCGCTCATCAAGTAACTTTGTTTAAGAGAAGAGGCTACTTAGTGAACGGGTTAGGGGTGAAACCCAAAGCTTTATTTCAATAGTGTACAAAAGTCGGTTAAAAGGCTTTTTAAATTTAAACCCTCTTCAAATGGTACAGAAGAATTCCACTGGTTGGATGCCCTTACTACCATTGAGGTATGAAAGACTCTTCTTGCCGTAGTAGGTCATAAAACTGACACAGCTGTATTCTTAAGAACGCCAATTGTGCTCCTATTACAGGTTCAGTCATAGGTGTGAATGATTATTATATATCAAAAGCAGCAAAAGACTGCCACGATTTTGAATACACACATCAGTCTCGTTGTATGGCATATCGCTCTACGAGTCTCTCAGATGTCTTGGAAGATCATAGGCGCAAATCCCGTTGGAATCTTCAGAACTGCTTGCTTCTTAGTTTTTCATTATTATAGCATTACTTGAAATAAATCATGTGGCTGAGAAGTCACTTCTAATTTTTAGCAGGAAGTAAACTTTTAATTCCGTATATACTGGACTGATGCTTTCATATATATATTTCAGTTTCCACGAAGGATTTTTCACTTTTACTGTTGGTAACTAAGGTCCGATAAATAGGAAAGTCCCCAGACCATTTACGGGTTGCATCAAGTGAAAAAACTTAGAGGTGAAATAAGCTTTCTATATTGTCACAGTAAAAAAAATCATTTTCATAATGAGGTATGTTTCTGTTCTTGAACTCGTTTTGAAAGCGAGGGTTTTTGGAAGTTGGTAAAGGCCAAGTAAAGGCCTATTAACAACCTGAGTATCAGACCTTTCTGGAGGAAAACGGGAAAAAGAGAAGCGAAAATCTCCTCTCTCGTAGCCCCTTAGAAAAGCCTGATACTCAGACTAGCCTATTGAAGGACCAGTGTATGTGTCATATTTTGCGACTGTCGATATTTTCAATAACGGAACGGTAGTTTAACCCGTCCAATCTTTGTTCAAATGGCCGGCCCTAAAGTTTTAATGTCTACACTTTTAACTCGTACCCAGATCGCACCCTGTCCTTCTAAGGATTTGCCTTTCACAAATTAAAAAGACGGTCAGCAGGTGCGTGAACGCGTCCAGCGATCAAGGAGCGCTTGTTGCGTCTTATTCATGCTTCCGTACTACAAAAGCGCCTGTTGGAACGTCTAAGGAACTGAAAGCGCCCTACACACTGTGTATGCCTCATTCTTTAAGCAAAAACCCGGCATAAGCCACGCCAAGGAACAAGCGCGCTAGATACCGTGTATTTTCATCTTTTTTTAAGAAAAGTTCCGACATAAGTCACGGGAAGAAACAAGCGCGCTGCACACTGTGTATACATCGTTCTTTAAGAAAAGACCCGGCATAAGCCACGCGAAGGAACAAGCGCGCTAGACACTGTGTATGCCTCGTTCTTTAAGCAATTAAAGACTTAGCATAAGCCACACGAAGGAACAAGCGCGCTAGACATGCACTGTGTATACATCGTTCTTTAAGCAAAGTTCCGACAGTTGCATACGAGTTGAGCATCGAGTTACGCTACGAGTTTTTTCGGCCGTTACGTTTGGTAGCGGTCAAAAAATGCTTAATTGGCGACGAATTTGGACCGAATCTCACCATTAACTTCAAAATATTATAAAAAATAGTTCGAAATTTTCGTCTCATTTCGCAAAGACGGGTTTTTCTTTCTGTCAGCCAGGTGTGATTGGAATGCATTTCAGTTCGCAGGCATTTTACCGTCTAAACCATTTGAACTCCTAGATACACCTTGGGGCACTAACTGACAATGATTTTGGCGCTTCCGCCAGTGCCATGAATTAGGGACTTGTGTTTGCTCAGTACTTGGTATTGAGTTTTGCGTGCGAACTTCTAGTTCTATCCGATGCCCAAGTTAGGCTACATATGCTTTGCTATACGCATTTTTCTGGGGATTGTCTTTGTTTTTTGACTTCGAGAATATCGGAGTTAAAACCCAGCCGTGTTCATGAGCTACAAAGTCGCTGGCCTGCAAATCATTGCGATTTTGGTTCTGCGCGCTAAATATTAAAGGCGGGCGAAAGCAGAGAAACTGCGAGGAGATTGGGGCGGCAACAACTTGAAAAACCGCTTCGCCGCTCAGACATGCTCCCGCAAAACCGCCATGCTACTCAAGCTACAAAGTTGCACATCTTGATAATTATACTTGTCCTTTCTTCTCTAAGGGGGTGTTTACATGACACCGGGGTGACCTTTGCGCCGGCGCGAGTTTACTCCGGTTCCCTCTCATGGCTCTATATTTGTTTACATGATGCCACCACAAAATGTCATGCCAGCGCGAGTCACCCCGGCGTGAGTTCACCCCGGTTGTTGTACCTGGGCGAGAATTTCTAATTCACTCCGTTACGAAATCTAGCAACGGTACCATGCATGTAAACGCGAAACGACCACTCGTCTCGGTGTGAAATTGGTCTGCCGGTAGACTAGACTAGCGCATGCGTAATGTTTGCGATTTTGAATCACACTTGTATTTCATCAACGTGAAGTGTACCTTCAAATAACGAGATATGAAATGACCCAGTCATCATGTAAAAGCGATACGAAATCAAAAACTCATCCCGGTATGAAAGTCGCGCCGGTGCGAGTTTTCTCATGTAAACACCCCCTAAGTCAAGCTGAGCGTTTCCCCCTCCGGCACCGAAAGAAACATATCAAAATACTAAATTGTAGACATATTTAAATTCTACAAGCAGAATACTGCAATGCTGCAATCAGCATTGCAGTATTCTGCTTGCAAAATTTAATATGTTTACATTATTATTTTTGCTGATCAGGTCTTTATAGATCCTACTTTCTTCGGCATATTTGTTTTCGGTCCTTTGCAGTCCCTTAATTGTGGTTAATGTTTTCAGCTGACGTCACATGTTTATGCAAATTAGGCTTCCGCCACGTTGGAGCCCATCCAAGGGTTCATATTTTATGCAAATGTAAGCCATTTCTATGTAGGACGGAGCGTTCGCGTGCAATTAATTATAATTTAACTTTTAAATGGATAATTTCAAAGACGAGAATTTGTAGTCGAGGCTGAGCATTATGGCAGAATTGTGGGAAAACAGGCCCATCCTTTGCATGAATTTTTTTTCTTTTGATTTCACTCTGCATATTTTTTTGGAGGGGCATCTTCCCCTGCTCGAATTTTTTCCCTACCCCCAGTATCTTTGAATGGTACGTCTCTAAGTGACCAGCTGCTTCTTTTTTGACGTCACCAGACATACCACGCCCTAATTTGTGTCATTTGAATGAACGCACAAAATCGGCTTTCTTAGAAATACACATTTTGGCTCAAAAGATTTAGCTGCTGTTATGTTCCTTACAGTGAATGTGGTTGAAGTATGAATTTTTGGTTAACCCATTTGCTCGTGGAGATTTTGCCGAAAAATGCGTTTTGAAGCTTGTCGAGTGGTTTTCTGGTAACTGTCATGCTATAAAGAGCTAAAACTTATCACAAACCCGTTTACAGGTCGTACACTTCACGGCCTTCTGATCCAGATGCAAAATATCAGCTTGCGAAGTTCGGGCATGCGGAGAAAGCAAAATTTCGAGACACATCAGTCTTGACTTTTACTTTTCGCTTTCTCTCCTCCCCTCTTTTTTCGCTTTTCTTGCCTCATTTTTTTTCTCTTGCTGGGCATTTAGTAGGCTTCATTTTGGTGGAAAGAGTTCTTAAGAAAGCTTTTAGGATCTTAGGATTAGGTGAAAGGAAAGGTAGGTGGGCAATGGAACAAGATTTTCATGGAGATTTTTGCAGGTCAATCTTACATGGTTTTTTTGCCTTTTTCCCCGGTGTCCTTGACTGAATTGTGCTCATTCTGGTATGGTTTGAAAGATCTCTTCACTCTGCACAAGTTAAAGGAAAAAGTTGTCCTTGACCGTTAAAACTGATGACGTCACGAGGGGTAGAAATGACGTGATCCGAACGGGCGGTTACGGGCGGTTCAGGGGCGATTGGGTTAAATACATCCTTAAAAAATGAGAATGGTAACCGTGTTCCACGAATAACACTTTCAGACTTAACCGTCACGTTTTTTTAAAAATTTTTTTCAAATAAGTATACTTATGTTTCTTGAGAAAAGGACGTTTCTTCGACAGGAGCCCATCAAATGGGCTCCTGTTTTCGATTAATTTTGAACTTATTGAAAAAAATTATCCGTGTTGCTCTCACCAGATTAACAAACATCACATAACTGGCAACATACAACTGGCCTGGCTTGTGTCCTGGTAGACCCAAAAAGTAGCTCCAAAAGCTCCCGAAAACGTTTTTAAGCTGGTGTTTTAGGCCCGGTTCAGACGCCGAACTTTTCATGAGCCGAACCTAATACATTGAATTAAGTACATGAAAAGTTCGGCGTCTGAATCAATTAGGAACGCCTGTTTTAATTTGGAACGGCTCAGCCGTTCTTTTCGCCTAGTCCGGCCGGGAATTTTGCCTTTGGAGCGACTTTGGAACGGCTTTGATTCAGACGCCGAACTTTTCATGTGCCGAACCTAATGCATAAATTATTATAACGTATTTTGTAAGCAGTTTGACTGAAATGAGCATTTTTCGCGTTTTGAACTAAGTTCAGCGGCAATTAAGATCGGCGTCTGAATCAATTCAGCCGGTCTTAATAATTTGGGTCGGCCTTAATTCGAATTAGGTTTGGTTCATGAAAAGTTCGGCGTCTGAACCGGGCCTTAAACTGCGCGCAATTTTTGGGAAAAAAAGCGTGGTTACTAGCATTTTTGCCAAATAATTTAAAGTTTTACTAGCTTCAGTCCAACTTGAAACTTTACCACCAACACGTTATTTCGTATCTATTATTCGTATACAATAAAAGGCCTAAACGCTAGAAAACTTTGCAGATACATTTTAGTTCCTTTCCCTGCCCTGGCGGTTAATGTATCATATATGTCGTTAGCCTGACATGTAGCTGTCAAAGTAGCTTCTGCAAAGCAAGTAACAAACTTTCCGTTCATAAAGTTTTCAAGTACTCACAGAGTCCTCACATCTCTACGGTCATCGCAGATCTCCGCAGCGCAAGCAGTTTGACTTCATAAAATTTTTCCTCCTTCCCTCCCTCATCCCGCTGGAGGGTGGGGCGAAATGATTCAGTCCCAGTAGCCTTTGCACATGTACATGAATATTGCCGCCATTTTGTGATTTTGTTTTGTTCCCGGTGTGCGGGAAAATTCGAAAAACGAACATATAAAACGCGAGAAAGGTCTGTCATGTTTTATTTAATCTGTTCGAAACCAGGATGTCTGTACGAATGCAAACGTTTTACCTCTATCGTCAGAAAAGCTGGAGGAGAAACTGGAAGTTATAATTACTGCAGTGGCTTCCATCAGCTTCCAATGATGCACGCTTTCAGCACGCTTCTTCGAGGTACGCTTAAGTAGAGCTTAAGTTAGATTTAGCTGTACATTCCTTACTGGAAGTCACCGCTTCAATGAATCTTATGCCAGTTGTTTGAAGTGGTGTGTCTAGACCGGTTACGTTGGAAGTACTTTTCTACAAAGTCATGCTCAACTCGCGCGATCACGCCCTATAAACTCCCGAGGTAGCTAAGCTAATCGAACGAAACCGAACCAAAAATCTATCGAACTCAATCGAGCCCAATCGGTTTGTGCACATTGTATATAGTTCTCCCGAATATCTTATTTGCACATACTGTATATGGCTTTTATTAATGTCTTCTTTCTTAACATTCTGTTTTTGTTGTTGTTGTTGTTTCATCTATATATAATTAGTTAATTTATTTATTTATTCTATTTAATATAATTATTTTAGTATTATCAGAAACTCATAAGGGGTTGAAACGTGTAACTCTCATATGTTTGCTTTGTCCGATGCTCGTGATTATTCAATTCCGAAAGTACCATATTTGGAACGAGAAGAAGAGATAACTGAGCAATCAAACTTCGTAAACAAAGTGACGTAATTTTCCTTCAGGTTCCCGCGCCCGCTTAAAAAGATGGCCGAGAAACGACGGGAAAACTCCCGAAAGCCGAGAAAGCTTTCAAAGGTTGAAACCAGGAATATTACCGAAACACTGAGCAGGATATTATTGCCTTACCACCCGGGCCAAACGTAACATTATGAAACCCATTGACGGCCTCGCAACTTCTTGAAGTTGTCACTTCAAAAAGCGATGCCTCGTTGACCCTCTGCAAAGTAAACTGCCCAGTAAACTTATACTGGAAATAGGCTTGTAAAATTCTTATGTTAAAAGTCTAGAACGAACAGTGAAAAATATTTTCGAATAAAATTCATTAGCTGTGTATCGAAAGTGTCCAAAACCTGAACCTGACATCTTCGCAAAAAGTGATGCTTGTAATGAACCTGGTGAGAAGCATTTTAAAAGCTTAAATTAAACTTAGATGTTGTAGTCACGATCGTGTTTTGAGCTAATTTTATGAATGAACAAACTCAAAACAATAGACAGAGAAACCGTTTCTTGAAAATTTTTATTCAAAGTCCAAAAAGTTCATCCTTTAAAGCAATTCGGAAAACACTATCTGGATAAGCACATGGCAAAATTCAACACAAAATCCATCTCAAATCAGGGCACATTTTGTAATTTTTCTTTAGCGCCGAAGAGAAAAATTTATAAAACGTCTATGAAACAGTTAAAAATACATAAATTCCCTTTCAAAAACGTAATTGTCTCGGCCATAGAGTGCAAAATGTACCTGAAAATTCAGCAAAAACTTCGCTGACTTGGTTGCATTTCAAAACAGACCATCGGCTCCGCCGTGAAGAAAACAAGGTTGAATTCCTTGAAGGACGATTTCTTGATGAAAAGCTTCCCTTTCTCCACAAAAAGAAAGCTGAGCATTCTTTTGAACTTTCTCTTTCCATTTTTTGTCCTTTTACAGTGTATTTTTAACCTTGAAATGCAGAACTCTTGTCTTAAAACATCTGCATGGTGATCGCGCAGCAGCCATTTTGTTGAAAATGGATATCCATCACTAAGATTTCCAAATATGGTCAAAATGAATATTCACGAGCATTGAACGCGAGTTACACTTTTCAACCCCTTATGGGTTTCTGGTATTATATAAATACCAATGAAATACCAGGTGAGCTTTCGCGGGAAAACTTGATATCTTCACATGTGAAAATATCACCTTTGCTATGGCTACATAATTTAATCGCACCTTTCACACTGAAAAACTATTAAAGTGAATGGTTTGGTATTTCATTGGTGTTTATATAATAAAAAGAACATTACATGGCCGCTTGGAGATACGAAAGTTCTCTTCTCGTGTTGAAAAAATATTTCACTTGTTCGCTGCGCTCACTCATGAAATATTTTTCAACACTCAAAGAGAAATTTCGTATCTCCGCGTGGCCATGTTGTAATATCCTCTATGTGTCCCCTGTTCTTCACCGCTATTACGGTCTGACACTTAAATAAAGGTATCATCATCATCATCATTGGGTAAACTCTAAATGGAAGGTTTCTAAGTTGCCATTTCACACACAAAAGTTTTCTGGCACCAATCAGAAGGCAGAACGGCAGCGACCATTTGGAACTGGTCTGGTAAGACATTGTCCCCAGGGGCTCTTCTCACCGTTATTTACTTTTCTTTGTGCCATATTTTTGCTCCCGTTTAGACTTTCCCTCGCCCCCACTATCTGCCCCTGGGTCTCCGAGGATGCTTAACTTTGTAATGATCAAATTACGTATGTTTCTCCTGCATTCGTCATTTTATTGAAGTATCTCTTAAACGATTTTACAAAGGCTTGGTCAGACTACCAATGTGGCCTCTGTAGAATAATTTATTATCGCTTTGTGAGATACACCAGCTTCATTAGCCTGAGAAAGCAGCTGTCACATTATTTTGTGACCCTACCACTTGTTTTGTCCACAAAATGATCTCTGAGAAACAGCTGCAGAAATTCCACACTGATGATGCATCACTACCCAGTTCTAGGTGGCAGCACTAAAACAGGGAACCCGGAATCCGGAATCCGGAAATGGAATGATGGAAACAGAAATGGAAACGGAAACGGAATATGGAAACGGAATCTGTGAAGAGTAAAGTCCCTTGAACAACAATGATCAGCTTGTATTACAATTAGTCACATCATGCAAACTCTATAAGCCTAAATTACAACAGAGAAGATGAAAACAGACCTGATTGTGTATAATTATGGAGATGGCAACAGAGACAATCCGTGAAACAAACAGCATCCGTTAAGTACAATCCCCGCCAACAAACTGAACAGTCTTCCCGTTTAGTTCTAGTTAAATGTGAGGAAACATGACATGGTAGACTCTGATGTTCTCTACAAACTTTCTGTTGTTGTTAATCCCGGTGAAGATCAGTTTGATTGCAAGTACCTCATTCTAACTCTTTGAATTTGTGGGCTCGCCAAAATACAGCATCACTCATAAAAATATCCCATGATATTGCACACTTGACCTTCCATCGTTATAGGTGACACATTAAAGAATATATTAAAGGAAGAGCAAACTAAGACAAACTATAACAAAATCTCTTTGGATTATACTTAATTAAGGAATTTGAACTTCTTTATTTTTCTATTATTGATTCCGTTTCCGGATTCCGTGTTTTAGTGCTGCCAGTTCTGGGTAGTGCTGTGGATTGGTTGAAACAAATTTCCCTCACTGCATGACCAATCAGAAAAGCGCTACCCAGATCTGGGTAGTGACTTGTTATCAGTATGGTGTTTGCTTAGCATTATGTGAGCTTAGAAATAAAAAGATAAAATAAAATGTTTGTAGAATATTTTAAAGTTTATGTAACTTTGATTTTGTTTCCTAAATTGAACAGACTATCAATATGAAGCAATCTCTCAATACTCTGGGTCTGGATTCAGTTCCTGTTCAGTGTGTTATACAGTCACATAGCTACTGGGACAACCAGGTAATTTTAAACTACATAATTATATAAAGCTTTACTATAAATAAGAATTAAGTATTTCTTTGGTGCTTTGAACTTTGCTTTATACACTTAGCTATGACTACATCATTGATTCAATGTCAGGGTTGTGAAAAGTAGCCGGCTGCCAGCGAAAATTGCCACCCACTTGGTTAGCTGGCTACTCTGCTTGGCATTTCTTTACGGATGGCTTTTTTTAAAATAAAATATCCCTGGACTGGCTGCTTACTTTGACAACTCAGCCGTCTACTTCAAAACTTTCTGACAACCCTGTAATGTCCCATTGGTGATCTGATTGACTGAATGATGTAATGTCTGACTGATTGATTAATAACAACTGCATCACTAAATGGCGATTGGATTACTGGAGTATGCAGTACACAAAAGGAAACAAAAACAGGCACCCATCACGCTGAAAAAAATTACTATCAATGGAGATATGGCAACACAGAGGGGAGGGAAAAATATAAACGCACCAAGATTGGTGATTGATTACTGACAGTCTGACTGATTCATTGAATGACTGGTTGATCTACTGACAGTCTGACTGATTCACTGAATGACTGGTTGATCTACCGACTGTGCGAGTGATTCACTGACTCACTGATTGGTATGGTGACAGTCTGACTGATTCAATGACTTACTGACTGATTTACTGACAGTCTGAGTGATTCACTGACTAGGTTATTGATGTATTGATTGTCTAATTAACTGACTAGCTGATTGACTTACTGACTGTCTGACTGCTTCACTGAGCAGACTGACTTATTGATTTACTGACAGTTTGAGTGATTCACTGACTGACAGACTGATTTACTGACAGTCTGACTGATTCACCGCAAGCCCTAGGATTTCAAATCCCATGGATGGATATTTTTCAGTTCCATGCTCAGAGATCATGGAAAACCATCGGTTACAATTTTTTGGGTCCATGAAAATTCATGGGAACTCACTTTAATTTCTTCTTATGTACATAAACATGTTATCAACCCTTATTCTACCAATAATGAGATCCCTCCTCATAATCAACATTTACAACAGCTCACTTGGTTGGACAATGTGTTCAACATTTAATTAATTGTTCCTTATGTATAAGCCACCTTGAATGCAAATAAATTATTACTTTTATATTACATGTGGATATAGAAATATGAGGCTCATTTTTCTGTTGGGGTCCAAATTGACCCAGCAACAAAAACAATAACAGTGACAGTGACAACAAAAATAAAAACAAACAGACAAACCCCAATTAGCATCAAAACAAAATACATTTGTGCATCTTTATACTACTGTTGATATTTAAAAAGTGTGTAGTCAAACAACTACAGAAGTATACTCACTTGAAGTGTTCGCTAAAGATAGATTGTCTCTTCATAAAGAGATTCGGCCTCATCATCAGTTTCAACAGTGAAATTGTCACTAAAAGACCACCTTCTAAAAGTTCTTAAACTTTTGGAGTCATGTATTTTTTTTCTCTTGGGACTGGAAGCCATAACAATCGCCGGTGTCAACTGCAAAACATCTTTCACGTGAGTCATCAGTAACGTGCAATGCACAAGTTTTGGGAATGATTCAAGATGGTGGATGGTAGAAAAACAATAACATTTTTTTAAAAGTTTGTATGTAGTATTACACAACCTGAGTCATAAAGAATTGCTCTACTACTTAACAATCGGAGACAGTCGAAAATACTATAATATATATAACAGGATATGTCACTGGGAAACTATTTTTCGGTTCCATTATTGATTTTTAAGATCACAGTAACGACTTGGTACCAGAAACGATCATTACCATGAAATCCTAGGGCTTGTCGCTGACTGGTTGATTGACTTACTGACTGTCTGAGTAATTCACTGATTGATTGATTGATCAAGAGACAATCCAGCTGATTCACTGACTGACTGTTACTGACAGTCTGACTGATTCACTGACTAATTGATTGGTTTACTAACAGTCCCCAGATGACTGATTTACAGTCTGACTGATAGATTTATTGATAGTCTCAGTCTGTTTGATTCACTGACTGGTTGATTGATTTACAGTCTGACAGTCTGACTGATTCACTGACCAACTGATTGGTTTACTAACAGTCTGACTGAGTTTAATACACACTGACTGTTTCATTTACTGATAGTTTCTGACTGATTCACTTACTGGTTGATTGATTTACTGACAGTCTGACTAATTCACTGATTGATTGATTGATTGATTGAGGACCAATCCAACTGATTCACTGACTGAGTGATTCACTGACAGTCTGACTGATTCACTGACTGATTGATTTATTATTGACAGTTTAACTAATTCTCTGACTGACAGACTGATTTACTGACAGTCTGATTGATTCACTGATAGACTGATTTATTTACTGACTGTATGTCTGACTGCTTCAATGACTTATTGATTGATTCATGGATTGTCTGACCAGGGGTTTCAATAAAAATTGAAGTAGCCAGCTGGTTTGAAAAGAGTAACCGACTGTGTAATTTAACAAGGGACTGTTAGTCCCCTTTTACTTAGGTTAAGGGGGTCTGCATGGGAGCATTCTTCCCCAGAGCCCTGAAATGCGATTTTCAGCATTCTGGGGTTCCACTAAATTTGAGGACAAAAGAGCATGTCTTCCATTCAAGAAGATGTAGCTTTCAATTATTTATCAGTCACACAATCAATTCCTACCAGTGATCATCAAATGATGAAAACTAAATTGCGTACTTTTGCACACGTGAACAAATTTTAATTTTAATTTAAATATTCTAATATGTAAACCTATAAAGAAACATGTGAAAAAATGGGAGGATTACCCCAATGCTAGGGTTACCCGAGCAAGAGGGTTTATACCCTAGCACTCAGCCGTTGGTGCTTACTGAAACCCCTGCCTAGAAGACAAAGGAAATTAACAATCAACTTAACCTGAAATTAAATATGATTTGAAGCATATACATGTACTGTACCTGGTGTGTGTTGAGTTATGTGAGTTTGGAAATAAAAACTAATAAATTATTTGATTTTTGTATAATTAGGATGAAAGGTTATTTGAGTTTTATTTTGTTTCCTAGATTGAATGGACCAACTTTTCAGTACCCTAGAATCAGAAGATGCTTCCTGTTGTGTGTTATAGCTAGGAATCCAGGTAATTTTGGAATAACAGTATGTACGGGGTGTATGATATAGCTTTACCATATCCTTTGGTGGTCAAATAATTATTAACAACCCCTTGCCCAACCTCTGTTCAAAGGGTACTTCTATTCAAGGAACACTTTCCTCATTTCTGTGGATGTCTACTGAATAGCCTGTGAGCAAGCTCTCCTATTTGGGCAAGCAAAGCAAGCCTCGCGAGAACGCATGAGTGACCAAGGGGTGAGGAAAGGAGAGCTTGTAATGATCTGTCATAAATTTTCATTTGTACTTTGCCCAGACGAAGGGAAATACCCGATTGGCTGAAAAATGGTGTTGCTGAAAACAAAGTTGATTGATAACAGGCCTAGTTGGCCTGCCTTAAATTTTTGCGGCAAATGTAGAAATATGAGTTTACACAATGCTCGTATCGCCAAAACCGTCATGTTAGCTGTACTTGTGAAAGTGTTGGATTACCGATAGAATAGTGTGAGCTGAGGATAAGTCGGACCAAGTTTTTATTTCTTGTGGAAGGAAAACCAGAACCCTTCATCAGTTGTATTTGTTTGTGTCAAGTGCCTTGTTTGGTTCTGAAAACGGAAAGAGTGAAAGTGCTGCCTTCCTTTCTTCGCCCTGGTTGAATTCCACATGAAAGAAAATTCAAAAATATGTACATGACAACATAGTTAACAAAGAATTAGCAGTTGACCATCGAGAAGGAAGAAACAAAGAGGAGGAAGCAACTGGAGTAAAACATAAGAGAACCGAGTCCAGGAAAACGCTGTTCTCCAATTGCAGAATGGACAATAATTATATAATGTTGGTGACCAGTCTTTGGTTTATTGTTTATTGGTTTATTGGTTTGTTTGCCAGAAAAAGGTACAAAGTAAAGGGAAAAAAAAATTATTTAAGATGTCATGGCGAGGAAGCCCAAGAGAAGCCACCAGGCTTATAAGGAATGGGCTCCCTCAGTAAAAATAATTAGAACAAAATATATCATAATTACAAATTAATGGCAGAGCCAAAGGAAATCTTCTACTAAATACATTAGATAGTTGTACTAATTATAGTTTTAGGCTAAAAAAAGCGAAAGTGGCAAAAAAAAAAACAACACAAAAAAAAAAAAACAGAAAAAGAAAAAAATACTACTAGCTATTTATGATAAGAGGAATGCTTTCAGCTTACAGCAAAAGGAAGCGGTACTTATTGCATTTTGAATTTCAAAACTAAGAGAGTTAAAAAATTTAGGACCTTGGAAACTGATTGAGAACTTTCTTATATTGGTCCTACATTGAGGTAAATAAAAAAGCTCCGAACTTCTAGTGCCATAAGAATGCACCTGACGTGTCACCAAAAACATGTTATTAAGGTGGCTGAACACAGTTTTGCGGGCGGTCAGCGGTAACTCGCGTGACGGCAAGTGTTTTAACTCAGACAAACAAACATGGCGGCGAAAAAGTAATGATAAAAAGAAGACGATTTCTCAAAATCTACTCATTAAAATTTCGTGATATTTGGAGGAATTTTTACTTTTATCGTATTTTAGATAACGAGAACTTTAAAATGGAAGTTGAACAGACGATTTTTGTGACACATTTAATAATTACAGTACAATTATATTATTGATTTTCTAAAAACCCCTCTGTTAAAATTTGATCAAATAAGTTTCAAATGGTTATGATTAATTATAGTAAGCTATGTGCAAGTTTATAGGAAAATCTAATGAGTGAATTTTCTGTAAACTGAGCAAAAGTGAAATTTTAAGGTTGTATTCAATCGTTCATGTTGCCATGGAAACTACGAAAATGTCAAATTTTACCTGTTAATCAAAATCTTTCATCACTATATTTTTCATATGCCAAGTTTCAGCTTGTGAGCTGCGACCCTTCTCTTGCTATAATTTGGCAAATGACATATACTCACAAACTGCCAAAACTGTGTTCAGCCACCTTAAAGCTATAAGGAAGTAAGCCAGATTTGTATTGATACATAAATTTTCCTATTTGAAGTTTGTAGATATCCTCAAAATTCAGAATTTTTAAATTTTTAAATAAGGTGTCACTGTGAGCATCGAAAGCACTCCTTGATATTATTCGTACGACCCGTTTTTGAAGCGTGATTAATCTTCTGAGTTTTGATGGGTAGGTCGATGCCCAGACACTCAAGCAGTAGAATAAGTAAGGGTAGATAAGGCTAAAATAAAGCATCCGTAAGGAGGAATTATTAAGGCAAAAACTTGATTTATATATTATACCTATGGCTTTAGACACTTTCCGAGCAACGTTATGAATATGTGATTTCCATGTTAAGTGTTCATCCAATATTACACCAAGAAAGTTAGCTTCTTTGACACGATCAATCGAATAATTACTAATATTAAAAGCTAGATCAAGTGTTTGCCTGTTTTGTCTCGGTCTGAATATGATAAAATTAGATTTCTTAACATTAATAGAAAGCTTATTTGTATAAAACCAACACGTTATCTTTTTCAATTCTAAGTTTACAACTTCCATAAGATAGGAAGCATCAGTATGCGAATAGAAGATATTTGTGTCATCAGCAAATAGTATCATTTCTAAGACCTTTGACACATTACATAGATCATTTATATATACTAAGAATAACGGGGCCTATGATAGATCCCTGAGGGACTCCGCAAGTGATATCTAATGATGAAAAGTTGTAATCATTATATTGCACAAATTGTTTTCGACAAGAAAGGTAACTTTCAAACCATTGTAAAGCAACACCACGTACTCCATAATGTTCTAATATGTCGAGCAAAATTTCATGATTTACTGTATCAAAGGCCTTAGATAGGTCAATGAATAGGCCTAAAGTTACCCTTTTATTATCAAGTGCATTTGAGATCCTATCATATAATTGGATTAAAGCATGTGCAGTAGAATATTTTTTTCTGAATCCATACTGATTCCGGGAAAGAATATCATATTTATTTAAAAAATTAATAAGGCGATTATAGACGATTCTCTCTAGGAATTTAGAGAAAACTGGTAACACTGATACGGGTCTGTAATTTGTGAACAAAGATTTATCACCAGATTTAAACAATGGAATAACTCGTGCAATTTTCATTTCTTGGGGTACAAGTCCAGAATTAAAAGACAAGTTAATTATATACGTCAATGGTGCGCAGATTAAGTTAAAAGACTCTTTAACAACATTCATTGAGATACTATCATATCCTGGAGCAGTACCGGATCGAAAGCTGCTACAAATCTCAGTGACTTCTTGTTCTGAAGCCGATTGAAGAAAAAATGAATTAATAAAGCCTCCATTCAGAAAAGAACGATGAGATTTGTCAGACGCCGGGATTGATTTAGCTAAGTTAGGCCCAATATTCGTAAAATACTCGCAAAAACGGTTTGCTATATGAGTAGGATTAAATATTTCTTCTTCATTAGATTTGAAGAAGGAAGGCAAGTTGCACTTAATTTTCTCTCTGTTAATAAGATCGTTAAGTAATTTCCAAGTTGATTTTGCATTTGATTTATATTCGTCTAACTTTTTATTGTAGTAGAGACGTTTGGCAACGCGAAGGGAAAGTGTCAATTTGTTTTTATAACTCTTGTAAAGTTTCGCACGGTATGAAGTTGGGTTAGCAAGGAAACGCTTGTATAATAAATTCTTTTTTCTTATTGATTTAAGAAGACCTTTCGTTATCCATGGTTTGCTCAAAGTAACATTCTTTACTTTGACTTTTTTGAGAGGAAAGCAGTCATTGTAAATAGTAGTGTATTTATCGAGAAAACACCGATAAGCGCAATCAGCATCTTTGCATTCAGATAATTCATCCCAATGAACGTATGCAAGCCTATCTTTAAACTTAGCGACATTATTTCCACTTTTGTCACGAAAAGAAAGCCAAGAAGTTTTATTTAAGTTCATGTTTTGATCAACAAGCATTGTGAAAATCGGAAGATGATCAGATATATCACAAAACATTAGCCCGCTAACAGATAAGTTATTTAAATTATTCGTGAAAATATTATCAATTAACGTAGCCGTGTTAGAAGTTATTCTTGTCGGACGTGTGATCAATGGAAAAAACATTCTTGAGTACATAGTTTCTAACAATGCTCCAG
The DNA here is from genome assembly GCA_038088405.1 of Porites divaricata. Taxonomy (NCBI): domain Eukaryota; kingdom Metazoa; phylum Cnidaria; class Anthozoa; order Scleractinia; family Poritidae; genus Porites; species Porites divaricata. Next base: position 37,021,024 of record JBBMOI010000001.1, on the reverse strand, counting down.
TTGAATCGTGACAATGGTGGTTGATTAAGTCTAGATTCCAGTCACCTAAAACATAGCAAATCTTGTTTTCCTTAGAGATAATTGCAAGCAACGAGTCCAGGCTATTCATAAAGTCTTGCAAATTTTGATTTGGTGGCCTGTAAACCACACCCACAATTATATTTTTCTCTTTTGGCCTATTGATTTCCACAAACAAAGACTCAGCACATTTAGTGCAAGAAAAAACTAAGTCAGGTCGACATTTAAAATCAAAATTATCCGCTAAATATAGGCCTACACCTCCACCTGTCCTATCTTTACGCGGATTGTGGACAAAATTATAACCTGTGATATCGGTATGATGCGATGAGTCTCGAAGCCAGGTCTCACTTATACCAATAAAAGAGAACCCCAATTTTAGATTCTTTAGCAAAGTGGTTAAGCTATCCAAATTACGATGAAGGCTACGAATATTAAGATGCAGAAGCGATAAACAATTATTGGCTTCTAATATATTTTTCTGATGCAACATTTCCTTGAAGTTTTCTTCGGTATAATATTCGCAGTCAACTAACTCCGAGAAGAAATTAGCATCAGGATCATTATGGCTACAAAGGCTAAATTTTTTATAGGTTCCAGATAATAAAGGATTAAACCTGAGGCTAGCTAACCTATCGGGATCGTAACGTATAGGTCCATTTAACTGTTCAAACATAGCCAAACGGTGTTGACGTTGCATAGAGGGATGTTTTATTTTTAGTAGGAGTTTGTTTAGCAAATATAGGTATTGCTCTTAACTGCGTTGTTCTGAGTATATTGTAATTATTTAATTTAGGATAAGGTGAATACCATTCGAACATTTCAATTTTTCTTTGAGATTACAGCCACGAGTTATTGCAGGGACAGGGATATGCAAATGAGTCACTCGCTCACTCGTAGTAGACGTTTTCGTAATTAATCGGGTCCGAACTCGAGAGCGCGAAGATCTATCGTTTCCAAAGAAGCACGCGCTCGCCGAAGTTCGGTGGCATCAAATTCCTCGCTGAGAGCGTGCATCGTGCGCTACAGCACGATCAGATAGAGGTCTTACCAAATTTAAGACACGCAGGAATCTTTCAGATTAGTACGATTCAAGAGCCTTTGACTCGTCCAGGCCTTAAACTTGGCGAGAAGATGAGCATTTGCTCTTCTACTCCTTCAACTTCGACGCTGGCTTGATCTCATACCTTGAAGTAATGTAGTGGGTTATGTGTATGAATGAATCTATAATGCATAAATCAAGGCACTTCTTCTTCTTCTTCTTTATAAGGACTCCTTAAGATCACGGGGGAAATGGATGTGATTTTGAGGATTAGCTTTAAAATAACAGCAGAAATCGAGATAAGAAAACACAAGCTTATGTTTTGCGTCCTATTTCGCGGAGGAGTTGTGTCGACTTTGTATCGCATATGTTCTTTCATTGCCATGAAATGTGTTTACATTGTTTTTTACTGTCAGTAACCTGATTTCAATTAGCCTTAAATTTCATCCGATTGCTTCGAGTCGTTTTTTCAATCGGTTAAGTATGGCCACAGGGTCCAGAGGAGATGTGTTTGTCACCCGTCGAAAACTTGATCGCGTTACAGTTTCGTAAGTCGTTTCGTTACACATTCTGTAAACCGCAAACCAAGAGAATGAGGGGTCGCAAGATCATGGCTTGCGGTTATTGATTTGCAAAACGGCGAACAACAAAGTCGATCTGGGTCAGATAAGAAGCGAAGAAATCGTTTACAGTAGATTCATTAAGATTCCATCGGGCTAATTAAACCAGACTGAAGTGACCTCCGAGATCTGAACTTCGATTATACCATTTAGTGGTTTCAGGAGCTAGTGGTGTAATATAAGACCTTCTCTGCGTTGTCCATGTACTATTGATTGACAGTTTTCTCGCCCAGCGCGGTTAATTTTTACCTCGGGAGTCTCTCGATCAATTGGAAATACCGCACTCACAGAATGCGAGTTGAAACGATTTTCGTGGGCCTTCCAAGCAGGCTGGCCTTGAGTAGGCTAGGGTCGGCTTACCACCCTCAGAAACTGTCAGCTGGATAAGATTCATACCTGTCTCATGCATTTTGGAAATCAAAACGCCATTTGAGAAATCAAAAGCGACAAATTTTGGAAATCAAAAGAGTCATTTGAGAACTCAAAAGGAACAAATTTCGGAAATCAAAAGTGTCATTCGAGAAATCATCAAACGCGACAAATTTTGGAGATCAAAAGTGTCATGTGGGAAATCAAACGTGACAAAATCAAACGACCTCATTTTGAAAATCAAACATTTACTGAAAGAATCCACCGGGCAAATTTTGGAGATGAAAAATGCATTTGAGAAATCAAACACGTCAAGTTTTGGAAATCAAACAGGTAGAAAATCAAAATGAAACACTAAAAACCAAAAATATTTTTCTTTTTAATCAAAGAAAAATATCAAAATCAAGGAAAATAAGACAAGAATCAAAATAAGTATATTTTATAGGTGATACTCCTGGAACACGGTACTGTTTACCTAATTGAACAAACCAATATACGCCGTTGATTTACCAAATCGTCTTCGACTGAAAGATTCGCTCTGAATCGACTCCAAAATCTTCTTTAACTGTCTGTCGTTTTTGTGACTACTGCGCGTGACCAAAGAAGTCACCATTGTTATCTAGTGAGTTTTCCTAAAATGAGTAAGTCCCAGGCCAAGCTCCTGGTAATTAACAATAGAATATATCTGTCTGGATTTGTTAAAACGTGGCTAAAAAAATTTCAAGTGGATTTTAACTATCTAACATCTAAGTGGAATAGGAAGCAGTTCAAAGTTACTAGCTGAAGCTAAACAATGACAGCATTATTGCTGGCAATAGACGGTAAAGTTTTCTCGCAGAAGTAACAGGATTTTGCGATGAAATAAACAACATTTGAAAGGTCCAGAAATTGTAATCTTTAAGCCAGTCAAACCGTGAGGCAACAGCTCAGTGTCGGCCGAACACAGATTAAGAATCCACAATCTTTGAGCGCAGAATAGGCTTTCTAAAACAAAATTACCTAAACTAAAGACTCACGAAGCCTTTTTATGCTTGACCCAAAGTATTCTAGTAACACGAGGTCAACCGCACATACCTGAGATTTGTCTGTCAACACTTTCAGAAAATCTCACAATAAACGACTTTGGCGGCAATCACAACACTTCCCAAAACCACTCATAATACTTCCACACTTAACACGGGCGAAACATCGTCAAATTAAATGGAACTTTTTTCGACTCACTGACAATCGATTTATTCAAGATCCCGGATGTACACCAGCAGTTGAAAAGGAGACATAAAGCCCCGCCTTCCACAATGTTATTTAGAATGCGTCGGTCAGTCATCTGATGTAGATGTATCCTAGTTAAGTTGCATCAATGTAATATTTCCAGCAAAATACTTTTATATGTTCTAGGCTGGAACGTTTTAAAATACGAAAATCATTGTGGGGAAATGTATTCCTCTTGTTACATAGACTACTCCAAAGTGATACTACTTCAAAAGAATCCAGGTCCAAATACCTAAATACAGAAATAAAGTTCTACCAAAAACATAAAGATCTGAACAGATAAAAATATAAAGTATAAGAAAGAAATTTTGCAAAACCAAAACGAAAGCGAATGCGACGACGACTGCCGTAGAATGCCACACACCAGCGCGCAAAAACGTAAACAGTCCGAAACTATCCCACGAGCCCCCGCTCGCCTCTAAATCTGACTAATCCGTTCGCATGTCCATCAATCCTCAGAAATTACATTTAGTCGTAACACAGACTTTCTCTCCAAATATCTGTTCTACTTTGTTTTAAACGACGAAAAACGAGGAGAAAAAAAACTTATAATTCCCATAGAAGAGTTCCGCAATACTAACTCGTGCTCTTCCTTGGTTTGTCTTCGTCTCTAATATCTGTCTAGCACACGAGCAAGCTCTCAGGGAAATGGGCGTTGGGGGGAAACCTCCCTGCTCCGCCCCCGAACGCTAATGTCTGATGTCTTCCTAGCCAGTCATCCGTGTAATGATCAAATAGCAAGCAATAACATCAATCGAGAAACTCTCAATTGCAGCAAGAAGAAAACATAACATAGCTCAACGGCCTTATCTAACAAAACGAATGACTACAAAAAAATTCACGACTAGCTTTGAACACAACCGTATTTCTCATTCTTTCAGTCTTTGATCGATTTCGCCCCGCCCCCTAACGTTACTTGTTTAAATAGAGGATGTCTATTCAATTACCCGCGGAAAAAATAAACAAACACTCACGCACATACCAATAAAAGCCAACACCAAAGAGAGTGAATAAGATATAAGAGGAAGGAATGAGTGCGAGGGAGCAAGCTGACTTTGTAAGCCAATCGCGTAAAGCATTCAACCGTTCCCTTTGTCGTTTGGTTTTGAAAAAAAAACAAAAAAAAACGGAACGTTGGGGAGAGTTTCAGGGCGGAAAAACGTAATGAGCATGCGTGAACTTTTTTGCCCAGATCCCCTGGCCGGGTCTGAAAAAATGGCGGGTTTTCAAATATTTTTTTTGCCTAAAAATATAATGTTTCCACTCATAACCTGGAAAGAACAAGCAATTGGTCTTCAAAAGTTGCAAGCTGTGGTTATAACGTACGGTGGCCCATATCTGCAAACACAACAAACAATTCTTGAATACGCATTATCTCACAACATATTTCTAATTATTAAGAAAGCACTTCAAATTATGCACAACACATTCCAAATTCCTCGAAACACATTCCAAATTCTTCAAAACACGTTTTAAATTCACTACAAATTCTGAAATCTTCACAACACATTTCGAAATCCTCGCAACACATTTCGAAATCTTCACAACACATTCGCCCCAGGACACCAAGTGTTGGCAGAGAAAAAGGAACGGCTGCGCAGCTCCTCCTTCTTGGTAAGTACTTCATGTCAAGCCATCATATAGTTGTCCATATATTTTGCCTACATTTGCTTACTTGCGGTGCTTTGCTTACTTGAGGTGCTTTACCTGCTTGAGGTGCTTTGCTTACTTGAGGTGCTTTGCCTGCTTAAGCACAGCACCTCAAGCAAGCAAAGCACCTCAAGCAGGTAAAGCACCTCAAGTAAGCAAAGCACCGCAAGTAAGCAAATGTAGGCAAAATATATGGACAACTATATGATGGCTTGACATGAAGTACTTACCAAGAGGGAGGAGCTGCGCAGCCGTTCCTTTTTCTCTGCCAACACTTGGTGTCCTGGGGCGAATGTGTTGCGAAGATTTCGAAATGTGTTGTGAAGATTTCGAAATGTGTTGCGAGGATTTCGAAATGTGTTGTGAAGATTTCGAAATGTGTTGCGAGGATTTCGAAATGTGTTGTGAAGATTTCAGAATTTGTAGTGAATTTAAAACGTGTTTCGAAGAATTTGGAATGTGTTTCGAGGAATTTGGAATGTGTTGTGCATAATTTGAAGTGCTTTCTTAATAATTAGAAATATGTTGTGAGATAATGCGTATTCAAGAATTGTTTGTTGTGTTTGCAGATATGGGCCACCGTAATAACCTCATCATTACTCAATTTTCTCGAAGAATACCTCATAGTAAAACGGACTTTAACGACATTAATTTCCTTGCGTTGTACTGGAAATGTGCATGCGTAGGTCCTATTTTTTTCAAGATGCATTCACAAAATGTGTTCATATAAGGAAGTTCCTGGATATATAAGGTCCGGAGCTCCACTGTGGACACAAAAACAACATATCTTTGTACAGTGATTTGCCCAAAAAAATTAACGCTTGCCCACGATGTGTTTTAAGTCACTGAACTTTGTCGCACTGTGAGCTGATATTTTAAAACACGCTCGATCGGACACTCGTGGCTTTGTAGATCACTAGAATATAAACAAAATCCTCAATGTAAACGTTATTGCGTTGATATGTGGGTAGAAAAAAGGTCAATCTTTATCTAGTAAAATCTTCCCAAAATTCGGTTTCAAAGCAACTGTAGCTTATTTTTAAACTTGATCGTTTCGCGTACTAAGAGTTAACTATAAATTATGCTTTGTGTTGTCAAGTTGAACATGCATAACACCTGTCAAAAACCTACGTGTAAGTAGGATTTCCTTCAAAGAAAGTTAAAATTACATTGCAAAAACTTCTTGCTGACAATGAAGAAATGATCTTTTTGGACGAAAACAACCTGCCTAAAGATCTTAAAAGCAAAAGATCGTTTCAGTGAGCTTCGCAGCTAAACCATGATTCACCATGTAGCTATTTTTCATAACTCAGTGAATAACTGATCCATGTGAGGGTCTTCATTCGGTGCCTTCATTCAAGCAAATTAAACTCAGCCAATCGTTAGAAAATACAGAAAACTGCACACAAGGGTATTTGTTTTGCTCGCCTCATACAAATCCAGCTCCAGGAATAATTATTGTTTTCGGGCAGAATCAATTGTTTTTTCGCGTTCTCAACTTCACAGCGAGTGAAAAGGAAAATTTGCGTACAGAAAGTTATTTCTAATAAAGAAAAGAAACTTTCACAGTGCACTGGAAAACAAAACTGTGTAATTAAAGTGAAGAAAACTCTGACTGCTATTACTTGAGCAACAGAAAAATGATCGAAGTAGTCTTTTCTTCTCGAGTAAGCCTACTGGCCTTCTATTTCCGAGAAAGTTTTACGGCGCACAAATGGTTCTTTGACTGAAGAGATGGGTAAAGCTGGTTCTGCAATGGGAATAAATCTGGGCATGTGAAAAAGTATTTACTAACAACTGAATACAAGTGGGTTTTTTTTTTTCAGCCCGGCGAAAGACGGCGAAAACAACTCACAAATAAATCGAATGCACAATCAAAATACTCGCCTCTTGGGAAATGTTCAAAACTATTTATTCCTGACTTCAGACTGACGGGATGATCCGTTTTTCCTTTAACATTGGTTGTTTCGAGTCCAAAGTAATTTTCAAGTGACGAAAAACAAAAACCATTCAAAATTATAAGGGCTTTTCGAGAAGCAAACGTTCACACCTTGTGCATTTCATTCAGTCTTAGTCAGTGACTCCGCCAGTGACAAACGAACAGTCACAACAGTCACAGCCCGCCTTGAGCCTGCGATAAGGGATGCGCAGAAGCTTGCGCAGAACGTTTTTCCGCCCTGAAGGGGAGAGTAGGCTAAAGGAACAAAGTGGGGGGGGGGGGGGGGAAGTGGGGGCGAGGAGAGCCGGGGAGAGCCGGGGAGAGAGGGGGAAGAACTTTCCCCAGTGCCTCCTTTCCCACCCTCTGTTGTTGGATGGAGGATGTTACTAAACAGAGTAACGCAGTAACGAGTAACGAGTAACGGAGTAACGAGAAAACGAGTAGCGGGATAAAAATTTAGGAGGTTAAAATAAATCCTAATGAAATAAAAAAACATAAAAATAGTTGTAATATCCTAAAAATGACCTTTACCAATCTCCAAAAAATATGTGCATTCCAAAAAGTGCTTAAAACAACGACGTCAACCCCCCCAACCTACCCCTCCCTCCAGCAAAAGTCGAAGGTATTTTCGTGCCGAAGAAGTCACCTAGCCTGTGTTGCAGCCGGCCCACGTATTCGCAAATATAGTCCGTCTGCGAATTAGTGCACAAAAACTCGTTCTAACATCCTGCAGAGTCGCAAGGACATATGTGAGCGTTCCTGATAGGAGAGTTTCTTGCGGGTTTCTTATGCGCCTCACGATTGGCCTAATTCGTACGTGTGCGCGACGGTTGAGCGCAGGGACATGTCAAAATTCACAGGAGGGAGTTGGCAAGGATCGTTTACAGTAAACAATGAAAGAGCAGTTCTAGCGCCAAAGCAAAGTAGGAAATTATGATATTCACGGCCCAAAAAAAACTACACACATATAGCTATTCAGGTCCAGGCATTTAGGAGAAAACCAAAGAGACTAAGGTTATTTAGCTCCAATAACAAAGCTTAAGGCTTGAACAGAAGTAAAAAAAACTGCATCCGTGATCACATCCTGTCTGAAAACATTTGCCGAAACAATAGTAACTAATTACTCAATATGCATGGAACAGACCAGCTTTATAACATCTAAATGTGAGATTCAAAGCGGCAAAAAATTTTGCTCAGTCAAAGTGTAGAATACTCCATGCACTGCGTAAACTACGCAAAAAGAGAGCAAGAAAAACCTCTATTGTTCAAGCTGACTCTAAGGTCACGTTCCACACTATCACAAGCTCGATCTGACACTTGTCACGAGCTAATAGTCGTGTTTAGCTTGTCAACGCTTATTTCAAATCGGACTAATCGCAAACCGCGTAAGAAACTAGCCAATCAAAAACGCTGACATATGTCCTTGCGACTCTGCGGGATTCGAACACGATATTGTGCACTAATTCGCAGACGCTCCATACAGAAGGTTTAGAGCGTCTGCGACGCTGGCAAAAGTCACCTGGCTACAGCTATTAATTGCAATTGAATATGCCTACTGAGATCCAGCAGATAGAGTAACAAAACGTTCCGTTTATCGTTCACCTTAAAAGGTTATTTCCTGCAGCCCAGGATTAGGAAGACTATTTTAAAAGGACCGAGTTTCTGAACAATTGTCACAAATCATGAATATTTACAACTGAACAAAACTGCATATACTGGTTTCAAGTCACTGTTCATCAGTACCCGGGTAGTAGCATCACCAACATCGACATCTGCATCAGTAACATTGATTTCCGTATGGTTAGTTAGATCCCGCTGTATGCGTTGTGCTTATTGAGATCATGAAGAAAAGAAACAGAAAGTTTGTTTTGTGACGCATTCTTTTTTAGACAGGGTATGGGATTACCCTAAGTTTCAAGGTTTCAGTGTTAACGATTCTGATAACTAATGGATTAATTAAATTTTGTAAGAAGATAAAGCTAAAAGTACTTCTTATGCCAGATGCAGGTCCCTGTTCGTAGTCGCAGAATGGTAAAAACCGTCTGCAAGTGCCCGCACTTCAGCTCCTAATACCGCCAGGTCCAAATATTAGAGATTGATCGTCAAAGCAAGTCTAGAAGACACGACCATTCCTCTCCCGAAGGGATCATAAGTGGGAACGAGGGCTCTTCTACGATTTCAAAATACTATTAGTTGTTGCCATCTTAGCTCAGGCGTTTCATATAACACACCAATACTTTTTTTAAGTTTGCAACGTTCGGGGAGCGTTGCGTGACAACACTAAAAACGGCTGTGTAGCAGACTACCGCAAACGTGACAACAAGAGGAAAAGTCCCTGACAGAATTCAGCGCTGACAGGGGCGTATAGTAGCTACCTTTAAGCCATTAAGCCCGGTCTTAACAAATTAAAATTTGGTCCAAGATGAGTTCATGAATTGCAAGTTATCAGGGAGTGAAATTGCAACTATTACAGGTACCAATGTCTGTGACGATTGCGCAAAATTACACATATTTCACAAGGAAACTCTGTCGCTGGCGAATGCCATTTTGGTTTTCCTAGTAGATATGTAGGGGTTCTCTTTGCTTACTTTTGATTACCTGCTAGAATCATTTGGTTTCAAAACTTTTAAATTTGGAGGATCTCAACTCCAAAATAACATCTAGTATTAAAACCGGCCGTTTACTCCTTGTTTGTTCTGTTTCTTCTTGTTTGGTTTCGTTTTTTTTTTTTTTTTCTCGGGGACCGGACGCAGGACTTATTCGACTTAATGGAATTGACTTTCAAATATCAAGTAGCCAAGTGAATCCTTCAAAAAAAGAGTTAATTTCATGCCCTGGCAGTAACTATGCTTCGCGTGCATTGTGCATTGATTGATGTTAAACGCAAATTCAAGCTAACCAATGCATTTGAATGTTTCTTTACTTTACTTTACTTTAATTGAAAATCGATCTAAAAACTAGTCTCGCTCTGCAATTCTATTTTGCCGCCAATATTCAGACTTCAGAGTCTTTGCATCGGGAGGTTATTTTGAAACATTTATGATTCCTTTTAAACCGGTAGAAACGTTTACTATAATTAAGGGCCAGTCTCTGTAAGATCCTCATATCGACTTTTGCCCACAAAATAGATTTCGCTCATAATTTTTCTGTAGACTTCTTTTAATAAGTATATAACAAATATGAAACTAGATTGGAAAAATTCGCTTCTGTAAATTTTTTTTAACGACTTTTCTTTCGGCACAACATGAGGTCCTGAGATGCTTGTGAAATATGCAAATTTTGTCAAACTTCAACCTATTGTTCCGGATAAAAGAGTGCGACCCAAAGCTTCCAATTTACTGGTTACTTTAATTGAGCCTTTATCTTTAAAATAATACAGGTCAGAATCATCGACACCTTTTCCTTTAGAAAATCTGAGGAAACACACTTAGCCCGTTTGACCCATTTAGCGAAACATGCGATTTTTGCCAAATTCAGTGGATTAAATCTCAAAAGTGGCTCACACTTACTGGCTCTCCTGCATATCACTGTGTAGTTCAATCCTTCAGCTACCGAATCGTGTTCAAAGGTTTGGCGACCATTCAGTTTCGGTCGAGCAGTGAGTGACGAAACTTGCCTTACTTGGCCATTTCGCGGACGTTTTGCCATCGTGAGGTTCAGAACGATTGTCAGAATAGAAAGCGAGAAATCGGGTAAATGCCACTCGAAAATTGTCCATTCCTAAAGACTGCATACTTTAAATCATTGTTTTCCATGTGGCTATGGTTCTAACCCAACGAAGATGGGGGAGAAGGCGGTGAACGTGAGCTTTGTAATAACTGTCCGCCATGGTTTTTGTAGTGTTTGGGAACGAGAGGAATCCGGAATCCGGAATTCCCCTAGGCACTAGGGGAATTCCCTATCCAAACTGTTGCTGCTGTTGAAAGATGTCTCAATTTAAACTATGATTTTACTTCTCATTAACCCTTTCGCTCCTGGAGATTTTGCCGAAAAACACGTTTTCAAGCTAGTCGAGTGGTTTTCTGGTCACTGTCAGGCTATAAAGAGCTAAAACTTACCACAAACCCTTTCACCGGTCGTACACTTGACGGCCTTCTGATCCAAGAGCAAAATATCAGCTTGCGAAGTTCGGGCATGCGCAGAAACCAAAATTTCGACAGTTTTTGGGTTTAAAAGTGACACAGCAGTCTTGGCTTTTACTTTTCCCTTTCTCTCCTCCCATCTTTTTTCGCCTATCTTGCTCATTTTTTTTTCTCTTCCTGGGCATTTAGTAGGCTTCATTTTAATGGAAAGAGTTTTTAGGAAAGCTTTTAGAATCTTAGGATTAGGTGAAGGCAAAGGTAGGTGGGTAATGGCACAAGATTTTCATGGCGATTTACAGGTCAATCTTGCATGGTTTTTGCCGTTTTCTCCGTTTTTTCACGTCATGCAAAAATCTAAAACTTTCTTAGTGGCCTGGCTATTCTCGCATGAAGTTCATTCGGTGATACAACTCTGAAATGTTCAATGTTCGAACACTGGAAAATTTTGCAAGAGGGCTGGGTAAATGTCCTTGACACCCTTTATGACTTATTCTTGATACTTAATAATCTTCTTTGTAAGGGTGAGAGCATAAATAAATACAACACGTTTTCACAGCTACGATAAATAGAATCTACCACACGGTTCGATTAAAGAGGGTTTCTTTAACTGAGCAGTTTATGATCTGCTTAATAAATAAGTGCAGATGTCTATTTCTTACAAAAAGCAAATAAAACAGAGTTTTCACAATTGCAATGAAATAAAATACAATTTAGATGTTCTAACATAACATAAAATGTTATGTTATGTCATGTTAGAACATTAAGCCTGGGAGATAGTCAGGCTCTTCATTTGCTTTTAATGCATTCACAGAATGTTAATTGAATTACTACAGCACAAATAAACCTTAGACATGAAAAAATGCAAATAAGCTTTTACATCAACCAGTTCCATTTATGAAATAATTCTATGTTCTTAGAAACAGTCTGTTTTTTTTTTTTTTATTCTGTACACTTTTCTTCACTTGGTTTCTTTTATTTGTATATATTTATTTTAGGAATGTCAGGTAAATTGTTTTAAAGCCTGTGGAATAGTCACTTTGTAGTAAACATTGGGTGACACGCGACTCCTCAGGCTACTTTACGTAGAAAACGAAGCAAAGTTTGAATCTTCCTTACACTTAATTTATCTTTTTTCCCCATTTATTTATGTCCAACGACTTCTTTAATAAGAAAAGGACAGGGGTAAAAACAGAACAATTGAAGATACTTACTTGACTTCACATGAACAAGGGTAACAAAAATCTCGCGGATTTCTTGAATGCGCTATTTGCCAGTTAATTGTTTATTTACAGTGAGGGGCAATCTTTTTTCCTTCATGGCCAGGATAAGGATACAGACAGTTTTACCCGGCCGCCAGTATAACTATACCGAGACTGTGCTTTCAGACAAGGCAAACCACCATCTTTTCTACTTATTAGGTGAAAGGTTACAGCTTCTTAGAGGGTTCTTTACTTGGACAACGCACTTATTTAGAGGAAAAAAAATTGTCTTAACCGCGCGAGGAAGCACAAGCAATATTTGCCATTCCGGTTAAGGAACACTTCGCAGGTGCATGTGCCATTTTGGTTGTTTGCCAGTAGCGTAAACTGCGATTTAGGTGGTCAGTGGGCTGTGGACCGCTTTGAACTAAGTTTGTAATCTAAGCGGGGCAGCTGTGACGTGCTAAGTATCGCAACTTTCAACCCTCGGTTTCAGACGAAACTGTCGAAACTGGATGACCGCTAAATATCTGAGAATGATTCAGTAGCTGAAGAATGGAACTATACATAGGTGTTTGCTGTTTTGACAACTTATTTTCTATAACTATTATTTTATGTAACAGCTGAGGACACGTTTGAATAGCAGCAAAAAGCTAAGCTCGATAGGTTCCTTAATGCCTTGATCAGCCAAGGTTTCTGAGACATTATGTTCAATATCCTGTTAAGTTAAAGATGAAATAATTATTGTAATGCGAATTGAGCTTCGGTTAACGACAAAAAAAAGCTATAAAATTGTACAGTACTGCTCCAACAGGTGACATTTGAAAGGGTTACGAATTCCGCATTCCGCATTCCTGATTCCAGATTCGGCAGCACTAAAACATGGAATCCGAAATTCGGAAACGGAATACGGAATACGGAATCAAATATCAATAATAGAAAATTAAAGAATTTCACATCGCATAATTTAGTACAATCCAAAGAGAATTGTTTTAGTATATATTCTTGTTAATGTGTCTTGATAAGGGTTTGCCGTAGTGTGGGTTGTAGCACTGCAAGGCCGATGAAAGTAATTTTACGATTAATTTTTATTCACGAGTCTATGGGTTCGATAATACGGTTAAATATTGCCTTTGTAGATAAATGTCAAGAATAGTAGTAGTTGGCCTCAGACTACACCACGTGATTGTCCCCGACTGAATGCTCAACACATGACCGACCGCCTGACCAACCCGTGACATGACTACAGTTCCGGTGTTTTAGCAATAAGTTCAACTTTTTCGCCAAGCTGAATGCTGATGGCATTCTGGTGTACCAGTAATTGAGTTGAACTTGGCTTATTAAACATGGTGCATTGTTTTGATGTGATCAGTTGCGGAATCAAGCAAATGCATGCACAATTCTCTGTTCTCTTTTGACTCCACAATGCCATGGTTCTCTTGACTAAGTCGTCTTGATAAATAAAGCTGAACGCTGTTGAAAACAACCCAGAAAAGACATTCGGGAAAAACTTGACGGCGACGCCTTTCAGTTATATAAACGACGCCTCTGTCAATCTAAACGAAGTCTGTCTCCATATAACTTACCCTTTTCTTAAGGAACTAGTTTTTGCCATTGCCGTTTTTCTCCTCGCTTTGCTGTCCCATTGCCGGAAGTGGTATCAAGAGTTTTTTCACCGGAATCGACTCCTCTAGTGATACAGCAGTCTCCTCTACTCAGCTAATTTATTCATTTATGTCTTTTTTTTTTTACCTGTTTAGTTATTTTATTGTCATTGCTAACATTTTTTTTCTTCAAATCGATCGCTTGGAACCTTCTTTCACGGATTCCGTATTCCGTTTCAGTAGTTATAAGAGGATGCTATCCCATTCAATTTCACCCCTGATTATTTTCTGTCATTTCCTGATTAACCCTGTCACGAAACCACTTAGTCCCAAAATGACAGAAAATAATCAGAGTTTTTTTTCAATTTTGCCCGATATTCTGCTTCAAAATCCAAAAATATTCTGATTCACATCTGTCAACAGAGGCGGAGGTTGTGGGTTAATGACAACAGTAATCGCTCGCCACTTCGTGGCTCGCGGAAATGACAGAAAATAATCAGGGGTGAAATTGCATGGGATAGCATCCTCTTATAACTACTTCCTGGGGGAAGTGAGAAAGAGAATCTTGAAAAACATTATTACAAAATATATTTGAGAAAGATTAATTTTATATATATAAAAAAGTTTTATTTGAAAATATTTTGTAGAAATGTTTATCGGATTCTGGATTGAAAGTTATAAGAGTAAGACAACTTCACAAATGAATTACAGAAATGAAATGTATTTTATTGTAAAAATGTTAAAATTCTGAAGAGAAAATCTGTAGTTTTTGATTGGTTGCGAAGAAAACATATGACTGTCACTCATTTCGCTAAAAATAATAAATCACGTCAATACATTTAAGTGTTAGCATAATGTAATTTCATCTTCAAGCGAATGCTGTCTGCTCGTACTTGTATTTGGCGTTGCTTCATTTAAACGTTTGATTCTTTTTCTTGTCTTAAAAGCAAGTTGTTGCATTGTTTTTTTATGGTGTTGAAATGTTTGATCATTTATCTTCTCTTGAAAGGAGCGTCTTGACTTTTCATGTTTTATCGCCAAACGACATTGTTGAATAACTTCGTCCATCACAACAAGCTCTTCTTCATACTCCTTGAGGTTGGCTTCGTTAAGACCGGCAAAAAAATCCTCAACATTTATGGTAATAGTCGGCTTCAAATTTTCTAATGTGTACTCCTTGCAGTCTGTTATTTTCTCACAAGAAGCTTTATATTGTGAATCCAGTTGAGTCAAAGTGTAAGGCATCTTTATCTTGCAACAGAAATTACATTCACAAATGTTAAAATGGCCTTAAAATAAAAGTCACACAATTATAAGGAGAAAAATGTGAAGTCTCTGATTGGTTGAAAAAAACGTATGACTGTCTCATGACAGCAAACAATAGCTAAGTAGTTAAGACTCATATCCTGTTTATCAGACATGTCTAGACTTGTTCTAGTGGGGGATTTCCCCTCAAAAATAATCCAACCAAATAATAAAATGGAGCAATTTTACAACTTTTTAAAAGAATTTGCTAAAGACAACGATATGACAATAGAAACTGGATGGAAGGAGAAAAACAGAAGATCTGAAATGTTGGAAGCATTTGAACTCATAAGTAAATCAGGAGATCCGCGAAAGAAGGTAATAGCGATCCAAGTAGAAACTAACTATAAACTTTTGGATGATTTAATGAATAAAATGGAGGAGATTCCTCATTATGATGATTTTGGTAAAAGTTTTGTTAGAGGAGTTTATGACAGAATGTGGTGTGCTTTAGATACATTTAAGAGATGTTTAACAGGATCATTACTTGCTCTTGCAAAAGATGAAAAAATAGAAGATTTTTACTTGAAGATATTGTGCAAAGGAAAAGAAGATTATGAAGAACAAAAAAAAATAATTGATGAAGAATGTTGATTTAAAGAATTATTTTTTTTACTATAATAAATGCAATTGACAAGCTACGATCGTCTTACTCCAGAAAATATCGTTTTTAATGAAGCAAAAGAATTCAAAGTAAAGGATAGCAAAATCAAATACAAACGTATACCAATAGAAGTGAAATACCCAAATGGAAAGAAAGGAGCTTTGGTAATTGAAACTCCTCTTCTTTTTTCTTTTGGAGTAAGTGAAAAGAAAAATCAAGAAACAGGAAAGTTAGTAGGATACAGTATTCCAGTTTGTCTCTGGGGAAAAGATAGTGAACCAAATGAAACGGAAAAAGCATTTTTTGATACTTTGACTAATATAAGAGAATTATGTTGCAAACATCTTGAAAGTGAATATGGAGCTGATATGGCATCGACTCTGTCTTCTTTATTCTATTACAAACAGGTTGAATATACTAATAATAAAGGGAAAAAGAAAACACGACCAGATGAGTCGTCTGCTCCAGTTCTTTACGCAAAACTTATTTACTCCGAAAAGTCAAAAAAAATACTTTCTTTGTTTAACACCAAAGGTAAGAAAGCTTTGAATCCTCTTAAATATGTTGATCAGTATTGTAATGTTAAAATGGCTTTGATAATAGAAGGAATATTTTTGAGCAAGACTGTTACATCTATTCAAATAAAAGTACATGAGTGTTATGTTAAACCATTGAAACCTCGAGAATCTTTACTAACAATAAAAGAGGATGAAGAAGGAGATAGTGATAGTGAGGTTGATGAGAAACTTGAAAATTTTCATATCTCAGATTTAGAAATTTCAGATGTGGAGGAATAAACTGATTGGATTTTTAATACAATTTTGTATTAAAAATTAACCAAATCCTTGAAACTGATCCATGAGTTAAACTTATAAGGGTATCCACTCCATTTCACTAATGCTATTTTTTTCTTGTTATCTCGTCTGATAACTTTTTCTATTCTAAAAGTTTGCTGTTTTGCTTTTTGTAATTCTTGTTCGTAAAAAGAACCCCTGATTGATTCTCCCATCAAGTCAACAATAGAATAAGTAACAGGCTTTGTTGGGTTAACTTTATCAATCACAAATATTTCCTCTGTCCAGTTTGGTGTGTAACCTTTATCAAATACCTTTCTCTTATACTTTGAAATTCTAACATGATCTCCAATCTTAAACTTTGGTTTGCCAGGTTTCAAGTAAATCAAATCACCATACAAATTCAACCAAACTTTTTTCTCATTCTTCTTTTTACTAGCTTCAACAGGAGTCATTTTAATACTAGAATGTCTCGTATTATTGTAATCATTAACTAACTTATCCAATTTATCAAAGAAGACAGTGTTGTTATTAACAGTAAACATTTTCCACATTCTGTTTTTCATTGTCCTGTTCCATCTCTCAACAACACTAGATTTTTCTTCATTTTCAGTGTGATATAGTTTAATATCTTCGCTTTTCAAAAAATCTTTGGAATGTTTGCTTATAAACTCAGAACCTTTATCTGTCCATAACATCTTTGGTTTACGGCCACTTTCAAAAATATCATCAAATGCTTTACTAACAGTTTCAGTTTTCTTGTCTTTCAATCCTTTTATCCAACCATACTTGCTAAACACATCAATGACCATCAGCAAATATTTAATCCCTTTGTTCCACTTACTGAACTTTTGCATTTCAACCAAATCAGCAGCCCAGATTTCATCAATTCCATTTGAGATGACTGATCTCTTTTGAAAGTTTCTTGTGATTGGTTTGTGAAGTTCGTCGGCAAGTTGTTGAGACCAATCACTACTCAACGCCGACGCGCGTTTTTTTGAAGTCCAAGTCCAAGTTTTTGTTTTGTGTTAATCATTGTTCTAGCCAAAGTATGTCCCCATTGTCTCTGGTTTCGAGGAATTGCATCCAGGGCTTTTATCATTTTCCTATCAGCTTCATTTTTACATTTCACTTGTTCGTTTGTTGGTTTGTTTCCACAGACAGAGTAATCAACATCGTGTTGCATACTTACAGCATCTGTTCGTCCAGTTGGTTGTTCAAAAATTTCCAATATCTCACCAGTCTGAGGATCATATCTCAATTGAGATTCCAGTGGATTACCGGGGCCAGTATACTTATGACCAGGAAGTGTAAATCCTTTACGTGGTGCGACTTTAAGAATGGCTTTATGAATATCAACTCCACTTCCAAAACTTGTCAGAGGATTATTTTCCCAGAAGTGATCATCAATAATAATCTGATATTTGGTTCTTAATAACTGAGGCCATGTATCAGGATTAGATGAAATGATATTATTCATATCTGCCAGAGCTTCTGGATTGTTCTCAAAAAATCTTGACTTTTTCATTCTTCTAGAAGGTTTTTCAAATTTAAAAAATAATTCAGGATTAGAACCTTTTTTTATTATTCCCATCTTGGCTTCTTCAGCTGCTGTTGGTCGTCTCCAGAATTTACCAGAAGTCACACCATGATCCGATCCAAAAGCTGATTTCATGATATCACCAGATTTATATCGATCATAAACTGGTTTCAAAGATGGAATCAATTCTTGCGTAGTTGACATTGCAATTTCTGGTGCTTTTTTTACAACAGTCATTGGATCAATTCCAGCTCCATCCAAATCGCGTCTGTTGGTTTTATATCTTTTTTTGGGTCTAACTTTGGTAGAAAGTTGATCCAATGCTGAACCAACAGAATCTTGAATAAAAGGAGTCAATTTATTGATCCCATAATTTACAGCCTTTTTTTGCAAATTTTTATTTCTCATAAGTTCACTTGCTCCATACCGACCCATTTCGACTGTTTTACGTCCCATCCAAGGAAGAGCATGTTCAACAAATGCATCTGTTGCTGTTCCAACAACAGTGTCAAATACATCTCCTCCAGTTTGTTTGCCCGCCTTCTCAGACGGGCTTATTAGTTTTTTGTCTTCTTCTTAGTTTTTCTTTTCTTTCCCCCAGTTCCAGTTTGGGTGGTTGTTCCCATTTTAACATATCTTACTTTTTTGATTCCACAAACAGCACAATGACAAAAGTATTGAGTTCTTCCTCTTTTATCAGTTTGATAACCACTTGGTTCAGTGCAAGGAGTTACTCTTTTATCTTTAATGCAATATGATTCTTTCATTTTAGTATAAGGTTTAGATAAAATGACAGAGAGGGTAGATTTTGTAAAAAGTGAGATCGTGAGGATTTATAATAAATTAAATGATACTTATGTATTTGTAGATAACAAAAACAACAATGGAGTAACAAGATTGGATAATGATACTCGATTTTTTAAAATAAATGCTTTGTTAATGGAGTTAACTAATATCTCTAATAATCTTAAGCAAGTAGCAAGAGGAGTTAGTATAAACTAAATATAAAAAATGGAAGCTAAATTCTTTTCCGAAATAGAGAAAAAAATGGAGGTTGGTACAATCAAAGAATTTGAGAAAGAAGTAAGGACAAAAATAATTAATGAGTTAGAGGTTCTCAGGAATAAAAATGAAGATCTTTCACGAATTTTAATGGTTGGTGAAAGTGAGATGTGGGGAAAAATAAGAAGAGGCGAATATTCTTGGTTGAAAATAAAGTCTGATAAAAAAAAGAAGAGACTTTTTAGACTTATTGATATTTACACAAAATTTGAATCCATAGTTGAAAGTGTAAAGGAATTGGAAAAGAAAGTAGAGAATGTTAAAAAGTTAAAGGATTTACCTGTGGAAGCAGATTAAATCTAAATTTGATAAATATTATTACAAAATATATTTAGAAAAGATTAATTTTATATATATAAAAAAGTTTTATTTAAAAATATTTTGTAATAATATTTATCTTTATATCAGATTAGATATAATATTATATCTAATCTTTATCTATTCTTTTAAAGTAAGCTTTTATAAAATCACTGTTGTCATTATCAAAATGGGGATTATGAATGATATCAAGAATACTTTTTCCATTTTGTCTTTCTAACAAATAGTAAAGACACCAATATCCACAGAGAACAGTATTTCGATTTTGTATTTCATCCATCGAATAAACAATATGCTCTCCAGAAGTTCTGAAATAATTTAAAGCCTCATTTGGCATTATCAAACCAAATGGATCAAAATATTCAACCATTGAATTCAAGTTTCTGTAACAAACCCAATGAGTACCAGGGCCTTTAAAAGTATCAAGATTGATTATTCCACATTCTTTTTTTATACTTTCTGGCAATCGATCTCGACTGTAAACTCCTCTGAAATACTTGATGCCAAGTTGTTTCACCCATTCTAACAAGTCAAAGTTTGAAAGGGGTTTAATTACAAAATGGCTCCTAGTACTGGAATTGAGTTGAAGGGGCTGTTTTTTCCCAACAGCAGACCTTTGCCTTTGGAGTTTTTTTTTGCCTTTTTTTTTATTCCCATTCCTGTTGGATTTTCCCAAGTTCCAATAAAGGGGGGTGGATAGTGACCTTCTCCTTTTGATGGAGGTACATAAACATTTCTCGTATTACTAGATGATCCCCTGTCAACCTGAAGACCAGATCCAAACAACTTTGAAGCCAGACTAATCGCTGCTGGTATTCCAATCGCTGCAAGTGTTCCAAGGAATCCTCCTTCTATCTGTTGTCGAGTTGGTCTGATAACAAGTCGTCCTCCCGACTGGAAAACTTTGTTAATTAGATCTATTTGTGCTTGGGTAAACTCATTAGCAAAAGGAGGGAGAAATGGTAAATACTTTTTGGGGATTACAATACCTTTTCCAAGAAGTTTTTTTATTCCAAGGTCACCAAGTGCAGTTGCAGCTCCTTTAGCAATTTCAGGTGCAATTTTTGAAATTCCCTTTACTGCAAAGGGAACAAGTTTTGAACCAAGTTTTATCAGACTTGAGAATAAATTTCCTCCATGTTTTACTGAATGTGAGATCTGTGTTTGACTTATTTTTATATCAGATCCTTTTTCATTTGCAAGTGATTTTTTTATTTTTGCAATCTGTCTTTCAGTTAACATTAATTCGTCAGGTCCTTTGAGATTAGAATGTTTTAATCGAAGTGTTAGAGGTGTTTTATTTTTAATTGCTTTTAATAGTTTTGATTTTTGTCCGTCTGAAAGTTTTACTCCATATTCAATATAAGTTGTCATTTTATATATTACGTTATATTAAATTTTCTTAAGCTCTAAGAAGTAGTTTTCCACTTTGTTGTTCTATTTCTGCTTCTCTTTCATGAAGAACAAGAGCGTAAATATTATAATTTGCAGCAGTCGCTCCAGATAACTCATAATGAAAAGCCAGTTTAGTAACTCCATCTTTTATGTCTAATTTCTGCTTTGTCAAATCAAAATACACAAATGGGAAAATATTCTCAAAATTTTGTCTATTAAGGAGTGTTCCACCTTGAAAATCATTGTTGGCAAAAACATAAGACATTACATCTCTAAAAACTCTTGAGGGATCTTCTGAAGGTTTGTAGTGAATATCAGGGTATTCATTTCCATTTCCAACTTCAAGATAGCATCTATCGAGAGTTCGGGGATCTGTGGAAACGCTGAAAGTATTGTATAAAAATGGATTTGCTGTTTGTGATTCAATATTTGGAGTATTGATAAAGAAAACAAATACATGTCTTGGTTTTGAAATTCCGTTTGTAATTCTAAAATTACCAACTCTTTGGTTATTAGCTCGGTTAGGTTGAATAACTTCATTGAGATAAGTCCATTTGTATGGTTTGAGATACTCACTAATATAAATCTTATTTCCCTCTGAATTGAATATTAATCGAGGCACAAACAGTTGAAGACGGGTGATGACTACTCGACAACGATTTCCCCCAGTCCTCCATATAAGATTATCATCTTTTTCAGTCTCAAAGTTTATTTCGATTTTAGTGTTTGGAAGTAATTTATCTTCAAGTGCCTCAAAGAATGAATATCTATTGAGAGGAATTTCACAGCATACTGTGCTTGAAGTTCCAAGCAGAGCTTTTCGTTTTGCAAATCCTGAATTATATGATGCAGGAGTGTTATCTATCATAAGACCTTCTTCATCTGCACCATTAGCTGCATTTCGTCGATGAGAAACATTTCTTCTTGTAAATCTATTTTTATTAGCACTTGTGGATGTATCAAGAAAATAAAATTCATTTGTTGCCACACTATCAGCATAAGATTTATTATACTCAAGCAAATTTTTTATATTTACACTATGATTGGCGTAATTACACTGATAAAGTTCCTTTCCATTTGCCAGCACAGATAATCTTGAAATAAAAGAATTAGAACCATTTACTATTCCCATTTGGTCAGCTTCGTAAGCAGTAATTTGCGCTCTATTAGCAACAAGAATACTATCATCATTTACATTAGCACCAATAACAAAATCAGTTCCATCATGTTGCTCAACTTTAAAGTCCAGTGCTATTCTAGCATTATACCAATCAAATGGAGTGACTTCACCTGTATTGTCGGCAGTAAATTTAAGATTATTTCTAACTTGAACGGTGTTGTTTGCTGGGGCAATATTAATAGGGTTTTCAAGGTCAAAAACAACATCTTCATATCTTTCAAGATATTTTGGGTTTCTAAAAGACTTCATTTTAATAATTAGATTATATTATTTTTTCTTTCCAGATCCAGACATAATTTGAAGTACTCTATTATTGATTTCTTGCTGTGTCATTTTACGAGAAGGAGGATTTTTACCAGAAAGCATTTTTACTATTTTGTCACCGGCCTTTTTAGTTGCAGTGGGGGTTGGTTTGGGTGGTGGAGTAAATGTTACCTTTTTTTTGGTTGGTTTTTTACCAAGAAAAGATTTTACTGTATCCATTATTCCTTCTCCATATATATGTTTTCTTGAAAACTTTCCTGTATCAGGATCATATTTTTTTTTAAACTCTGATTGTCGCATCATTTTATTTATATAATTATACAACATTGCTATCTTCGGTATGGCGAAGCAACAGTGTCATAAACCAATCAATACCATTCAAGTCAATAGGTTGACCGAGTGAATCATTTACTGTTATTGTCATTTCAGAGATAGTATTAGAACTGACAGGACAGTACAGTGTCCTCTTTGGTTCGAAAGTAAAAGGATAACTTCTTGTCAAATTATCCGTTGGTATAACTGCTATCGTGTTTGTATTAACACCATTTACAACGGAGTCTTTTATAGCACTTACATTAATGTTAAGGGAGTCAATTGATTTTGTAATATTTGGAAGCTTGGTTCCATACTCAGTTTTAGTTACTAGTTTTTTTTCAAATCCGATCAATTCTCCAAAATCTGTTCCTCTCAGATCAAGTTGATAACTACCATCAAGTGTTATCAGGATTCGATAAGTGGAGAGAATGAAAGACAGATTTATTGAGTATTTCTTTACACCCTTGGCGTCTGTTGTGTGATGATTCTTTTGTTCCATGTACTGATGAATGTAATCATTAATGTCTGAGTAAGAATACATTCCATCTGAAAAGGTAATAGTCTGCCATGTTGTTCCATTATGGGTGTATTTGATTTTATTGTTTCCATAACTACTTCTGATGTTGTACCAAGAATAAGTCATTGACAACCTATCCAAGGCAAAAAAATGCCTGAATTGTGGGTCAAGTTTCAAAGGAGGATTAAATTTGACCAAGAAATCATGAGGTTTGTTTACTCCTATTTTTTCTCTTTTAACAGATGAAATATGAATAGCACTTTCATTCATTTATAATATATTTAGATAACTTTTCTAAGAAGTTTGTTAAGTTGGTTATTAGACAGGATCCCGAGATCTCTGAGTCGATGAGCTATTTGAATGTATTCAGGCAGCACACCATTGTTTCCTGCAACAAGCGATCCATTGAGTAACTCAAATCTATGAAGTAATTCTTGGGGGGAGAAGTAAAGACCCCGTCCTCGTTGGACTCGACCTTCTCCTACTTTTAGATCAATTGATTTTAAATACAAATTAAGGATATTTTTATATTTACTTAATATTTTATGTTGTTGTATATAAGCAGTAAGTTCTAATTTTTCAGCTTCTGTTTTATTTTTTGTTCTTTTCAAAGCTCCAATCAAATTACCCGTTATAGTTTTTTCATTATTTACTTGTTCATAAATATCTTCTAGTGTTCTAGGATTAACATCAATAAAATTATTTGGCCTTGGATAATTAAAATTACTTAAATAATCTAACTCATTTTTTTCAAAATTTTTTTCAAGGTTGTAAGTTATAGGAGTTTTTTTTGATTGATCAATACCTGATTGTTCTTGATTATCTTCTTCTATTTGTGGTAATTCTTTCATATCAGCCAAACGTTCAAACTGACTAAAACCTTGAGTAATAGCTTTCTGATTTTCTTTGAGACCTTTTGTAAGAGCCAACTGATTTCGCAGCATTTCCTGGTTTTGAGTAAAAATATTTCTTTGTTTGGGATCCTCTGGTTTTTCAAACTGGGAAATCAGTGGTTTAAATGTTTCACTAAATCCTTCTCTCTTATTCTGTTTATCCCAAGTAGTTTCTTTTATTCGTTGTCTAACTTGTTTAATAAGATTATCAGCTTCAATCTTATTTTTAGAATATTTTTTCATTTCTTCAATATCCATTTATATAATAAATATATAAAATGGAGATACCAAATTATGATAGTAATGATAACAGAGATAAAAATTTCAAGCAGTTGTTTCCTTACATGCCATCGGATACATTTCGAATGCTGATTTGTGGAAATAGTGGAAGTGGTAAAACTAATTTGCTTTATCACATGTTAATGAAACCTCTGCTATATTACGACGAGATTTATCTTTACGCTCGAAATTTAGAGCAGGATAAATACAAGAGGCTGATGCAAAAAATGAGAGAGATGTCACATAAGCTCGGTTATGAAATACTATCTGTGAGTAATGATGAAATAACTCCTGTAACAGAAATGGGTTATGAAGACAATCAAAAACTTGTGATATTTGATGATTATGTCTGTGATAAAAATCAGAGACAAATCGTTGATTATTTTATTCAAGGTCGACATAAGAATTGCTCAGTGATTTATCTGAGTCAATCATTTTACAAAACTCCAAAAGATATTCGATTGAATTGTTCTCACTACTGCCTTTACGAATTTCCATCTTCCAGAGAAGCAAACAGAATATCATCTGAATTAGGGGTTGATAAAAATGTGTATAAAGAGGCAACACGAAAACCATTCTCATTTCTTTATGTCAATAAACCAAAGAAAACCATTTCAAAAAACTTTACTGATTATCTGATCAATAATTAAGATGGGAATATTTAATGAACATTCTTCTAATAATCAATTTGCCAAAGGAGTACAAGGAGCTCCAGGTGTTGGGTTTAATCTAACCGCAGATGGAGATTATGATATGCTTGAAAAAAGATTAACAAATGTTGGAGCACCAACATCAGACGCCGATTCAGCAACCAAGAAATATGTGGATGATAATTCCGGTGGAAAAACATCACTTTTGACAATTGATTCCAACATTGATATGAAAAGCCAATTCTCAATTACAAAACTCAAAACACCATCAAACAATGATGATGCTGCGACAAAGAAATATGTGGACGACTCCAAAGTTGATGGCAGTGTCTTTTTGAAATTGGATGGAACAAGATCAATGACTGGAAATTTGGATATGAATAACAAAAGAATTTTTAATATTCCAAATCCAACTGCTTCCAAACAACCAATACCATTGGCTTACGGTGATTTAGCTTATCTCCACGTTGATGGATCAAATATGATGACTAATCATATGAATATGAATAATAAAAAAATAACCCACTTACAAACACCAACAAATAATACAGATGCTACTACCAAAAAGTACGTGGATGATAGCATATCTAACCAAGATTTCAGTTCTTTCTTTAAAAAAGATGGGAGTATCACCATGACTTCAGATCTTAATATCGGTGGACATAAAATAATTAATCTTGAAGATCCAACTTCGGATTCGGATGCAGTCACCAAAAAGTATGTTGATGACCATCTGCACCAATCCCAAGTTCAACCAAGTCATTACAAAGATGAGTTTGCTTTTTTGATGTCAAGTCCATCTCAATGGACAGATGAAATAGATAATAGAACTAGTTTTATACCAAAAAAGATAGCAGACCTTTCAACCAAAAAAGGAAACTTTCACGACTACAATCATAAAGTTCTTTATACAACTATACTTAAGAATTTTCAAGGTGGTTATAAGTATAAGATGGGACTTAATTTTTACAGGTTAGTTGGAGGAGCTGACTATACCCTTTGTTTAGAAATACTTAACATTGATTATCAACTATGGCATAAAACTCAGATAAGTGTTGACGACAACACGTCACAAGGATTGCAGCTTGGAAATGTTAGTGTAAAAAAACTTCAACACAGATTCACCGATTCAAAAAACCAAACACAATTTATGTATTATCATAGAGTCATAATTAATTTTAAGAAGTTGACAACTGGAAGCAGGTTTTTTATTCACATTTTGGTTAATATTCCAAATAATGGAAATGATTTGTCTGTGTATCCATTACAGTTTTCTGGAGTTTACATGATTGCTTATGGTATTATGAGCAAAGTTAGCAATATCGATCCAGATAAAGTTTATGACTATCATACAGGATTTGATGTCAAACCAACACAAGTAGTTTACAATGTTGACATTAACGCAAATAATAAAAAGATATTAAACATTGCTCTCGATAGAAATCTGAATAGTAGTGCTGCAACAGTAGGAATGGTAAAAGAGTTAATTCCTTTTACTACAAACTATGTTTATAGACGATACTTTGAAGAATTTTATGATTTTACTGATGCAAATATTTATGGATTAAATAATATATCATCTGGTATTGTTATAAATTCCTTAATTCCAAATATTACCATACCTAATAAACACATTAGTGATATAAAAAAAGATGGATTAAATATGAATAAATACTCTATTAGTTTTAATCCATCTGCTAATTTTACAAATTATACTTTATGTTTAGTTTTAAGTAACTGGGGGAAAAAAAATTTACTTTAGTTAAAAAGGATGGAAATAATCAAGATTTAGCAAGTTTAAATTGCAATTTTGATTTAAGTAATGGTATAAGATATTTAACTTTATTATCAAATAACAAAAGAGATTTTTTTAATTTACCAAGAATAAACATCAGACCATCAATCAGACCATCAAACAGAATACCAAAGTATAACAATAAAACTGTTTTATGGTTGACAGAAAATGTCAATTCAATTGTTACAAAAGCTAAAATAAGTGGATTCATCACAACTTTAACATTAACAACCTCTAATTACGCCGAAAGACAACATTTTGAATTTAGTATTTATGATGAAGATGTAATTTTAAGTAAATTTATGTTTTCTCCAAATTTTTATGACTTTGACTCAGAAGCATTTCACAGAGTAATGTTACAAGAAAAACTAAATGGGGCTAATATATTATAAAGAATAAATGAAGGACTTGTTTGAATTTAATCACATTGATAACTCACTATCAGAATCAGACATCAAAACTCTCAAAGATTTCTATAAACATTATCACAAAAAATACTGGTGTTTTAAAAAATCTTTTAAACGATATAAAATTCTTGATGAAACACTATCTCTGTCTGGAGTAGGATTAGTTATTATTGGCACAATAGCAGGAGGAATAACATTGAATCCAATAATAATGGGTGTAATAAATGGAGCTGGAGTTTTAGTAAGTTCTATTTCAAAATTAAAGAATTACAAGAAAAAGACTGAAATGACTCAAATTGCATTTACAACATATGAGAAAGTATTGGTTGAACTGCGATCAGCTTTGAGAGGAGATGAGTTTAACAAGCAAGAGTTTATTGATCGAATGAAACTAATAGATGAAATGATAATTGATCAGACCCCCGTTGCAGACAAATTTTCAAAGAGATACAATAAAAAATATTTGTAAAAGATTATTACATAATATAAAATAAAAATAAATTAATTATTACTTAAAAATAAAATTGATTTAATATAAATTGTAATAACATTTTTCATTATGGCTAAGTATTATCATCCATCTTATTCTAATTTTTACACAACCGATAATGGGGGTGTTTATAACTCTAATACAGGAAGAGAACTTGGAAATAAACCTTCCAAAAATGGTTTTATTAGAATCTCGATTAGACCTCGAGGAGAAAACCCGATTAGTTTGTTAAAACATGAATTTATCTGGGAAGCTTTCAATAACGAGGATTCGGCAAAATACTTTAAAGTAATTCACATTGATGGAGATAAACTAAATAACGAACCAAATAACCTTAAAAGAGTTATAAATGAATCATCCAATCCAGAAGGTTTGGCCAGAAAAATAATAGCAACTAATCTGACTACTGGTGTTGATAGACTTTTTGACTCGATATATCAAACATCCAAATCACTTCGGATTAATTGTGGTTCGATCAAACTAATCTCAGAAGGAAAAAGAAAAACAGCAACATCAAAATTAAACGGTAATAAATACACTTTCAAGTATTCTAATCCAAATGATTTGAATACAGCAAAAATGATAAAAAATAAAATAAAAAATAATATTGAAAAAGGTTTGTACAAAATATAATTTATAAAAAGTTTTTTTATATATATAAAAAAGAAATTATAAATTATATTTTGTAATAATATTTTTCATCTTCTATCTATTCCTTAGATAGAAGATGTTAAACTTGATTGTAGAATATGTTAATACCTATTTTCCAACTTATAAAAAATATTACTGTAGTAACTTTGTCAAAGCTTGTCTTGTTTATCAATATCTATACTTGAAGTATTTCAGTAAAACTTTAGATTTGGATCAAATTATTTACAAACTTCTTGACTGGAGGCATAATTGCAGATCAAACTCACCAATAATAGCAAACCATCTTATTTTTAATCTCGCTTTTCGTGAATTCAGGAAACATTATCGCCTTGGGCGAGGAAGTGTTTACACTTTTAATTCACCTTTTAAAAAATCAGAAATAATTAGTTATTTAACTGGTATTCCCTTCTGGTGTTTTCACAAAGGAGTTGTTTGAAGAATCTGTATTCATAAAGTCAAGAAAATGATGAAAAAGGTTTTTACATAATATATTTATATATAAAAGTTTTTTTATATATAAAAAAGAATTCTAAAAAAATATTTTGTAATATTATTTATCAACTTCTTTCTTTTCTCAAAGAGGTTGTTTGATGGATTTGTATTCATTCCACCACTTTTCATAATAAGCAAAAGTCTTGGGAGAAGTATTTAATTTAATAAGCAAATGCTTATCATTTCCCTTTTCATCCAAAATTTTCTTCATCAAAAACACTATATTTATCATTCTTTTTCTTTTCAGTTTTTTGTTTATTCTTTCCATAATGTTATCATTTATTTCCATCAAATCGTTATATAAATTATATCTTTCTTGTTCATCCAGCTGTATCTTTTTGCTTATTTCATCAACCCTTTTAACATAATGATACTTTCTCTTATAAATACTCTTCTTTCGAAAAATCATTTGTTCTTCATCTCTTTTATCATAATAACCCAAAACATGCTCATTTTGGCTCCCGCAATGATCGCAGATCTTATAACCTGATATTATCTCAAAATCAGTTTCTTGACAATTCCAACACTTTGTTCTTCGATCGGTTTCTTTTTCCTCAGTCTCTCTCAAATTATGAATCAGATCAAGAAATTTTTTTACATCATCTTCCGTAACAGACATTTTTATTAAAAGGTTAAACATTTAATTAATAAAAATAGAAGAATTGATATTTTTTTCCATCTTTTTTTGACTTGCAAAATTTAATCTTTTTTTGACAGTTTGCACAAACCGAAGAAATATCAATTTGATAAAATTCACCAGCTTCTTTGATACTATCAAAATTCTTTTCTTCTTGAGTTTCAATATTTAAGGAAAATACTTTTTTGCAAATTGATTTATTGTGATTTTCTTTTGGAGAAAGTAACTGTAAATTATTAATTGAATTATTCTTTCTATCAAAGTCATAATGATCTATATGCATTCCTTTTGGAATCTCTCCCTTAAATGTTTCAAAAACATATCTATGAATGTAATAATTTCTTTTTTTATTATTTTCAGAAAAATTAAATGACAGGTAATTATTTCCATTATTTCTAAATTTCAAAATCCTTTTCTTATTCCATTTTAAACTCAAAATCTTCCCACACTTGCTAGCCAAATAATCCTTATGCCAAGGATGCCAAAAGAACTTGATATCTTGGAATTCAATAAATGCGCCTTTCATGATGATTTTATATTTCAAAAATATAAAATCTTTAAATTTGTATTTTTATTTATCGGATAGCATGCGTATTCACTTTATCTTTCTCTAAAACACGCTTGTCATCATTTCCACTCAAAGCTAACTTATTTACTTCTTTTGAATAAATCTCATGATTCTCACTTCTGATAATATTCATTTTTCTCATCTGTTTTTCTTCCTTGAACAAACAATTAACATAATCTTCAAAATTAATTCCCTTTTTCACAACATTTTTTTTTATTCCTTTGCATTTCTTTGTAGTACTCGATTCTTCAACTCTGAAGCTGTAAAGTTTGGGACGAAGACCGACAAAATGAGTTATTTGTTTTCCTCCCACTTCATCTTTGAATAACCCAATCACTTTTTTATTCAAACCTGTCAGTATCCCAGACTTATGATTTGGAGGGTAATCTGATGTATCAAACTTGGTTGCGACATCTTCTGAAATATCCGCATAAAAATCATCAGTATCTAATTCGTACATAAGGGAATCTGTATCTGTAAACAACAATCTTGCTTTTTTATAAGAATACTTCCTTTGAATATAATTATAATGAAAATCGAACATCAACAACTTTGATAAATCCAATATTGCTTGACCAACATACACTGGTTTGTTAAAATACACCTCAGTATTTTTAAGATGAATTGCAATCAAATTTCTATCAAATATTGTTGCTCGCTCAAAGTTTGGTTGACATGTTAATTTTGCAGCTTTGGCTCGATTATCGACCAAAAGAATATTTTGCCTTTTCCTTATGTTCTCTATTGTCTTTCCAAACACAGAATTATTCATCAACTTAAAAAAATCTTTTTCAAAACTGTTTGCTGCTGTTTTTCTGAGTTCTGTATTTTTCCTGATATAGGGCTCCATCCAAGGACTCTGATTAAAAGAAATTCCTCGATAAACAGCCTTAATTCTCAAACCCATCTCGAGACATTGTCTCAGATTTCGATAATGCAAAACATATTTCTTGTGTGTCTTGAAATGACTGATAAGTTTTTCAACACCACCAACTTTTATCTTCTCCGGTGCAAGAGGATAATCATTATGCGATTCCCATAATTCTTGAGGATATTCCAGATCGACCTCAAAAATATACCCTCTCTTTAATGAATTATTCATACTGCTGTTTGCTTTTTCAAGAATATTCTTTACATCGTCTTTTGAAATAT
This sequence comes from Porites divaricata, assembly GCA_038088405.1. Classification (NCBI taxonomy): domain Eukaryota; kingdom Metazoa; phylum Cnidaria; class Anthozoa; order Scleractinia; family Poritidae; genus Porites; species Porites divaricata. The sequence goes on along the minus strand of JBBMOI010000001.1, from coordinate 36,989,924 downwards.
CAAGCATCCATTTGAATCCTCCAGTCGGAAGAGATTGAGACATTGCCCAACCATAAAGATTGTTAGCATCCAGATATTGAATGTATCTTGAAGGCTTATCTGGATCGTAATTTTTCATATATTTATTATTCGCTTCTGAATATCTTTTTGCTATATGTGTCATTCCTCCTCTGATACCTCTCTCAAACATCATCAACATATCGTAATCACACAGCAATTCAAGTTGTTGACCCGTTTCTTTCAAACACGCATCCCATGCCAACCCAGGAGAAGTATAGTAATGAGCTGGATCCAAATTGTAATGTTTCAAGCAAGTTTTCCTGAAATTTTCAAATACATCAGCCAACAAAAGAACATCTGATTTCAAATACAAATCGTGATAATCCCTGATTGTTTGGCATTTGAAAGTATCCCAAACATTTTGTGCATGTTGATAATCATCATCTGATATGTCTTCATCATTCAGTTTTGAATAGAAATGCTCTTTGGCTGGAAGTTGTGTTTCAGTCAGCTTTTCAAGAGATGAAACATAATCATAAGGATAAACACCTTTTCGAGCCAGAAGTTCAACATTGTCTTTCATTATTTCTTTTGTGTTATGAAAATCATCTGGTTGCAGATTTCCAACAAGATTCGCAAGACTCATCTGAAGAAACTTGAATGAATCGATGAATCTTATCTCAAAATTCAAAGAAACCATCTCTCCAGTTTTCCGTGATTTGTATTCATCTACTTTTATCTTTTTGGAAAACGATATATACTTCTCCTCAGTCGATGGAATACAATTCAAATCCCCTTTCAAACAAGAAAGTTGTTTTATAAACAAATGCGCATCATAACCTTGAAGATTGTGAAATATTACAGGCAGAATCATTGGTTTCCGACACTGCAGATTACAGCTGTTATGCGCAGCTCCACGATATTGACCGGTAAAATGACAATGATCACGGACTCTATCTTCATCCAAGTCGCTCGAACAAATATGACAGATCTTTGCTTCTTTGAAAGATTTTTCTTCTTCTTTTGTTAAACGCAAGGGTTTTGGATGACGATAAAAATCGTCGTAAAGTTTTTGTGTTATTTTTGCAAGTTTTGAAACAAATATTTCCGCAACATTATCACTTTCTTTCTTTTTTGTAAAAGTGATTGGATTAAAAACGTGAGGCACTATTCCTTTTATATAAAAGCAAAATCCTGACGGCTCGTGCTTCTGATATTCAAGAGAATAAGAATCTTCTGGATTTGGTTTGCAAGTTTCCAAAGACTGAGTAAAACATTCAAAATCAGCGTAAACTACAAAAGGTATTGGAAACTTTTTAAAATAATTTTTGAATCCTAATTTTGATTTCCTTGTTGGCATTTTTACAACAACAGTTTCATTAGCCAAACAGTATTCAATATGACGCTGAAATAACTCTTCCTTTGAAAAATGAGAAAAGCATCTCTTGCAAATAAAGATTTTCCCATTGGTTCTCGATGTTATTTGCGAGCGAAATAATCTTGAAAAACTTTTAATAAGAGAATAATGATATTTTCCTTCTTTTTCAAAAAGAAACAAATCGATTGTTTTCAGAGGATCTCTCTGTGCCATTCGAAGAGGATAAAACTTGTTATTCTCATTTACTGAAAACACATTTATTCCTGGAAGATCTGGATTGATCTTTTCAAATTTTGAAATATCTTTTACTCTGACAGGAAAAGTAATTCCTTTTGTATTCAGACTATTTTCTTTTGATTTCAAATCTGTCAATCGGAAATCATTCTTGTCTCTTGGATAAAGATATCTCAATACACACCATAAAAAGCATTTATCATCTCGATTTCTAAGGCTAACTATAGCTTTCTTTCTTACTATCCAATCCGGAAGAGGAATATAAGATGAACCTCGCATTGGGTGATAATTAACAGTGTGAATTTCAAGATGAATTACTTCTCTGTAATACCATCCACTTCCATTAAACTGATAAATTGTAATCTTTTCTATTATGGAACGAATAGCCTTGGCCAGTATTTCTTTTACATCAGTTGATTCAAGATTAATATAAGTATCTGAATGAAAAAAGGCTTTATCTTCAAAGTTAATACGTTTTTCACCATCGCTCCCGTCTCGTTCGCCTTTTTCCATCATACAAACAAGAACATATCTGACTTTAATATTTCTATGATTTCTGAGAAACTCTTTAAGATAACTAGCTTTGGATTTAAAAAAATCATATGGTGTACCCTCAGTTTCTCCTTTTACCAAAAATTTATTAACAAATCCTTCCAAAGATGATTTCTCTTTTTCTATTCCTTGGTCATATTCCTTCAAAGCTCTCTCAAGCGCTTCACGCAGATAAGGTGGCGTATCTGGAGGTATTTTCTTATTCTTTATACACTCCTGGAAATACTCTTCAAATGTTTTGGGTTTTGGTTTTGGTTTTGGTTTAATTTTATCTCTGACTTTTTGTAGTTTATTTATATCATCAATTAACTTTTGTTTATAATCAGCTTTAATTTCTTCTTTTATATTTTTTCTTATTTTTTTTAGCTCTGAAATAGAAAGTTTAGATAAATTAGTGGACATCTTTATTTATTGTTTTTTTTATTTTTTAAATTTTAATTTTTTCTGATTCACAGTCTTATATCAAAAATGATATAAGACCTAAAACTCAACCAAAACACAATAATACATCAACTTTTCTGAAACAGAAATAAATCTTTTTTTGATATATTCTGAAATTTGTTTTGATAACTCATTTTCATTATTCATTATAATATCACTTGCTTCATACAAAAAATCAACTATTCCAATAAAATGTTGATTAAAATTTCCTTCTCCGATTTTTAATTTGGTGTCTTCATCAAATCTGTTAACCAATTCTTCAACTTTATCAAGAAGAGAATTAAGTTTTTCTTCGTTATCTCTCGTTGAAGAATAAAGTAATTTTAGTTTTTCGTTAATACGCTTTGCATTTAAATATTCCCTTTTTGATGAAAATATCACATCATGAACAATATATTTACTGTTATTACTTTGCGTTGCTGACTTGAAACCCATTTTTTATTATTTTTTGAAACCTTTAAATTAATATTTTTCTGCTTCAAAACTCTGTTTCCCCGACCAAAGCAGATTAACACTCCAATAATTAGCCGATTCAGGATTTTCATGAGTTAGCTCGCCTTTCCTGTTTTTTATCTTTTTTGCACGAGAAAGATATTTTTCTCTTCGATCGTTATCCCTGTGAATTAAATAATCTGGATGTTGTGAAGAACCAAAATGTAATTTCTTTCCGCTTGGCAATTTGACAACGTATTTGTTATTTTTTCGTTTTGAATAATCAAGAGATTCAGCACCGAGTTTTTCAGCCTTTCTGCTCAGTTTTTTGAAAGCTTCTCCTTTTACAACATATTTATCGTCATCGGATGATTCCTCTTCCTCAGGCACATAATCAGGATCTTCATCATGTTTATATCCATCATCAACAATAAAGTCATTTTCTTCAAAACCCAGGTTTTCCATTTTAGTATTTGGTTAGATTAAAATCTTCCTCATAATATTCCTTTATTCCTGTTGCAGATATTTTGTTGATTAATTGACCTCGATAATTGGAAAGATCATCCTTGTACTCTTCTTCTTTTAATAGTTTGTTATCTTTATAGTCTTTAAAGGTATTTTTTATTAAGGAAAAAGATGGGTCTTCGAATGGGTCGTAACTAAAAACTTTTTCAATAAGAAAAAGATCAGCACTTATCGCAATCATATCATTCAACAGATTTACTAATACTTCTGTTAATTCATCATCATCATCCTCAATAAATAAAATAATTTCAACCAAGATTTTGGTATCTAATCCTTTCAAGTCAAATTTAAAATTCCTGCATATATCAATTAAATCTTTTTTGTCTTCTTCTATCTCCTTTTCTTTTCGCATAAAATCGAAACACCTTTTTACTTCACTTTCCTTGTCATCATAAATTACTAATTCATATCCATCAATTCTCATTTTTTTACCTCTCAGATAAAATATATCTAAATCTATATAAGTTTTCTTTTTAATAAAAAGAAATAAATAGTCTATTAAACACTTGAATTCTTTTAACGACCTGTTCGTTTCAGAAAAAGTAAAAGAAGAAGTATCCAATTTTTGCTGAAAATCATACAAAACATAACGATCAAAATACGATAATTTAAGAAGTGTTAAATAGTTGTAATTTCTGATAAATTCAATTTCATATTCTCTTAAAAAGTTTTGCAGTCTTTTTTCAACACAAGTAAAAACCATCCTTTTATAGATATACTCAAAACTCATCTTTTATTATATAAATAAATAACTTTCAATCCAGAATCCGATAAACATTTCTACAAAATATTTTCAAATAAAACTTTTTTATATATATAAAATTAATCTTTCTCAAATATATTTTGTAATAATGTTTTTCAAGATTCTCTTTCTCACTTCCCCCAGGAAGTAGTTATAAGAGGATGCTATCCCATGCAATTTCACCCCTGATTATTTTCTGTCATTTCCGCGAGCCACGAAGTGGCGAGCGATTACTGTTGTCATTAACCCACAACCTCCGCCTCTGTTGACAGATGTGAATCAGAATATTTTTGGATTTTGAAGCAGAATATCGGGCAAAATTGAAAAAAAACTCTGATTATTTTCTGTCATTTTGGGACTAAGTGGTTTCGTGACAGGGTTAATCAGGAAATGACAGAAAATAATCAGGGGTGAAATTGAATGGGATAGCATCCTCTTATAACTACTCGTTTCCATGATTTCGTTTCCTTGTTTTAGTGCTGCTGTTCCAGATTCCTTACGTTCCACAAACCCTAAACATGGCGGACAGTGAGTTCACGTTCTACCGCCTTCTATCCCTTCTTCGTTGGGTTAGAACCATAGCCACATGAAAAACAGTGATTTAAAGTATGCAGTCTTAAGGAATGGACAACTTTTGAGTGGCATTTACCCGATTTCTCGCTTTCTATTCTGACAATCCTTCTGGACTTCGCGATGAAGAAACGCCGGCGAAATGGCCAAGTAAGGCAAGTTTCGTCACTCACCCCTCGACCGAAACTGAATGGTCGCCAAACCTTTTAACACGATTCAGTAGCTGAAGGATTGAACTACACATTGATATGCAGGAGAGTCAGTAAGTGTGAGCCACTTTTGAGATTTAATCCACTGAATTTGGCAAAAATCGCATGTTTCGCTAAATGGGTCAAACGGGCTAAGTGTGTTTCCTCAGATTTTCTAAAGGAAAAGGTGTCGATGATTCTGACCTGCATAATTTTAAAGATGAAGGCTCAATTAAAATAACCAGTAAATTGGAAGCTTGGGTCGCACTCTTTTATCCGGAACAATCGGTTGAATTTTGACAAAATTCCCATATTTCACAAGCATCTCTGGCTCTCATGTGGTGCCGAAAGAAAGTTCGTTAAAAAAATTTTACGGAAGCGAATTTCTCCAATCTAGTTTCATATTTGTTATATACTTATTAAAAGAAGTCCACAGAAAAATTATGAGCGAAATCTATTTTGTGGGCAAAACTCGATATGAGGATCTTACAGAGACTAGCTCTTAATTTTTGAAATGTAGCCATGATTAAGTCGAATCCCTTATTTTCGAGAGGACGAGTAAAAGACATTGAAAGTTGAGCAGGAAAGGTAATAACCTCAGGAGTAATAAGCGAGCAAACTGTTTCTAAGCCTTGGCAATCGAGTACTTAGTTAGTTGATAACCGTAATGAGGACCCAGCAAGGTTCTATTATTTTCATTTACCTGGCAGAGCTCAGTAGTTTCTACTAATAAATGAAATAATTGTGGCAATAAAAAAGAAAATCTGTACCTCACCTTCCTCCATGGTTGCTCCTCGGTCTCTTCGTGGTCGTGAGAAAATATTTTATTTATTTATTTTTTTTCACCTCTTGGATTTTTATCCCGTTACTCGTTTTCTCGTTACTCCGTTACTCGTTACTCGTTACTGCGTTACTATGTTTAGTAACACCCGATGTGGGACCAGGTGAATAGTTACTTATGTTTCTAGCGATCTCTACTGCTTAGAATTATTACACTCTAAGTATAAGTATCACTTTATGATTTACGTTTAAATATCATGTGAGCAGACACTTAAAAAATAGTAAAGTAACAAAGGATTTAGCTGTAAGTTGACTTTTGTTTTGACATACACCAGTAAGAAGATATAAGTCGAATAAATATTAATTTTCGACACATGAGATAAAATAGTTAAAAAACACGAGAGTTCAATCTTCTTAAATAATCAGTATTATAATAATTACACGACGGCATAGAAATGTAATTAAAACAAAAGAAAGCCTGTGTAGACACTGCTAGAATAAATGAAAATTTTGATGAAAGAATAAGCCGTTATAAATATTGAATACTCAATCATTAAACTTTTCCCCATCAGAGCCCAAAAACAGTAAAAGGTTTATAATGTGAAAACGTAGGATGCATTACCAAAAACAAACATTATCTCCTTCCGTCAGAGAGAATTATGCAATCTTACTTCGGCTGAGTTATTCCAGGACTATATCTCTTACATATAGTTTACGAACTGTCACTCACATAAGCCATGCTGTAGTCTGAATCGAGAATTTTTTAACTCCAGCAGGGAATAATTAAAAAAAAAAAGCAGTTTCCCCCCAACAGAGTTGGTACTAAAAGAAGAGAATGAAGACATTTTTGAAGGTAAAAAAAAAATAACTAAATGAAGACAATTGTGAATAATGACCTTGTTACGAATTCAGTGAAGGATCGAGGTTTCAAATTCCGCAGGAACAAAACAAGCTCAACGTATTCTTCTTTTCTTGTTTGATGTTTAACTTGTCAATATGTTTGCAAATAAAAGATTTAAACAATTATATCTATAATCAACTAGTATAATTTCAGAATTGTCTTCAAAGCAGAGCGCATTGGATGCAATTTCAGCTGTTACAATGTGCCATTTTTCCTCGAATTAAACGTTGACATTTTTTTTTAGTAACCATGAGATATACTTTAAGCTTTGTAAATATTCACGACAGTTAAGTTACTCGCATTCAACGAATAATTAAAACAACAAAACTCAAGCAGCGGAGCTGAAATGAAAGGCCGTCACAGTTTGATTTCTAAGAGTCACTGCTAATTTTTTTTATAACTTTTCAGTTCTTTGTAAAAAAATTTTTATCAGTATTTTGCATACCACCTCATTAGTTTTCTCCGGTTAAACTGTTTTGAATGGCAATTATTTACTTAATTACCCTACTAGAAAATTTTCTAGTCTCCCCACAAGCCAAATCTCAGGTCAATAAGTGAGACAACCTCATACAGTTTGAGTTATTCTCATGTTGAAAGGAATTTTGGAAAAATATTGAATTGCATTTCACCCGTTTACCAGGCTATCGCAATGAAACTTTGGTTTACTGCAACTTTGTTTGTAATTTCCGCGCAATGCGCAGCGAATGGGGTCAACATTACCAACAACACACATGTAGTTCGCGCCGACAAAAACGGTGAAACAGTTGTATGCAATCAGTACATTGGACAGGGCGCTGAAACTAGCGAGGCTATCAAGAAACTCGATGAAAAGCTTTCAAAAAAGCTGGATCAGCTAATTAAACTGCTACAGTCTTCTCCTACTCAAGGAAATCCTACTCCAGGTAAGAATGTTTTCTTGACAATTCATTCTAATACACAATGCAGTTTTTTATTTATTATGTGCTGAAACTTAAAAGATCCCAACCTCACTCACACTCACGGAAACGCGAGGAAATTCAACTTGACCAGAGACAAAGATAGTTTGCAATACACCTTAGTATTTTTTCTTGGCCTTACATATTTATTTGGCTGAATTATTAGTAGAGCATAGGCAATTTAAGGAAGCTGACGGTGCGGAAACTGTACCATAAAACCTAGTGGTCGCGGTATTATTGAGATAGGGTTTTTTCCTTGTCGCCTACAACAATGTATACGTATTAATTAATCAACAGCCGTCTTGGATTCAGTTTTAAATTGTTCCCTGTACGTGGTCTTGATATGGCTAATATCATTCTCTAATTCCCAACAGCTTCAACGTGCAAGGAGATTTACGACAAGAAAATGTACGTACAGAAGATTTAAGATACACTATTACAATTCATTTTCCGACACACTTTTAGGCCGTCCATGGAGACAGAGCTAAGCCAGAAATATATCACCCCTCAATCCAGAAAAAAAAAACAACAAAGTTTCCAAGGCGCGAGTATAAGATGACGTGTACTATTGCGTGTTGAAGAAAACGGAGAGAATTAAGACTCACAAAGGACAAATGATCTATTTTGTTTTTGACTCGACAGCGCAAGGATTATAACAAGTGATCACGAAAATCGTTTCATCAAAAACTAAAGTTGCTGGATAAAATTACCGTAAAGTGACGTAGCTAAGGAAGGAGAAATAAACTGTGCACCATTTTAGTTGAATGTATCAGCTGATGTTATTTCGAAACCAAGAATCTGATAACGAAATTAGAGACGGATGCAACCGAAAGTAAGATGTGAAAATTATTCCAAAATAAATCAATTCTTGAAATACAGTATATGTCTTTAGGAATATAGACTTCAAGGTAGCAAACGAAAATTGAATGAAATTGAATGGAGCCAAAACCAACTGTGGAAATAAAGCATCCCACTGATGAACAGTTACGACTCATATACATTTTCAGTAATAAAAAATTGCTACATGTCAACTTCCAGTTGGTTCTTTATTTTTGTAAAGAAGAGTTCTGTCCACCGACAAAGTCAGTAATGCAAACGTTAATCAAAATTCTCAAATTATCTACACTCGACCAAACCTTGCGAATTCTTCACAGCTATGAGGTCTTCTTGATATGTCAGATAATTTCTTTTCGGAAATTCCCAAGTGCCATGGCGCCCTTAATAAAACGGCCTTCCCTAATCCCATATATAAGCGAAATATCCCAGGCAAAGGTGAACCAATGAAGTTGTATGTTTCATCAGATCCAAAGAAAACAAAGCATATTTGCTTGATGTTGGATCCAGAAAGATTCCCATATATTGTCACATGACCAAGCATATGCTTGATGCATGCAGAGGAGGTGGATGGACGCTGGTCATGAAGATCGATGGCTCAAAGGTACTAACAGTAAAATATCCTCACTAGTAGCTCGGTCTTTTACCACTTAACTGCCACTATAAACTGAAAGTAAACTTTCAGTGCAAGTCAAGAGTCTAACGCAAGTAGAAAAAAGGAAAATCTAGTACGTGTAGGTTTGAAAAGTCAGTCAGCTCAATGATGTATCAATTCACTGTTAGTACCAGACAAGGTACTAAGAGAGTAATATCTGAGGAAAAAAAATAGTAAACAACAAGATGTAACTGTACCATATGTGTCTAATAGATAAAACAGCAAAGGGATAGTAATTTATATAAATTGTGTTTTTCTTTTTCAAATGCACCCAGAAAACCTTTCACTTCAATTCCCATCTCTGGAGCAACAAAGCCGACTTCAATCTTCCAGGAGGAAAGACTGGGTTGGACACTCACGAGACCAAGTTACCGACTTATTGGAACACACCGTTTAACAAGATCTGTCTTGGAATGAGGATAGGTCATCGGTTCAAGTCTGTTGTCATCAACCATCATGCCAGATCCCTGTATTCACTGATAGCAGATGGCAAATACCGAGCTACTTCACTGGGCCGTAACACATGGAAGAAGCTCATTGGGTCTCGGGCTTCTTTACAACCCAACTGTAACAAGGAAGGATTCAACGCAATTGGTACCGACAGCAACGCTTCCAAAGCGAGAATTGGCTTCATTAGTAACGAACAAAATGACTGTGGCAGCTGCGACTCCAGAATCGGTTTTGGCACTGGAGGATACCTTAAAGACGTCAACACGTGTGGCAACGAAGCTACAGCCGGGGGAGATAATGGCAACAAGTACATCAAAGCGATGGGATACATCTTGGTCCAATAAGGTCGGCAGTACGCAGAAACAACCTTCGAAAGGCCTTGAAATGCAACTAAGCAACTGTTTATTCTTATTAAAAAGCGGTTAAAAAGTGAATCTAAGATAAGAGATTTGTAAGAATGATATGATACAAAATCCTGCTTTGAAAAGGCCAGAAAGTTTCTTTCTTTAATATGTTTCAGTCTCTGTATCACTTTGCGTAAACAAGTATCGTTTCAGGTTACAAAAACTCGCGCGCGTACATTTTTGTTAGACTGGGAGCAGTCTCTTATTTTTTGCACAGAAGATCGAGAGCAGGGGTGAGCCGCGAAGCAGCGAGGAACGAGAGCGGAAGCCCGTGCCTAGAGGAAAAAGGATTCTTTCCGCCCAAGCTTTGCCCCAATTTCTCGTCCATTTGAACATCAGTAGAGGGGACTTTTCTCCTCAGCTACTACTTTTGACACGTTAATAAAGTTATTATTATTATTATTATTATTATTATTATTATTTCACTTTTTCGCTCGCTGAGCGAAGCTCTGAGGAAAGAAGGACGACCGCTCAGGGTCTATTTTTTGTTTGACTTATTTCATTGTTCTCAAACGCAACTGAGTGATGTCACTATACCTTTTGCGTCTTATCACTTACACTATCCTCAAGGAAAGATAAACGAACATTCTTAATTTATTTTTCAAAAATTTACTGAAAAACAGATACAGTAAAAAGCTGCGAGTAAGAACCTGCATTTCCCTAGTTAGCCTACTGAAACAGTTTCTTATATGAATGGTATTACAATTAGCACAAGTTTAGTTTATTCAGGTTCTTAAACAGGTTCTTATTTTCTGAAGAAAAAATACATGGTATATAGCTAACAGTGTTCAGTGGATTCCAGCTTATTCCATACACATTGCACTTTACAGTTGGAATGATTAGGCACCTTTGTCTCTACTAAATAGACCTGAATGACTTATCTTATTTGCACAAGTATACAGAATTTTTTTACGGATTTTAGAAAAGCAAGTAAGTAATTGGTTTAATAACAAGGTGTGCTCATAGTGGCTCTTCATCTGTTACTAACTAACAAATAAAAATATGTATCAAATATTTAAAATAAAAATATACTAATAAATAGAATAAATAACGATTAAAAGAGAAAATATTTACAATGATCGTATATGAATAAAACTTAAAGTACAATTAAGATAGGGTGGTCTGTGTCCGCGGTTCTTTAAGAATTGAAAAATGCGCGAAGTAAACAGATTAAAATCGTATTTACATTACTGAGTATAGAATACGACTCTTGTTTTGAAAATCAAACGCGGGTCACAAAAAATTTTCAGAGCGATCCTAAAAAAACTGCCCGGAAACAACAATCACCAAAAAACCTCGCTCCTTTATTTACCTTCCAAACAAATAGCATGTACCTGAATGTATATTACTGCCTCGACTTTGAGCTCATGTCTTCTTATGAATAAGTGATTTATTTCCAGGCTAGGAACACCAAAAGATCTGAAAGATTGTCTGCGAGAGTGGAACTCTTTCCGCCTCCAAAAGCGTGGATCGAAAACTTCACGTAAATGACGCCAACGTTTTCAAAACCGTCGGATTCCGCCGTTGACTAATACAACAAGGCTGCGCTTTTCTGAGCGCTGTCGAATGTCCACCATTTCGAGATTACGATCGCCTTAGGAGAACGTAAAGCCCAAATGTATCGAAATGTAAGCGCAAGAAAGAGACAAAAAGTGCGACTGGGCTCAAATCACTTGTAACCGGCAATTCATAGAAAACATTTAGAATTATCTGAGACGGCTTGTCGGGAATACATTTCTGTACGCCACTCATAAATCCAACGTGAGAGCGTTCGCTCTCAATATAAACGTAGGTTCTTATATTTGCACTATCGTCTACACCATTAGCCTTCATCGCGCAATATGCGCTCCTCACGACAATGCATGCAGGACAAATATAATCACATCAATTTTTGATATTCAGATTAAACATTAATTTGCAAGAAATGGTCAAAAAACACGTTAAAAATATCAAACTTAATCAAAGCAATTATATTCAAAAACAAAAGCAGTAGACGTCAGTAGGGATATAATGGGTTTTCTGGGACAACGGGTCTCTACTACCATATATGGGTATAAAAACAATAGATTTTAGACGGGATCTCTGCAAGAGACCCGTCATCCATATATAATGAGACGGGTCCAAATATTAAATAATTTATAATAAATATAAATATAAATATTAAATAATAGAAATAAATATAAATATAAATATAAATAAATAAATATGGGTATAAAAACAATAGATTTTAAACGGGATCTCTCCAAGAGACCCGTCATCCATATATAATGAGACGCGTCCAAATATTAAATAATTTATAATAAATATAAATATTAAATAATATAAATAAAAATAAATCTGTCTGGATTTGTTAAAACGTGGCTAAAGAAATTTCAAGTGGATTTTAACTATTAGACATCTAAGTGGAATAGGAAGCAGTTCAAAGTCACTAGCTGAAGCTAAACAATGACAGCATTATTGCTGGTAATAGACGGTAAAGTTTTCTCGCAGAAGTAACAGGATTTTGCGATGAAATAAACAACATTTGAAAGGTCCAGAATTGTAATCTCTTAGCCAGTCAAACCGTGATGCCACAGCTCAGTGTCGGCCGAACACAAATTAAGAATCCACAATCTTTGAGCGCAGAATAGGCTTTCTAAAACAAAATCACCTAAACTAAAGATTCACTCACGAAGCCTTTTTATGCTTGACACAAAGTACTCTAGTAACACGAGGTCAACCGCACATACCTGAGATTTGCCTGTCAACACTTTCGGGAAATCACACAATAAACGACTTTGGCGGCAATCACAACACTTCCCAAAACCACTCATAATACTTCGTGACACTTAACACGAGCGAAACATCGTCAAATTACTCCGTAAATCTCTCGCTTTCTCCACATAAATCGTCTCATGGAACTTTTCTCGACTCACTGGCAATCGATTTATTCAAGATCCCGGATGTACACCAGCGGTTGAAAAGAAGACATAAAGTCCCCGCCTTCCACACAATTTTTTTATTAATTAAGTCTTTGGCCTGGTCAGAAATCAGCATGTTCCATCTTGCCTAATAGATTTCAACCCTAGAACCTACTTTGTGGGGCCAAAGACTTGTTACTGCCAATTGCAACAACAAAGCTCGCAATATCCACTCTTTCCGTCTCAAGCCCGGGATCAGTCTTTCACCCGTATAGCCTGAAATGAGACGAAATACCAGAAGATATTGGACGCAGCAGACTTTGCCAGACGTGAGAATTGTTCCTTCATAAGGCTTAATGATGCCTTCCGGAAAACTTTGCTCAAGGCAGCCAAAAAAACTCTAAGACAACCCACTATGAGAGCCGAGTTCAGTCTAATACTCGCGCTGATTTCAAACTGACATACAGAGAGAATTATGGGAAGTTATGAAGAACATTTTTTGTTAGAGGGTGGTGGGGCGGGGGGGGGGGGGGGGGGGGTTAATAGATTAATAGCCAGTGAGAAATTCATCAAAGTCTATCAACTGTGGCCTATCCGATCCGTTACCGAAGAAAAAAATAAAAAGTAACTGCGAAAAAGAAAAAAAACTACTCTGCTACGAGATTCAGTCAGAGGGCATATAAGAGAGATTTCTGTAGCCACGTTTTTGCAAATCCAGACAGATATATATCGAAGCCACTAGGGCCACTAGTTATTCAGTTAAAGCACTGTCCCGTGTTACCCTCGTTAAATAAAGTTGATGATGATGATGATGATTATTATTAAGCCAATCAGCGTACAAAAGATAACTGATTTTCGGGATCTTTCGACACGACGATTATATGCCAAGTCCGTAATCATCATCTTCTTTATTATTTATACTCGGTAAATACATCAGGTAAGAAATATTACTACTAATACTAAAATCACTATGGTATTGACTATCTATGACTTAAAATATAATTACATATTAGAGTGATTTTATTAAACGGCGTACAATTATGTAAATACAAATATAACTTAGTAGAAGAAATAAAAATATATCTATAACGTAGAATCTAAAAGAGGAAAGAAAAATTAATGCCTGTTTTCACTGAATGCCGTGTCGGTTAACTGAAACACTTAACACCTGTCGAAAGTTTAGCCAGAAATTTTGTTTTCCTAATAGAAGAGGGCAGACTGTTCCAGAGAACAGCACCGTAACTGTACCTAAACCCAGCTCCCCTTGTTTCCTTTTTTTTTTTACAAGACGAAGAACAAAAATATTTCTGTGCTCTCTCTCTCTTGAACCAGTTCATCAATTTTGCCCAAATCTTTGATTTGAAAAGGGTATTTAAAAACAGCAAAATATGTCTTGGACGGAAAGAATCATTGTCCTCTGGTGGAGACATTTTGCGATGCTTTTATTTACTTTTTTGGTTTATTCTTTCTTTATGAAAGGCAACAGTTTAACAACCTCTTTCATCATATCATTTTTCACTTCCCTCTCCGTTTCCGTTTCCAGATTTTGGATCGCCCTAGCGCAAACAATCTTACGGAGCACGGCTTTGGAGTAGAAAAATGATGATATGAACCTACGCTATTTTCGGAAACGATTTAAACTGGTTAGAATTAAGCAGCTTCTAGTCAAAATAGGTAGTTAGACTCAACGTTGCAAGTTGGAAGTGTTAAATAACAAGTGTTGCATTTCTTAACGGGTTGTAGCGAAAACGAACGAAGATCAAAGACCAAAGACCACAAAAACGCAGCCCCGAAAAAGAAGACCCCAGCCCCTTTTCCTTTTTTTTCTTTTATTTTTTTCGGACTCCAATTCGCCGACGATTTAACTCTGCTATATATTTTTTGAATTATTGCTTGACAGTATTTGTCATCGCTCCCCTGTCGTCCTCATTCTATCCACCCTTAAGGCGCGCCGGAGTGAAAAATGGTATATAAAAGGGTAAGGGGTTGGAACTCAGGGCGGGGTCTCCCCGTATAAAAATTTGTCGAGTCCTCCCCCCCCCAGGTTTTTGGTAAAATTAGGCTTCTCATATGTTACATATTCGTTTTCCCATCGGTGACTCACAATTTCTACGAAATTTACAAAATTGACATAAAGTTTACTCTATATTCACGTCCACGATCTAACGGTTCTAGACTGCCTTATTGTTATGAAGGATTGACTGTAGAGAAATTGCCTTAATGTAACAAAGATCGACATGTCGCTACTTCTCTTCGAGCGCGCGAAGTTAGTTTACAGGGCGCCCCTGTGAGATGAGAGGCGCTAGCTTAGGATGTCTCTCCAAAGCGTCAAAATGACCGTTATGTTCAAAATCGTAAACATTGAAATAAAACGCTCCAGAGATGTCATTAGAGTGAAAAGATGACTAAAAAGAGATCATCAGAAGTGTTATTAATTGCAGGGTTGTTGTCTTAACCCCTCCGCGTGTACAGTTTACATTTGTCGGGTCTGCATTTTACCACCTAGTCTTCATTCTACACCTTGCATGCGTTTTACCCTCACCTCAGTCTGTACTCTGTATTTTTTGCTCAGTCGGCAGTTTGTGTAGTCTACATAAAGGAAACCGATTATTGTTGTTGTTTATTTATCTTCGCAAAGCCAAATCTAACCCCGTGTTTTCCACAGACCCCGAGACCCCGTGTTTTGCACAGACCCCGGGACCCCGGCATCCCGGCACCCCGTACCCCGTACCTCGCACCCTGGCCCCGTATTATCCACTAAACTGATTGACGCTTAATTTTAACCTTAATTTGTTTTTTCACAATTTAAGTAAAAATTACAAATTGATATATTAATGGCACTTCCGTGTATCTCAGCCTCGGTCCATTTTAGAGATGTTCTACGCACAAAGATGACATGGCATTAAAAAATTATATAAGTGCCAAAAACACATAAAAGAGCCCAATTTTGAAGAAGGAGAAATTGCACGCGAAAACCAATATGACACGAATCGCGATATCCGTTTTCGCTAAAAATACTTGGGAACTGGTTGGAAACGCCGAAGCATTACTTAAGGTAACTTAAGATTCCAAAGGAGTGATATTCAAAGGGTTCAAGGCGTTCAAGGATCAGCAAAATGGCCATTATGAGATTCATTTTTATTTTGCCAACGTTGCTTGTATTTACGGAAGGTAAGGTCGCTTGATTTTTCGTTTTTAACGGCATCCAATCACCCCCAATCAGCTCAGTTTATTTCATTTCTCAGTAAATTTTAATTTATCACCACAAACGTGAACGATAGATCACTCTATAACTGACAGGGGCTCTTGTCTCTAAAACCCTCGGCGGTCTCCATTTTTGCTAGCTGTGTTAACAAGAGGCCACGAAAAAGAAAAAAAATACTGATAACAAATTACTCCTTATATTGGCGCTTAATTTTAGCATCAATTTGTTATTTCACAATTCAAGTAAAAATTCCAAGTTGCTATATTAATGGCAACTTCCGTGCATCTCAGCCGCGGTCCATTTTAGAGGTGTTCTACGCACAAAGATGACAGGGCATTAAAAAATTATATAAGTGCCATAAACACATGAAAGCGCCCAATTATTAAGAAGGATTCTATAGGAAAATTCATTACCTGACTCGTGAATTCCGCGTTAAATTGCACGCGAAAACCGATAACGCGATTCGTACGATATCGGTTTTCAAGTGCAATTTAAGGCGGAAT
Source organism: Porites divaricata (assembly GCA_038088405.1). Classification (NCBI taxonomy): domain Eukaryota; kingdom Metazoa; phylum Cnidaria; class Anthozoa; order Scleractinia; family Poritidae; genus Porites; species Porites divaricata. Next base: position 36,973,295 of record JBBMOI010000001.1, on the reverse strand, counting down.
TCACGAGTCAGGTAATGGCTTTTCCTTGAATCGCATAACTGAATAGAAACAAGAAAAAAAAAAAAGAAATCAGCAATAATAGTTTCATTGTTTTTATCCTGAGCGCGCGCTCCAGAAAGCCATTTCAAAGTCAACTGTCAGAACTGTCATTGCGTTAGCAAAAAGCCGTCGATAAAACCGGGAACATGGAACATTCCGGAACATCCCGGAACATGAAAAAATAAAATAATTTTCAAGAAAAAATAAATAAATAAAATAATAATAATGATAAAATTTTTGTAAAAATAAATAATAACATAAAATAACAACAACAACAACAAAGACAACGAAAAATAAAGAAATAAAGAAAAAGAAACTGGTATCATCTCCGAGTATGAGAAAACAACATTTTGTCGCAATTAATTTGTTTGGCGATTGAGAATTCAAACTATATTAAAATAAGAAGAGCTTAGGGGCTCGTCACTTTAGACTTTAGTGGATAAGATTCACATTCGCCGTAAATAGTTGTAGTGGCAGTGGTAGCGCAGTGGTAGTTTCTAACTGTTACCAGTTAGCCTGAATTTTAGCTGTCTCCCGAGTCGCAAGTTGAGGACTGGTGATCGACGCTGTCAAAGTGATTTGGGTATCCTCTGACGACAAAACTGGTGAGAGCGAAGTTATTTGAGAGATACTTTTGCAGTGTATTTATATTTTTCTGCTAATTCGAATGCTTTGCTAACGTGTTTGTTTCTTTGAATTTTGTGACGTTCCCTGGATTTTAAGCCTGGCTTCCATATGATCGTCCGGATCGTCCCGATCGCCCCAATCGTTTCAAAATATTTCGAGACGATCCGGACGACTGGGGCGATTGGAAGTTTCCATATGATCGTCTCGATCGCCTCAAGGCAAGAGACGCGGCGTTGTCAGTGATGTCTCTGGGTCAAAAAAAATAATTTTTGCGCGTGTTTTGCAAACAAGCCACATAAATGGTTTTTATTCGTAAAGCGAACATCGTACCTTGGTATCTGCTTTTTCTCTTGATTTTACGGCATTGCGAAGCTAGAATAGTTGAGGGCCTGTTAGGGGTAAATTCCGACAAGCGACATGGCCTTGAACCGGCGACATGAGAGCCACGAAGTGGCGACGACCGACAGACTATTGCAACGAATTAGCGAAAGCGATACGAATGTCAAGACTGTCCGACAGCGAATTTGAGAATTGACGGAATTGTAAATGTACTGCAGAACATTTGCGCGCACACTATTCGGTAATAATTACTGAATAATGACCAGTAATGGCCAATAATGGCTAATAAGGGTCCAATAAAGGCAAACAGAAATACGTCTCATTTTACTGCTGTTTTGATTGTTCATTTCATTTGTTTCATAATGTTGACAGGCCATACACGACTCCCTTTTGCCAAGTTGTTGTATATCTTTGACCTTAAAGCTTAATAGTTTGAGTTGTTCATAATGTTGACAGGCTATTCACGTCTATCTTTGGCTCAGTTGCTGTTGCTTTGATCTTACCTTCATAGTTTAGCTCTTACGAGTATATCTTGTAGTGACTTTCCTCTTTTGTAAGATATTATGGGAGGGTCTTTAAAGATTTCTCTAAGCAACGGTTGGTTTCCTATAAGATACCATTTGTGCATGATGATTTTTTTTAGATTCGGTACTGAGGAGCGATATTCTGTCACGAATGTAGTTTCTTGTGCGTTTTTGTTTTGTTTTGCAAAGCCGACATTCTTTGGTGATGCTTGACTTCTGATAGGTGTTTATCTATCACTTTATCTCTATAACCCCTCATACGGAGTCTTCGCTTGAAATTAGTTATGTTCTCTTCGAACGTTTTCTCAGAAGAGTTTGTTCTGAGTAATCTTAAGGCCTCGCCTTTTATGAATCCTTTCTTTACCCCTGGGGGTGAAGAGGACAGCGACCTCGACTCTGATGATGATGAAAACCCAGCAGACGTCGTCTTTGGAGGAATGCCACTTCGCACAATATCCGGGAGAACTGTCATCCGCCCAAATCGTCTGGACCTTTAGTTCATTTTTCACAGACTTCTTGTAAACGTATGCCTTACAGATAATGAATGGTTGATAATGTCCTTCCTCCTGGGTTGTTATAGTTACGGAAAAGCACAGTCTGACAACTAAATCAGATTTTAACTCGGAAGAAACATTTGACTCTTGCACTACCAGAATTCTAGAAACGTTATGATAGCTCGAGTGTTTTGCCAGATTAGGCCTCGATTCACGCCAAGCCATTTTAAAAATATCTCTACACTTGTATAGTCTGAATGAATATCAAACATTTATAAAGGTCTTAAAACCCTGGGCTTAAAAGTACTAAAGATAGAGGCCGTATGTTCCGTTAGCGTCGTTGCAGCGAATGCCGCGGATTGTCAGACTGGCAACGAGCTAAAAAATTATTATTGAAATTCCGACAGGCGACACGAGAATGTTTCGAAATTGCGACATAGCTGGCTGTGAAATTCAGACGGGGGACATGGGCACCCCCCCTAACAGGGCCTCATAATTCCCCGAAGACATCGTATCTCTTCGAAAACTTGACGTCGTCACGGACTTTCTCTAATTTCAAATAACTCACATACGCGCTGCGAACATTTGTGTATTATTTTTTCGACTTCAGCGCCATCCGGGCCGAATTTATTCTCGAGTACTGGAATAAAAGTGATGACTTCTGGGATAGCTTTCGATTGTCCCGATCGTCTCAGTCGTCTGAGAGCGTTTCCATATGATCGCTTCAAAATTTACATGATCGTCCCGATCGTCCGGATAGAACTCAACTCTATCCAAGCGATCGAGGTCGTCTCAGTCGTCCGGGTCGTTTGCAATCGTCTGGGTAGCGTTTCCATATGATCGTCCCGATCGTCTCGACATTTTTTGAGACGACTGGGACGATCGGGACGATCCGGACGATCATATGGAAACCAGGCTTTAGTGAACAAGATTTCATTTTGGAAACAGTATTGCGTAGCTATTCTCGGTGACAAGACTTCACGACGGAACCAAATGCTCCGAAACTGATATATTTAGCAAGGTGGAACACAAAAACAAACAAACAAAGACGCACGGCTCGCCTTTCCTTTCTATTCACCTTTGACCCGGACATGTAACAAACGGATACTGTAATAACATGTGGGGTAAGCAAACTTTCAAGTGTCTTCGATAAATTAGGCATGGGCTCGGAATTAAATATAGGGGGAACAGCGTTTCACTTGAATTTCAGCCGTCTCCACGAGTCGCAAACTCCTCTTGCGACTAGAGGAGACGTCTGAAATATTAGGCTGACTGTAAACAGTATAGAAACTACTACGAATTTCTCTACGCAATTGCATAAATTGCGTTAACTGCGACGATCATTTCTTCATTTCATTTTATTTCAGCAGTTCACATATAATTCATTTCATATATCATTAACAATGTGAGTATTGTTCACTAAATCCAAAGACATGAGCTCCTAAGCTCTTCTTAAGTTGACAGAGTCTAGTCTGTAAGTAATTCATGTCAACCTCAAGAAAGCAAAGCACCTCAATTAAGCAAATGTCGGTTATATGTATAAGGAGACTATATGTTGGCTTGAAATGAGTTACTTCTCGCGACCCATTTTAATATAGTTTGAATTTAGAAGCAAGCCTTCACTCATTACTGTCATTTGCATGGGACCCTCAATCGCCCAACAAATTAATTGCGACAAAATATTGTTTTTTCATCCTCGGGGATGATACCAGTTTCTTTATCTTTATTTTTTTCTTTTTCTTTTTGTTGTTGTTGTTGTTGTTTTATGTTATTATTAATTTTAAAAAAATATATTCTGTTTTTTTATTTTCTTTCTTTAATTTTTTATTTTTTCATGTTCCGGGATGTTCCGGAATGTTCCATGTTCCGGGTTTTATCGAGGGCTTTGAGCTCCGTCATTTGTTCTGGGATTAATTAAGAAAGCGATCATAGTAGCGACGTGATCTTCGTGGGGTGTCTTCGATTTCCCCTCTAAAGAGCTTTGGCATCAGCGACAGTAACGGTAGCAAAAACATGACACAAAAAATGAATTCGTGCTGCTTCAAACTTCCTCACTCTTATTCCATCTCGTTCAATTTGTCAAATGCTGGCAAATTTTCTGGAGTAGAATTCTAAAAGCCTGTATCTAAGTTCAGAAAAAGGAAACGTAAATCATTTTCTCGTGTTCATGGTCCTTCACAAACGTGAAATTGGGAAATTTTACGTGGGGGTCGTGGTCGTGCAGCAACGGCAAAAAGTGATGTTACACAAATGAAAGGGGCGGGGATGCTTGTCGTCTCGCTTTGGGTGTTCTGGGCAAAACGCCATTATATTCAGCCGAAAAGGTCTATTTTGGGGTTGCACGCGAAGAAATATAAAAGATTATATATTTTCAATTCGTTTTATTTGCTCGATTCATGTAATCAAAGTTTTTTTAGGGGTCCAAAAAAAGGTTGGGCCCCGCCCAGATTGGTTTCCTTTACGGGTTCAATTCAAAATTTCCGACGAACATCCCCGCTCCTTTCATATGGGGGTTCCCCCAAGGACGATTCGCAACGAAGATTTTTAACGCATCACAGCGTTGCAACATTGTTGCGACATTGTTTTGAATGGTTACAGCGTTGTTCCAACATTGCAGCGATGTGTTGTGCCAAAAATCGTGGTTGGGAATCGTCTCGTGTTAATAACATCACCTTAAGCCTATTGCTTTTTGGCCGTTCTCGTTTCCATCGCCGTAGTCGTTGCTAAAGCTCCCTACTAAGGCTTCGGTCTTCCGCGTTCTCGGGGTCGCCTTTTTTTTTTTTTTTTACAAACACAAACTGCTTTTAATATCTGGCTGTAGCAAAATTAAGGTGTCTTTAATTAAAACTCTCTAAAAGTAGAGTAAACAAATCTTTACCTAACCTCCCCTCCCCCATGTTCAATGACTTTCCCAGAAGACGATGGAGTCTAACACTGACTAAATCATTGTGCTCTTTGGTGCAGGTTTTATTGCAAACGATCGTTTTATTATGAACATATTTCACAACGAGGTCATGGAAATAATTCCAGGTTAATAAAAGGGAAAAAAAGATTCGATGGTGTCAATAAACTCATTATCTAATTATTTTAGAGCATGCAGTGCACGTCTTTCAGTGGAACCTCAGTTTAATAAAGAGCCAAGAGACTGGCAAAATGAGTTCACTAGGGCGGTGTCTCTTTAGATCGAGGTTCTTTTACATATATTTTACTATTAATGGGGTAAAGAAAATCTTTCGTTATACCAAGAACTTCATTTTATAGAACGGTACGTTATATCGATCTTCCACAGTTTTTTGAAGCCCTTGGGATACGTCATTATTTGCATGTGAAGATTCAGTCATCCGTTATTTTGAATGTAATGCAGATATCATTGTTTGGCCGGAGAGGGAAAGGGAAGAGAGTAAGAGCAGGTGCGGCATTTGAATATTTTTCGCAATTTTTTGGCTCAAATTCCTGACCCTCGAGAATGGAAAATCATGTTCAAATTTGATAAAATAACCCTTTCTGGGGATAACAAAACCGCCATAATTTGAGGCAAAATTTGTGATCAAAATCCCCAGAGAGAGGGCAAAGAAAGTGTTCAAATGCCACACCTATGCCAGTAGTACTTCCCCCACCCCACCCCACGCCCATCTAAACATTCATACCTGCGTATGTCTTACACGTTATTTTTAGCATGGCTATTTTTCTCGAAGACGGTTTGCTATCAAAAGTATGGTTGCTTTAAATCTCATCCAAATATACTGGTAAAGCTACCGCAGAGCCCATCCCGAATTGGCATACGATTCAATCTCTTTACAAGAGCAAACAGGAATTCAGCAAAGCTCATTGATGAACACAATCAAAATAAGCTCACTACCTCTCATTTCAAGATTTCAAGGCGGACAATTTTTGTGATTCACGGATATAAAGGTAAGGGCAGGAGCCTGTAGGCTAAAACCTGAAGCACCAGTCACAGCTTATTAGGGGCGCTTTCCATTCATCCCAAAATTCCGGAAATTTCGACCGGAGTATTTGGGACCACTTTTGAAGGGGTCCACTTTGACCGAACTGGTTATTTCGGTCTGCCAGACTGAATTTCCCCTTTCACTAACAAAATTGTTGTCCCTAGCACTGCTGTTTTGTATCCTGCTTACAAGAACAACAACCAAACGCTTGGTGGCTTGGGCTGGGTCTGTGCAAGCAGAACGTGCCGTTCTATTGAGCACGTACAGGAATTCCCGAAATTTCAAATCGGAATTTTTATTGCATGGAAAGCACGCTAGATTTTTCAGCTATTTATAACTTTACCATTTACAAGTTTCCGTCAAGTTTCTGGTTGGAAAGTAAATGGAACACGACTTTTTAAGTCATTCCAGGGGGAAACGTCCTGGAGCAATGAAACATCTGAAAAGTTAGTCTTCTGTTTTTCCGGACGGAATGTTCCAAAGAGTTCCCTGTAACATCGTTGAAATAAGACACCTACTTTAACGGGCGTAGATCTTGGTTTTAAATTTACTAAATGAGTGTGAGTAGGTTAGTAAGGATTTTTAGGAAGTGAAAATTCGTATAAATATTATTTTTAGCTGCTCTAATACTTCATGACGTAATGTGAAAACCAGCAATAGTTAATTAAGCCTCATTCTTACACTGAGCCAGTGACTGACTCATATTGTTGCACAGAAAACATCAAAACCTGGGCCACAAAAACGAAAAATGCACTGCTACAACGCGAAGACTGCAATGTGATTTTGGTGGACTGGGCGAAAGGGGCTAAATTCCCGTACCTCCAGGCAGCTGGGAACACTCGGCTTGTGGGTGCTCAAACAGCAGAGCTTATGAGGTTCCTGATTTCCAGTAGCTCTGGTTCTCGCAGTTCGAAAGATCGTTTCTACATTCTACGTTTCTACATTGTGGGGTTCAGTCTTGGAGCTCAAACGGCAGGATATGCTGGAAGCTATTTGCGGGCTCATGGAATGACACTGGGTCGTATTAATGGTAAGAGTTAACTTCAAAGCAAATTTTACTAAACTACTTTAATTTATTTGTCGGTTTATAATGCATTAGTAAGTTGTAATCCATTTACTTTAAGGTGAGTGTTAATTCAGGAATAAAAATTTAGCTTCCTGTGTTACAACTAATAATTACCTACTATTTTGTGCGGACACATTTTAAAACTGCTCCTGCTGCTGCAGCTATTGCTTAACTGCTACTACTAACACTACCAGTAGATTACCACTTCCTATACCACTACTACTACTACTAGCACTATCACCACCAACCACTACCACAGCCATTACCACCACCCGCACTACCACAGCCATTATCACTAACTCTAACACTACCACTACCACACACCACTACCACAACTGCTACCACTACCACAGCCATTACCACTACCATTACCACTACCACTACATGTACAACCATGTTCTGTCGCAGTTTGTAATACAATTGTCGCACGTTGTAATAACAGACCACCGCACTTTGGAATAACACTTGTCGCACTTTGTAAAAAACTTGAAATGGATGGTCGGAGGACAAGTAAACCCAATAATAAGTATCATCATCGACAACAACAACAACAACGATTCAAACACCTGCTTTCGCCCTTTGTCACGCAATATCAACCATCAGTTCCAATCCTTAAAAACATTCTTATGAAACACTGGCAACTGATAACTAAAGGAACCAACCTCTTCTAAGACAGATCTACAAAGAACCTCCAATTATATCGCACAAAGGATAAAGTCTTTAAAGGATATACTCGTTAAAGCTAAACTCTGGGAACTAAAAGCTATAAAGACGTATTTCAACTCTTTGAAATATTCCTCGCTGCCCGTGCTACTTCTAAAACGTTGAAAATATCTTGCTTCTACAATCACCTTTCGCGTGAAGAACACCTTACTTTTACGGACAACTCGATAATACGGATAGCAGCTAAATTCTAATACAAACTCCTATTATTACGGACTCTCGCTGTTATAGACACTATCTTATGGCGTCATGGTCTCGAGGTCGTCCCCTAGAAAGAGTCATACTTCTCTACAAAGATTTTTAAAACGGAAGGCCGCTTTTGATGTGAGCACTTCCCTACGCCCCCACTTGAGAAAATGGTGCTGAAAACCGTTCAGTGTTATTCCAAAGGGCGACGATTATCACAAAGTGCGACAGAACAAACCACCTCAACTACCACTACCACTACCACTACTACAACCATTACCACTACCACCACCACTACCACTACCGCTACCACAGCTATTACCACTACCTTTGCCACTACCACTACCGCTACCACAACCATTACCACTACCACCACCGCTAGCACTACCACAACCACTGCTACTACCGCTACTGCTACCACTACCGCAACCATTACCACTACCAGCACCACTACCACTACCGCTACCACTACCACAGCCACAACCATTACCACCACCACTACCACTACCACCACCAGTACCCCTACCGCTACCGCTACAACAGCCATTATTGCTACCTCTACCACCACCACTACCACTACTGCTACCACTACCACAACCATTACCACTACCACTACCACTACCACAGCCACTACCATTTCCACCTCCACTAACACTACCACTACTCTTTCATAACGAGCCGCACGATCTTAGCAACCAAAAAAGCACCCAGTATCCAGCTGAGTAAAAGTCAGCTATCTCAGCTGGATACCCAGTAGCTTGCAACATTCGGCTACATGTCGAAATGCTAAACGTGTTATATATTCTAGGAGCGCTCAGGCATAATAACAACATGTCAGGACCTCTACCTGGATGAACCAGAAAGGATATAGAACAACTGTTTACTTTTTTCTCGGCTACAGGTCGAAATACTAAACGTGTTATATATTCTAGGAGCGCTCAGGCATAATAACAACATGCCAGGACCTCTACCTGGATGAACCAGAAAGGATATAGAACAACTGTCTACTTTTTTCTCGGCTACGGGTCGAAATACTAAACGTGTTATATATCCTAGAAGCGCTCAGGCATAAGAACATCATGCCAGGACTTCAACCTTGATGAACCATAACGGATATAGAACAACTGCCTAATTTTATTTTTTCTACGCGTCGAAATGCTAAACGTGTTATATATCCTAGAAGCACTCAGGCATAATAACATCCTGCCAGGACTTCTACTTGGATGAACCAGAAAGGATATAGAACACTTGCCTAAATTTGTCTCGGCTACAGGTCGAAATACCGAACGTGTTATATGTCCTAGAAGCGCTCAGGCATAATAACATCATGCCAGGACCTCTACCTGGATGAACCATGCAGAAAGGATAGAGATCAACTGCTTAATTTTTCTCGGCTACAGGTCGAAATACCGAACGTGTTATATGTCCTAGAAGCGCTCAGGCATAATAACATCATGCCAGGACCTCTACCTGGATGAACCATGCAGAAAGGATAGAGATCAACTGCTTAATTTTTCTCGGCTACAGGTCGAAATACCGAACGTGTTATATATCCTATAGAAGCGCTCAGGCATAATAACATCATGCCAGGACTTCCACCTGGGGGAACCACAAAGGATATAGAACAACTGCCTTATTTTTTTCCTAGAAGTGCTTAGGCATATAATTATATACCAGGATATTTTACGATTGAGTTTGCTGTGCGGAAGATGGGATAAATGTAAATATAGGCATTTACCCTGCTTGGAAGCAAATATTTCCTCCAGCCGATTGAGTCGCTGGTTATGCGTTGTTTTGTCTTTATGAGAGTTTAATCAAAGAAAGCTTAAGCGAAAATAGGGAGATCGCAATTGTTATGCAAACTACAAATCAGGGCTAACCTGACAGACACGTTGAATTGTGCCGCCATCCTGGAGAATATAATCTGGCCGCATTTAGGGGGACAATTTCTTCTTCCATCCAAATTTACTTGTTTGTTTGCTAGAATCGTCAGACAAAAAATAGGGTGTAGAAATCGAATGGCTTGAGAAACTATGTCCTTGAGTCTACTTATCGATCACAACATGTTTTGGAGGTATTGAAAAGCGTGCCAAACGAGATTATCGTAACCTTCTGGAGCGAACACGGTCGCGACCTGGATTGATCAATTACCGTTGCACGAGCTATCATGCCAATGATTTCTCCTTTCGTTGCATGGATATAGTAAATGGTTTGTAAGCACATCCTCGACTCTCGAAACATTCGTCTTGCGCCCCTCTAGAGTTCCGTTTCCCGAGAGCCGTAGATAGATTTCCCGCTTAACAAAATTTTTGATAATTTATAAAAAATTGAACCTCGTGAAAGTCAGAAGTGCATTTATCGACTCAAAAATAAACAGACTTCCTCCACAAGGGTTTGAACATGATTTTAATTAAAGTACTTAACGAGCACTGCGGTAGTTGACCGTAAAAGTGTTACGATAATAGATACTCAACCGGAAGATTACGTCACTACATAGCAACCAGACGCTATGTTTGTTTTAACTTCCGGAACGCTGAGGCTTGTGATTACTCTTACTCTTTACTTGTCTGTTCAATTTTTTTTTTTTTGTGACAGGTTTGGATCCCGCTGGCCCTTTTTTTACACTAGTGAGCTCGGCCTATCGACTTGATGCAAGTGACGCTAGATATGTTGACGTAATTCACACCAATGCAGGAGTTGCCGGAACAATTCGGAGGGGAGGACACATCGACTTTTATCCAAATGGTGGCACTACTCAGCCAGGATGTCTGTTCGATGGTATACGTAATAATTTGAGGTGTTTCCGAGGTGCTTCAAGCCTTTGTTTTAAGACAAGACTGAGAATAATGCAATGATTACAGTTCAAACTTTTGAGTCGCTATTGAAAACTGTAATCAGTCAAACGATAAAAAAAACAACAACAAAAGAAAGCTGCATTGTTGCTGTAGAGGGGGCGGGGGGAGAGGAAGCGCTACTTATTCGACGGAGGCGCTCAGTTTCAAGCAGGGTTTTCAAGTAATCACTGTTAGGCTCGATTACCTGACGCTGTTCAGAATGTGAGCCCTCGATCCTCCCGCACTTCCGTGGGAGAACCGAGAGAGTGGCGGAAACGAGCCTTAATCACGGTACGCTGTACATATATTATATATTGAGGTACTTTTTTAAATATTTATTTTCCATAAACTTTCAGTCTCTTGTAGCCACAAGAGAGCAACGGAGTATTTCATCGCCTCCGTGACAGCATCATGTTCATGGACTGCATATCCATGCGACAGCTACACTTCCTTCAAGCGAGGGAGATGTCGTGCAAAGGCGCATGTTCTAGCATGGGTTTCGACGCTGACCGCACTAAAAGGACAGGAAAATTTTACCTGAGAACAAACAGAAAAAATCCTTTCTGTGGTAAGTTTTCCCCTCGAAAACTTAAATAGCCCTTTTTCACGTTTGTTGTGGTCTATCCAGCTGGCCATGAAAAAAAATTTTTAGCTTTAAGAAATCAGCTATGTATGCTATCGCAAATTTCACGTGAGTGTAAAATGTTTAGTAAAGAGAAACAGGGGTCTTTTTTACATGAGCAAGTGCGAACGCTGAACAGGCGATTTGCATGAAGGCTCACCACAGGGTCTGCCTTCATCAAAATGGCGCGTCTCAAAGCTATCATCAAGATTATTTTGCTTGTTGATCTTGACGAATGTACTCGTGATTTAACAAAATTTGTATCCTGGATTCGATAGAATATTTTTTCTTATCGATACTTATGTTCGAGGCGAAGCCACGTCAACGAGGCGCGAAGTGCCAAGGAGAAAGTAGAGCTTTTAATATCAAATATCAACCGTAAGCACTGTTTAATCATCTTATGTTTTTGAGAAGGCCCGGGACCTCTGGAGCCAGGGTACAAAATGTTTAGTTTGCAAAAAAAAAAAAACCTCTAACATGGTCTCCACAAAAGCAAAGTAGACCCGCTTTAACATACCACGAACTACTATCAAATTTCATATTCCCACTTGACCTGGACAATGCAGCGCGCGTATATGTAGTGCTTGTAGGATTGCACTGACCTCATCAAAGTATAAACAAAGTGCCGAAACGTTTCTTGATGTAACTAAACACTTTCAATTTTCTTTGTTTTGAAATGGGGATGAAACACACATAAAAATTATGAAAAAAAATATCATTGCAAATTTCAGCGAGTGGGTTCGAAGTGCGCAAAAGCTGGTGTTCAGTTCAGCAGTGAATTAATATATGTTCTACAAATTCCCCAGCACTTTTAAGCTACAAAATTAAGAGCTAACGAGACGTAGATTAGTCACACGGTGAGATGTTTGTGTTAGTCACTGACTGTATGCCTCGAAAAAAGAAAAAAAGGAATATCAGTGAGGCACAGTCAAAACTGCATTCAATAGGACCGAAATTAAAGTCGAATCCTGTGACCGATTTTGATGAACAAATGGCTCGGTTTCCCAAGAAGTACAGTAAACATGTGACGCCGACGAAAAGTTAAAAAGTATTAGTGCACTAAAATTCTGGCTAAGGGCAAACTCCTTCACAAGATGAGTTACGATGTTAGTCCACGCAAAAACAAGAACTTCCACAATTTTCCAATAAACAAACTTTGTATGCTAAAATACTTAAGGGAACACCTTTCTATTCTAATTGATAACGGCGTGGTAGTCGCCCGCTGATCGTTATTAATCCACTCCTGGAATATGGCTAAATTAGCTATCCACAAATTATTGACAGAAATTCTCTACGGCATCGAGAAACTAATTTGCATCCGATTTATGGAACATTATGCTCAATTTCTACTTATCAGCAACGCATTCTATGTCAAACTTTGCGGTTCTTGACGGGGAATCAAGACACGAGTCGATCGCCAAACAACGCAAGCAGCCATGTTCCTGTCAGACATCCTTGAAAACCTTGCTCTTTCACCTCGTTCAGCGAATCAGTCTCCACTTGAAAACTCCAGATCTTCACTTATTTTGTACAACCAAGGACTTTCCTACGTCCCAGCTACCATTTGAATTTCAAGCAAGGTTTCAATGTGAAGAATTTGGTTCCTATGAGTGTGCACCAAGGTCGCTGTCGCTGGTGGCGTGCTCTTTATCAAGTCTTAGTGCGCATGCTTATACAAAAAAGACCCCTGTTAGTAAAGAGATAAAAAGCAATTGCTATTCTTTTTTTTTCTTTGTTGTTGTTGTTGTTTTTTTTAACTAACCGTTACGGTTTATACGGGGACGCAGGCGGGACCTTGAAAGGGTGTGTGAGCAATTTAAGAGTTTTAAGCTAACGAAAACAGACGTCTATCCTGTTTTGGTCACTCAAGAACAAAAGCTGTCCACTAGCTTTAAATGACAACGTCGTCAACGAGATTTTTTTACAGAAAGCAAATTATTGTTGCTAGAATTATCTATATGTCGTAACTGTTCATCAATAGGATGCCTAAAATGTGTGCACTTCCAGAATTGGATTCGGTGCCATTAAATCTTGTACCAATTGCAGAACATCTTAGGAGGAGCCACCCACAATGTGAGCACAATTACGTGCATACTGACAATGCGTATGAGTAGAAAAACAGTCTAAAGAAAAATGTAAATGCGTACCACGAACTAAATACCTCATTAGCTGTTGGTTTTCAGACTGGAGACTATTTCATATTTGTTACACGTGCTAAACTAAAGAAGATCTTCATGGATGGGGTGGAGACATGAAGTGTTAATGGTTGACAGTTTTTATTAGTACTTTTAAGGCCAGGAATGGAAATCACCCTTTTCTTTCACGTATCATTTCAGAACGCAACGTATCATTTTAGAACGCAACGTATCATTTCAGGACGCAACGTATCATTTTAGAACGTAACGTATCATTTTAGAACCTCCGATGCAAGATTTCAAATTAGAGCCTTAGCTATCGGTCCGCGCGCACGTGTTATCTCTTCACCGTTAGTGTAACATAATCGTTTGTTCGCTTTGTAGGGAAGAAGCCGTAAGAAGTAAAAGTGAGACAGAAGTTGGATGCGATGACTTCAAGGAAGTCTCTGCTATTATTAAAGCAAATTTTAAAAGTTGAATTTTGAAACTTCAACCTCCATTAAATACCTTGCCATGAATGAGCTAATAAACACCCAACTTCCAAATAAACGCCTCTTATCTAATAAACACACCCTCTAAACTGTAAAAAAGTGTGTTAGATGCCTCTCTCTAATGTCTAATAAACGTCCCTGTATAATAGACGCCCCTATGAGAATTACTCCAAAACGAGTAGGGATTTGCAAAGAGGAGCAACATCAATCATTATTCAATTCACCCAGTTAAATTTCTTTCTTTCTGCGCATTGAGAAACTGGGCCCTGTAAGTACATGTCGCTCAAGACAATAGAATTCTGCGCGATGTACTAAATCCGTTTTATAAAGATTGACAATGTTTCGGAAGATCTAATGTAGCTATCCAATTTTGCCCAGATTGTAGGGCCGAGATAGCTAGCGCAGGCTATGTTTGCCATATGCTACTGAATTAAATCGAGCTATAATAAAATCGGAGTTTTTTTTTCTATGGTGGTAACCACTATTATTCAGTTTGGAAAGATCCGCTATATACGAAGGTGATAAGTTACATTGTATTTTTCACTTTATACATAACCGTGGCCATTTCTTGTATAGCGGACGATTCCGCAAAGAAGGCAAGTGGCACTTTTGTTGCAATAGACAGCACGTAGTGCTCTTTCTTGAAGTAATACTAACTTTCTGGCGTCTGATGCGCGACAGAAGTGTCATATAAATTGGCAGTAACTGGGATGCAGCAATATTGCAGATTTGACAATTTGCAATTTTGCTGAAGTAGGTATTAATTCCGTAATCTCGATATCACGTCGACAAGACTTAAAGCTTTCCTGCAAACGTTGCTCACGTGAGTCGTAAATCGCAGTTGTTCTCCCAGAGTAACGCCTAGCAGTGTTAGCTCCGGATTTTGTATTACCTTCACCATTTTGACTTTCAGTTCCTTTTTTTTGTTGTTTTGGGTCAAAGCTTATGGTGTGATATTTGGAGAAGTTAACTTTCAAAAGATTTTTGTCATCCACTGGGACACTTTGTTCCCTTCTTCGTTCAAAATTTGCTCTACCACGTGACAATAGTGCTATGCAAAGTCATTTGCATATATGAATAAAATGCCCTGGGGATATGTAAATCATGGCAATAAAAGGATTGCTTTGTGTCCACCCCTGGCACTCCACTCTAGCCCGTCGTTTCGGTCGTAAAGCCTAGCGAGTGTTCTACTCCAAAACCGCCTTCCTGGACATGGCCGACCAAATTCCGGTGCCTCCACCACCGACTCGAGTTGTAGAGGCAGTCAATGTTGTTCAAGCACCTCCAGTTCTGCTCAATGTGCCGTCTGCAGCGAATGTTCCGGCTCCTGACGGAATGTACCAGTTGCCGCTTTAGTAGTTCCAGCCCCGGTTCCATCGCCTCGTTTAGTAGCAGCTCAAGGAGGGAACGACTTTCCTGCCAACAGTTTGGCTGGAAATGAACCAGGCAAGGTCAATATCTAGGTTAATATTAGCCATTTCACTTCGTGTTTGTTAGCTCGCTCATCTCAGTCGTGTTTTGCTATCGTTCAGAATCTAAGCATTTTGTTCATTTACCAGCGTTGAGTTTTCCTCGGCTACTAGCTTTAGTTAGCCCCTTGTCCTTCTCGTTGCGTTTCACAACACTGGTTTACTCCGTGTTTGCATGTATAGTTAGATGGGGTTTTCAGTTGGCTGTCGTATGTTATTTTCTCTTGTTTTGCGTATTCATTGGCGTGCTTGCTGCATGTTTTTGCCTACTACAGTCATCAATTCACTCTACCAGTATAATTTTGTTTCATGCGCTTGTTTTCTGTTTGCCTTTTTTGTCTCTATACAATAGAAGTTTCTTGAGAGGTATGTTTCTTAATGGATTCCTCAGTGGCGTAAGGTAAAGTCTTAAGGGATAATTGTGACAATAACGAATGTCTTTTCTCCTTGGGGATAAAGGTGTTTATTAATAAGAGTTTCTAAGTGATTAGAAAAAACAAAACGAAACAAAAAAATGTTGGCGGATTTAAAATGACATGCATGGTTTCCTTGGTGGATTTAAGAGTGAAAGTGCCTTGGTGGATTAATAATTGGGATCCTTTGCTGGGTAACAGACAAAAGAAATACTAGCTGGTGATAGGAGAATTTTGGGTAATTAAAAAAAGAAAAAAAGTTGATTTCTTGGTTGTTTTAAAATGTTTATTTTGCTTGGTGGATTTAAGAGTGAAAGTGATTTGGTGGGTAGTAACAAAAACATCAGAAAAATATTTTCCTTGGTGAGTAGGAGAGCTTAGAGTGTTTAAAATAAAAAAAATCTCCTATACGATATTTTTAGTCACAATTATTTTCGTTTTATATTCCTACTTCAGGGAGAGCAACTCCTATTGGTTTGCTGCTATCTTAGTGAGCAGTAGACCTACTGTTTTCAGGGTGTTGAATTTGCTCCCTCCTGGCTGGGAATCTCATTTTATCAACCTTAGTTTTTGGTGAAAGCCATTCTCCTGATAAGCACTCTTGATTTTCTTGTGTAAGAGTCCTCTGGTAAACCGAGTCACCGTTGAAGGAGCCCTGAAGGACACTGTCGTCAATTTTGCTACACAACTTGCGGCTACTTGTCCCAGAGTAACCGAGAACTTGGTTGATATAAATGGGATTCCCAATCAGGAGGCACAGCGTGTTGACGTTGCTTGGAGGACGTTTATTTTTCAGTAGGAGCTTGTTTGGCAAATATAGTTGTTGCCCTTGAATATATTGTAATTATTTTATTTAGGATGAGGCTTGGGAACTGAGAGCACGCAAAGTCATGCCCGTACCGTGGTACAGGGGGGGGGGGAGGGTGGATGGAACCCCTCCCCGGAGTTTTTCATATGTTGCTGTATTTCGAAACAATTTTACATTTAGTGGAAAGCCTTTGACCTTCTTAACAAGATGGGGTATATTTTATAGGTGGTGGCGCTTCTGGAGGCCTGTGACGTCACCAACAATGGTCGCCATTTTTGCCGCCATCTGGGATTTTACCAAGAATTAGAAATCAGGGCAAAACCGCGATAAATAATAATTTTTTTTGTGCGTTACATGAAAAATAACACAAAAAAAGCACTTTGCATGATTTTAGCCAAAAGATTTACTTTTATTGTTGAAAAAAGTTGAAAAAACATGTATACTTATGACGTCATATCTCGTAACATAGCAGATGACCGTCACTAAACTTGTCTCAAAATGTGCCCGAGGGATGAACGAACAGCTGCTGAAAATTTCAGGTGCTGACGTTTTATCCTCTTGGAAAAATCTCAGAAAGACCTTATGAGTGGGGGCGGGGGGTTACGTCCGAGGGTTAAAACCGGCCTGGGAAGTGTATCTGTCACTTGAGTTAGCGCAGGTCTTGGGGAAAGTCAGATTGATTCTCCAAATCTTATTGACATTTCATGAATAAATGACGTCACAAATTCCGGGACCCTGCCGTTACTGATCCCGATAAGAGTTTTGCATGGAAAAGTCACGTTCGCCAAAAAATTTACGTCTCTTTGACGATTTTTATAGTCAAAAGAAACAAAATCCGGCTTGTTTTCGATAACATATATCCTGAAAAGTATTAACGCGTGCCAACTAAGGTTAAACATGGAAAAACCTGTACAGATGAGTGATTTTATTCATAACGGCGGTGTCATTACCATCGCCGTAAAATGTACATGTGTATAATACGGCATTTTACTAATAAATGTATGGATAGCAGGACGTCATAGCTGTTCATAAAAGGCTCATTTGGTAAAATTTAGAGGCAAGGGATGCTCCGAAGGCAACTCTTATTATGCTACTACAGGTTACAGGTACTTGGCCGCACAACCAAACAGAACAAACATTTACAATTTCCGATTTAATTTTTGCTTAATGTTGGTGTGCTTTTCAGCGTAGAAATTCTGCTACAGGCTTGCGAGAAGCACAGACAAAGTCGATTTTCTCTTTAGCATTTTCGGTTCTGGAGTATTACACAGTCAGAATGCGATCTAAGACAGAGCTACGGATCCGATTTCAGCTTCGCTGAACAGGCCCGGGGGGGGGAATACTCTCCCATAAAAGTGGGTGATCGTCGGAAAATCTCGAGAACACCCCTAAAAGGTAATCTTATTTTTATAGGCGTACCAATAGAGGGACCAATTCAATAACAGCTAATTGTACAACTGGCACAAATACGTTTTTCAGATCAATAACCCTGGGCGATAACCTTACCAAGGCGCCCAAAAGGTACCGAGACAGCTCTGGCAGCGGTCATTTTAGGTCTTAGCACCCTAAGCGGTACCAATCCATAAATTTAAACCCCTAAAAGATACGACGAGCACCCCCGTCACTTTTATAGGGAAGTACCCCCCGGGTGACCAGGTTGCTTTATTTTCTGATTTTAACCATTTATTTGAGTTACTTGGACCAGCTTTTGCCCCCTATGGCAGTAATGCCTGTTATATATTATGCACCTATCAATGTAAAGCCGGCGGGGGGGGGCAGGGCATGGGGTGGGGATTTGATTGTCTTTGTTGTCCCTGGGGTAGGGCATCTTCGCCCGACGTGAAGATATTTGACTGCCGACTCGGACGAAAAAGACTGAGACCGAACATATGTTTCCCGCTTCCACGCTTCACGCATGCGCCATACGGTTTGAAAAGATCAGGAAGTCATAGAGGCCAATGAGAACAAGCGAAGGCTAAGTGGATTTCACTGTTTTGTCTTCAAATTTCGTTTGTTTTAGCGTGTTTTTGATCAATTGAACCTAATAATAAACTGTGGTATCAAAGTAAACGGAAGTAAAGAGAAACCAAGTCGATTTTTGCAAGTACAATTGATTAGTGTATGGCTCATTCGCCACAATCACTGTAAACTTATAAAAATGACTTTCTTTGTACCCTTTACTAAGAACGATATATTTAGACTTACAAAATGTGAGCTTTCTCCTAAAGCTTTATGTATTCTACGCAGTGTAACACGGATTATGGTTAAAACGTATAATTGCAGCTGTGACAGGAACATGTATCTTTGGTGATGCAGCAACATTGACAAAAGATTGCAGAGTTTTATTTGGAGATATTTTTATTGTGCCTTTCTTGGCCACCTTTGGGATTGACAGCAATGTGCAGCCTGGGGTGGTGAAATTTGGTTGCATTTGACTGGAATGATTTGCCCGTGGGCAGGGAATTTGATTGCAAATTTTTGAAAAAAGTCAAATCCCCACCCTATGCCCTGCCTCCCCCCCCCCCCCCCCCCCCCGCCGGCATTACATTGATAGGTGCATTAGACTAAAGCTCAAAAATCAATTTTTTAAAAAACGTTCATTAATTGCGAATTAACCGTTGGCTGAGTGTCCCCCCGGCCTTGAGTAGGCCACGCCCAGAAACTGTCATGTGAATAAGATCCATACCTGTCTCATTTTGGAATTGAGAAATCAAACGCGACAAATTTTGAAAATCAAAAGTGTCATTTGAGAAATCAAACGTGACAAATTTCGGAAATCAAAAGTGTCATTTGAGAAATCAAACGTGACAAATTTTGGAAATCAAAAGTGTCATTTGAGAAATCCAACGCGACAAATCAGTTTTGGAAACTCAAAAGTGTCATATGGGAAATCAAACGTGACAAATTTAAATGAAATGCTAAAAACCAGAAATATTTTTCTCTTTAATCAAAGAAAAAATATCAAAATCAAAGAAAACAAAACAAGAATCAAAATATGTATATTTTATGGGTGATACTCCTCAAACACGGTACTGTTTACCTAACTGAACAAACCAATATACGCTGTTGATTTAATTGCCAAATCGTCTCCGACTGAAAGATTCGCTCTGAATAGATTCCAAAATCTTCTTTATTTTGCTTGCCCTACGGGAGCTAACGATCAAAACTCCAGTCAGCTTTCGAATCTTTTTATGGTGGAAAATTACTTTTCAGCTTAATCGATAAAACCAAACTTTGTTGAATTGCATTGGCTTTGCTGGTGGACATTAATTTTTCATTTTTTGTTTTTATTTTTATTTAACAAAGGCACTGAACAAGGCCCACATCATATAACCGATATAACCCCGAACCTACAACATTTTCTGCAACTCGAAACATCCCTAGCCAATAAGATCGTCTCCGACTCCATTGAAAGTGATATGAGAAAATGCTATCGGGCTTGCTTGGGGTCATTTGTTCTTATTTGATCATTTTTCTTATACGAAAGTTTTATCCGCTTCAGACGCTTGGGAACGTACTAAAGCGCTGTAACTGGTTGGTTCAGCTAGAGTTTCCGATTACCGCTACAGATACTTGGGAAGTGGCTGGAAGCGCTGTAGCATTACTTAAAGATAACTTAAGATTCCAAAGGAGTGATAATCAAAGGTTTCAAGGCAAGGACGCGCAACAAAATGTCCGTCAAGAGATTAATTTTTATTTTGCCAACTTTGCTTGTATTTACAGAAGGTAAGGTCGCTGGATTTCTCGTTTTTAACGGCATCCAATCAGTTCAGTTTATTTCATTTCTCAGTAAATTTTAAAATATCACCACAATTGAAATGTGAACGATAGGTCACTCTGTAACTGCCAGGGGCTTCTGTCTCTACAACCCTCGGTGGTCTCCATTTTTGTTAGCTGTGTTAACAAGAGGCGAAGAAAAAGAAAAAAAAAACTGATCTCAAATTACTCCTTATATTGGCACTTAATTTTAGCCTTAACATGTTATTTCACAATTCAAGTAAAAATTACAAATTGCTATATTAGTGGCAACTTCCCTGTATCCCATCCGCGGTCCATTTTGGAGATGTTCTACGCACAAAGCTGACAGGGCATTAAAAAAGTATACAAGTGCCGTTAACACATGAAAGAGCCCAATTTTTAAGAAAGATTGTAATTGGAATTCTATCGAAAGTTCAAGAAAATTGTGAACCTTGGCCAACATGCTTTAAAACTATTTTAGTGCGTGTTGTATAAGAATTCAGTAAACACGTCAAAAATTGACGATTCGGTGATTGTAGTTCATCAGCCAGAGTATACCATTTCATTACCTATAAATTCTTAATTTCACTTGCGTTAATTATTTCTTGTCAATTTTCTAATAATCGTCCTTCGCCTTTTTACGTCATCTAAAATCATAACATCGACATCCAGAAGATTTTGATGGGTTGATCCGGAAACGAAGACTTCGAAAACAAAGACTGTTCAGTAATAGCGTAGAAGAACTCATAGAAGGTCCCTAATAGGTAACGAAAACGAACAACGTCCTTATTAAACCTAACCAAGATGCTATCGGCCTAACATTATCAGTCTTGTTTGGTCCCCAGGGTGGTGTATTTGTAGCTTTTCAAAGAAAAAATTACGAATGTCCTTCAAATATCAGGGGGATGGGGCACGCACGGAATTGATTGAGCCATAACGGTGTCTGGTTCATATATAAGCGGAGAAAATTCTTTTTCTCTCCAAGCATTTTGTCTTTTTGACTACTAAAATGAGTCAAAGAGTACATTTGAAATCTGGAAAAGCGGAATCGAAATTCAAAGTTCGAATCACAGCTTACTGTAAATGACTTAAGGGGTCTAATACTATTTTAACGGCGTTTATTTGGAAGTGAGCCTTTATTAGGTCAGAAGTATTTGAACATAAGTAGATAACTCTGTCACGTATCGCATGAACATGTCGGTTCGAAAGTCTTGGCGACGGCTTCAGATGCTTGGGAACTGAAGCGCTGAAGCATTACTTCAGGTCGCAGGATGAGAGCGATAATCAAAAATTTCAAGACAGTCTTCCTTAAAATGCTGAGAAAGAGATTTTTTATGTATTTTGCCAGCTTTGCTTGTATTTACAAGAGGTAAGGACACTGAATCTTTTATAACAACATCAGCCTTTTAAAGCTGATACTTTTAACAAAGTATCGGAGTCGTACGAAGTGGAAGGCATGCGTAAGGAATTGAACTGAGTTTACCTCCATGCCATCATTGTGTCCGTTAGGTCACTGTTAATAACGGGGGTTTGTCTCTACAACTGAAAATTTTTGTAAGCTGTGTAATGTTTGGCGGAATTTTGGCGTTAATTCACGCATGAAATTCTAAAATTGCTCTGGCAACTTCCGCTCATCTCGGTGCCAAATGGCGTTAGAAAAAGAAAGACGCTATAGGAAATTAAAAAGAAGAAGCTAGAAGAGAAAAACAAATCGCTATAAGTTCGCCTTCCCTTCCCCAAGTCAAAACTAAGAGCTCCGCCATTTGGTTCCGGGATTAATTAAGAAAGCGATCACTGAGCAGCGACGTGATTTTCGTGGGGTGTCTTGGATTTCGCTACTTGAGAGCTTTAGCATTAACGACAGTGACGGTAGCGAAAACGTGACACAAAAAGGGAACTCGCACTGCTTCACTTGAACAGAACGTCCTCACTCTTATTCCATTTTGTTCAATTTGTCAAATGCTGGCGAATTTTTCGGGAGTAGATCATGAATTCTAAAAGCCTGTATCTAAGTCCAGAAAAAGAAAACGTAAATCATTTTCTCGTATTAACGCGTCCTTCGCAAACGTAAGATTAGGAAGTTTTACGTTGTAGTCGCGCAACAACGGCAAAGAAATGTACAAAAAAGCGTGATGCAAGCGCAGAGTTATTGTTTTGCCAGTCTAAACCTATTGCTTTGTGGCCGTTATCGTTGCCATCGCGCATTAGTCGACGTTGCTAATTATAAGCTCCCGTACAGACTTCGTTCTTCGTTCTTCCGCGTTCTCGGGGTCACTTTTTTTTAAAAAACAAATTAACTGACGAAACTGGCTGTAGAAAGATAACGATAATTATTATATAGATACTGACGAAATACCAGCCTGAGGATTTTTCCTTTTACTAAAGAATCATATCTTATGATCGCTAGCCTGTTCCAGGCTCCGAGATGGTGGTGAAAGAGCCTGGCACAGGCTAATGATCGCGGGCAGTGAAGATGGTGTCGCCATGGTTACTAACTGTTTGGAACAGAAAATATATTAAGTAATATTGTCTTTATTTCTCCTTTATAACTTAATATCCGAGTTTCAAAACATTGTTGTGACAGGCATTTTGCAATAGGTGACCACTTTAATTGCACTATTTTGCTGTTTCGAAAATGAATAAAAAAAGTTGTGTTTTATGAAGGAAGTTCATCAGTATCTATAAAACAAACAGAACATTGCATCGCCGCTTAGGGATACGAATTTTATCTTCGAGTGCTGAAAGTATCTCTCACTCGAAGACAAAATTCGTATCCCCGCGCAGCCATGTAATATCCTCTTTTTATAACAATAATGCCACAAGGTATCCTCAATTAAAACTTTCTAAAACCAGAGCAAAAACCTAAACCTCCCCTCTCCCATGTCGTGAAGGATGGAGTACTTATGAATGACTTTCCCAGAAGACAATCGGGTCTCACCCTGACCACTTAATCATTGTGCTCTGGGGTGAAGGTTTTATTGCAACAACTGTTTTATTTTGAACTTATTTCACAACGAGATCACGATAATAATTCAAGATTAAAAAAATACTAAAAAACAAAACAAATTATATATATTAAAAAGATGCGACTCATGATGTCAGTAAGCTCAGACTAACGTAGCGTGCACGTCTCACAGTCTGTCACAGTGGAACCTCAATTCAACGTAAGCCAAGGGAATGGCTAAATGTGTTCGCTATAACTAGGTTTCGTTTACTTATATCGAAGTCCTTTTCACGGAACTTCGTTTTTATGGAGGTTGTTATATCGAAGTTTGAAGCCCTTCGGATATTTGAAATGTGAAGATTCAGCGTCATTTGTTAGTGCAGATATTACTGTTTGGAAGGTGAGAGGGAAGGGTGCGGGCATAGTTGTGATATTTAATTGTTTTTTGCATTTTTTGGTCACTGAAAGTTCTGTCCCTCGGTAATGGAAAATAGGTCAAATTTGACACAGTTAAACATCTGGGGATTTTGACCACAAATTTTGCCTCAACCTGCGGTTTTGTTATCCCCAGAAAGGGATGAGAGGGGACAAAGGAAGCTAGTGTTCAAATGGCACGCCTATGCCCGTAAACGCCCCCCTCCCCCCCCTTCCGTCTAAACATTAGTGACATTAGTGAACTTACGCAACAAGACGAGAGAGGAAAGAAGACAGAAAATCTTGTGTGACAAGCGTGACAATAATTTTGCTTGAAACAACTTTTCCCCAAATTTCACTTTCCTTCTTAAACAGATCTTTTAGTATTAAGGACTAGAAAACGTTGGTGTAAAGTGACGATCACGACAAAACAAAACACACAAGTAATAGCGCTGTCACGTTTGTCAAACACAAGTGTTTTGCCCGTCGTCTTCTTCCTCCTGTCCTGTTACGTAAACTCGCATTCATACCTGAATATGTCGTTATTTTTAGCATGGCTATTTTCCCCGAGGAGGGTCTGTTATCAGAAGTATGGTTGCTTTAACCCTCATCCAAACATACTGGTAAGGCTACCGCAGAGCCTATCCCGGATTGGAACACGATTCAATCTCTTTACGAGAGTAAACAGGAATTCAGCTAAGCTCATTGATGATCACAATCAATATAAGCTCACTACCTCTCATTTCAAGATTTCAAGGCGGACAATTTTTGTGATTCACGGGTTTACAGGTAAGGGCAGGAGCCTATAGACTAAAACCTGAAGAACTTAGTCACAGCTTATTAGGGGCCCTTTTCATTCATCCCCAAATTCCTGAAATTTTGGTTAGAAATCAAATTGGACGGACCATTTCGGTTCGATCCGACCGGAATATTTGGGACCACCTTTTGTCGGTAGTTCACTTTGACCAGCCTGGTCATTTCGGTCGGTCGGACCGAAATTTTCCTTTCCATTTGACGAAATTGTTGTCCTCAACACTGCTCTCTTGTATCCTGCTTACAAGAACATCAACCAAACGCGCGGTAGCTTGAGTCGGGTCCAACCAGAATGTACCGGGCGCGTGGAATTTCCGAAACTGCAAAGCGGAATTTTTATTGAATGGAAAGCGCCCTGGATTTTTCAGCTATTGATAGGTTGTTTACCATTAACAAAACGTTTCCGTCAAACCCGATAGGAGAGCGGAAAAATTTGCGGGAGCAATAAAACGTCTGAAAAGTTGGTCTTTTGTATGTTGGGTTTTTGGTTTCAAATTTGCTAAATGAGTGTGGGTAGGTGGGTGGGGGTTTTTAGGAAGTGAAAAGTTGTGTGGGTAGGTGGGTGGGGGTTTTTAGGAAGTGAAAAGTTGTATGAACATTAGTTTTTAGCTGCTCTAATAGTTCATGAAACTTTTAAGACTCAGTAGAATCGATAGTTCTTTAATTTGAGTTTTGGTGACGTCGTGTGAGTAACAGCAATATAAGCTTCTGTCTTAGACTGAGGCATTGACTAAATCACATTGTTACACAGAAAACATCAACACCTGGGCCACGGAAATGAAAAATGCACTGCTACGACGGGAAGACTGCAATGTGATTTTGGTGGACTGGTCTAAAGGGGCTAAAGGACCGCTCTTGAATTACCCCCAGGCAGCCGGGAACACACGGCTTGTGGGTGCTCAGACAGCGGAGCTTATAAGGTTCCTGATATCTACTAGCTCTGCCTCAGCTAGTTCGATCAATCGTTTCTACATTGTGGGGTTCAGTCTTGGAGCTCAAGTGGCAGGATATGCTGGAAGCTACTTGCGGGCTCGTGGAATGAGACTGGGTCGTATTACTGGTAAGGACTTACTTCAAAGCAAATTTTACTAAGCTACTTTAATTTATTTGTCGGTTTATAATGCATTTATTCCATCAACGTCAGAGGTGAGTATCTATATATGAAAATTTAGCTCCCTGTGTTACAACTCCTAATCACCTACTTTTTTCGCTGCTGCTGCCTCTACTACTAACACTACCACTATCATTGCTACCACCACCACCACTAACACAGTTTTTACCACTACTACTACCATTACCACCACTACTGCCACAGCCGCTACCACTGCCTCTACCATTACCACTACCACCACCACTTCTCTCTTATTCTTACTCTTTGTTCGTAGACTATTGTCTGCATGTTCAATATTTTTTACAGGTCTGGATCCCGCTGGCCTTCATTTTACACAAGTGAGCTCGGACTTTCGACTTGATAAAAGAGACGCTAGCTATGTTGACGTGATTCACACCAATGCAGGAGTTGCCGGAACAATTAAAAGGGGTGGACACATCGACTTTTACCCAAATGGTGGCACTATCCAACCAGGATGTCTCATCGCTGATGGTAAGTTAAAAAACCGAGTTTATAAAACATAATTTGAGCTGTTTCCGAGGAGCTCCAACCCTATTCAGACCGGGCTTTTTTTCCTTCCTGCTACCGGGTGGGGCTCCACCCCTCCATAACTTTTAACGCTCATCCTACGGCCACCAAAATTACACACAATATTAAACTCATCATTCTCAACTTCTAGGCGTACCTTGATTGACACAATGGCGTAATCTGAAGTCATTATGACGTCATATTGTTGAATGTTGACGGAATCCTAATTTCCCTCAAAGAAGACATAAAGGGAAACTCTGACTTAGATAGTTAGGTCTCTGATAACATCAAAGAAGTTGGCTAACACATAAATGATCCTTAACAATAGCAGTGATGGGGACACTAAAACAACCGCTTCCAACCGCTTCACGGTAACTCAACCCCCCCCCCCCCCCCCAAAAAAAAAACCGCTCAACTTGATACTCCTGGCTGTGACAAAGCAACAACGTTCCATGTGAGTTGTGAGTTTGAGACTGCTATTCTAAAACAACCGCTACACACAAACGCTCAACAACGAACTCGAAGATCCTAACTGTGTACAAAGCTACCACGTACCATGTGAGCCTGCACTTATGGAATTGCCCACTGAACGCCCGCTAAACTTAAGCTCGTGGACCGCTTCACAGCTAAGCTCGTGAACAGCTTGACCGCCAAGCTTGTGGACCGCTCAACTGCTAAGCTCCTGAACCGCTTGACCCGCTAAGCTCACGGCCAGCTAGACCGCTAAGCTCATGGACCGTTTGACCACTACGGTCGTGACCCGCTTGACCGCTAAGCTAGTGAATGCAAAACCACGTACAGTCGCTCCATCCCGCGAAAGCACCTCCGCCAAGATGTTGTCGAACTTTCGAACAATGAAGTTGCAGACGAAACACCCAAGCCAAAAAAGCCATGGCCGAACGCAGAGACGTCCCGCCAAGATTGTCGCCCCAAATGATGAGGAAATACGATTGTACAAAAGCCAAGCGTAGCTGAAGAAAGCGAAGAAAGAAACGGCTTGACCGAACAACAAAACAGGGAGAATCAGACGGTAAAAGAATGATCCAAAGACTTAACGAAGAGAGTGGCCGCCAGGAAAACGTTGTACTGAGCACATGGAGATGATGCAAGCAAGGCTGACTGCGCTTGAGCCAAGCAACTGACCGCTGACCACGCCCTCGCTCCTCGCTGTTAACTGAGTAAAATAGATTTATAATAACTTCATTATAATAATTCAACCAGTAAAAATAGAAAAAATCTATTTTTTTAGAGAAAAAGCAAATTTTGAAAAACATAGCTGCCAAAAGCCGGTTGCCATGGTATCATCAATGCCGATGTACACGTAACGACTACTTTAAAATGTTCCCAGATAAATTTTAGGCAAACTTTGGTCGTCCTAGCTTAAAAGGTTTTAAAGTTAATCAACTTTTTAGTGAGGGGGACCCTCAAATGCCCCCCCGGCCTGAATAGGGTATGAAGGGACTGAAAATATTGCACTGATTACAGTTTCTCATGCTTGTGTGTTGCTATGAAAACTGTAATCACTCAAACGATAAAAAAATAAAAGAAGTGCTGCTTATTCGAGTGAGGCGCTCAGTTTTAAGCAGGGGTTTCACCAACCTCGTCCCCACTTTTTTAGGGACAAGCCCTGGGGACGAGGTTGGGGTTTCAATTAATCAAGATTAGGCTCGATTACCTATTGCTGTTCGGAACTGAGCCCGCGATCCTCCCACGCTCCTCCTTCATCACAGTACACTGTATAAATTCTATATTTGTTATTTTTTTTATATATGTTTATTTTTTCTTCTTCCAGCCCCTTGTAGCCATTCAAGAGCGACGCGGTACTTCATTGCCTCCGTGCATAGATCTTGTTCATTGACCGCATATCCATGCGATAGCTTCTTGTCCTTCAGTCTAGGGAGATGTCGGGCGTGCAATGGCGCATGTTCTAGCATGGGTTTCGACGCTGACCGCACTAAAAGGACAGGAAAATTCTACCTGAAAACAAACTGTGGTACGTTTTCCTCTCAAAAACTTAAGGTACCCGTCTTTTCTTCCGCGGTGGCCAATTCAGTTGGCCATGAGAAACCGACACTCTTTAGTTAAAAGAAATCGGCTTATATGCTGTCACAAATACCACTGAAAATGTAAAGGATTCATTTAAGAGATAAAAAGCAAGACGCGATGTTTTTTTTTTTTTTAAGTAACCCTTAGGGTTTGTAGGGGAGGGGGAGGAGGATGAAGGGGTCTGGAAGCAAATAACAGAGTTTCAATTCAGGCGAATAAAAACTGACGTCTGTCATATTTTGTTCTCTCAAGAACTACAGCAGTCTATTGGCTTTATAAAATGTCAACGTCATCAGTAAAAACTTTACAATTTTTCAATTCAGAGGGGACAGACGACAAATTCTTGTTGTTAGAAATATCATTCTATATGTCGCGACTGTTCATCAGTACGATGCTTAAAATGTGTGCAATTATACAATTGTTTTCGGCTCCATTAAAGCTTATACCAATTGTAGAATATGTTACAAAGGGGTTACCCACATTGTGAGCATACTTATATACTGACAAGCGCTTACGAGTGGGGAAAAAAAGTATAATGAAAATGCGTTGAATAACGAACTAAGGCCTTATTAGCTGTTGCTTTTCAGAGAAGACAGTTTTAATACTCGACCCAAGCCACCTCATCCTCGGTTTAGAAACCTGTGAAGTTTTTCTTTGTTTTCTAGCTATTATCTTCCTTAGCTCTATTGTCTGTAACTTCTCACTGGCTTCTTAGTATTCATTGCTTTACGTCACTCGACGTGAGGTTCACAGGTTTTTACACCGAGTATGAGCCCGACCCGTATTGTTGTAATTCGACGGTTGATTCAAACGTCGATCTTAATTAGTCGGACTCGATTCATTTTCGAATTTTCACGATGTACAGTGGTCTTCCATGCTCACCAAAAAATATAATAATTGATGCATGAGAAGTACGACATTTGAAACGAACTCAAGTCGCTCCACAGCCGAAATATTCCATGTGACCCACTCGATCTTAATTCATGGGTCGACCCAGTTTAGATATGTCGGACTTAATTGATTCAAACGTCGATATCGTGCCTAACGTGTCATTTTGAAACCCCCGAAGCAGGATTTCAAATTAGAGCTAGTGTAGCTATCGGTCCCCAAAAGACACGTATTATCTCTTCACCGTTAGATTATAACATGCCCGTTTGTTTGCTCCGTAGGGACGACGAAGTAAGATTTAAAAGTGCGACAGAAGTTGGATGCGATGACTTTAAACAAGTCTCTGCCATTATTAACAGAAGGAAATTTTAAACTTAAGATTCCATTGTAGAGTTTACCTTTACCTAGATATTTCGCTCTTTTTAAACTGTTTTTGATATCATTGCCAAAAGTTTATGAGTTTTTTTGTGCTTGTTACGGTTGTGAGAAAAAAACACCTCCCCCTTTTAAAGCCACCAATCTATTTCACTCACTATAGAGTGTTTTCACTCACCTGGCCAGCATCTATGCAAATTTATTGGAACAAAAGAAAGCGTTTGCATAAAAGAAGAGTTCAACTCCCAAGGATTGGTTTGGGACACTAAAATGGCCGCCGTTTCATTGTTTTGGGAGACCAATATGGCCGCCGTGACGTCATGTGAAAACATTCTATTGCGTTTTCGTGTAGACGCGAATTCCTTTGAAAGAGGAGAAAAAACGTCTCTCGTCAAACAAAAGGGATACGCGCAAGTCGAGGCCCAAAGTAAGCGCCGACCACTAATTCGTAGCACTGATTCATACTATTCAGGCGGGCCTCGTAGTTATTCAATTTTTTCGCAAGAGGGGAGGGGGGATCGAAAAGCCCCCCCCCCCCCCCGATCTGAATAGGGTCAAAGTCCTTCGCAATTCGGCCTTAATGATTTAGGAAAGAATTACTTTTAAAATAGACAGATAAGATCAGACCACGGAAATGCGACAAAAGAACTACGAAGATATGATTACAGTTCAAAAAGTCAGCTTATATTCATGCGAAATGTGCAATATGCCCTGGCAATATCACATAGCGAACTATGTGAACACTATTTTCTGTTCCACTTTCCACTTTAGAGCTCTCGTAAAAATATGTCTTTAATTTAACGTTTCGTTTTGTGCTCTTTTCTGTTGTGCTGTCACTGATTTAATCCTTCTTTAGATTGGGATAATGACCAAACTTGTTTGGTAAAGATGGCTGTATATTGGCCTCGTTCTTTTCTGCATGCGTTATTATTATCCTCCACTTTGTCTCGAACAATAAAAACGTAGAAAGGTCGCATATGCTAGCTTGTCGAGACCAAACACGACCATCATTTTTGTTTTCATTATCCCAATCTAGCAGCACAACAGAAAAGAGCACAAAATGGAACGTTTAATTAAAGAATTATTATTATGAGAGCTCTAAAGTGGAAAGTGGATCAAAAAATAGTGATCACATGTTCGCTAGGTGATATTGCACGCTCGGGTAGCCAATCAGAACGCAGGATTCGCTTCATCTTGGCCGCTCGCAGGTTTAGCCATTTAATAAATATTCACACCAACCATCCCCCAATGAACAACTGATATAACATACCATGCAACACCTACCTAAAAAACGGTTACGTAGCCTATGATAAATACACATATTCTAACAGAACTGATAAGTGTAATTATTTAAGCACCAGAAAAAGGAACTGTAAGTGTTTCCGACTCGGAGTCAGTCTGTCCACGCTTGGGAACTTAAGCGCTGTAAATAGGGTCCATTTTTGATATATTAAAATTTATATTTGGTTCCGTCATGCTTGGGGAAATAAATAAAAAAAATGTATTATTCATTGCTAAGCCTCAAGATGATTTCTTTTCTTTTATTCCCCCAAGCCTCGTAGCAATTATAAATTTTAATATATCGTAATTCGTCTATTGCTGGTCTCATATCCGCCGCTACAGATCGGCTTGGAATCCAATCACTGAAGCATAACTAAGATTGCAGAGGAACGATAATAAGACTGATTTCAAGACAAGGATCGACAATGTCCATCAAGGGATTTACTTTTATGTTGCCAGCTTTGCTTGTATTTACAGAAGGTAAGGTAGAATTTCCAATTCGTTTTGTAAAGGATCAGCTCAAGCGTGAGACATGAGTATAGGATGAACGATTGCGACGACATCTTTTACCATTATAAACACGGATAACATTATACGGAGACAGAGCTAGTCTGTTGTGAAAAAAATACAGTGGAACCTCGATTTGACGAACCTCTATATAACGAAGTCCTCGGCCATTATTAACAAAAGCAAATTTTAAACTTAACATTCCATTGTAGAGTTTAGAACACCTTTGCCTGGATATTCGCTATTTTAAAAGTTTTTTGATATTTTTGCTAAAATCATATGAGTTAACTTTCTTGTGCTTGTTACAGTTGTGAGAATAAACGCCTCCCACTTTTAAACGTCTATGACATATAAACGAAGTCCTCGATACAACGAAATACTTTCTAAGAGAGAGCACTTTTATTGCTGTGTCATGATGCAAAAATATCTGACTTGGGGAACTGATTCTAAATTTATTATTATATTAGGCGCAATAGCCTGGGATGTTCCACACTGTTCATTGCGATCGGTACTTAAGCGGCAGACATGCGAAATTTAACTTAGTATATAACTCATTACCTTCACCAATGTATACGGTAGGTCTGTAACTAACGCGGGACTAGTTCGTCTTTACCATTTCAGCGGCTTTAATTTTTAGCTGTGTTAAAAAGTGACGACGATTTTATAATTGATGGATGATAAATTACTTCTTAATTTTGGCGAGAGATTTCAGCGTTAAACTGTAACTTCACGAACGAAATTTCGGCGGCAACCTCCGCGAATATTTCAATACCAAGATGGCGTCCAGGTTTAAAGATGATTTCGAATGAACTTAAAGTTGTGAACTTCGTTGAAAATGTATGTTTAAACGTTTTTTATGCGTGTAGTTCCTAATGATAAGAAAGTCACAATCGCCGATAGGTAAATATGGTTCACTGATCATCAGGGGAAAGAAATTATAAGAATTTTGACAAAACACAAGTGAAATTAGTTGCTTATTCTACTAGTCATCATTTCATTACACGCATATTCTACAGGAAGTTGAGAGAAAAAAGTTATTTTTCGAGAAAAGCAAACGATGACGACGCCTTGTTTGTTAATTATAACCGCGGGGTGGTTGTGTCCAAAGTGGAATGGAGTCGCGAGGGGATGGGGGGGGGGGGGGGAGGGGGTGGGGAGGGACATTGCTCAAAAGCAGGTGAATATGGGAGAGTCAGTTTTTTATTTTGTGATGGTTCAATAGGTGAGGGTACAATTTTACTTAATTTGTCTTTGTCCCACCCTCGTCCTCCCCCCCCCCCCCTCCCCCCACACCTGTCATAGATTATTAGGGAGCTTTAGCAACGACGACGGCGACGGTAAATAGGACGTCAGAAAAGCAATGGCTTTATTACGCAAAACAACAACTTTGCACGTGCATCACGCCTTTTAATTTTGTACATTCTTTACCGTCCTTGCACGACTACGACGTGAAAATGCCTAATTGCAAGTTTTATGGAGGACGTAAACGAGCGACGACGAATCTCTTTTTCTCTCTCTAAACTTGAGTGCGGTCCTCAAGAAAATAACTCCAGGGAAATTCGTCTACACTTGCTATTTTCAGCAAATTGGAATAAACGCGACAAAGATTGAAAAAACGCAAATTCATTTTAAAACTTACGTTTTCGCTGCAGTTGCCGTCGTCAATGCTAAAGCTCCCTAATCTTATCAGCAAACAATGGTAGTCTAATATTAAAGAGAGATAGGGTCATGCTTACGGCAAATAGCAAACGTCACATTCAGATCAAGAATTTTTAAAAATAGGCTGATAAGCAGATAAAAACAGTGTAAAACGATTCTTATGGACAAACTAGCGAGAGGATGCTATTTTTGGGAGAATTTAGTAACAGTCAAAGACAAGTAAAGGGGAAACTTGGTCACGTGGTACTGATTTGACTTTTACCGTTTTCCCTAAACGTGACTCTAGATCTCCTTTGAGCTATTAACCCAAAGCAACGAGCTCCGAGGTTTATGTTTACTTTTATTACGAACACCTGTATTTTGAACCTTATTTCACAACGTGATCACTGAAAATAATGATGAATCTAACCTATGAATCTCTGTATTTTGATTGATTGTTGTGCTATTTTATTTTTTTTTTTCATTTTTTTTAGGGCCACGTGTGGATTATCGAGAGATATTAAGTTTTGCCCTCAATAAAGAGGGTTTTATTATTAGCCATTATCATTATTTATTATTATTATTATTGTCATTATTATTATTTTTTTATTTATTTATTTGTTATTTTTATTAAGAATGTGTGCGGGTGCCAGCCGACTTCATTTGGTACTTCCTCTTTTGGGAGCTATTCGGATAGGTCATTATATGTAGACTCAGTCATCTTTTTATGTGTAAACGGTTAAACTGTTATGAAAGTCTTTTACATTTTTTAGCATGGCTATTTCCACCAAAGAAGGAGGTCTGTTATCCAAACTATGGCTGTTTTAAACCTCAAAAGCATTTAAAGCATCCGCAGAGCCCATCCCAGGCTGGAGCAGAAATCAATCTCTTCACCGAGACAAAACATTTTTTGGTCAAATTTCTGATCTTTGGAAGTGGAAAACAGTTCAAATTTGATAATTAAAAATATCCCTTTCTGGGGATAACAAAACCGCAGGTTAAGGCAAAATTTGTGGTCAAAATCCCCAGAGAGGGGAAAAAAGAAGTGTTCAAATGCCACATCTATGTCAGTAGGCCCTCCCCTCCCCCCCTCCCCCCCTCCCTTTCCGTCTAAACGTAACATTCACTATACGTTATTTTTAGCATGGCTTTTCCCGAAGAAGGCCCCTATCTGTTATCAAAAGTATGGTTGCTTTAAACCTCATCCAAACCCTCTGGTAAAGCTACCGCAGAGCCCATCCCGGATTGGAATACGATTCAATCTCTTTACGAGAGTAAACAGGAATTCAGCAACGCTCATTGATGATCAAAATGAATCTAAGCTCAGGGCCTCCCACTTCAATATTTTAAGGCCACTGACAATTTTCGTGATACACGGATTTCAAGGTAAGAGCGAGAGCCAAGAGACTGAGAAACTCGGTCACAGCGTATGAATTTGTTAGGCTATTTATGGTTGTATCTTTCGTGCTAGAAATCTCTAAACTAATCAGAATCTGAGAAGTGCTTCTGATTGTTCGTGCAGAGAGAAAAATTTGCTTCAACCAATCACAAGCACTACCCAGCTTTGTGAAGTTGCACGTCATTATTATGGATTTCTGTAGTCGTTCACAGACGTCTTTTGAGGGGAAACCAGTGGTGTCGTCGCGAAATGTTGACTGTTTTCTTACTAGGCTATATGATAATGTCGAAACGAAAGCGACAAAGGGAGAACAGACAGATTTTGTGTAGACCTAGATTTTTAGAACAGTAAACCGAACGATCGGGCAAATGCCGCCCTTTACCTTTCAACTTTTCTTTATATTCTTCTCACTCTTGCTTTATGGACCAAGGATCAGTTTAGTTTTTGCCGCCTAACTAAGTATATAAGCTTTTGCCACAGACTTTCGGTGACTGACTCATAATTACTTCACAGAAAACATTGACACCTGGGCCACAGAGATGAAAAATGCTCTGCTACGACGCGAAGACTGCAATGTGATTTTGGTGGACTGGTCTAAAGGGGCTGAAGGACCGCTCTTCAATTACCCTCAGGCAGCCGGGAACACACGGCTTGTGGGTGCTCAGACAGCGGAGCTTATAAGGTTCATGAATTCCAGTAGCCCTAGATCAACCGGTTCGATCGATCGTTTCTACATTGTGGGGTTCAGTCTTGGAGCTCAAACGGCAGGATATGCTGGAAGCTATTTGCGGGCTCGTGGAATGACGCTAGGTCGTATTACTGGTAAGGACGAACCTTAAGTAATGGTAACAGGACTGAGTGGAGTCCAATTCGGTCTGTAATCATACGAGTGATTAACAAAATTGGACGACCGCGTAGCGGGAGTCCGATTTGTTTAATCACGAGTATGATTACAGACCGAATTGGACGACACGAAGTTCTGTTACCAATTAATCATAACTTTAACAAAATTTGTAATATAATAGGCTATTTTTTAAATCAAAACACAAGAAATTCAAAATTTTTTTTTGCTAGCAGTGAAAAAAAAGCCATTTAAGCGCGCGCGTGATGGCGCGTACTGTCCAATTACTTAGGCATGACGCGTACTGTCCTATTAAACTGTCCAATTAAGGCTGAAATCAGGGCAGTTGATAGCCAATCAGATTTGATAATTTTGTTATAGTTATGATTAAGCAAATTATAACATAGCGCGCGTGCTTGCCCTATATAAGTCCTATTGAGCCGCTATGAACAAAATCTTTATTTACGCACGCCCGTGCGTAAATAAAATGACGTGGGCATTTTTTCACCTGGCTGCAAAGTTGTCGGATATCGCCTCGTGCAACTCTTACGCATCTTTCGTGCTCTCCAAACTTCCCGCGTGCATCCATAACACGATATACGCACGCTAAGCATGAACAAATTCTTAATTTTACCATGGTCAATATTACAGCCACTTGTCACCTACTTTTATTTTATTGTTTCGGGAGCTCTGCTGATTTTTTCCTAAGGCATAACCACTATAACTGGTGTTGCTGCTATCAGTACCTAGACACTGCTAAGTTTTGCTACCACTACCATTAACATTACCAGCACCATTATCACTACCACTACCATTGTCACCACCATTTTCACCATCACTGCCACCACCACTAACACCACCATTATCACTATTACTGCCGCTACCAGTACCCTTACCAATACCAATACCACCACCATTATCACTATCACTGCCACTACCAGTACCACTACCAATACCAATACCACCACCATTATCACTATCACTGCCACTACCAGTACCCTTACCAATACCAATACCACCACCATTATCACTATCACTGCCACTACCAGTACCACTACCAATACCAATACCACCACCATTATCACTATCACTGCCACTACCAGTACCACTACCAATACCAATACCACCACCATTATCACTATCACTGCCACTACCAGTACCCTTACCAATACCAATACCACCACCATTATCACTATCACTGCCACTACCAGTACCACTACCAATACCAATACCACCACCATTATCACTATCACTGCCACTACCAGTACCACTACCAATACCAATACCACCACCATTATCACTATCACTGCCACTACCAGTACCACTACCAATACCAATGCCACCACCATTATCACTACCATTACCACTGCCACTAGCACTATACCACTACCAATACTATTACCACCACCATTATCGCTACCACCACCAATACCAATAGCACTAACATTACCACCACCATTATCACTGTCACTGTCTCTATCATTACCACCGCCATTACCATTACCACCATCATTACCGACTACCACTACCACTATCATTGCCACTATTACTAGCACTAGCACTACCACCACCACTAACGCTATCATCACCAACGCCGCGGCAAAACGTCTACGCATGCGCAAGATTGAGCATTGTCGGTCTCTTTTTTCAGTTACACTTTCCGGTCAGATCAAAGTCTCCCGCGCGCACTCGGCTTTATTCAGTGCGCAGCTTGTTGTGGTTCAGTTGTTCTGCTTCATGCTGCTCGTGTTTTTGACTATTTTGTAGTTACTGAAATTGCTTTTATGGATAACCAGGCACAGATCACTGAAACAACTAGTCGATTAGATTCAGAAAAGGTAAGTAGATAATATTTTGTGTAATTTTGGCTAATTTGAGCGTCAGGTAAACTGATTTTTTTTCACGAAAACAAAGTTTTTGACTTTCATTTTTCACTTAACCTGGTTGAAACTAAGACACAAAAAGCTATCATTGCAAGCTTGTGTATTGTAGTTCTAATTTACGGTTCTTCAATTTCTCAGCCTTAAAAACCGCTTCGAGCTTTATTTGGAAAACGACAACACACAATCGCTTTGTAGTTTCATTTACCAGTGAGTTCGTGTTTTGAAATGAAGCTCTTTAGAGTCGATTGCCATGAAACACCTTAAGCTTAATTATACTGTTGAGGTTGGCAGCAATTTGACAACACTGTTATTTATTTATTTTTTTCGTTCTCAGAATCAGAGAGCGAAAGCTAGTTGGATGGCTTTTAGAAGTCGAAATTTTCATGCCATGTATTTAGCAGCTGGAAGTTTCGTGTTCGCAAGATCGAGATACATTCAGCCGAGCCGCGCAGTCTAAAATTATTGAAGACTTCAACCAAAAAACAACCATGTAGAAGAATTAATAGGAAATAAAATAGGCATTTTCTTGAATGAAATAACGTTTCTAGGCATGTTTAGTTTCCCTACCAAGGTCATTCAATAGCCCGAAAGCTCCGGGTATTCGTGACTGCAGTCATCAAAGTCGAAGTTGTTATTAAATCCCGCCCATCTTTTGTTTTGATTTCTTGTTTTCTCTGATAATAGAAAAATACTGAACGGTCTAAACTTTATTTCCTGGTTCTAGTATTAATGATAATAATGACGTCTTTATTGTGGTTTCTTTCACAAGCATTGCTACTCCTTTCTTAGTTATCGTCTTCTTCCAAATTAACTAATACTAAACCAGGAGCATACAAGAAGGCCAGTAAAACCAAATTCGTCTTGTCGAGCGTTCTCGAGTTACAAACAGCAAACATCATTTTCAGCGTTGGTGCAACCGGACAACCATGTGGTGCAAAAGTTTGACACTAGAAAAATATATCAGCTATCGAATGAAGTGATTTTTTCGACCCCTTTTTTGTCTGTTTCTCCCTTTTTGCTTTTAAACTTGGCGCGACGGCAATGTTATGCTTACGCAATTAGTTTATATGCTATAGACCGGAAATAAAAAGCTGACCGGATGTTAAATTTTGTGCTCATGCGCAGTGCGTTTTGCCGCGGTGTTATTATTGCCACCACAATTACCACTACAA
>JBBMOI010000001.1:36697500-36930000 GCA_038088405.1 Porites divaricata | reverse complement strand
AGAATTATTATAAAGCGGATCGAGGAGAGTGTTATCCACCGAGGCCGAAGGATAACACCCTCCTCATATTCTTCATATTCATAATTTTTCATATCCTACTCAGCCTCATTCATTAATTGCTAATTAATAAAAGTCCTTTTGATTAAAAAGGACAAGGACGACTACTAGGGAGAGATTTCACTGAAAGTTCTTTTTCTCCTTAATTTTCAAAACACTTAAACCCGTAGTAGTAAAATAACGACGGCTATCTCATTTTCCCGCCAAAACATTAATAGGGACTTTAAGATTCAACGACGCGACGGTAACGAGAACGTCTAAAAAACCAATACGTTTATTAAAGTAAAACAATAACTTTGCACGTGCATCACGCTTTTTTTACATTTCTTTGCTGTTTTTGCACGACTTCGACGTGAAAATGCCTAATTTCGTGTTTTGTGGAGAACGTAAACAAACAGCGGCGAAATTTAATTTCGGCTTTCTGAAATTGAATATGGTCCCTTTGGAATTCAACTTCAGGAGGGTTGGTCAAGTTTTGACAAAGTAAGTAAGTAGGAATAATCACGATCAAGACTGAAAGCACGCAAATTCACTTTTTAAGCGACGTTCTCGTTGCTGTCGCGTCGTTTGATCTTAAAGTCCCTCAAGATACTGGTTTACTCGCACGCACTACTAAGTATTGAGAAAAACTTGTTCGCGTAGTGATCTACGTATTAAAATCTAAAGGTGTTTAATATGACTGCGCACGTAACATGCACGTGCGTAAGCACAGAGTGGATTTTCACTGTCGAGTCATTCTCGACCCCAGTGCTTACGGGTTTGGGAATGCGCCCGTAAGCTCTGGGAAACTCTGCGCCGGAGTAGCCAAAATCTGGCTATTTGGGCCTCACAGCGCATGCTCTTTGATCCAACCCAAACTTTTTGCATCTTTTATATCTGCTTCATCGCTAAGTGTTTTGTTGCTTCGGTATTAGAACTGAAGAAATTCAGTTAACGGCCGTGAAGAATTTTCAGGTATCCAAGGCTCTTGTGGTAGCTGCTGAGAAAATACCGTTAAACGTTCCCAATGACAGATTTGAGACTTGAAGTTTGCGTATGCTTGGCAGTTGATTAATATTTCTGTGGACTACTTCACGAGGCGGTAAGTGAAACCCGAATGGCTTGTTAAAATAAACGTATCGAAATTCCAATAAAACTTTCCAAAATATGAATTTAGTGTCCTTTTATTTATGTTTGTTCATGAACATTAACACTTCAGCGAAGCTGCTTTGAAATGTGATATCGTGGG
Organism: Porites divaricata; assembly: GCA_038088405.1. Lineage (NCBI taxonomy): Eukaryota > Metazoa > Cnidaria > Anthozoa > Scleractinia > Poritidae > Porites > Porites divaricata. Next base: position 36,928,715 of record JBBMOI010000001.1, on the reverse strand, counting down.
AAAAGAAGAGAACTATAAATATTTAGTCGCATTATTATATTTTTATTTTATTTTTTCGCATTCATATCTTTTTCTGGTTCACGGTTCAATTTTCGATATGTAGCTAAGCTATTTTATTTGAAAATTGGAAAATCCAGTAATTCTGCCTAATTAGTCGTTCAAATGTTGTTTTGAAATCGCTGATATCAAGAATCGGCCGGCCGTGTTTACTTCAACATGTCTAGGGAATAACCCGCTCACACGCCAGACACGCTGCACGTTCAACCGCTCTCGTTCAAACTTGAATAAACCAATCAGAAACACTTTTATTGTTTTTTGCTGAAACCAATTAGAGACAATCTTGCTCCAGGGTTCCCCAGAGCTCTTGATCTCTCTCCTGTACATGCGCAGAAGAGCTCTGGGTCGAGATTGACTGTCGAGTATAATTTTTTGTGCGTACAGACTTAAGTTTTTAAGCATGTTGATAACATAGATGGAATAGCGACAGTGAAAATTTACCTTTAGCTGTCGCCTCAGTATATTTTCTTTTTTCTTACGCAATATTTACTGGGCTTTAGCACTCTTTTGGGAGATGTTTTCTCGGAAGACTTTTGTCCGACAAATCTTCCATTCTATCCCTACTGTTGTCCGAGATTTTCAAATTACGAGTCTATGACTCAACGTGTGACGTATGTTTATTACCAATAAGGCGTGACAAATATTCTGCGAAAAGCGTTAAAAAATAATTAAAACAGGGAACGATTGTCTTCAAGAGCTTATGGAAGATGGAGGCTCCTGATACAAACTGGCCATTGTAATACCCTCGACGGTTTTCCACACTTCATTGCAAATTGAAAAAAACAGCTAAAAGAATGATACTCCACCAAAATAAAAGGTCAATGATATGGGCTTGAAGTAAGTTTTGTGAAAGTGGTGAAATTTGGTGGAATTACTGCGGCGGAGAAATCAATGTACAGATAGGTAATCCAACCCCACGAACTGGGATTCGTTGATGCATGTGACAGAAATATTAAAGGGGTTTGCGCGAGTGTTATAGCAATCGCTATTTAAGGGCTAAAAGAACAGCAATAGAAATACATCAGAACTTCTTTCTGTTTTTTTTCATGATGTTACTAGGTTTAGTTTAGCCTGTGCAAAGACGACCCCTCCCCTAAAGAAAATGGGGGAGAGAGTCTCTCTCCCGGAATCTTTTTTTTAATGGGAGGGACCCTCTGTAAACAGGCTAGGTTTAGTTCTTCCATTGTCTTCTCTCGCTTCTAATCGCGGTGAAATGGCTAAGAACACAACATAGTTGAACCTAGCTCAACGTTTACGTTTGTGCGCGAGATCCTACATATATTGTATCAGTCTACATTTTATTTGCTTAGGTATAATTTACGTGCGTACGCGCATGAAAATAACTTTTTGGGTTTTGAAAATTGAAGTTAGAAAAAATGGTGGCTCACGTGGCAAAATATTACAAAGAGCAGGAACGCTACTTGTACATGCGCACGCGAGTACCTTAAAAATGAGATGATCACCCTTGTATGACAGTGTCCCTCGGGTCACGTAAATAAAATAGAGGCAAGATAAAAAGTGCTGAGCTTAAACGGGAAGTTAGGAGAGGTTCAACTTTTACGCTTACGATCGACCTTTCATGCATTATTTCTATTTATTTGCGAAGTAAATTTTACGCACGTGCGCATGTAAAAATACGCGACACTGGAAATCAACCCTTAGTGTTTACTTCCGCTTCAGCGCTTGGGAACGGAAGCGCTGCAAACCAGTGTAAATTGGCTCAAGGTTTCATCGCGTTTTAGGACTTAGGCACTGAAGCGCGCATTTCTTAAGATTGCAGAAGAACGAGGCAATTGCACATTTCAAGACGAAACGACAAAATGTCCATCAAGGGATTCCTCTTTGTTTTGCCAACTCTACTTTTGATTACAGAAGGTAAGGTCAACGAATTTTTCGCAAAAGATTCTCCAGACTTATCAATTTATACTCGTTTCCTTAACGAATTAAATGAGAGAATTTGTTTGAAGATCAAAGCATTTTTTACCCTAAGTGATCGTTTTATCTATTTTCATAACCTAATCTTTTGATAATGCATTGAGCAGAAAATTGATGTTGGTTCGGTGATCTTGGGTTTTAATTTAAAGGGTTAGCCAGTTTCGCCATGAGCTTTATATCATTTCTCAGGTAGAATGCATGCATATGAATTTTAATTACTTTCCGCGCCGTAAGCCACGTGAAGTGTAAATAACGAAGGTTCTTGTCTCTACAACCTCAGCTGCTCATTTTATTTTATTAGCTGTGTTCACAAGAGGGGGTGATTTAAAACTGATTAAAAGACTGTTTTATGTCGATTTTGGCAGTTTAATTAACAAAACCCTCGAAACAAAGACGCGAAAATCGAATACCTCCTCGAACGAAAACAAAACTCCTTTACGAAACCACGCTCTTTGAGCCCGAAACAAATACAGTTCATGAACTGGAGCTTTTTACACAGGGAAAGCTGGGAAAGAATAGGGCAACCGCAGCAATCTCGGAGAAGTCTAGCCCTCTCAGTAACTTCATTTTCAATTCTCTGTTTTGTTCCCATTTTTCATTTCCCCGTTGCCCGTTGCCCGTTGCCCGTTCCCTGTTTCAGATAGTAACAACCAAATGAAAAAAACAAAACAAAAACAAAAAAAGGTTGCATCTGATAATAATAATAATAATAATAATAATAGTAATAATAATTTTAATAATAATAATAATTTTTATTAACATATTCCAGGCAAGTTAATATCAAAGGCACAAAAAGTTATTATTATCATCATTATCATCATCATCATGTCATATATGTCATGATATCATGGTTACTACAACTAATACTAATACTACTATCATCATCATAACATTAATTTACATACTCCATACAAATTGGTATATACAAGGTAAAAGTAAGTAAAAGAAAAGAAATAAACTATTAAAACCTATTTCAACAGTGTTTACATAATGGCTCCCTCCTGGGTTTCAGCGTCAATATCAATGTTCTTAAAGTCACAAAAGGCTTTCCTTCTAGCTCTTGAACCTCTTAGGCAGATTAGTGCGATCTTAGTAAAGCGAAGGATGTCCTTGCTCTTATCCAGGAGATTGTTTTAGCATAATGTTCTCCTTTCTTGATGGAGATCAGCTGCGCCAGTCTGGAATGGTATTGCAAGCATTCGTTTCCCATGCCGCCTGTTGACGTGAAAATAAGGGGTGTAAGAGTTCCTAGTAATAATAATAATAATAATAATAATAATAATAATAATGACGCAGAAATATATGTAAGAAATCAGGGCTCCAATACATGAACTAGGGCGTCACAACACCTTGTATATAGTAGGAAGAAAAGCCATATTTTCAATTTGCGAGTTCTCGTGCGGGGGACGGCAGCTAAGAAAATTTGGTTATCTATTCATCCCAGAAATTTCGGTAGTCACGTGACCGGACGTCCGTCCGTCCGCACCACAGGGAAACCAATGTGAAGTCTCACAGCTAGCTAGCTAGTGTGGGAGCCTGCAACCTGATGTTACACATCGATCCATGTTGTGGTCAATTGACAGCTGTCGAAACAAGGTATCCGCTGACCAATATCACATTACCGTATCGTGGGCTCATTTGTTAACCCATCGAGGTTGCAAGTTTAGTTGTTTTAAAGTTATCCGCTGACGAGTAACTAGTTTTTAACTGATCGCAGGCTCAGCTCCAAGTAGATTTCTTTGCAATGTTTGCAGGTTAACTGTTTGAAGTAAATTATGCATTTGTTAACGGAAGGTTCGCCTTAAGCCTTGGCTAAATCTATATTAAAGAGGAATTGAGAATTAGATATTGTTATGCGTGCTAAAGATTAAAAGAAAGGTGTAATACAGTATCATTAACATCCTGTGAATGCTTAACTTTTTAAGATAATAATACTAACACAATAAAACGCGTACAAAATAGCTTCAAAGGTAAGAAGACCTGGTAAGAAGTTTGGATGTATATTTTATCACTATTTTTATCGCTAACCGCAAACACAAAATCAGTATAATGATATATTTTTATACGCAACAACAATTCTTGCTCGTGAGCTTAGGTCCCCGTGATTTGCATGTGAAGATTTAGTCACCTATTTCAGCAAACGTACGTATTTAATTTTATCATTTTAGCATGGACTTCCGCTCCAAATAGTGAGTGTTATTTTAAGTATGGTTGCTTTAACCCTCATCCAAATGTACTGGTAAAGATGCCTCAGAGCCCATCCCGGGTTGGAACAAGATTTAATCTCTTTACTAGAAACAACAGGAATTCATCTAAGCTCATTGATGGTCACAGCAAATATAAGCTCACTGCCTCTCATTTCAAGATTTCAAGGCGGACTATTTTGGTAATTCACGGATTTAGAGGTAAGGACAAGAAGTGGTGGTGGTAGAGCGGAGGGGTGGTGGAGGCACATGAAGGCTGTCGCGATCGCAGAAATATATCATATATTTACTGCTCATGAACTCCAGCAACGCAGGCATTTGATTGCCCACCCCAACCCCTCCACCCCTCTAATCCCCGACACCCGCTCCTCGATACATTTGAAACCCCGTGGATGGCCGCCAGCAATCTCGACGGTCTTACCCCCTGCTGGGACTGAATAGTCTATAAACCGTAGCGCACAAGTAGATATGCCGTACGGTAAAGTTATCAAACTTCAAGCAAATTTTGTTAAAATTACCTTCAATAAAAGAGGACGTCCCCACCCAAAGCCATAGCTAGCGGGGGGGGGGGGAGGGGGGGGCAGGGAGGGCAGCTGCTCCCCTGGACCTACTGAGCCAGACAAATCAGGTCTGTGGATGGATTTGTTTTCTTCAGACTCAGTCATTTTGATATAGTGACTTGCAATTGTTTGCCATTTTCATGGCCGAGAAATTGGTTGGTCTACGGTGTGTGCAAATAGTAAGCAAAAGGTTAGTTAGCCAAACATCATGCAGTATTGTGAAATGTTTAGTGTACTAGTACTTTGATATACGGTGTGCTTCAAATTAACAGAAGCTCGGAAATAAGCAACTGAGAGCACTGAAAACACCTGCCTTTTCACACTTATTCGAGGTCAATTTCTCGGAGTCATGACAAGTGCTGAAAATAACGTTTCGTAGCCTCCAAATTTGCTCGTGAAGGGACACCCTCGATAATGCCACCCCCTCCCCCCCGTTACAAAAAAATTACAAATAACCTGGTTACGGCCCTGCTACCTGCCTTCATGACAAACTTTTTCACTCTCGCGCTTTCTCGTTTAATATGCCTGTTTTTCTTGACTTTACTTTACTGTCTTTATCTATGATCAGATGTTGATATGCATGTGAAATTTTGGAAAACGAGGGCTGTAAGGCTAAGGTCATGCCATTCATCCCAATCTCTTGATGCAGAAGTTAATTTATATTAATTCATGGAAATAATACTTTCCACTTTCTTTCTTAGTTTGAAACTTAGCGAGGGTCTCTCCTTCTCTGGGTATCACTAACCTTTTTGCAAATCCTTGTTTTTCCCTAAGATCTTCGAAATCGAACACTTACTATAATCTATTGAGCCTAGCCTGCGTGGCAGACCCAAAAAGGGGAGGGGGAGGGGGGAGGGAGGCCATTGAAGGCTATCTCTCTCTGGTTTTAAATGGCCCGAATGGGTCGGTGTTGGTGTATAAAGGGGAGCGCAGTCTCCTTTCCCCTAGTAAGTACCTTTGATACTCTTACCTATGTTACAACGCCAACGTTTGAAACTTGGAAGGCCGCCTTTTTGAAACTCATCGAATCCAATAGTTAATCAAAATAAGCCACACCTCAAATTTACTGTGACTGACTCATATTACTGCACAGAAAACATCAACACCTGGGCCACAGAATTGAAAACTGCACTACTAGATCGTGAAGACTGCAATGTGATTTTGGTGGACTGGCCGAAAGGGGCTAAAGGACCTGATTACTTCCAGGCAGCCGGGAACACACGGCTTGTAGGTGCTCAGACAGCGGAGCTTATAAGGTTCCTGATTTCTACTAGCTCTGGCTCAGCTAGTTCGGTCGATCGTTTCTACATTGTGGGGTTCAGTCTTGGAGCTCAAGTTGCAGGATATGCTGGAAGCTATTTGCGAGCTCGTGGAATGAGACTGGGTCGAATAACCGGTAATAATATCTTGAAATAATTTGCCGTTTTTTGACTCATTCAGCAAATCTTAATCCATTAATAGCAAAGTGGATTCAATGAATAAAAAGTCGGTGACTCGCTACTCGCCCACTAGCTACTCTTCCTTCTTTTTACTACTACCACTACCACTACCACTACCACTACCACTACTACTACCACTACTACTACTACTACTACTACTACTACTACTACTACTACTACTACTACTACTACTATTACTACCACTACTACTACTACTATTACTACCACTACTACTACCACTACTACTACTACTACTACTACTACTACTACTACTACTACTACTACTACTACTACTACTACTACTACTACTACTACTACTACTACTACTATTACTACCACTACCACTACCACTACTATTACTACTACTACCATTACAACTACCACTACCACTACCACTAACACTACTACTACTACCACTACCACTACCACTACTACTACTGCTACCACTACCACTACCACTACCACTACCACTACTGCTACTACTACCACTACCACTACCACTACCACTACTACTACTACTACCACTACCACTACCACTACCACTACCACTACTGCTACTACTACCACTACCACTACCACTACCACTACCACTACCACTACCACTACCATTACCACTACCACTACCACTACTACTACTACTACCACTACCACTAGATCGAAAACTGGATTACAGAACTGTTTAAATGCGCTTTCCTTGTATTGTGACAAATGGAAGCTAAAAATTAATCCGAAGAAAACAAAAATTATGATATTCCAGAAACGCCCCCAAAAAATCTATTGACATCAAATTCAACATAGGCAGTGAGTCAATTGAAATTGTCCAAGAATACACTTATTTAGGTACACGTTTAACTCCAACGGGAAACTTTACACTTGCACTCGAACACTTAAAAGAAAAGGCCCTTCACGCGTTTTCTAGTATTCGGAAGCGGACAATTCTTAACAAACTTAATCCTAATACTGCATCCCAAATTTTTGACACCATGGTATTCCCAATCTTGAGTTACAACAGCGAGGTATGGGGAATGTACACCAAGCAGGATTTTAAAAAATGGGATAGCTCCCCAATAGAAAAAATCCACCTCAAATTCTGTAAACTTTACTTAGAGGTTAACAATAAGGCCTCTAACATAGCTTGCAGAGCTGAACTTGATAGATTGCCGCTGCTTATCCCGATAAATCAGAAAATTATGAAATATTTTGTTTACCTCAACAGCAAAGATAATGACTCTATAGTCAACAGTCTTTCTCTTTCCTTATGTCAAAGAATCTACATTCTATGAATAATTCAGGATATTTTTCCAATTTCATAAACATGTTTGAACAATACAATCTAACCAGTTTAGATGCTGAATCTCTAGATAATGATAAAATTAGACGATATACTACAGAAATTAGAGAGAAATATCTATCCTTTTGGCGGCACAGCCTTGAAAATTCAAAACAACTAGAATTTTATAAAACTTTTAAAGATGAATATCCTACATCTGATTTTTACCAGCTAAGACATTATGACGAACGACAGAATTTTGTTAAATTTAAAATAAGTAATCACAAACTTATGATTGAACATGGTCGATACCAAATCGATCTTTTGCCAAGAGAAAATAGATTATGTCCCTTATGTAACTCCAATCAGGTAGAAGATGAGATTCATTTCCTCTTTCAATGTAACAAATACTCAGTACAGAGACAGGCATTTATTAATCAAATCAATCGAATAATACCTGACTTTGAAAAGAAATCATCGCCACAAAGCATAAAACTGATAATGAATTCGAAGGAACATCATGTAAATAAGTTAGTTATGAAGTTTGTTTCCTCCTGTATGAAAATACGTGATTCATTATTAGTAATGTAACTGAATTTTTCTAGATCATTATTAGTGCTGCTTGTTTTATATTTTGATTGTCATATGCATGCTTTTGCAATACTGTAAAATGATGCGGTCATGCAAATAAAGCAATTTATTACTATTACTATTACTATTACTACTACCACTACCACTACTACTGCTACTAAAACAACAACAACAACAACAACAACAACAACAACAACTACTACTACTACTTTTGCTACTGCTGTCGCTGCTGTTGCTGCTGGTACTACTACTACGCAGTTTTTGCTGCTTACTCCTTACTTGCCCTATTGAATTTTTATTTCTGGTGGGATAACAGGTTTGGATCCTGCTGCCGTTCTGTTCACAAAAGTGAGCTCGGACTATCGACTTGATGCAAGTGACGCCAGTTATGTTGACGTAGTTCACACGAGTGCGCTGGGAACAAAGCTGAGGGCAGGACACATTGACTTTTACCCAAATGGTGGCACCAATCAGCCAGGTTGCAGCAGTAAGTAAAAGAATTTTCTCTTACTCGGATAAGCAGAAGGTGGGGGGCGGCACACTTTTTTGTACATTGCTTTGCCGTTGTTTTGCACGACTACAACATGAAACTTCCTAAAATGTTGTGTGTGTTTCTGTTCGCTTTCTTTTTTCACTGCAGCTCATTTTCATACTGGTGGCCGCTAGCATTTCTCATTTTCTCACCGCCGCTATAAACTTTTAATGTTTTTTATCCAACGAAATTCGTCTCCATTGTATTTTTATCTCTCACTCTAGCAGTTTGTCAGTTATCCACGCCAGTGTCGACATACAATTTAAGTCGAAAAAAGACTCAGTAGGCTATTATGTTGTTTTCTCTTTCTAAAAGTCCGGGTGGCCATTTACCGCCAAGACGCGCCGGGGTGCTTGAAGTGCGAGAATTTCACCCCGGCTTCCATGAATGGTGGACGAACGGACGGACGATTTTGTCACAACCAAAATTTCTTTGAATGCTTGGATAACCAAATTTTCTTACCCATGGTGCTCTGCTGCGTGCGCGAGAGCTACGCCATTTTAGCGTAGTCCCATTGGAAGGTAGCCTCATTAGTTAGAAGATATGGTTATCTAACGATCCATCCTAGAAGTTTTGGTGTTCACTTGAAACACCCACCCGACCGCCCCCTCTGTCCATACTACAGAGGAACCATTGTCAAATGACATACCCTGAAGTTAGTGGGAGCCTGCGACCTGCGTTTAACTTATTTGATAATCCGCATTCAACATCCATGTCATCGTTAATTGACATTTGTTAACCAGGGTATCCGCTAACCAGTATCACATAAATGTATCAACCTTTCGGGTTATCTCTTTTTTGAAGATTTTTTTACGTACGTCAGTGTGGAATTTCTGTCACTGATGCGCCGACGTTCCTCCTGGCGAAACGTTCCTAGCGGCCAGGAGCGAGAAAGGACGCCTGTTTTCGCAGGCTACTTTAGTTTTTTTTTTTTTTTTTTTTTTCATTTTATCGCAGGCTCTAGTAAGTTGATTCTTTCTTGATTATTGCGAAAGGCGTATTCCCTAGGCCAGAAATCACCGGACCTGGAAAGCTGTTTTATTCAAGATCGAGATCCTAATATTAATGAAAGCATCAGTTAGTGAGAAAAAACGTTTTTGATTGAATGGCCGCACTATTGGACTATCACTTAGATACGTTCCTTAAAAGTGAGATTAAGTAACAGGCCAGTAGGGAAAAGCCTTAGGCGAATCTAGTTTCAGGGGCTTCAGGAAAGCTTGAGTAATCGTTGAATTTTTTGCTTGTTTTGATTGTGGTTTCATGAAGGCGGGCGTTCTTTATGCAACTTTTTAATTTGAGAACATGACCTGGTATCAGTTTTTTAAAGTTTCAGCTGACATTATATATAGATCTATATAGGAGATCTTTTCTTTACTTCTTTTCAGTTCTTTCAGTCGCATGTAGCCACTCAAGAGCTCCGCGGTATTTCGTCTCCTCCGTACGGGGATTGTGTTCCTGGACTGCATATCCATGTGCGAACTACGATATATTTTTCCGAAGGAGATGTCTGACATGCAACGGCGCATGTCCTAGCATGGGTTTCGACGCTGATCGCACTAAGAAGAGTGGGAAATTTTACTTAAAAACAAACAGTAAAGCTCCATTCTGCGGTAAGTTTTCTCTAAGAAAACTGCCCTTCTTTTCTTTGGTCAATTCACTTGATCAAAAGTAAAAATATTTCATATAATTTATTTGCTTTTCTATTTTGTGACAGTCTTAGGCGTCGTTCCCAAGTCACGGAACGAATTTTCGCCCGGCCGAAAAATTCGACCGGACACTTAGTTTACAGAGGACCGTTCAATATTTTCGCCCTTTTCACGCCGAACTTTGAACAGTTAAGCGTCTAAGGTTGCGTTCGATTGGGAATTCTGGATTTAGATTTTAAAATCCGGATTCAGGATTTTTGCATGAATCGAACGCGAAATCCGAAAACGGGTTGCACCTCCGCGATCTCAATTAAGAAATTAAGAAATCCAAATCTGGATATCATGGATTTCCTTTTGACCGTTCGATTGGGAAATCCGAAAAAGGATTTGCAGAACTGTTCTCGTGATCAGCGGTCTTCTTTTTGCTAATTATGCTTGCAAGTGCGAGACCGCTGTTCTTAAGGACAGTTTTTCAAATCCTTTTTTGCGTTTTCCAATCGAAAGGTAAAAGTGAAAATCCAAAAACAGATATTTCAGCGTTGAAATACGTTTTCGGATTTCGCGTTCGATTGCAAATCCGAAATCCGGATTTTAAAATCTAAATCAAGATTTCCCAATCGAACACCCTCATTTTTTCAATGGTTAAGCTGTTTCAGTGTGAACGCAACACTCAAATTTTCAACTGGTCGAAAATTCGTCTGGTGCCGTGTGAACGTAACTATAGAGGCTTTAAAGCTAAGAAAAATTTGTCGTGAATCACAAATCTCTCAGAAAGTGCAATGGTTGCCATTTCATTTTTTGCCTTTTCAAATGCAAAAGATGTTTCTTTTGATGAATTTAACAGTAATGGCGGTTTTGTTGACAACTGTTTATTTAATGAAAAACGGAGCCTATTATCTGTTCATTATTATTAGGAGTTGAAAGCTAGTACAGAGTTTCACACGTGATCCGTCTATCCTTGCGTGTTCCTTTAAGATCTACAGTAAGAACCGGATCACTTACTGGCTGAAGCTTTTCAGGACAGATGGTTCACGCTTTAAACTCCATATTAAAGGAAGGGGGTATGGATGACATTCTTCTCTTTCTCTCTTTCTTTCTCTCTTTCTTTCTTTCTTCTCTCTCCTTGCGCCTCAGACGAATGAAAACTATCTTTTCTTCCAAGTATCGTTTTGAAACCTCCGAAGCAGGGTTTCCCAATGTAACTGTAGATTTGCGCACATTCTTTTATCTCAACTCTTGAAATAACATTTTGTTTTTTTTTTTGCTTTATAGCAACGACGCAGTGGTTCCCCTGGCCTAAAGCCTGGTCAAGACCATAAATCTTAGCCATCATCATAAAGTTGCTGCACGTAATTTTGGCACTTTAGCTGATCTTAACTGTGAAATGCGACTGTAAGATTTACAACATCTTGTATGCTAACCAATATAATCAATAAGCTCGAGTACCGCCGTCATTTCAGTTTGAGAGAACTGCCCCGGCAGTTAAATACAATTGCAAAATCTTTGTGTTATTTTCTATCCAATCACTGATTTGGTGATTGTGCCGTTTCATTACAGGGCTGCCTGTGGCAAGCCAAGTCTAACAATCGTTTACCAAGCGGTCTTCTCTGAAAACGAGTGCTGTTAATTATTAACCTAACCCAATTGAACCCAGAAGGCGTTGCGGGTTTCATTAAAGCATGTTTTCCCATAGTCTAAACTGTCAGTCGTCTCTAACCCCTTACCCGTGGTGATGCGGGGGAGAAGAGACGCTCCTCTCCCTACCCCCATGGGTTAGGGGGATGAGACGGCCGATATATTTCAGACTAGCCTTCCCATTTTAGTGCTTTTCATTTTAATATATTTTTCTGTTAAATGCGACACTCGCCTCTTTGGAGGTCTAAATTTCAAAAGATAAGGGCTAAGAAGACTCGGACACTGAAAAATAGAACCTTTGAGAATTTCGAAGTTCTTTTCAAAGCCTTACAAGACCTGAGACTAACCTGAGGGAAATAGTACAAGGTTTGGTGACCTTTATAACATCCTAGAGTTGTTTTCAGTGTGGCCTACATGCCTTGCTTTTGTCTGTGTCTGTATCTTGCTAAGAAATTGTCATTAAATTTCTGCATGATCTTGTCATTCTCCTTCTTAACTTTGTGTCTTCGCCCATCCAGCAAGCGCGACTAAAAGGCAGCGATAAAGATTCGAGTTCGACTTCGAGTTGGAATAAATAGAGGTACAGTTGCATACGAGTTGAACATCGAGTTACGCTACGAGTTTTTTCGGCCGTTACGTTTGGTAGCGGTCAACAAATGCTTAATTGGCGACGAATTTGGATCGTGGAAGTTCTTAACAGAGAGAAATTTAAATCGTTTCGAATCTCACCATTAACTTTAAAATATTATAAATATTTTTCTCTCTGCCGGTCAGGTGTGATGGGAATGCGTGTAGAAAAGTAGGCCCATCCATTGCATTAATTTTTTTTCTTTGGGTTTCACTCTGAATAATTTTTTGGAGGGGTATCTTCCCCTGCTCGAATTTTTCACTACCTCCAGCAATCTTTTAATGGTACGTCTTTAAGTGACCAGCTGCTTCTTCTTTTGACGTCACCAGACATGCCACGCCCTACTTTGTGTCATTTGAATGAACGCAGAAAATCAGCTTTCTTAGAAATGTACATTTTGGCTCAAAAGATTTAGTGCTATTATGTTCCTTACAGTGAATGTGGTTGAAGTAAGGATTTTTGGTTTAAATACATCCTTCAAAAATGAGAATGGTAACCGTGTTCCACGATATAACATTTTCAGACTTTTTCGTCTCGTGTTTTTTTTTTTTTTAATTTTTTCAAATAAGTATGCTTATGTTTTTTGAAAAAAGGATGTTTTCTCGATTGATTTTGAACTTATTGAGAAAAAATTCTCCGTGGTGCTGTCACCAGATTAACAAACATCATGTAACTGGCAACATACATGTGGCCTGGCTTGCGTCCTGGTAGACCCAAAAAGTGGCTCCTCCATGTTTCGGGATTTCTTCATAGATAATATAATGTTTTTTTATGTACAACTCTAAGTGCTACCTGGTGATTGGTAAAAATAATGGCTTTCCGACCTAGCCTGCGTAGCAGGCGCTTGGAAATAGTAGGCGCAAGAAAGAACGGGCGCGCCCGAGGGAGACTCGCGTGTCTCCCTCGGGCGCCCGTTCTTTCCTGCGCCCACTACTTCCAAGCGCCTGCTACGTAGGCTATTCCGACTTGAAACCATATGGGAGCCCGGGAGTTACTCAACAAAGGGGAGGAGTCGTCGGAAGTTTTAAATTAAACCCCTAAAATAAAGGAAATCAATCTGGACGCGGCCCAACCTTTTTTTGACCCCTAACCATTAAACAAAGATAAATAACAAATACAGCGACTTTTAATTATCCTTGGGAAAGACATTATCATCTAATACTGTTACCTTTACCCATACGTTGTTCTAACCTTAAAAGAGACCTTTACGTCTAAATATATTATGGCGTTTTTCCCAGAACACCCTAAGTTGGATCAAAATCCGAAATTTACACCCCTAAGCGAGACAACGACGAGCATCCCCGGCCCTTTCAAATGGGAGTCCACCCTCCCCCCCCGGGGAAAAAACGAACGCGATGAACACGTCGGAATGCAAAAAGGTGCTTACTTTACTATTGTCTCTACTAAACTTCTGATTGGTTGAAGCATCAAATTTTACGAAATGTCTTTCAAAGCAGCACGTATAAATTACTAATGCTTTGTTTTCTAAAAAACTTCCCTATACTAAAATCTCGTCTCTGCCGTCTAGTAAGTAACACAAGAATCCTATGTGAGGAACATGTAAAATTGTAAACTTTTCTTGGCTATTGTTTTCAACTTTTATGATTGGTCGAAATCTTTTAACACACAAAAAAAGACATCCTTTAAAAGTGGTTAAATACAAAACTCCCCTTTTATGTAGTTCCATGCATTTTCTGTGTGAAAATGAAAATCCTTTGAGAGGAAAGCGTATTGCGTCATAACAAAAGAAACTGCTTCCCGTCTTACCGGGTCTGTAGTAGTTCTACTTCAGTCCAACTGGAAACGTTACCACCAACACGTTTTTTCGTATCTCGTATACAATAAAAGGTCTAAAAGCTAGAAAACTTTACAGTTACATTTCAGTTCCTTTCCCTGCCCTGGCGGTTAACGTATCATATATGTCGTTAGCCTGACATGTAGCTGTCAAAGTAGTTTCTGCAATGCATGCGAAAGTAACGAAATTTCCGTTGATAAAGTTTTCAATTACTCACAGAGTCCTCACATCTCTACGGTCATCGCAGATCTCCGCAGCGCAAGCTTTGACTTAAGAAAAATTTCCCCTCCTACCCTCCCTCATCAGATACCAATTTGTCTACCTGCTGGAGGGTGGGGCGAAATGATTCAATCCCAGTAGCCTTTGCACATGTACATGAATATTGCAGCCATTTTGTGATTTTTGTTTTGTTCCCAGTGTGCGGGAAAATTCGAAAAACGAACATATAAAACGCGAGAAAGGTCTGTCATGTTTTATTTAATCTGTTGGAAACCAGGATGTCTGTACGAATGCAAACGTTTTACCTCTATCATCAGAAAAGCTGGAGGAGAAACTGGAAGTTATCATTACTGCAGTGGCTTCCATCAGCTTCCAATGATGCACGCTTTCAGCACGCTTCTTCGAGGTACGCTTAAGTAGAGCTTAAGTTAGATTTAGCTGTACAGGCCTTACTGGAAGTCACCGCTTCAATGAATTTTATGCCAGTTGTTTGAATTGGTGTGTCTAGACCGGTTACGTTGGAAGTACTTTTCTACAAAGTCATGCTCAACTCGCGCGATCACGTCCTATAAACTCCCGAGGTAGCTAAGCTAATCGAACGAAACCGAACCAAAAATCTATCGAACTCGATCGAGCCCAATCGGTTTGTAAACAGTGCATATAGTTCTCCCGAATATCTTATTTGCACATACTGTATATGGCTTTTATTAATTTCTTATTTCTTAACATCCTTTTTTTGTTGTTGTTGTTGTTGTTTTCATCTATAATTAGTTAATTAATTAATTTATTCTATTTAATATATTTTATTATTATATACCGTAGTTATTTGCCTATAAGCCGATCTCGGCTATAAGCTGAGACCCTAAACTTTTTCATATCAGCAGCTGTTAGATTGTAATGAAAAATAAACGCAAAACATTCGGCTATAAGCCGAGAACCGATAATTCCAAAGTACTCCACGCCTGTCATTAAGTGAGATGAATTAACATAAACCGAAAACAAAAGAAGCTTCCCTCTCGGGAAACATGCAACCACAAAGTAGGTTATGAATAAACATATTCATTAAGTCCAATTTAGGGGGTGTTTACATGACACCGGGGCGACTTTCGCGCCGCGGTGAGTTCACTCCGGTTCCCTCTCATGGCTCTACATTGTTTACATGATACCACCACAAAATGTCATGCCGGCGCGAGTCGCTCCGGCGTGAGTTCACTTCGGTTGTCGCACCGGGGCGAGATTTCACTCTGGTTCGAGATTTCGCAACGGTATCATGTAAACACAAAACGACCACCCGTTTCGGTATGAAATCGGTCTGCCGGTAGACTGGAACAGGTAGCGCATGCATAATGTTCGCGATTTTGTATCACACGTTTATTTTATCAACATGAAGTGTACCTTCAAATAAAGAGATGTGAAATGACCCAGTCATCATGTAAACGCGATACGAAATCAAAAAGTCATCGTGGTATGAAACTCGTGCCGGTGCGAGTTTTCTCATGTAAACACCCCCTTAGGCCCGTTTCAAACGTTGTGCTACTGCCGTGCCGAACTCAATTGATCAAATTAAATTCGACTTTGGCACGGCACTAGCGCGACGTTTGAAACCAAGTCGTTCTATTGCCGTGTAGCACGGCAACCCTTGCCGTGCTACATGGCAGTAGCTCAACTTGGTTTCAAACGTCGTGCTATCGCCGTGCCGAACTCAATTCATAAATTACAAATGGATTAGAATACATTTAAAAGTTTGCTGAGCCGTTTTTTTATTATTGTGTTTTGTTTTCGGCAACAGCCGTTCTATTTGACTGAATTAAATTCGACGTCTGAAACCAAGTCGTGCTAGTGTCGTGCTGCAGTCGAGCTACAGTCGAGCCAGCTTAGCACAACAGTAGCACGACGTTTGAAACAGGCCTTACTCACTTGTTATTGCAACGACAAATCACAGATACCGTAAGTGGAATTTAATGTGATCTGGGCTTACATGCTTAAATTAGTAAATAAATAGAACCACGTGTGACATGACAAAACATCCACCTGAGTTCAGAATCCTGTCTCAAACAATCGCTCTCTTTCAAAGTTATCGTAATTGATCATCATGCCAAAAGCTCGTCGTTCTTCATACAACTTAGCGTTCAAACTAAAAGTAAACCTCTTTAATGGTGAGCTAAAAATGTAAGCAAAGTGGAAGACGATGGGCTGCTATTCGTCAAAGTATCCTGAATTTGATCAAACTCTACTGGACTGGTTTTCAGAGCAGAGAAGTCAAGGCTTCTGTTCCTTTAAAACAATGAAATGCTTCGATCAGCTGATATCTGTCAGATCGTGTTGCAATGTTTACACAAACCGTGGGAACAACCGCTTCTGATTGGCCAGTTTCTCATAAGCTCGGCTTATAGTCGAATAAACATTGAATTTCAAATCTTGTTAAGCACCCGTAAGTTTTTTTTGGTGAAAATACTCGGCTATAAGCCAAACCCCCTATCATGCCAGGCGAGATTTGACCTGTTCTCAGTTTAATTTGTTGTAAAAATCGCTCGGCTTATAGGCAAATAACTACGGTAAACACCAATGAATACCAGGTGAGCTTTCGCACGAAAACTTGATATCTTCACATGTGAAAATATCACCTTTGCTATGGCTACATAATAAATCGCACCTTTCACACTGTAAAACTATTAAAGTGAAATGGTTTGGTATTTCATTGGTGTTTATATAATGAAAAGAACATTACATGGCCGCTTGGAGATACAAAATTTCTCTTCTCGTGTTGAAAAAATATTTCACTTGTTCGCTGTGCTCACTCATGAAATATTTTTCAACACTCGAAGAGAAATTTTGTATTTCCGCGTGACCATGTAATATTCTCTATGTGTCCCCTGTTCTTCACCGCTATTACAGTCTGACACTTAAATAAGGGTATCATCATCATCATCACCATCATCATTATTGGGTAAACTCTAAATGGAAGGTTTCTAAGTTGCCATTTCACACACAAAAGTTTTCTGGCACCAATCAGAAGGTAGAATGGCAGTGACCGTTTGGAACTGGTCTGGTAAGACATTGTCCCAAGGGGCTCTTCTCACCGTTATTTACTTTTCTTCGTGCCATATTTTTGCTCCCGTTTAGACTTTCCCTCGCCCCCACTATCTGCCCCTGGGTCTCCAAGGATGCTTAACTTTGTAATGATCAAATTACGTATATGTTTCTCCTGCATTTGTCATTTTATTGAAGTATCTCTTAAACAATTTTACAAAGGCTTGGTCAGACTACCAATGTGGCCTCTGTAGAATAATTTATTATCGCTTTGTAAGTTACACCAGCTTCATTAGCCTGAGAAAGCAGCTGACATTATTTTGTGACACTACTACTTGTTTTGTCCACAAAATGATCTCTGAGAAACAGCTGCAGAAATTCCACACTGATGATGCATCACTACCCAGTTCTGGGTGGCAGCACTAAAACAGGGAACCTGGAATCCGGAATCCGGAAATGGAATGACGGAAACAGAAATGGAAACGGAAACGGAATATGGAAACGGAATCTGTGAAGAGTAAAGTCCCTTGAACAACAATGATCAGCTTGTATTACAGTTAGTCACATCATGCAAACTCTATAAGCCCAAATTACAACAGAGAAGATGAAAACAGACCTGATTGTGTATAATTATAGAGATGGCAACAGAGACGATCCGTGAAACAAACAGCATCCATTAAGCACAATCCCCGCCGGCAAATTGAACAGTCTTCCCGTTTAGTTCTAGTTAAATGTGAGGAAACATGACATGGTAGACTCTAGATGTTCTCTACAGACTTTCTGTTGTTGTTAATCCTGGCGAAGATCAGTTTGATTGCGAGTACCTCATTCTAACTCATTGAATTTGTGGGCTCGCCAAAATACAGCGTCACTCGTAAAAATATCCCACGATATTGCACACTTAACCTTCCATCATTATAGGTGACACATTAGGGCCATTTATACGAGAAAAAATAAGACGCGTCTTACATAAGACGCGTCTTAAATAAGACGTGAACTTTCCATATAAATGGCACATTTCGTCTAAAATAAGACGCGTCTTAGCTTAGTCGCGTCTTATTTTAGACGAAATGTGCCGTTTATACGGAAAGTTCCCGTCTTATTTAAGATGCGTGTTATGTAAGATGCGTCTTATTTTTTCTCGTATAAATGGCCCTATTAAAGAATATACTAAAGGAAGTGCAAAGACTTCTTTATTTTTCTATTATTGATTCCGTTTCCGGATTCTGTGTTGGGTGCCTGTTCTGGGTAGTGCTGTGGATTGGTTGAAACAAATTTCCCTCACTACCCTCACTACCCCTGGGTAGTGATGTGTTATCAGTATGGTGTTTGTTTAGCATTATGTGAGCTTAGAAATGAAAAGATAAAATAAAGTGTTTGTAGAATTATTTTAAAGTTTATGTAACTTTGATTTTGTTTCCTAAATTGAACAGACTATCAAGAATAATTTATGAAGCAATCTCTCAATACTCTGGGTCTGGATTCAGTTCCTGTTCAGTGTGTTATACAGTCACATAGCTACTGGGACAACCAGGTAATTTTAACCTACATGTATAAAGCTTTACCATAAAATAATACACTGTAAGAAGTATTTCTTTGGTGCTTTGAACTGTGCTTTATACACTTAGCTATGACTACGTCATTGATTCAATGTCAGGGTTGTGAAAAGTAGCCGGCTGCCAGCAAAAATTGCCACCTACTTGGTTAGCTGGCTACTCTGCTTGGCATTTCTTTACGGATGGCTTTTTTTAAAATAAAATATCCCTGGACTGGCCGCTTACTTTGACAACTCAGCCGTCTACTTCAAAACTTTCTGACAACCCTGTAATGTCCCATGGGTGATCTGATTGACTGAATGATGTATTGTCTGACTGATTGATTAATAACAACTGCATCACTAAAATGGAGATTGGATTACTGGAGTATGCAGTACACAAAAGGAAACAAAAACAGGCACCCATCACGCTGAAAAAAATTACTATCAATGGAGATATGGCAACACAGAGGGGAGGGAAAAATATAAACACACCAAGATTGGTTGATTGATTACTGACAGTCTGACTGATTCATTGAATGACTGGTTGATCTACTGACAGTCTGACTGATTCACTGAATGACTGGTTGATCTACCGACTGTGTGAGTGATTCACTGACTCACTGATTGATATGGTGACAGTCTGACTGATTCAATGACTTACTGACTGATTTACTGACAGTCTGAGTGATTCACTGACTAGGTTATTGATGTATTGATTGTCTGATTCACTGACTAGCTGATTGACTTACTGACTGTCTGACTGCTTCACTGAGCAGACTGACTTATTGATTTACTGACAGTTTGACTGATTCACTGACTGACAGACTGATTTACTGACAGTCTGACTGATTCACTGAATGACTGGTTGATCTACTTACAGTGGGACTGATTTACTGACTCACTGATTGATATGGTGACAACCTGACTGATTCAATGACTTACTGACTGATTTACTGGCAGTCTGAGTGACTCACTGACTAGGTTATTTATTTACTGACTGTCTGATTCACTGACTAGCTGATTGACTTACTGACAGTCTGACTGATTCACCGCAAGCCCTAGGATTTCAAATCCCATGGATGGATATTTTTCAGTTCCATGCTCAGAGATCATGGAAAACCATCGGTTACAATTTTTTGGGTCCATGAAAATTCATGGGAACTCACTTTAATTTCTTCTTATGTACATAAACATGTTATCGACCCTTATTCTACCAATAATGAGATCCCTTCTCATAATCAACATTTACCACAGCTCACTTGGTTGGACAATGTGTTCAACATTTAAGGATTTGTTCCTTATGTATAAGCCACCTTGAATGCAAATAAATTATTACTTTTATATTACATGTGGATATAGAAATATGAGGCTCATTTTTCTGTTGGGGTCCAAATTGACCCAGCAACAAAAACAATAACAGTGACAGAGCCTAGTGACAACAAAAATAAAAACAAACGGACAAACCCCAATTAGCATCAAAACAAAATACATTTGTGCATCTTTATACTACTGTTGATATTTAAAAAGTGTGTAGTCAAACAACTACAGAAGTATACTCACTTGAAGTGTTCGCTAAAGATAGATTGTCTCTTCATAAAGAGATTCGGCCTCATCATCAGTTTCAACAGTGAAATTGTCACTAAAAGACCACCTTCTAAAAGTTCTTAAACTTTTGGAGTCATGTATTTTGTTTCTCTTGGGACTGGAAGCCATAACAATCGCCGGTGTCAACTGCAAAACATCTTTCACGTGAGTCATCAGTAACGTGCAATGCACAAGTTTTGGGAATGATTCAAGATGGTGGACGGTAGAAAAACAATAACATTTTTTTAAAAGTTTGTATGTAGTATTACACAACCTGAGTCATAAAGAATTGCTCTACTACTTAACAATCCGAGACAGTCGAAAAATACTATAATAATTTATATATAACAGGATATGTCACTGGGAAACTATTTTTCGGTTCCATTGTTAATTTTTAAGATCACAGTAACGACACGGTACCAGAAACAATCATTACCATGAAATCCTAGGGCTTGTCACTGACTGGTTGATTGACTTACTGACTGTCTGAGTAATTCACTGATTGATTGATTGATTAAGAGACAATCCAGCTGATTCACTGACTGACTGTTACTGACAGTCTGACTGATTCATTGACTAATTGATTGGTTTACTAACAGTCCCCAGATGACTGATTTACAGTCTGACTGATAGATTTATTGATAGTCTCAGTCTGATTGATTCACTGACTGGTTGATTGATTTACAGTCTGACAGTCTGACTGATTCACTGACCAACTGATTGGTTTACTAACAGTCTGACTGAGTTTAATACACACTGACTGTTTCATTTACTGATAGTTTCTGACTGATTCACTTACTGGTTGATTGATTTACTGACAGTCTGACTAATTCACTGATTGATTGATTGATTGATTGATTGATTTAGGACCAATCCAACTGATTCACTGACTGAGTGATTCACTGACAGTCTGACTGATTCACTGACTGATTGATTTGTTATTGACAGTTTAACTAATTCACTGACAGACTGATTTACTGACAGTCTGATTGATTCACTGATAGACTGATTTATTTACTGACTGTATGTCTGACTGCTTCAATTACTTACTGATTGATTCATGGATTGTCTGACCAGGGGTTTCAATAAAAATTGAAGTAGCCAGCTGGTTTGAAAAGAGTAACCGACTGTGTAATTTAACAAGGGACTGTTAGTCCCCTTTTACTTAGGTTAAGGGGGTCTGGGAGCATTCTTCCCCAGAGCCCTGAAATGCGATTTTCAGCATTCTGGGGTTCCACTAAATTTGAGGACAAAAGAGCATGTCTTCCATTCAAGAAAATGTAGCTTTCAATTATTTATCAGTCACACAATCAATTCCTACTAGTGATCATCAAATGATGAAAACTAAATTGCGTACTTTTGCACACGTAAACAAATTTTAATTTTAATTTAAAAATTCTAATATGTAAACCTATAAAGAAACATGTGAAAAAATGGGAGGATTACCCCAATGCTAGGGTTACCCGAGCAAGAGGGTTACCCTAGCACTCAGCCGTCGGTGCTTACTGAAACCCCTGCCTAGAAGGCAAAGGAAATTGACAATCAACTTAACCTGAAATTAAATATGACTTGAAGCATAAATTATACATGTACTGTACCTGGTGTGTGTTGAGTTATGTGAGTTTGGAAATAAAAACTAATATTTGATTTTTGTATAATTATGATGAAAGGTTATTTGAGTTTTATTTTGTTTCCTAGATTGAATGGACCAACTTTTCAGTACCCTAGAATCAGAAGATGCTTCCTGTTCTGTGTTATAGCTAGGAATCCAGGTAATTTTGGAACAACAGTATGTACAGGGTGTATGATATAGCTTTACCATAGATGTTTTCACGGTTTATAATGCCATCTTTTTGTTTTTAATCTTATTTTTAATAATAACTAAACTACAGCACAAACTAACAACAACAAAAGTTAAAAGAAAGTACAGTTCGACTACCTAAAAAAAAACAAAAAGAATGAACGAACATTGCGGATTGTATACTGTCCGTCAGTTATATCTAGTTAAATTCAAGACTTACTGTTCTTTCAACATATTTTTAGTATTTGACTGTCAGGGAAAGGAAACAATCCATATCTAGAGCTATATTAAGGGCTATCTGATGTGAAGTATATGAAATAATTCATTTTTGAACTGCGGTTGGTAGATGAAAGTGAAGAATGATCATCGCAGTAAATTTTCCAATTTAAGCAATCGGAAGGAAGAAGCCTGAAAAAAAGAATCAGGCTTCAACGGGATTCGAACCAGTGCGTTGCTCTACCAACTGAGCTATGAAGCATGCACACATTGGGAGGGAGGTCAATTTATTGAGTTCATATCTCCCGTGAGGAGTGAAATGATGTGAGGTATATGAAATAATTCATTTTTGAATTGCACTTGTAGATGAAAGTGAAGAATGATCTTCGCAGTAAATTTTCCAATTTAAGCAATTGCAAAGAAGAAGCCTGAAAAAAATCAGGGCTATCTGTAAGAAAGTTCCATTTTTTGGTGTCTCCTGCATTTTTCCCTATTAATAATCTTAAATTAACTAGGCATAGAAAATGTGCAAAATTAGGTGATATTTCATCCATTTTTGCTTGCCAAATATTAAACCACACTAACAGGAGACAGTAGTTTAACTGACACAAGTATTCTGTAGAATGAGACTCCGGCCTCATTAGCCCAGTGCAGTAATGTTCAGTAAGTTGTATTTGCCGATTAGCGGAAGAGTGTTTTGAAGCCAGTCAGTTATGCTTTTCCAAAAAGAAGATGTAACATGGCAGTTTTGAGACAATTTGACAAAAACAGATTTTCAAGAGACAATGATCTGACTTAGCAGGTGCAAGTGGGAAGGGACAAAATATGAGCTCCCCTAAAGACACCTGCGCGGGAGGCTAGACCAAAACAGAAGGGCGGAATCTCTGGTGTTTCTCAGAGGATGACATTGTGTATGCTGTCCAAGGCCAAGACAATTGGAGATGACTTAGGGGGTGTTTACAAGAGAAAACTCGCACTGACGTGAGTTTCATACCGACATGACTTTTTGATTTCGTATCGTGTTTACATGATGACTGGGTTATTTCACATCGCATTATTTGAAGGTACACTTCATGTTGATAAAATGCACGTATGATTCAAAATCGCGAACATAACGCATGCGCTACCCGTTCCAGTCTTATGGCAGACTGATCTCACACCGAAACGGGTAGTCGTTTCGTGTTTACGAGATTTCGTACCAGAGTGAAATTCTCACCCCGGTACAAGAACCGGGGTGAACTCGTGCCAAGTTTTTCAATTTTGTTTTGGAAATGTTTGCTGACACAGGCTAGGAAGTCATTAAAATAATTTTGTGTGGTACAGCTGGCCTGGGGTTTTCCTCCCAGGAGCAAGTGGATGTTGAGGAGGGTTTTTCACCCAGCTGTTGTTCCACAACCCCTATTCAGGTGAAATCTTTTGATGTTAAAATTAATGTGGCAATTTGTCTTGAACAGGGTGTGACATATTGTTAGATACATGTTTATGAGTGGCTCCAACAATAGAGAGGCAGCTGTATTAAAGGACGTCATTACCAAAGGAAAGAGATGACAAGTCACTAGGTTGGTTTGTAAACCTTCATTGTTAATACTACTAGCATAGCAAAATAGGATGTTGCTGGTAAATTGAGTGGCATTTTGATAAGGGACCTCTCCCAGTTAAATAGGGCGTTTCTGATCATACTATGTATAATAGTCAATCTCTTAGGGTCTTAAGGTCTATAATATTGTCAGTATCATAATGTTATGTGTTAATCCTTATTGAGTGATGTTATTATTATAATTGTTATTATTATTATTATTATTGATATAAAATGGATAATACCTCTCCTTTATAAGTATTGGTTCTTAATTGTACTGATAAATAGAATAATCACAGTGGAACCTCTTCTTTGAGACACCTCTATTCAAGGGACACTTCCATTCAGGGGATGCAAAATTTGGTCCTGGGGAAATATTCGTATAATCTTTTTATCTGTTACCTCTGTTGAAAGGACACCTCTATTCAGGGGAAAAAGGCACTTTTTCTGAGTCCTGAATCCCAGGTTTTACCTCCATTCAGGGGACACCTTAGTACTCAGAACATGACTAACCACAAAGAGGGTTGATTAGTTAAAGTGGACATCGATCCCAATGATTGCAGCTTTCACAACCTGAACAATGATAATCTCACTTAAATAAAAATTGATGTACTGCACTTGTAGGAACAACAATGCAACAATTAATTTGTCAGAGAAAAGTTAACTTTGAATTTTTATTTACTGGCTTAAAAAATGATAACTTAAGCAGATTCCAGAACTTAAATAAATCCTTTGGTGGTCAAATAATTATTAACAAGCCCTTGCCCAACCTCTGTTCAAAGGGTACTTCTATTCAAGGAACACTTTCCTTATTTCTGTGGATGTCTACTGAATAGCCTGTGAGCAAGCTCTCCTATTTGGGCAAGCAAAGCAAGCCTCGCGAGAACGCGTGAGTGACCAAGGGGTGAGGAAAGGAGAGCTTGTAATGATCTGTCATAAATTTTCATTTGTACTTCGCCCAGGCGAAGGGAAATACCCGATTGGCTGAAAAATGGTGTTGCTGAAAACAAAGTTGATTGATAACAGGCCTAGTTGGCCTGCCTTAAATTTTTGCAGCAAATGTAGAAATATGAGTTTACACAATGCTCGTATCGCCAAAACCGTCGTGTTAGCTGTACTTGTGAAAGTGTTGGATTACCGATAGAATAGTGTGAGCTGAGGATAAGTCGGACCAAGTTTTTATTTCTTGTGGAAGGAAAACCAGAACCCTTCATCAGTTGTATTTGTTTGTGTCAAGTGCCTTGTTTGGTTCTGAAAACGAGAAGAGTGAAAGTGCTGCCTTCCTTTCTTCGCCCTGGTTGAATTCCACGTGAAAGAAAATTCAAAAATATGTACATGACAGCATAGTTAACAAAGAATTAGCAGTTGACCATCGAGAAGGAAGAAACAAAGAGTAGGAAGCAACTGGAGTAAAACATAAGAGAACCGAGTCCAGGAAAACGCTGTTCTCCAATTGCAGAATGGACAATAATTATATAATGTTGGTGACCAGCCTGGTTGGTGATTGGCACAGGGAGCTTAGTCTTCTGAATGTGGACGACTTTTCAAATGTAAACAAAACGAGAATCATTTGAAGTATTAAGTCTTATCTGAGCGGACACATTGATGTTCCATGTACAGTGTATAAGAAAAACATATCAGTAGTCAAAAACATTTGGCTTTGATGCAGTGGAAAGCTGTTGCAAAAGGGATTTATTAAATAAATAAATTCTTCATGCCCTCGCTTGTCTAAACTTGACAAGCGGATGTCTTTTTTCCAATCTGCAGCATGTTTGTGGTGACAGTTTTCACACTTTGCAATGTCCTGGGGTTTCCTGGTGGAAATGAAAATTATAAGTGATTGTTGCAAGCTCTCCTCTCTCTCTCCGCCGCCCCCTGCTTTGGCATCTCCTTTAGTGTGCCTCTCATGCGTCTACTCTTCACGATATCCCCCAAATGGAGAACTTGCTCTCAGGCTATCCCCTGAATAGAGCTTCCACTGTAGTAATGTTTCAATAAGCACCAACAACTGAGGAATGGATTTTAGTGCTTTAAATTTCAAGAATTTCTTGGGAAGCATGCCCCGAGGAAAAAAACACCCTAGAAAAGGGAGACTTATGGGCCCTTCATTGATACAGCTGTTTACACATATTTTTACAGTCTCTTATTTAACCAGATGGCTGCTTGTAACCCCTGACTTTAGATAGTTTTATCCTGTTGCTAATTTAGATTTGTGGTTTTTTTTCTTCCAGGTCGGATGCATATGCCACAAACAGACTGGATCAAGTCTTCAATGTTAAGAATAGAAGTTATCTTCAGTAAAGTAAGGGCTGCATAGTTTACTTTGTAATCCCGCTCTTGAGTGAACCAGATAAATAAAATGTGGCTGGCTTGTTCAAAAGACAATTACTTATCTTATCCAGGATGTTACATTAAAATGCATTTAGATACATTTTAAGGGAGTTGACAATAGAGGATAATTATCTTTAAAGGGTTGGTTTGTGTGCACACACCCAGTAGTGTACCACATCATTCACATTATTCAAGGTGTATGGACTTTCTTTTGTCCACCATTTTTTCTCACAAGATTAATTGATACAATTCTGTTGAAAATTAGAAAGTAAAAGGTACAAGGCAGACATTTCCACTTCTGATGATCCTCGCCAATTCCACTTTATTTGTTATGGAGAAGTTGGTGTGCAAAACAAATGATGTTTGCTTAAAAATTCCAAAAAGTAAGTTTGTGAACAAAATCTAGAACATCAACTCAGAGCAGTTAATTGAGAAAACTGATTGGATCTATTTACTGTCAGATAATGGATGGGTAAATGCATTTGTTAAAATTGACTAGACCCTAAACCGTTTTAGGAAATTAACAGTCTGTGTTTGAAGCTCAAGAAGCCATGATCCAATTCACTGTCTGCACAAAATGAAGGAAAACTCCCAAAACACTTCACTGTTTGCATCTCAACAACTAAGCATAATCTGATCAATTTTTGTGTATTTCACTCAACCTATACTACAACTCATTGTAGGTGTTGAATAAACACTGCTAATTTATAATAAATTATACTATGAAAGTGCACATAAAAATCCAATTTCATAATCCTAGTTTATTGTGTGTCTAAACATTTGGCTTGAAAATTAATCATGCCAAATAGGTTCAGCATTAAATTTTTATTCCTGGATAAGTATTAGTTTTCTTTTGATCATTTTTGCCACAGTTATGTTATAGATATGAGCTAAGTTCTGTTAGTTAACAGCAGTTTTACATCACCTTCATGTGCGAAATTGCATTGCAAAGTCATTGTCAAAGAACTACACTGTCAATTACCCAATCATTTGCCAACCTTTTAATTTAAGCTCACAATCATTGTGTCAGTAGCATCAATTTGGTGAAAGTTTGGCTAAAACGTTTTGAGAAAAAAGGCTTTAATTTGACCAAAAAAGGACAAATAATGTACTGCAAGCTTACATGTACACTGATGTGCATTGAAGTTTCGTA
Source organism: Porites divaricata (assembly GCA_038088405.1). Taxonomy (NCBI): domain Eukaryota; kingdom Metazoa; phylum Cnidaria; class Anthozoa; order Scleractinia; family Poritidae; genus Porites; species Porites divaricata. The sequence goes on along the minus strand of JBBMOI010000001.1, from coordinate 36,900,976 downwards.
TTATTATTCAGTGCATTGCAATTAAAATGTTTTGAAAAAGGGTAACAACAGAAAGCCACAAATTAAGTTAAGAGTGTTGCTGGAAAAAATCTTTAACTCAGATTGCAGTCTTTGAACTCAACAACTCCAGAATTTTAGCCAAAAACATTGTTAAGCCTAGGACTTTATCAAACAACACCTTTGTTAAAATATTAAAATTGGCTGATAACTAAAATATCATTCATAATTTTGTAAAATTTGAAATTGAAAACAACTTCAAATTTTAGACTTTGTTAGCACTGTGTTTGGAACTTTGTTTAAAGTTTTAATGATTTGATTTTTACATGGAGGATAAAAAGATGTAAAACTGACTGTAGGTATAAGATCAGACATGCAATCTACTTTATGGCTTATACAGCCAGCATCAGTAATTGACAGTCTTGCTGATTGATGACCTGACTGGCTACCTGACTGACTAACAGACTGACTGGTTGACTAACTGATTGATCAGTTGATTAACTGGCTGACTGACTGACAGACTAACTGATTGACTGACTTGCTGACTGACTGACTGGACAATAATTTATACAGGCTGAATGATTTGTTACCAGAAAAAAATGATTGGCTGGCTGTATACTGTCTGGGCCGGGGCTAATGGGGTGACACAGTGACTGAATGATTTAGAGCTGACTGTTTCACTGTGATCTTAGGATTTTCTAACCTACTGGTAAATCATGAGTTACCCCCCTTTCAATCCGATATGGCAACTATGTAAAACCAATATTTTTATAATCTAGGATGGCTTGTTTTCTAACTACATGATCATCAAATATTACTTCATGGCTCACTTTGTCCTAAAACAAACAAAGAGGAAATGTCCAAACTTTGACCAAAACCATGGGTTAACTCTTTTAAAATATCCATTGTGGCGACTATGTAAAATCAATATTTTTGTAGTCTAGGAGGGCTTGTTTTCTCACTAGGTGCTCATCCAACATTATTTCTTGGCCTATATAATTATATTAAAAATCAAACAAGTGTGAAATGTCTTGTATTATTAATTCCAATATGGCATCTGTGTAAAATTCATATTTTTTTGGTCCAGGAAGGCCTATTTTTTTACTAGATGATCATCAGAACATTATTTTCAGGCCTTATATTTCCAAAAATGAACAAAGAGGAAATTTTCAACTTTTGACCAAAACATGGGTTAGCCCCTTCGAAAAATCCTAATAATTATGGCCACTGAGTAAAACCAATATCTTTTAGTGTAGGAGGGCTTTTTTGCTAACTAGACGATCAACAAACTGTATATTTTTGACAAAAAATCATGGGTTAACCTTTTTAAAAAATCTCAGTTTGGCAACTTTTTAAAATCAAAATTTTGGTTTAGGAGGTGCTTGTTTTCCAACTAGATCGATGATCATTGAACATTTTTCAGGTCCATTTTGTCCAAAAGCAAAAAGAAAATTTCCAAATTTTGACTAAAATCTTACCTCTTTGAAAAAAATTTAATATGGCGACTATTTAAAATTGATTTTCTTATCATCTAGGAAGGCCTTTGTTAACTACAGGGTGTCCCAAAACTTCGTTCCTCTAATTTCATGCACTATAACTTTTGATCAAAACTTTATTTTTACATTAAATTTCTAAAAGATGTTTATTTCTCTATCAAGTACATGTATTCAGAATTTCAGTAACTGGCATGCCCTTTTTGTTTTTTATCACATTCTGCCGTTGCGGTATGAAGTGGGATACAGCGTGTAGACCCACAAATGATCCATTTTTAGCTTTTTTATCACCTGGTGCGCAGGATCCAGTTCAACCCCCAAAAAACATTTGTTCGGTCTAAGCAGCTGAAAAAGTATATTTTGGGCATTCATCCAAAAAAGATAATAACCCTAGCCCCCTCCCACAGTAAGGCTTTTGTACTTCTTTACTGGGCGTTGATTGGCAGAATAAGCAGAGGTTTTTTTGCCATCTCAGGAGCCTCTAATTTTAAACATTTTAAACAGCTTTTCATGACCCTTTTATTTGGCTTGCTAACTATGTGAGACTGAGCTTCCTTGTCGAGTCTCTTATTTTGTATCTAGCCTTCTTTAAAACTATTTTAATTAGCTACTTTATTCAGGGTTTTTGGTCTTCCCCTTAGTTTCTTGCCTTCAAAACCTTCATTTCTCCATGGTTATTCTACCACCCAACATTTGGGTTTTTCCAGTTTTTAGCAATTTCTACAACGGATAAGCCAGTAAATCGAAGTATACAGGCTTGTGCTCTCACGCAGCTGAACGTTTTTGCGTTAAGGGTGTTTATCTTTCATGATATTCACAAAAAACAAGGAAGGAGTTCAAGCAATTCAGGATATGAAATACAATAAGTAATTATGTGCACCTTTGGCGCGGAAGTACACAGATCGAATATTCGAGTCAAAAGATGGCACAACAAGTATGCCGAAAACAGTGAATTATATTGAAAGACACAACTTTTGTTGAAATTATTTGCTTACCAAGTCCAATCGTACTGAAATACAGACTTATAAATTACGCGAACGAACTTTTGGGACACCCTGTATAATTATGATGATCAGACATTATTTCTAGGCCTAAATATGTCCAAATGCAAAAAAAATGAAAAATTTCCAAGTTTTGACCAAACTCAGGTTAACCCCTTTAAAAAATTCCAATGTGGCGACTATGTAAAATGAATATTTTTATAGTCTAGGAAGGCTTTGTTGTACTGAAGGGTCATCAAACATTATTTCAAAGCCTATTCTGTCCATAAACAAACAAAGAGGACATTTCCATTTTTTTACCTTTGAGGAAAACCATTATGACAACTATGTAAAATCAATATTTTTTCTAGTCTCTAAGGACTTTTTTTCTAACTACATGATTATCAAACATCATTTCAAGGCCTATTAATTTTTGTTGAAACCAAACAGAAAAATTTCAATATGGCCACTTGACCAAATAGGCTTTTTCTATAGTCTAGGAAGGCTTGGGTTTTAACTACATTATCATCTAACATTATTTCTAGGCATAGTTTGTCCAAAAGCAGACGAAAGAGTAGTTTTTTTAATTTTGGACTAAATTCATCGGGTCCCCCCTTTGGAAAAATTTCAATATGGCCACTTGACCAAGTAGGCTTTTTCTATAGTCTAGGAAGGCTCGGTTTTTAACTAGATGATCATCTAACATTATTTCTAGGCGTAGTTTGTCGAAAAGCAGACGAAAGAGTAGTTTTTTAATTTTGGACTAAATTCATAGGGTCCTAGCCTGAATTTCATCCGATTACTTCGAGTCGTTATTACTCCCTCAGTAACGTCTGAATCGACCGGCCGTTAATGCCGTCCAGTGACGTCACTACTCCCTGATCTTTGCTTTAATTCATGCAAAAAATAAAACACGGTTTTCAAGTCGCAAAGCCGAGAAATACCGTTTGGAAATGTCTGCATGATACAGAATTGCTTTATTTTTTTCGATCGTAATTCATGTTTAACGTTCAAACTATCAACTGCATGCAGTACAACTCTGAACTGGTTGTACTGAATTCTATAATCAAACTCGGTCGCAATCACGCAATGAAACAAACACACACGGAACACTTAGTTAAAAAACACAATGATTTGCTTTAATTCTGAAAAGAAGCTATTTGGTTCTTAACGAAGAAAAAAACAAGGAAACAAGAAAGAAAAGCTAACAGAATCATTACGCTTGACGGTAAAAATAGCAAGAAGGTCGAATCATAACAGTCAGATCTCAGAAAACTTCACGTAAACAAAGTCAATGGCCGCCAAAACCACAAAGCAGCTCTAAATTAAAAACCTACCGACTCTCCGCAATGATTCTTCATTCGCAGTTCAATTTAGCATTTCAGTTTCGAAGACAAGGGCAATTTTGCTGTTTAAGATAAAGATTAAGCTTATAGAAATGTTTGAACTACACGAAAGAATGCCGGGGAAACGATCTGCTGAATATCAAGCGACAATCCCGCTAAAATTTTTCATAATTATACATAATTATGCGAATGTTTAGACAATCAACCAATCAAAATCACTACCCGGTTTTCGGGTAGTGATTGACGTCACTGGACAGCATTAACGGCCGGTCGATTCAGACGTTGTTGAGAGGAGAAAACGACTTGAAGCAATCGGATGAATTTCAGGCTAATAGGGTCCCCCCTTTGGAAAAATTCCAGTATGGCCACTTGACCAAATAGGCTTTTTCTATAGTCTAGGAAGGTTCTGTTTTTAACTAGATGATCGTCTAACATTATTTCTAGACGTAGTTTGTCCAAAAGCAGACGAAAGAGTAGTTTTTTAATTTTGGGCTAAATTCATAGGGTCTCCCCTTTGGAAAAATTTCAATATGGCCACTTGACCAAATAGGCTTTTTTTATAGTCTAGGAACACTAAGTTTGTAACTAGATGATCATCTAACATTATTTCTAGGCGTAGTTTGCCCAAAAGCAGACCAAAGAGTAGTTTTTTAATTTTGGACTAAATTCATAGGGTCCCCCCTTTGGAAAAATTTCAATATGGCCACTTGACCAGATCGACTTTTTTTATGGTCTAGGAAGGCTAAGTTTGTAACTAGATGATCATCTAACATTATTTCTAGCCGTAGTTAATCCAAAAGCAGACCAAAGAGTAGGTTTTTAATTTTGGACTAAATTCATAGAGTCTTCCCTTTGGAAAAATTCCAATATGGCCACTTGACCAAATAGGCTTTTTTTATAGTCTAGGAAGGCTAAGTTTGTAACTAGATGATCATATAACATTATTTCTAGGCATAGTTCATACAAAAGGAGACCAAAGAGTAGTTTTTTAATTTTGGACTAAATTCATAGGGTCCCCCCTTTGGAAAAATTCCAATATGACCAAATAGGCTTTTTCTATAGTCTAGGAAGGTTCTGTTTTTAACTAGATGATCGTCTAACATTATTTCTAGACGTAGTTTGTCCAAAAGCAGACGAAAGAGTAGTTTTTTAATTTTGGGCTAAATTCATAGGGTCTCCCCTTTGGAAAAATTTCAATATGGCCACTTGACCAAATAGGCTTTTTTTATAGTCTAGGAACGCTAAGTTTGTAACCAGATGATCATCTAACATTATTTCTAGGCGTAGTTTGCCCAAAAGCAGACCAAAGAGTAGTTTTTTAATTTTGGACTAAATTCATAGGGTCCCCCCTTTGGAAAAATTTCAATATGGCCACTTGACCAGATCGACTTTTTTTATGGTCTAGGAAGGCTAAGTTTGTAACTAGATGATCATCTAACATTATTTCTAGCCGTAGTTAATCCAAAAGCAGACCAAAGAGTAGGTTTTTAATTTTGGACTAAATTCATAGAGTCTTCCCTTTGGAAAAATTCCAATATGGCCACTTGACCAAATAGGCTTTTTTTATAGTCTAGGAAGGCTAAGTTTGTAACTAGATGATCATATAACATTATTTCTAGGCATAGTTCATACAAAAGGAGACCAAAGAGTAGTTTTTTAATTTTGGACTAAATTCATAGGGTCCCCCCTTTGGAAAAATTCCAATATGACCAAATAGGCTTTTTCTATAGTCTAGGAAGGCTCGGTTTTTAACTAGATGATCTTTTAACATTATTTCTAGGCGTAGTTTGTTCTAAAGGAGACCAAAAAGAGTAGTTTTTTAATTTTGGGCTAAATTCATAGGGTCCCTCCTTTGGAAAAATTTCAATTTGGCCACGTGACGAAATAGGCTCTTTTTATAGTCTATTTTTATAGGCTAAGTTTGTAACTAGATGATCATCTAACATTATTTCTAGGCGTAGTTTCTCTAAAAGCAGACCAAAGAGTAGTTTTTTTAATTTTGGACTAAATTGATAGGGTGCCCCCTTTGGAAAAATTCCAATATGGCCACTTGACCAAATAGGCTTTTTCGATAGTCTAGGAAGGCTCGGTTTTTAACTAGATGATCATGTAACATTATTTCTAGGCGTAGTTTTTCCGAAAGGGGACCAAAGAGTAGTTTTTTAATTTTGGACTAAATTCATAGTGTCCCCCTTTGGAAAGATTCCAATATGGTCACTTGACCAAATAGGTTTTTCTATAGTCTAGGAAGGCTTGGTTTTTAACTAGATGATCATCTAACATTATTTCTATGCGTAGTTTGTCCAAAAGCAGACCAAAGAGTAGCTTTTTAATTTTGGGCTAAATTCATAGGGTCCCCCCTTTGGAAAAATTCCAATAAAATTATGGCCACTTGACCAAATAGGCTTTTTCTATAGTCTAGGAAGGCTCGGTTTTAAACTAGATGATGATCTAACGTTATTTCTATGCGTAGTTCATCCAAAAGCTGACCAAAGAGTAGTTTTTTAATTTTGGACTAAATTGATAGGGTCCCCCTTTGGAAAAATTCCAATATGGCCACTTCTCTAAGGTAGCCATTGTGGAGAGTTTTAACTTTATCTAAAAATACCTTGGAATCCTAATATTATCATGTACATTTATATGAAGCTTTGCTCAGCCTTCAATTGCTGTTATTTTCTTTTTCAGGCATAAGAGAAGAACAAAGATTTGTCATGAACAGGATTGGAGCAGATCATTAGGTGTTCATAAGTGGCTCCAGGAGGAACAGCTGACATAAAGGACATCGTGGCCACAGGAAAGAGATGACAAATTGCTAGGTTGGTTTGTGAACCGTCATTGGTAATACTCTCATTGGTTACCTACAGAATTTAAGATAAAGATTTAGCTCTAGAAATGTTTTCCTGACACTGGGTAGGAAGTCATTTACATGTGGCAGGGCTATGGCTAAGATTTTAAGTTGCTGGGTATATGGGGAATTAGCCTGTGAAAAACAGCCATTTATCCTTGCTCCTTATCACTTGGGACGTTTTGCAAGGTGTAACTTCTGGGATTCAGCAACAGAAATTCCATACTGATGAAGAATACATTCCACAAGTATTGCTTGTTTTTCTATAGATTTATAGCTAGACATAATATCCAAAGCCAAGCCAATGGATGATGGTGTACAATAGCATTGGAAGAACATGCACACAGTGCCTACAATAAAATGACTTATGAATAGAGGTATTTATTAGATCTAGAAATACAGAGAGAATGTTACAAACAAAAATGAGACAGTGTTGCAAAATTTTGACCTTGGTTCCTGTCTGTATCTTTTCAGTTTGATAAAATTATTGTACACTTATGGCTCGTTGCATGGCACGAGTTACTCCACTCATAACAGTAACAATTCTCTGGAGCTGTGGCATATCATACATTAACTGAGATTTACTGTTCCAGTGTAAATTTTTACTATAAGAATTTGACTACTTTGTTGTTTAATCAGCGCTAATGGCCAAATTGGGGAGATATTTTTACGTTATCAATATGGAGTGTGACAGACGTTCGTTCTTGTGTAATGTCCCCCAGTAGCGATGAGTGAGGAGAAAGGTCTGTTTTCCCAGGCTGGGTAATTGAACAGTTAAGATGTCCCTTTCGTTTTATTTTGCTTTTGTTTGCTATGAAAGTAGTCATAGGTTAATTATGCCCTTAAAAGCTGGGAAAATCCTGGGCCTCCAGCCCTTACTGACAGCCCTGGTGTGGGGTTTTCCCCCTAAAAGCAAGTTGTTCTGCAGGAATGTATTTCACCCCACTGTTGTTCTACACCCTTATTCAGGCCAAATCTTTTAATATTAAAATTAATGTGGTAATTTGTCTTGAACAGGGTGGAACAGATCATCAGATGCATGTTCATGAGTGGCTCCAATGATGCAGGCAGCTGTGGAAACTAAAGGAGATTATTGCCACAGGAAAGAGATCACAAGTTCATAGGTTGGTTTGTGACCTTCACTGGTGTTACATGTACTCCTAGCATTGCAAAGTAGAATTTGACTTAATCATGTAGTAAATTGGTTGTCATTTTGATTAGGACCACTCCCAGTCAAATTGGACATTTCTGAGCATACATATCTTTACTTCCTCAAATTTACCAGTCTCTGAATGTGATGTGTTTATCCTCACTAAGTAGAATTATTATTATTATTATTATTATAAATTAATTATACATTTTAATTACCACAGCTACAATCTGTTGAAAAAAGAAAAGGGGCACCAACTTATTTATTTAGCAAAAATTGTTTATGAGACATTGTGGAATTCAAGCTCTCTTGCCCATCAGATTCTAAGATTTTATTCAACCCTTGAAATAGCAACTTTGATTGGGCATGGTGAACCGATAAACAGAAAAATATATTTAATGTAATCTTTAGTGACTGTAAATTGACTAAGTTGGTTTCACCTGTTGCTTATGTAGGCTTATTTTTTCTTATCCAGATCAGATGCACTATGCCACAAACAGATTGGATCAAGTCTTCAACATTAATTTAAGCTTTAGAGGTTATCTTAAGTACCGTAAGTGCTGTAGAGATGGCTTTGTAATCCAGCTCCTGAGTGAACCACATAAACAAAATGTGGCTTAATGCTTGGTCAAAAGATGATAATTTTATTAATCTTATCCAGGACACAAAATCAAAAATGCATTTAAACGCACTTTAAAGGAGTTAACAATAAAAGTGCATCTTTAAGGGGTTGGCTGGTTTGCGCACACCCAGTAGTTCGCAACAACATTCACATGATACATGGAATGTGGTTTTTTTGTGCTACGAGGTTTTTTAATACAATCTTTTAACTGCAGAAATCAGTAAGTAAAACGTACAGTGCAAAAGTATCAACAGCTGATTCCTCGTATGTAGTTCAGGGGAAAATTACTTTAGTTGCTGTTATAATAAATGCAGAAGACTATGTTTTGGTTTTGAACAGAATGAGGAACAACTCAAAGAATTGAAGGTAATTGATAAAAGTGAGTTGAATCAATGTAGTGTAGTTTGAAAAATTCACTTGACCCTAACCTTTTCAGGAAAAAGAACAGTCTGTATTTGAAGCTCAAAATTAAAGGCAATCCAAATCACTGTCAACACAAACTGAAGGAAAAGTGTCCAAAACACTTTTAAGTGTTCATAGCACTTGAAACTTAATTTGAGAGTTTCCATGAATTACTGGAGGAAGTTACATCTCCGGGTTTCACATTCACTTTCTGACTGGATTTTGGAATTATCACAACCTTCATCTTATTCAATGAAAATGTGTACATATGAAAATTTAATTTTTTAATCTTATTGTGCAAAGAACCTCTCAGTTCAAAACATTTGGCGTGATAAATAATCATTCCAAATAGATTTTTGATTTTATTCCTGGATAAGTATTAATTTACTTTTGATCAGTTTTGCCACAGCTATGTTATACATATAATGCTAAGTTCTGCTATAGTTAAAAGGCAGTTTTACATCATCATTTTTCATGTGCCAATTTTTGCAGTTGCAAAGTCATTGCAAAAATTTAAAACTACCATAATTGTCAATGAACCATGAAAACTTTGGTTAAAAGCTCACAATCATTGTGTCAACAAACATGTGGAAAAGTGAAAGAAAACAAGGAAAAGTTTGACTAAAAAGGAGAAACAATCTAGCTTTAATTTTTCCATCATAAAGATAATCATGCAATGTGTTGCAAGCTGACACTAATGTGCATTGAAGTTTCATGTTATCATTCAGCCAAGTCAATTTCTGGTTCAAAGAACCTTATGTATACTACAATTGCACCAAGAAAGTTTAAGAAAAATGTTTACAACAGAAATAAATGAATCAAGTTTAGAGTGTTGCTGAAAAGAGAGTATGCAACTCAAAGTGGCAACCTTAACTCAACAACTCAAAAGAGTAGCAAAAAGTGGTTGAACTTAGCACTTTATTAAACAACCGTATAACGTTGAAAAAATCTTGAAATGGGCTAAAATGTCATTCATAATTTTGCAAAATTTGCTATTTCAAAACAATAAAAAATTTGAATTTTGTTGGCACTGTGGTTGGAACTTTGTTAAAAGTTCTCATGATTTTCACATGTAAGATGAAGAGATGTAAAATTGACTGTTGGTTAGATCAGACATGCTATCTATATTGTGGCTTATACAGCCAGCATCACTAACTGACTGACTTGTTAGCTGCCGTACTGACTAGCATACTGACTGACTGGCTTACTGTCTGACTGACTGACTGGGTAGCTGTTTGACTTGCTGACTAACTGGCTGGCTGACTGACTCACTGACTGACTGTAATAACTGACACTGAGTTTCTGGCTGATGACTAACTGACTGGCTGGCTGTCTGACTTACTGACCTACTGGGCGACTGACTTATCAACTGACTTACTGACTAACTGACTGGCTTGTTGATGGACTGACTGGCTGAGTAATTGGCTGACTGGCTGATGACCGACTGACTGGTATACTGGCTGACTGACCAACTGTGCTGATTGACTGACTGTCTGATGAGTGGCTGTTTAACTGAGGGGCTTTTTGACTGACTGACTGACTGACTGATGACTTATTGACCTGCTGACTGACTACTGGCTGACTAACCGACTGTGCTGAATGACTGACTGGCTGACTGACCTTACTGGCTGACCTTACTGGCTGATGACTGACTGGCTGACTAACTGACCGACTGGCTGACTGACTGACTGGCATACTGAGTGACTAGCTTATTGACTGACTTACTGACTTGCTGACTTGCCGACTGACTGACTAACTGACTGGCTTGTTTACTGTCTGACTGACTGATTTACATAATGACATACTGAGTGACTGACCTGCTGACTGACTAACCGAGTGGCTGACTGGCTTGTTGACTGTCCGACTGACTGACTGGCGAATTGACTACCAGTACAGACTTAGCAATCAATCATGACTGAATAATTGGCCCATTTTATCCAAAACCAAACTAACACGAAATTTCCAATTTTTGCCCAATAAGGTGGTTAACCCCCTTGAAAGATGTAAATATGGCGACTATGTAAAATACATAATTTTGTATCCTGGGACGACTTGTTTTCTAACTAGATAATCATCAAACACAACTTCAGTGCCCAGTTTATTCTAAAATAAACAAAGAGGAAATTTGCAATGTTTGACCAAAATCATGACAAAAAAACTGAAAATCTGACTCAAAAATATCTCAATATGGCCACTGTTTAAAAAATCAATAGTCCAGGAAGGCCTTTTTTCTAACTTGATGACGGGCAAACATTACTTCTCGCCCATTTTGTTCAAAAACAAATTGAGATGAAATTTGCAGTTTTGCCCAGTCATGGGTTAACCCCGTTAAAAAAATCTCAATGTTGCCACTGTGTAAAATAAATATCTTTATAGTCTAAGACGGCTTTTCTTCTAACCAGAAAATCAAACACCACTTCAAGGCCTATTTTTCCTAAAACAAACGAAGAGGAAATTTTCAATTTTTGACCAAAATCATGGGTTGACCCCTCTAAAATGTCTAGTATGGAGACTATGTGAAATCCGTTTTTTATTGTCTAGGAGGGCTTGTTTTCTTCCTAATTAGTTGATCAATTTACCTCATTACTTGCTGACTGCATGACATACTGATATATCTTCTTACTTACTACTTGACTGGAATATCGACATATTGACTGAACAACTTAGTGGTTTATTGACTTTGACTTGGTTGTATTTTTAATACTAACTGAATGAATGACTTGTCTTGACTGTATAGTCTTGGTGGATCGCATGTCTGTGCTAGGGTATTTCTTGGTTTATTTACTGTGAACTTTTTTCATGAATCTCAAATGTGCCTTTCATTGCCTAAATTGCAAGGGGAGTGGGTACTAGCTATTGGCGCCGTGAACTATGGAGTCGTTTTTGAGTCACAACCAATACGTGTTGAAGCTGGAATGTTGGTTAGAAGAAGAAAACGACAATTTAGGGTATTGGTTTGGCACGCGAGAAATCACTTCACTATTATAAATGAACTGTGAGAATTAGCAAGGAGAATTGACATTTTCATCACTTGGGAACTAAAAAAAGTTCACAGTATCAAGAAAAAAGTCTTGGATTACGCTTAGTGTGTAATTTGAGACTAACTTTGTTAATGATTTGTCTATTTCTCGCAAAATGTGCCACAAAGGAGTGCGTTATGAATCCTTTTCTTTCCAGTTTGCTTCTGAATCGTAGTCTTGTTTGCAGTTGTCGTTGAGATAGTCACACAAGGCGTTTGTCTCTGCGTGACGAGCCCAAGAGCCACTTCAAGGAAGATTGCACCATTTTATACATAACAATAAAACAGTCGAGATAATTATTTTTTGGTCGATTTCGTTTCTGAAAAACACTTGTTTGTGGCTTACTTTGCGTCGAAATGCAAACTGCTTGACAAAGATAAGTCCGATTGTTACAACAATCGGATTTACTAAGGGTTTATCAAAAGCAGAACTTAGCTTTTTCTCTCTCTCTCTCTCTCTCTCTTGATTTAAACCAGCTAGTGCTTTAATTTGAAAATACGAGTGTTGGTGCGAGTTTGAAAAAGACCTTGAGATGTTTCAATACGGTTTATCGGAGACCATACCGATATGTTTCATTCGACTTAGTGCGAATATTGTCAATGTTTTACATTCAAAAGTTGCAACAAAATTCAAACTAAAAATTAATGTACTAGTCATGGTGGTATGCATGATTGCCATTAATTTTGAAAAAATAGCATAACGTCAAAACGATGAACGTTGTACTAACGGAGATTTTTGGCCGGTTTGTAGGCTACGATTGCCTTGAAATTTCAAGGTGTTACAGTGAATCGATCTTAATGGAAGTTTCGGACATTATTATGCACGTCATGAAGATTATTTGATGAGGTTTAAAAAAGAATTCTGTCAAGCCGTTCTAGAGATATACAGAGAAACGCTAATAATCAAAATTTAAAATAAAGTTGCACTTAGACAGGTGGTGAGATAACAGCTTAGTTTTCAGGATCACATGAAAACAAAATTCACCAAAATTTCCAAGCAGCGAAATACGATAGTGAGCAGCATAGGATTAATTTGAGTCATTTAGAACTTTTTTATTAAACAATTTATCGCAATTATTCAATCCAGAATTATTCAGTGGTAAAAACTTCATAGCGATCACACAAGGATAATATCACTTTTTGATATGAATGAAACATATCGGTATGGTCTCCGAAAAACTCAATCGAAACACCTTAAAATGTTGCAAAATTTGCGTGGGCGAAAGTTCTCTTAATAGTGTTTTGTTTTTCCAAGTTCGCATCGACACTTGTACTTTGTTGTTGAAGTACTTATGGTTTTCTCAAACGTAAAGGCTCGGACACATTGAAGCATTGCGCGCAGTAAATTTACGTCGTTTTTTAGCGCGGAGATTGTTGCTTGCGATGTGTAAAGAAAAGCAATTTGTTCAATAAATTTTCAACAACATTGAATGCAACAGTCGCTTGGTTAGAAAACGATGTGATTTAAAGATAAGTTTATACTAGCGACATAAACGGAAGCAAAACCGGTACAATTGAGTTCAGTTAGATCGCCAACAACAAAAGCATAAGCAGAAACGTGGGAAGAAGGAACATACTTATTCTTTCCTTGATCATCACCAATTCACAAAATTAAAGAGCAAGCGCAAGAAGAATAAAACGAACGCGTTTGGTTTTCTTGTACCTGTGCTTTAAATGCGTGAATTACTGGTGAGAATAGAAAGAATAGTGCTTACTTTCTCCTGTGTTTTTGTTTATTCTTGTGCTGTTACGTCTGCTCTTATGCTTGTGTTTACGTCGCTGGTGTAAACAAGTCTTTACTACGCGCAATGCTTTGCTGTGTCCGGTCCTTTAGGGTGTTTATGTGGTTCACTCTAGTTGGATTACAAAGTAAACAGCACGGGTACTGAAGATGACAATACTTTATTGAAGAAATAAAACTTGTCTCTGTTGTCCATTAATTTACAATAAAAAAAATTTTAAAAAAAATAATCTAGCCTTCCTCGCCCCTGCCGGGCTGCTTCCACTCTGCTCCGAGTCGGTGTTCATTCTTCTGTCCTCATTTAATATTCCAACTTTAAAATCCTGGTCTGTTTTATCTGATCCCTTCATTCAAGCTGGGGGCAGTTGGACACTTAGAAAATTCAACCGTTTGTTCCCAAGTGGGGTGGGCAGCGTAGAGGAAAGTGAGAGTTTGCTCCTCATACCCTCAGGATCTCATTCATTTGCGTCACAATACCACACCGGCCAAAATTAATTCTCCGCGAAAAATAAAATTTGTTTTGCTTGAAGACGCGTATCTACAAAGTCAATATATCGTGAAAATTTCCAGAGACTCGGACAAGAAAAAAGAGGGTGCTACAGAGTGTTCACTCACTTTTCAGAGGGTCTTTGTCAGAAACGAAGGCAGAGAATTGAACAAAGAATCGCGCTGGGGTGACTGACCTTCATTTCACAAATTTCACCAAAGAGCACAAGTCAATAACAATCTCTCCTCTGCGAAGCAACTAATGCTGGAGTTCTCTCGCCCTATTTTAATGTTTAGTGATTAATGTTTAGGTCAAATAAGATTTTATTCTAGCGCTGTTTGTTATTATTTATCCTAAAATGCGATGTGCCGCGATTGAGTTTTGGTCTTAATGTTTCTTAATATCTAAATTTGCCCGCCCTATTATGAATTAGGATGCCGTTATTTAGAATCAGTGCCGAATAGATTTCGCCTTTAAATTTCGCCAAAGGGATTAGATCTAGAGCGACTTTGTAAATAAATATTTCATTTAAGTTAAATTTTGGATCCTTTTACTTCTAATGATAATAACGGACAAATTTTCGCATTTCGAAACGAAAAAGGAAATTAGCGGAAATATATTTTTTATCCTATCAAGTAAAATTAAATGTTAGCTGGAAAACTTGGATTTGATTTAAGTCTTAATTTATGCAGCTAGCCAATAATGAAAATTTGCCGGAATAGTAATTTGAGCCAATTTCCCTAGAGATGTTTCAGCTGTCGTGACCGGAATGGATACTTAACATCAGCTTTTCGCCAAAAGACTTGAAGTAGTCAAATGTGTTGTTTAAATTTAAAAAAAAAAAGAAGAGGCATCTTCCAGTCCTTTATGCGAAAGCCGATTTTAATGTATCAATTGAAGTCACTGCTGAATGAAATTAGCTGAAAATTTAAGGAAAATTCTAAAATCTATGCTTATGATTAAACGTTGTTTATAAATTTATGCCTACAACCGAACCTAAAGTATGAAAGTCAAATTAACTTGATTTACCACACAAGCCAAGGAAATCTACTCTATGTCCCTTTCAAAAAAAGGAAATAGAGAAGACTTCCACCGCAGTCTGATTAACCAAGTTAATTTTATCGTAATAATTTGATCCTAAACTAATAGGGTTTAGTTATCTAGGTTTCCGAAGGCTTAAGTAATATCGCAGAGAAGTTAGTCTTTAACATCAACAGCCAAGTTTGTTTGACTGTTATTTCCAGTTGAGACAAAAACAACAAACAAACAAACAACAGATGTTGATGTAATAAAACCCTAGTTCTGATCAGTGTTAGATAATTCAAGCCGGAAATATGAGAATGAAATAATGATTGAGATAATAATTGAATCCTAAATTAAAATGGTTTAGTTATTTTGCTTTCCGAAGGTTTAAATAATATCAAAGAGAAGTTAG
The DNA here is from genome assembly GCA_038088405.1 of Porites divaricata. Taxonomy (NCBI): domain Eukaryota; kingdom Metazoa; phylum Cnidaria; class Anthozoa; order Scleractinia; family Poritidae; genus Porites; species Porites divaricata. The sequence continues at coordinate 36,885,459 of JBBMOI010000001.1, read as the reverse complement.
TTTTCAACATCAACAGCCACGTTCGTTCGACTGTTGTTTCCAGTTGACACAAAAACAACAGACAAAAAAACAACAGATGTTGATGTAATAAAACCCTAGTTCTGATCAGTTTTAGATAATTCATGCCGGAAATATGAGAATGAAATGATAATAATTGATTTGCGTATATCCTCTGCGATGGTTTGAACGTTTATTTATTATTAGGCCTAAGCAAACTTGAGCTAGATGCGAAATTTTTAGGTTTAGAAGAGAACTCCATTACCAGTTGCCCCCTAGTAGAGAGATTGTTATGACTATCAGCTCAATTTGATGTCATCTGTAAAAATCCACCCACGCCACACCAGAGAGATTCAATGCCCAGTCCTCTGTCCTCGAATCCTCCATCGACTCCTTACTTCGTTAGTCAGCACAATATTAGCACCCCCGTTTTTCATCCTACCGCAGTGGAACATTCCCAGACATATTGTTTGCAGGCACGCATCTTACTGCTTTTTTTTTGGGAAAAAGGTGTGGGTAGTATTATGACAAAATGAATGAAGCCCCAAGAACATAAGAAGCAAACTCTCACCTTCCTCAACACTGTCCTCCCCACTTGGGAACAAACGACCAAATCTTCCAAGTGCCCAACTGCCCCCAGCATGAATTACAAGATCAGATAAAGTTTCCCAGGATTTCTCCATTGGAATATTTCAGAGGACATCAGAATTCACACCTTCTCAGAGGCAGAGCTTCCACAGCCCAGCAGGAGCGAGGTTGGCTAGATTAAACATGACTTTCCCAAGTGATGGGCTCCTAATCTTGTGAGTGTGCCACCTTAGATCTGAAATTAAACAGGAAGCTAAGATTTTAAGTAGATAATGCAAGCCCATTAGCACTTTAGAAACATAATAGCCCTATATTACTTGGTGCTACAGTAAAATTCCGAAAAAAATTACTTATAACCCTAATTTTTTTACTAGTTTTTTTACTACTACGAAGCAAAAACCTAGAGTAAAAAAAAAACAACAACTAAAAAAGAACATGATATTTAAGCAGGAACTTATGTAACACCAAGAAATATAGACATGCATAATTATTATAAACTAATTATCTGAACATAATTAAGTGATGGTCACTAATAGCCTGCAGTATCATTATGCTGTCTTGAATAATGTTGCTAGGATGTTTGAAAGCTATTCTAAAAGTTCTTCGTGTTCTCCAATGGTAAAACCATTGCAAAGCTGCAACTGTGTAAGTTGTGAAATTAGGTGCTACTTTGTTGTCATGATTTGCACGAGATGACAGCTGAGGATGAAAAACAGACCAGTGATGACCTTAAATAGTATTAAATAAATATTACGTCTTTGATAAAATCTAACCTTATTAATGGCACTGAGTTGACACCCAGTACTTTGTGTTACTGTAAGTTAACCTTGCATGAAACAGTTTTTCAGTACTTTATGGATTTGTTAAATTGCTTCCGTTTGGTTTTTGTTTGATGGTAAACTTTTAGTAGGCAGATGCAGGAAGAACTTATGCCTTGTAGCATGTTGTATGGGATAATGAACTTAAACCTTAAAGCTCTTTTTTGTCTGTGTATGTGTCCAATAATTAAATTGACCCCTTTTTTGCTGCCAATACAGAATCACTTAGTCCTTAACAAGAAACGATTTATGCTTGTGAGGGTTTAATTAAAGCTAGTTAATGCCTGGTTAAAAGTCCTACTTGTGATGCTAATGGGCTTGCTATTTGTTGTGTAAATGATATAGGATTTCAATAGACCATTAATGTTTACAAAGGCTTCACTTGACTACAAAATACTACCAGAATTCCTATTAATTCCCCTCGGTTCCATAATTAAATTCAGTGATCCCAAAGAAATTAAAAGAATCAAAGTTTTAATAACTAAGGGATCCTTGAATAACTAGAGAATCCTCTGGTAGTTTGCAGTTGTATGAAGCAATTGTGCCAATGGTCTAATGATAAATGATAAAAGTAATAATAACAATAATAATAATAATGATGATGACAATAATTTAATAATTATTATTATAAGCAAGGGAAGCATTATAACCAAACACATCCCCACAAAACTGTAACAACTAAGGTTTGAAAGCAAACAATTTCAAAGTTAAATATGATTGCCTGAATTACTCCCAGGGTACCAACAGGCTGAATCCTGATAATATCACTGTGACAAAAACTAAATCTTTTGCATTTCAGAGCTAAATTTGGGATTTACTTTGTTTATCACCAAAGCAAATTACTTTGACCCTAGAGAACATAAAAAAGGATCAATCATTCCATCAAAGTTTGACATTCCAGTTTTTAACTGCTTCACCTTGCTTATAAAACAGAAACAACACAGTGCTACCAACATTAAGCTGCCTTAATGTGAAAAAACCTGGATCTGAAGCTGATTTTTTTTCCCAGATTACTTGAATAAGTAAAAAGTAGCGTTGCTCTTAATTGTCAGGAGGGCAGAAAATGCCTGTCCTTGAAAATGGTGAAATTTTGGTAGCAATGTGTTGATTTAAACAAGCTGTTAAAATTTTTGATTAATTATTGATCAATTATTAATCATTAATGATGAAAACATCTGATCCCACCTAGCATTCTCAGTGATGTTAAACAAGATTCCAATGAGCAGTTAGAGTCAAACCAGGTCAAGCGTACCCCCCAAGAATCCATCAATGAATTTATTATTCAAAAGTTGAATCCATTGCTAGTTGTAGATTTCAGATTGATCTCTGCACTCTTGCATGTGTAATGAGCTTTGAATTCACACGCGAGGCAGTTATGAAATTTCTACCAGCTCCGTTTTCCTGAATTTGATGTAAATGTCTTCTAAGAATCTTAATCTATTCAAAGATTTTCAATCTGACCAAATACAGAGAAGTTCTCGTAAAATATTCACTGCTCATTACGCATGCAGAAATGCCGCTTTGAATTTGACACTAGTTACGGGAACAACTAACGGATTCATTTTTCAAATAATCAATTCATTAATAGAATCTTGAGGGGTACGCTTGACCTGGCTAGACTGTAAAAACACCAGGTTACCAGTTTTCAGCATCAAAGGAATCTAAACATGTAACTTGAGAAAACAGCTCACATTCTGCACTGCCTTTACTTGCTACCCCGTAAAAAGACGTTTGAGGAAACTCAGTGTTTAAACCTCAATTAGAATTGCCGTAGCAGTAAAGAAAACTGACAAACCAAAAGGGAAAAATGTGGTCACGTAATTGATGTGCTGACAAATGAGGCAACCTTAATGTAGTGAAGAAAGGTAGTTATTGTAGAATTATGATAATGTTATTATTGTCTAGGCCATAATACTGATATGTCATTTTCCCTACCTTCATTAATGAGACCTGAAATACTTTCCTTAAGAGTAAAATGATGCAATAACATATTATCCTATCCATGACCCTGGTCCCAGAAAGCACAAAATCTTACTCTAATTTCTTGGAAATAACCATTGATACTTTGAACAAGAGCTTGGAGAGAAAAGGGAATGTAAATTCTCTCTGACTCACAGCTAATATCTGGCTACTTTTCCTTTCTTGTTGCAACTTGAATTTTTGAAGAATTCCCAGGAAATATTTTCTGCTTGACTGTTCTATTCTCCTGTTGCTAAGGAAATGCGTAACACTTTTGTCTATCATTAGCCATAGTATGAAACAAAGTTAATTCCGCAAAGTTTGAAAAGGCAAAAATTATGACGTTGCAGCTTTATGTAACCACTTGAGTTTCAAATGAACAATATGGCACTGACCGGGTTCCTGGATGTAATAGTCTAAATGATTCTATGAGTGTATAATTTCCCCGTAAAATCCTCCCACAGACCCACACCTCCTACTAAAATCTTCAGGGGGAAGAAAGATATTCAGAAAATAAGCATAATATCTGATATATCCCATTGGTTGATTATTAAATTCATCACTAATAGATGAGTATGGGAATTGGTGCGTAGTAGAAACATTTAGCTATCAAGGAAGGTACAAGGAGGTAACCATAGCAACCTTCCAACAGCAACCTCACAAGTGTCCTCCCCCCTTAATTGTCAGACTGATTTACTGTTCAAAATAATGAAACACAAACCTGCCCTTGAAGTGTGACCCTAACCTTTCCCAAGCTTTATGAGATTGTTTGACTCCTATTGCTGCAGTCATAAGCTACTACTAAGATGTTGTGCTAAACAAAACCACTGCTCAATGGAATCTTGTGGTGGAAGCTTTAAACCTTCTCGATAAGTGGTTGTACAAACGTGTGTCTAGGAATGACTTGCCAATTAAAGATCAAAACTTTATAATCCTTTGTATAGAAGTGATTTATTCAATGAAAGCAGTCCCAAATGTAAAATTCTGGTAAATGAAATTATTGTCATTTCCCAATGACCTCTGTTTGTACAATGGTGGCACACACACACTGGACTATTTATGTATATTATTGATGAATTTTTGACAATCAAGGAATTACTTCCAATTTATCATATGACTGAAAAACGTCAGACTAACCTACAATAATGAAGACTCCCCAAAATAATTCTTTTTCTTGATAGAAGTCGATCAGATTACTTTCTAGCAACCCCCCTTAAAATGCTTAAATACATTTTCTTAAGTTTCCACTGTTTCCTAGAAAAAATTTTTATAGACCCCAGAGATCATAATTGTTATCAATATTTGCAAAGATTTTGGAAATTTAAAAAAAGGTTTCAATCTAAAAAAAATTGGACCTACAGACATGTTATATAAAAGTTATTTCAGTCATACAATAATCATTGTGTAATTAAATGATTGACATGCATTTTTTGTGATCTAAAATATTAAAGTCCTGTTCTTTTGTTCATGAAAATCTTGAGTGAATGGGGGTTGTGGAACAACAGCTGGGTGAAAAACCTCCCCGTACGTCCACCAGCTCCTAGGAGGAAAACCCCAGGCCAGCTGTACCCCACATTCAGGCCTCCCGGGCAGGGCCAGAAATTTTTTAAATCATTTTTGTGGTCAGGACTTAGAAAAGTATTATTGTTATTATTCAGAAAATAAGATACTAATATATTATTGTAAGATAATAATTAATTAAGATTTCTAATCAATGCAATTATCACACAATACAAACCAGGTGTTGCAAGACTCTCCACAATCCACAACCCAACTCTTGAACCAGGCACACATGTCTCATGTCACTTGCCATCTAATCCATCCTCCCCATTGACACTTCTTGAACTAGGTGATGTCCTCCAGCAGCCAGCTCTAGTTTGCCCAGTCCATTGCCCAGCTGTCTTGTTTGCCCTACAGTCTGCCCTCTTCATTATCCAGTTGCCTTGTACTAGGTGTATGTTATGTCATCCAGCCAGTTGATTTGCTCCCATCTAGTGTCCAACACTACTCCGCACTCATTAATGCACACCTCCATCAGTCTACCACTCTGGTAGTTGCTTCCTATCAAGCAAGAAAGAGATTTTACATGAATATTTACATGTACAAATACATTCTATAATGTAGTGGTATTGCCGCTATTATGCTTCTAAAGATACATGTAAATAAAATGCTAAGTCAACAGCAAGGTGTACTCAAGAGTAATATAATCACAAACTCTGCAATGTAATAATGGCTAACATGTTGACTATCTGTTGCTTAATTGATAGTGAGAATTGTACATGTACTGGCAATTTGTAGAAAAATAACAAAAATTGCAATTACATCAACAAATGTCAGTCAGTCCATCAGTCCACCTATCAACCATTCAAAGTTAGCCAGTCAGTTAATAAATTTAACAGTTGCCTGTCAGTCAATCAACCATTCAAACAGTAAGCCTGTCTGTTATCAATCAATCAGTTAATCAATCAAACATTGATTCTCGACGCAGTACGCGATTCTCGATTCCTGCAAGAATCGAGAATCAAGATTCGAGAACAAGCTATCGAGAATCAAGTCGAGGATCAAGTCTTGCGAGACAGAAAACAAAGATTAAACCATGACTGATTTCTCAATAATTTTACAAAGACATACAGCTGTAACAAAAAACAGCATGGTCATATTTGTGCAAGTGACTGTGTGCTTGGAAAAAGACCAATTCACATTGTAAAGTGAATATTTCATCAAGGACAACCGTCTCAAGCTTCTTTTATTCCAGGAAAGTTTCAAACAGTGTATATTCGTGTAAAAGCCCCGGGAGACTCCCATTGAAAGGAACAAGGATGCCCATCAGAAATTTTGAATTAAACCGCAAAAGCAAACCAACCTGGGCGTGGGCCCGCCTTTTTTGGACCCCTAACAGAGACCATTTTGTTACAATGTTCTTTAGGAATTGATGTTATAAAAAACTTTGATTACATGAATTGGGTAAATAAAACAAACTGACAAAATATATTAGATCTTTACAGTTACATAATTATAATAATGTTTTGCCCAGAACACCCTAAGTGAGACCAAAATCCAAAATTTACACTGGATCACTGCTATAAAGTTCCTGAGTCCCATGAAGCAGTTGGTTGCCCAGGTCATCGTAGCTTTGGTTGTGGAACAGGGTGCCCTGATCATTGCTGCAGTCTTCCTACTGTGACAACTCTGCCGATGTCCTTCTGAATGCCACGCAAGCTGTCATGAATTATGCCCCATGTACTGTTGTAAAGTTCTTCGTTTTCCGTATCTCTTTGCCATTGGAAGACGAATGAGTGTGATCATGTCTCCCAGTCACTGCTGTTCACAACAGCTAACACCAGCCACTGTCCTTATGCAACTGACGTGTAATCCAGTTTCTCAGTCACGTTAGAGCCATTTATACGACGAAAAGTAAGACACGAAATGAACCATTTATACAAACATGTCTTATCTAATACAAAAACAGCCCGTATAAATGGTTCGCGTCTCATACTTCTTTTCTTGACTCGTTTTTGTGAATGTTGCCTGTCTCGGCAGTCCAGTTGATTTTGTTTAATTTTGCCAATTACTCGCCCTCAATTGCTATGGAACTTAAAGTACGCAAAGAAATTACATGTAAATGACAAAATCAGAGATCCAACACAAACAAATAATGTCTCCTGAGCATCATTTTTGAAGTTGCAAGCAGCGGGGACCAACTTTGAAAAACTGTTAGGCTGAACAGTTTTCAAAAATCCTAGTTTCAATCCATTTCAGTCTTCTTCAGTTTTGCCCATCCATGACATCTGTTGTTTCCGTTATGTTATTTTAACCTTCCAAGTTAGAGTTTTAAGGGGTTATTTTTATGTTTCTCTTCATTTAACAGGCATTTTATAATTTCCTAACTTGGCTGAATTTCATGACACAGCTCCTTTAAGGGCTGTTCTAAAATAAGACGTAGCTAAGCTGTGTCTTATTTTAGAAGAAATGTGCCGTTTATACAGAAAATTCACGTCATATTTAAGACCTGTCTTATGTAAGACAGGTCTTATTAAATTTTTTCCTCATATAAATGGCCTATTGTCTTCCTACGTGTCCCAATTTTTACTGCAAATTCAAATTTGTTCCGCCCTCAACCTGTCCACATAATTACCAGGAAATATGCCAATCGTCCTGTCCAGCACACTGCTTTGCATCTCAACACGTTTCTACTATGGAACATTCGCAACCAATACAGGAATCGTGTCCAGCTATTTGTAGTTCCAGTTGCCTACCATCCTGCCCATTTTTTGTTGTAAGGTGTCTCTGCCGATGCCAAGCTCATGTCCAAGCAGTTGCTCTCTGAGCTGCATTTCGCCATTCCAACAACATTGTTGTCAAGAGTGATATCCTCCTAATTTTTTGACACAGTCACCTGCTATCTGTCCATCGCAATGTGCAGTTCACTGTGACGGCATGTGCCTGGGGCACTGTTGTCCCGCCTCATCTGAACAATCGTCATTTTTAACAAAATCAATACCAATAGGAAATGTTCACCCAAACATTTTGCTGCCACAAAGCTATGCAACACCTACACCATATGCCCCAGTTTTTCCTCATCGTACTGTTCACACAGTTGGCCCCAGCATCGTGGCATGGGGCGCCAAAAGTCTCCATACCTACTGAAAACCCCGGAACAAACATCACCGGTTGGATGGTCTCTTGTGGTTCAAGAAGCTCATTATAAGTCGTAAGTTGTACATAGTGTGTTAGAGCCGGTTACTATCAAGTCAGGAAGAAAGATGATTGTATATAAGCGCAAGAAAAAAAGCATAAATAACCAAACCACGAAATACAATGAAAACGACAAAAACACTACAGAAAAAGATCTTAAACAAAGGGCCACATTTAAGAAATGTGTAACTAAAAGACTTTGATTTATTTTATCGGTATTCTGTCGAATCGACAAAAAAATAGTAACACCGAGAAAAGATCTTCAACGAAGGGCTCTTTCTGAAATTAAAAACGGTTGCTCCACAAAAGAATGTGTAACTAGATGTTTGTGGTACATTTTACAGCTCTACTGGTATTCTTTTGCATATAATTAAACAAAATCCACTATTTCCTGACTTATGTAACTTTTTTGTTTTCTCTGTCTCATGGAAAAAGAACAAAAAATACGGGTAAAATTGATGCAACTGTGAACTTCTTTTCAGGAGGGTGGTAAGGGGGGTATGGATCACGTTTCATGGAAAATAAAATGGCCATTTCACATTCCATGGACAATAAATTCGGCATTTCACGTTTCACAAGATTAAAAAACGTTTTTATACAATCAGTTTTTCTTACTTTGGTTTAAGAACTACAGCCAAAGAATTGCCTTGTTCGATGTGTTCAACATTCTCCTGCTTCTTGTTCTTGGTGCTGTGAAAAAGGAAAAGAATCTTGCGACCTTCTCAGGAGTGGATCTAGGATAAATGTTTTGCATTTTAGCTCCAAATCCCCTTTCCTGTGTTTTTGAGTCATTCAGACTCGGATGAAGCATTTGTCCAATCCATTTTCCAGATTTCAAGTTGGAAAGTTTTTTTGTCAAAAGTACTTTTACTATAAAAAATCTCACCGATTTCCGTAAAACGGTGGAAACCAGTGTGGTTCAGTTCCTGCTTCCAATCTTGTTTCCGGCATGTTGGCTGTCAAGGCACGTTCCCAAGGTTGTCAGAACCATATGTCGAAGGCCCTTGGTCGAGAATGACGCTTCGGTAGCGCAATGTGTATCAACGGTTTAATCAAACAGTTGAAGTTATAATTTCTCTCAAAAAATTAAAACTAACATGAAAGAAAATCACAGTTCACGGTGAATTAAACACCCAATTCTCGTTTCACAGATAATTATTTTCAAAAATCACGGCTCACGGTGATTACCAACATCACATTTCATGAGGAATAGAAAGGTAATCTCACAATTCACGGGGAATAAAACAAGCAATTCACGGTTCATGAAAATACCCTTTACCACCCTCTTTCAGCAGTTGCAGGCAATTTTACTGTAAACACCACAGGCAGTCCAAACTCTGTGGGAGTTCATAGAACTTTGAATTTATAAGAGAATGTACGAAAATAAACAAAATATGTCTTAAATTCCAATTTTGAACAAAAATAGAGGTAAAACTGACTTACATTGTGTTTGTGTTTTGTTTTTACTGTCTCTTCACCTCTAGAGCCATTTGGAAGTCGTTTTATCAACGTTTAAGATTTTGAGTTGTACTAACAGTAACTTAAGTGAAGGAAACAGGGAATCTAAATGAGAAAAAATAATTATTCAACTCTAACTAAACTTTACACCAAAATGGTCTGACTAGATGGCTTTATACAACTCCATTAATTTCATGGTGTTCTTGATAGCGCAACTTTACGAGGTACAATTTTTACAACGAGAAATCTTTGACTATTACATTGCATTGCCAAATAAGCATTCACTGAGTGCTCCTGAAGAAGATAACACCAGAGGCCTGCTGCAAAGAATTGACAGTTCCCGACTGACTCTCCAGACCTTTTTACATTTTTTCTTTTAGCTTACGAATACAAATGATTCTTAGGACCCAGAGGCAGCAGAGCATTTTCAACCGTAAGGGGCCAGCGGGGAGGTGGGAGGCTCATCACACACCATGCCAAGCGTATACCTCTACTTAAATTTCCTAGAGTGTCATTTGCATAGTTGTGTGGAACAAAAATCTGTATTTTTGCTTGTAACCTTAACAGTCTCTGGTTCCTTAATTATCAAATTTTTGACGTGCAGACATCAATCTTGCTTCATGTTCTCCTTAGTGTAGATATTAATTTTCTTAAGTTGTCAAAGGGTGTATGCTATGAAGTCTCCAATGGCATGCACAGCTAATAGCAAATTTAATCTTCTAACATATTGAGCACTTCTCTAAAGTGTGTTTTCATAACAAGAGTTTGTGGAACGCTGGGCTAGCGGAGATTTTGAAGAAAAACAACTTTTACAAATGACAGCCACAACTGACATTATAAACTCTCTCCACGAAGAATCAAAATCCAAAATAGAGTTTTAGCTTAAGGGAAAACTGTTTATCTCTGTTACATGTATGTACATTGTAGCAGTCAAATCTAAGCTTCAACTGCCCCCCCTCCAAAGGAGGCATACTCCAGGCATTGACAGACAGACAGACAGACATGTTTTTATTTGGAGTCTTATACAATAAATAGTATATCAACTATTTCCACATAACTAATACAAGTTACATCCAACAAAAATTGCCAACAGTATATGGCTAATAAGTTATTAACTAATTGACACCTTTGCCGTCCCAGGAGGGGGGAATTTGATCATCAGTCAACCATTCAAAGTGTTAGCCAGTTAGTTACACATACATTTTTGTAAATAATCGAAGTGTCAGTTTGTCAGTTCAAACACCATTCAAACAATAGCCTAGTCAGTTAATCAATCTACAGTCATGTTTGTGTGTATATAATAATATATAAAAAAACAAGAATTATCTGATAAATGAATTGACGTGACTCAAACAGGTTAGAAAAATTCTAAAATTTGCTTATAATAATTAAGTAAGCTGTTGGAGACACCTGTATCAATTATTAAATATGGTATGTCACACATACTGGTAAATTTACGGTATTACTGTACAAGAAAAAACAATTGAAGAGTTTTTTACCTTGTGCCAGGGCTGCTTTTTCTTGCTGATCTTGTTTTCTGATTGTATTACAATGTCTCTCAGGTTGCCATGTTATTCCTCCTCATCAAGATTCCAAAATCTGTGACACAAAGCAGTCCATTACTGAAAGAAAATCGGATTGACAAAAATTAAATTAACATGTTTCAACTTCTGTTAGAACTTGCCCTACTTTAACACATTTCATTGCATTTGAAGAATAGATTAAGGCTGACAGCAGATGTCTAGCAAACTGATGCAAAGTCTGTTATTGACAGCATTGTAGAGCTGCAGTTCCCTACATTTGCATGAGGAGAATTGCATGGTTGCCATTTCACCAGCTGTAAACATTTACACATTTCTTTTTACAGAGGAAATAAATACTAACAGCCTTTCATTGTACCCAGTGGAAGTTAAGGGCTCACAAGAACCCACAAGTCCCAGCTGACTTAAACAAAGAAAAAAAACATCCTCAACAATGGAGCTGACAACCTAACCCTGACAATAGTCCATAGGACAAAGAAAACAAATAAATTATATTACACTGGGGATGACCCTAGTTATGTTGTTTGGAAACCTCAATGTGACTCAAAATAACAATCAATGAATGTTACTGCCACTATCTACCAAAGCCAACTCATGTTTTTCATTCAGCCTCACGCACTTTGTGATCATTAATTTACATTTTACATTTACTGTATACAGCCTAGTTCTCACATTAATTTTTGAGGATTATTGGCTCGGTTGGTCAGCAAAAGAAAAAGAATAGCATAATAGGCTAATGAAAAGGTAGATGATTTTTTAGGCAGCTTACAAAGGCTTTGAAAGTATCTAAAGAGCAGAGTTTGCTAAAGACAGATTGGGAAGCAGGCAAATCATTCCACTGAATAATTGTCTGAGAAAAAGGATAGATACTCAGCAGACAGGCTGGTTTGAAATGGAATGGAACTTTCCGAGTGTTAGCAAAGTGTCCTGTGCATGACAGGGTATAGAAGCCTGTGAGAGTTACATGTAACAGGGAGGAGCCCCCAGTTGATTTTAAAGAGGGCCATGATGTTGTTCTAGGGTACGCCAACCCAGGTCTTCAAGCATGTTGGTGATGCTGGATGTGTTGTTGTATCAGTGTAGGCACCATCAAGCCACACGGCACTGTATTCTTTTGATCTTGTATGAACTATTATTCTCAACACTTGGGCAGGGTCACGACACTTGAGCAGTACTCAACTTAGGGACGGACTAGGCCTGCAACAGCTTTGGCTATAAAAGTTGACAAATTTCCCGTAAATTCTTTTAAGGAATCCAAGCATGCAGTCTGCCTTGACTGTTATCTCGTCAATCTGCCGATTCCACTTGGGATCATTTGAGAACCTTACACCTAGGTATTCCATGTGATCAACCATCAAGTGATCAACCTCCCTTACTTGGATTGGGATTTTAGACTGCAAGATCCGCAACACCACAAACTAAGGGTTGTTAAACTCCATCCTTCAAGTTGACTCCCATTTCTGTAGCACATCAAGGTCATCCTGGAGTTGTCTGCAGTGATCTTCACTTGTGACAGTCAATCAGAAAATGGTATAGTCAGCAAATAACTGCAGGTGAACCCTTGATCTTATGTTCCACAGGAGATTGTTAATGTATGCTTGAAAGACAGACCTCTTGCCATCCACCACCACAGACTATTGTAGATTTTCAAGGAAAACTTTAATCCACTTGAGAGTGTCGTCACTAATACCATAATTCTCCAGTTTATAAAGACGTCTGTTACGAGGAGCCTAATTAAAGGTCTTAGAAAAGTCCAATATGATGACATCAGTCTGCTTAGCACGTGAGTTGTCGAAAATATCACTTACCAACTCAATTAGCTGTAATTCACATGACTTGAATCTGTGAAAACCATGCCGCAAATGATAGAGATTGTAATGATAGGGGTGACATGATACTCTTAGTGATGACACGCTCTAGCAATTTACTGCAGATACACGGAATTGTAGTTTGCCGGACTGTCCCTATCACCTTTCTTAAAGATGGGTGTTACTAAGGCTTTTTTCCAGTCCTCTTGTACTTGGTAAGATGACAGGGATTATCTTCCTGCACATACTAATAAGGAGGGAGCTCCCAGAGGACTATGGGAGAAAGACCATCAGGCCTAGTGGCCTTGTGTGGCGTTAGGTTGTCTATAATAGCTGAGTGATACCAGCAGTCGTAATTGAAACTGGTGGCATACACTGTACATAGATGGCATAGGTTAAGGGTATGGTTGAAGACCCTACTGCACGGATTTTCTTGTGCTCATAAACCTACATGTACATGTACGTGGTACAAATCACTTGATACCAGAAGTCACTTCCTCTTAAAAACTAGACCACAAGTAATCATTTATTGACAGATCACAGGCAGTAGAATGCACAGCAGAGTCTACATGTGTTCTTTAAGGCATCCCAGTCTGCTATTCTATACAAGGGAAGCATCCTGCGCTTTTGTTTGTTAAGTTTTGGTTTGATATTACCCTCAACAAAGACAGCATCATGATCAATAATACACCTTGGATGACTTGAAACTTGATGATAAGACTGTTGTTAGTTAAAAAAAAGTCTAAGACATTACATGTAATCACACCGCCTAAGATTGGTTATAAGTTAGACTAAGCCATGATCATCAAGACAATCAGCAAATTTTCAGGTTAGCTCAGGGAAATGGCACATTGGAAATAGCCAATTGTGCTTCCAGTCAAATCCAGGGAAGTTTATGTCTCTTGCTATCCAGATAATTAAGTGATGAGGTACTGACACCAATCTGTCATCCTCGGAGACCCAGGGGCAGATAGTGGGGACGAGGAAAAGTCTAAACAGGCGGGAAAATATATAGCATGAAGAAAAGTAAAGAATGGCAAGAAGAGCCCCTGGGGACAATGTCTTACCAGACCAGTTCCAAACGGTCGCCGCCGTTCTGGCTTCTGATTGGTGCCAGAAAAACACAAGATTTCTGGCACCAATCAGAAGCCAGAACGGCGCGACCGTTTGGAACTGGTCTGGTAAGACATTGTCCTTAGGGGCTCTTCTCACTGTTCTTTACTTTTCTTTGTGTTATATATTTTTCTGCCCGTTTAGACCTTTCCTCGTCCCCACTATCTGCCCCTGGGTCTCCGAGGATGCCAATCTGTTGGAGTGATCTCTCGACTTTTTTTAAACTCATGGTGTCTCCTTCATCCAGGTTAAAAAAGGCAAAAACTGATACAAGGTCTTAGACCCCACTACATGTACTGTACATGTATGTTGATATCAATCCAGAGGATTTCACACTCACTCTCTTAAGTATACATTGTTGTATTCCCAGGGAATAGTAAAAGTTAGAGTTAAAGACAGCAAGGAAAGCCCCGATAAAAAAGGAAACTGGAATCGTACACAGGTTAGTGTACACTGTACATGTATTTAAAATTAGTGCTCAGCTCATTATTAATTGATTCACCAATTTCACTGATGTTAAAAAATTTTCAAGTGGGCTTCTTCTCCCCTTCTTAATTGAGTATTAAGTCAGTTAATCAACCATTCAATCAGTTATTAGCCAGTCAGTTAATCAATCAAACACTAACTACACACTCAATAAACCATTTATTTTCGACAATTACTTTATGATAACAATGAAACAAATGAAAATACACTCCAAAAGAACTCTACGAACATAATTTATATGGAAACCTAAGACAACCTGGATTCTATTCTAAACTAGTATACCTAAGGCTATGTGTATGGTGTTCAATTACAGTGCAGACTCTACTGATTTCAGACACAAAAATTCAATTTTACCGCTACTAGAAAAGCACAGGTGGAATTAAAGTATTTAAGTGGTTTCATTGTGATGCCTTTCACATTAAAGAGGTGTCAGTAGTAAACCGAAAAGCAAAATTTAAGAAATAAACGGACTGAAAACATCCATTATCCATCTTTTGTGCGTAACAATGATAGTTATCTAGTGTTAACTATCGGTGCACCGAGCACTTATACTACTAATCTAGCCATTTTTTCCCAACATTTGAAAAGAACAATAAAAGGACTTCTGCCTCCTACCTCCTTTCAGCGAGTACTGTACTGTTCAAGGTCATTATTCGCGCGTTTTTTATTTCTTATCGGCGTCCAAAACAGCAAGCCCCGATGTCGTGTTAATCAAAAAATCTTTTTCTGCAGCGCGTTGCTCGGTATAAAATAGAACTGAGAGATTGCTCTAAGATGAACACTATGTAAATTCTGCATTCCTTCTTGAATAGTCATCAGCAGCCTCCTTTTAGTTGGTAAAGGCAACGTGTTTCAGTTTCTTACTGACAAGTCCAAGGATGCCATCTGGTCAAGTGCACCGGTGCACTGGTGCACTGGTGCACCGGTATACGTGTTTATTCGTACGTAAAGGTTTTCCCGGCATCACCTTGCTTCGCACCTGTAGTAAACGCAGGTTAAGAGTTTGCTTTCAAACATTATTAAAATTGTTCTTTAACCTGAAACTAAGACATTGCGTGAATAGCGTGAGAAAAAGGTACGCTTAAAAAGAATTAGGTAAATTAAGACTTTGCTACATGGCAGTGCACCGGTGCACTGTCGGCATGTATATAAAGGGCCTGCTTAAGATAGCTTTTAAACATTTATCGATACTGACGTGGGAAAAACTGGAGCTGAGCGATTGTGTGAATCACGCGAGAGGAAGAAACAAAAGAAACGAGAATAATTTTTTTTTTTATAATGCAAGGTTTTACGTGAAGAACAAAGATAAAATACTTGAAGATAGAAAAGAGGAACGAAGAAAGAAGCGACCTCGCATTGTTGTAGAACAAGAGTGTGAAAGTAAAGGACCCAAACCAAACTGGCGGCTTTATAAAGCAAAACAGAGAGCAAGAAAGAAGGCAGAAAAAGAAAGAACAGCATCTACAAATGTTCCTGTTTCACCTAATGCTGTCCGAGGAGCATTTCCTAACAAAACCTGTCGAAAACGAGCTGTTGACAGTACGAGAGCAAATCTTCCAAGTAGTCCAAGAAAAAAAGTTGCTGTCATTGCTTCTCTTGTGGAAAGTCCCACAACACAGCATGCTCTTCAGCGACTGGGATATCTGAACTCACCAGAAAACCAAGAGGACGTAAGAATGGCATCTGCAATTTTGGAGGATGCTAAAACAGCACTTCAGGCAACAAAAAGAAAAAGATCAAACGATGCCCGTGCTGCCACGCACGTCAGTCTTTCATTTCTTTCAGGAGAAAAAGTGAATAGCGGAAAACTTAAAAGTAAGGTATCACAAAGATTAAGCATAAACAGGAAATGCTTAAGTAACGCCTATAAACATCGTGTCAAGACACTTAGAAGCGACAAGTCCTGTTGGCTTTTCACTGAAAGACAGACACGATCAGATTCCATCCCCTCTGAACACCGCAAGCTCGCGTACGATTTCTGGTCGAGTCCAGGCATTTTAAGAGCACAGTGCACCGACAGTGCACCGTGCACGGTTCACTTTTTTAAATCGGTCAACCTACCACGCTAATCAAGGCTTGAAAAGGGAATTGGAAGATGTTACAACAAGTCCTCAGTACTCGGCACCATTTACTTTAATACACATGTCAAAAATCTATTTATGATCATTCTTAATACATGAATATAAAGCTTTCTTCTGCACCGGTGCACCGGTGGCACGGTTCTTCTTCTTCTTCCGGTGCACCGGTGCACGGGTGCACTGGTGCACGGGTGCACTGGTGCACTGGTGCACTGGTGCACTGGTGCACTGGTGCACCAGTGCACCATCTGTAACAGTCTTGGGAATCAACATCATACGCATAGCCCTAAAGGGTAGAAATGCTGCCGTAGGCAAGGAATAGTGAAGAAATGGAAAATTAAGAGTGAAGTGTTAGTAGAAGGTGATATGAGGCTAAGAGTGCTATCCAAAATCTTTGTCAGTGATGAC
Source organism: Porites divaricata (assembly GCA_038088405.1). Taxonomy (NCBI): domain Eukaryota; kingdom Metazoa; phylum Cnidaria; class Anthozoa; order Scleractinia; family Poritidae; genus Porites; species Porites divaricata. The sequence continues at coordinate 36,868,510 of JBBMOI010000001.1, read as the reverse complement.
CAAGATGACCTAAATTTAGAAACTATCTTCCTTTTGAGTATCGCGGTTAAGGTGTTCGTGTTGCGTCAGAAGTAGCCAGATAATTTTAGATTTTTCGTAAATGTATAAGTTCAATCATTCTTGCTTTCAACTGAATGACGGAAATATATTTTGAAGCTTTGATTTCCACAAGGCGATATGAGCAAATTTTCTAACTATGGTGTTCAGTCTTTCTGTTCGTACAAAAGGAGAGTGATTTACACGAAACTTAAAATTCTTGAGTTTAAGACTGTTTATTTCATCTGCAAAGTTTAAGGAAATTTGTTCGATTCTGATCTGCGCTACAAGATAGGTTTGAGAATTCGCAAAAAAACAATTTAAACAATTTTGGAGGACAGTTGAGTTCAATTTTTTTAAATATGATACATAAATAATTTGGGCCTCGTAGCTTTAATGCTGCTTGTGTGATTCCCTCTTAGAACAGAAGGAAATTTGTTTGGAAAATAATAAAGGCTGCGGCTATATGGCCGGTAACCGGTCAAGATTTTCAAAACACTAAATGACCAGCAGTCCGATATTTTTGTCAATAATTTTGACAATTCGAAGAATCCTAGCAAGACCAAACTATGATACATCGATTAAGAATCAACCAATGTTGTCAAAGTGTAAGTCCCTTCAATTTTAAGGGAAAAAAAGTCACTCGAATATGAACGGATTCGATCCCGGAGCATGGGGTCTGCATACCACTACTCTAACCACTAGACCACCGTGGTTTCGCTGCAAGATGGTGATTTTATTCAAATATTACAGCGTAAACTCCAACCCAAAACAGAAGCTAAATGTTAACCCTAATAACTAGTCTCAGGGCTTAACCCTAATCAGTATGGTTTGTGCTTAAATTAGTATTCTCAGTGCTTAACTCTAATCACTATAAACGAACTTATAAAATATCGCATTTTGTGAAAGTATGTTTGAAAGATATTAAACCGTTGCTTGCTCCAGTGATGCTATTTCTTTGTTCATATGCTACGGTATTTTGCTGGTCTTAGAGTGTTCTGTTTTCTGAACACCAAGCCAAATATACAGAGGTTTCGAACATTTCTTTCATTCTACCTAGACATCGACTATGATGAATTCATCGTGAATGCCTTCGGTTTTCGGTCGACAAGTGTCGGCCAACTGCAAAAGTATGCAGCGCATGCAAAGTTGTTGGTTTTCTAATTACGTCTTTTGTTTCTATACTTTAACGAGATTGCAAATTATTCAAATTGCAGTTGAAAACCAGTGTAAGAAGAAAGCACGTGGTAATCCACTGAGCATTCTAAATCTCCCATTCTAGCATAGCCACAATTCCTTGCGAGTCTACTGCGCATCCTAAATCTTCCATTCACACTTAACCACAATTCCTTACAAGTCCATTGCGCATCCTAAATCTTTCAGTCACACATAACCACAATTCCTTGCGTTTGATAAGAAAAAGTGATTGAATGCCCCGAAAAATGTAATCTTTTGCCGATTAGAGAGCTGCCTTGTTCGCCCGCTTCAGGCTCACTCACTGCGGCAGCAATGAAATGATCAAACATGGACAATATTTTTTGCTTCCCTCATTAGAAAAAATCTTTAATGATATACTTAACAATGGTAAATTTCCAACTGACTGACCGAATATTGGCGTGATAAAACCCATTTAAAAAAAGAAAGGTGATAGAAGGTCCCCAGCAAATTACAGAGGAATCACTTTCATTGACAAGTTGTCTGGGCAAATTGTTCACATCAATTTTACAATCCAGGTTGACTAAATATATCCAAATCCATAACATTCTGTTCGCTTTATTGACTATGAAAAAGCTTTTGGTAGTGTATGGCGGTCTGGAATGACATATAAACTACAAAAGGAAGGAATAAAATGAAAATTCCTGAAGGTCATCAAATTGATGTATTCATCAATGATTAGGAGCTCCGTTAATCAAAACACAATTATGTCTGAGCGCTTCTTATGTAACAAAGGCATACGGCAAGGGACAGATTAAGCCCAGTGTTATTTTTCTTTATTTATGAATGACTTGCCAGAGTATTTTAGAGCACATACATGTAACTGCCCTGGCATAAAGTTAGCAAATTACTCACTAAATTGCCTGATGTTAATGCTGATGATCTGTTAACAAGTAATCAGTAATTCACCAGAGGATTGAAACAATCGTCAGATGTCATTTATAAAAATGCTCAAGAATGGAAGCTCAAAGCAAATACCAAAAGATCTAATATCATCATATTTACCGGTAATCCAGGACAAAACAGAAACAAAACAAATTTCAAATATGCAAATGAAATTATAGCGGAGCTGTGGCGCACAAAGCACACCTGCGGAGCACCATGGGTAAGAAAATGTGGTAGACTACCCATCCGAGAAAATTTGGTAATCACGTGACCATACCCTGACTGACCGACCGTCCGTCCTTACGCACCACAGGGATACCAATGTTTACTCTCACACTTTCTGGCTACTTTGGGAGCCCAGGGAGCCAAGGAGAAAACTGATTGCACATCAATGTTGTGATCAATTGACAGCTGTCAAAACAAGGTATCTGCTGACCAGTATCACCTGGCCGTATTGCAGGCTCAGGTGTCGACCGATCCAGGTCGAGTATTTTTTTGAAGATATCCGCTTACTAGTTTTCAGATGATCACACGCTAAAGTTTATTTTTTAAAATTCATATTAAATATGTTGTGTTTATGTCACTATGGCCCAGCACTATTAACATTTTGATTTCAAAGTGACCTCGGACGTGTAAATTCAGCCAGTTATTTAAAAATGCAAGCAGGGAAAACAGATACCTTTCACTTTTCTCACCATAGTCACGTGTTGCTCATGATCCACGTCCAATTTTTATGCCCTGATTGGTCAACTTTTGACAGGTGCGTTCATGCAGAAAATTCATACAACATCTTGAAACTTGTTTGCTTTGACAGCTGAAGCTGACAGAGTTTTGTGTCAACTTGTGATGTTTTTAACTGTCTTTTTCCACTGGATGTACAAAATGAAATACAGCTGCTATCCAGTGTCTTCTGTTATTCACGTGATAACCTCGTGAATAACGATGATGCAATTATCTACAACAATGATGAAAATCGTGATATTTCTATGCTATTCGGTCTTCGATGAGCTTCATTATTTTAAGATATCATGAAGAAACATTGAAACTATCAAGTCTTCCCTCTAAGCAATGTTTGGTGAGTTTATTTTAACAATTTGTTTATTTTGCACGAGATGTCTCAAGGAAAGACAAAGAAAAGTGAATGGGTAGTATGAGGAACGAATCAGTTATGCGCTGCCAGTGGTTCTTGTTTTCATTAATGTACAACAATACCCAATATTGCACAAAGCATAGCCTTAATTTAGGATTAAAACAGTAGATTGCCGATCACTGAAGCATTCAAAATAGCTCATGCACATAAAACGCGCCTATGTTATATAATTTGTTGTAGTTATAAAAGCCTTTATCGTAACTAGACCAATGCCTCCCTTTAGAGAGTAAGATGCAATACAAATGTAAAGATAATTTTTATACTATACTATACTACTAATCAAACAGTCATTCCATCAGCCAATCAACCATTGAAACAGTAATAGCCAATCAGTTAATTAATCAAACAGTCAGTCTATTAGCCAATCAACCATTCAAACAGTTAGCCAGTGAGGTAATCAATCAAACAGTCAGTCTGTCAGTCAATCAACTATTTAAAAAGTTAGCCAGTCAGTTGTGAATCAAACAATGAGTCCACCAGTCAATTAACCATTCAAACAGTCAGCCAGTCAGCCATCAACCAATCAGTCATTTAAAAAGTTAGCCAATCAGTAAATCAATCTGGACCTACATGTTTCTGACAGTGTAAAGATGATCAAAAATCGAGAATTATCTGACCAATTGTGACGCGACGTGAACGGGTTAGAAAAACACTAATATAAAATTGGCTCATAGTTAAGTTAGAGTCACCTTAATCAAGTAAATATCGTACTTGTATGTCACGCATACTGGTACACTTTATTACTGCAAAAAAAAAATGAAGAGTTGTTTACCTTATCCCTAGGGCTGCCTTTTTGTCTTGCAGGTTGCCATGCTATTCCTCTTCATCAAGATTCCAAAATCTGTGTCACAAAGCAATCTATCAGTGAAAGAAAATAACATTGACAAAAATTAAATTAACATGTGCAACTTTTTAAAGGTCAGAACTTGCCATGTTTTAACACATTTTATTGCATTTGAATAATATACTATGGCTGACAGTAGATGTCTCACAGACTTATTGACAGCATTGTAGAGTTGCCGTTTCCTGCAATTGCATGAGGAGAATTGGTTGCAATTTCATTTTAAACATTTTTGCACAGAGGAAATAAACATATCAGCCTTTCATTGCACCCAGTGGAAGTTACTGATGTATGGGCTCACCAGATCTCCCGTGTAATATATATGTTGTAGTTAATTTTTTATCTCAGGCAATTTTTATTTTTGTTTTGTTTCAACTTCATTAGCAGACATTAACATACCCAAAAACAAAAGAAAAAGAAAAATTACCTGAGGTAAAAATTAACTACAACATATACATTATTTTTTTAAAGTATACTCCCAGCCGAATATTTAAAGCAAAGAAAACAAAACATCCTTAACAATGAACTTTAAACCCATCAACAATAGATGGGTGTGGGGAAGGTGCCTGGAGAAACAGAAAAATAACTAGAACTACTGCACGCAAACGCAACGTGACCAAAATGATTGACTTCTGTTACAGTAAAAACCACTAAGGCCCTGCTAAACCCCAAGACCACCCCACATACGATTAGTGGTGGATACAGGCCATTTCTAGAGCTTGTTAACCTATGTGGTTCGAATCACTTGATACCAGAGGTCAATTCCTCTCGAAAACTAGACCACAAATCATTTTGACAGATCACAGTCTGTAGAATGCACGATAGAATCTAAATAATATTTAGACATGTGTTCTTTAAAGCATCCCAGTCTGCTTTTCTACAGTGTATATAAGGGAACGATCCCGCAAATTTGTTTGTTGATTGTTACTTTGATATTAGTCCCTCAACAAACACAGCATCATGATCACTATAACCTGGGATGACTTCAGTCTTGATGATAAGACTGTCATTTTTAGTTATAAACAACTCTAAGACATTTCTACCCACGTAGAATTAGTTATAAGTTGGACTAAGCCATGAGCATGTGCTTCCAGTCAAATCCACGGAGGTTCATGTTTCCTACGTGATGAGGTATTGCCACCAATCTGTTGGAGTGAACTCTCAAAGTGTTCTAAACATATTATGGTGTCTCCCTCATCCCAGTTATAAAAGGCACAAACAAACAAGGTCTTACACTCCACTATGTTGATCTTAACCCAGAGGATTTCACACTCAGTCTCTAAAGTAGATACTCGGCAACTTATCAGACCACTTGAAGCAGCAATAACTAAACCAACACCTGTGGGGTGAACTCTATCCCAGCAAAAGAAGTTATAGCAACCGGTCATTTGGGGTGGTAACAATTCAAATCCACACACATTCCATAACTGACATTACGTACATTCTACGCACATTCCACAACTAACATTATGAACTCTCTCCAAGAGGAATCAAAATCCAAAATAGAGTTTTAGCTTAAGGGGAAAATGCTTATCTCAGTTAGTTATCAACAGAGCAATGACCTGCACTTGTGACCTGTGACTTGTGACGTGTGTTCTGTACCTGTCAAATTTCATGTTTCACTTTAATTTCGGTCAGTATAAAACAATCATGGCCTGTGGACTGTGGACTGGATATAAAATACAGACTAGGTATAAAACGCGGACTACTGTAGGTATGAAACGCAGACTGCAGACTGGGTATAAAATACGGACTAAGAACTACATTGGTAAAAAGGGTGCTAATTGGTTTTAGATAAGGAAATATAAGATCAAAAGATTACTAAACAGAAAGACATGTGAGTTTAAGTTATAAATACACTAGAAAATTCTTGGTGGAGGTGTGCCACCCAGTTCTCTGAATCATGAGCCTAACCAATTTTCTACACCTTACTTTTAGACCTGGTGTTGGTCTCTAACACTCATTGAAAAGGGTCAGGACCTTGGGGGGGGGGGGGGGGGGTACTCCCTTCTATAATTCATATAGTGCTGCTCCAAAGAGTTGGGTTTTAAACCTTTTTGGTCTGAAATCCGTGAAAGAAGGTTCCAAGCGATCGATTTGAAAAAGAATTATATATATTAACTAGCAATGACAATAAAATAAATAAACAGATAAAAAAAGACATAAATGAATAAATTAGCTGAGTAGAGGACACTGCTGTATCACTAGACTCTCACTAGAGGAGTCAATTCTGGTGAAAAGACTCTTGATACGACTTGCAGCAATGAATGCAAATTCTCCTGGGTCAGCATTCTAGCGAGGAGGAAAACCTCACTGACAAAAACTACTTCCTTTAGAAAAAGGTGAGTTATATGGAGACAGACTTCATTTAAATCAACAGAGCCGTCGTTTGTATAACTGAAAGGTGTCGCCATCAAGTTTTTCTTGAGTGTCTTTTCTGGGTAGTCTTCAGCAGTGTTCAGTTTTATTTATCAAGACAACTTACTCAAGGTGACCATGGCATTGTGGAGTCCAAATTAATTAAGAGAAGAGAGAATTGTGCATGCATTTGCTTGATTCCGCAACTACACGTAATTACATCAAAATAATGCGCCACGTTTAATAAGCCTCTTCAACAAAAAATCGGACGGCAACCTAAACTCAATTACTGGTACACTAGTATTCCATCAGTATTCAGCTTGGTGAAAAAGTTGAACTCATTGCTAAAACACCGGAACTGTGGTCACATCACAGGTCGGTCATGTGTTGAGCATACAATTTGGGGACAATCCAGTGGTGTGGTCTGAGGTCAACTTCTACTATTCTTGACATTTAGCTACAAAGGAAATATTTAACTGAATTATCCAACCTATAGACTCGTGAATAAGAATTAATCGTAAAATTACTTTCATCGGCTTTGCAGTGCAATAACCCACACTACGGCAAACCTCATGACGACACAATACACTATTGGATGAAAACCTGTGAAAATGCGGTGAAAACCTGTGAAGTACCCTGTGAAAAGAAAACACCCTGTAAAAAACCCTGGGAATTTTGCACAGCCTAAATTAATTTTGAGAAAATTTCAAAATTTAGGACCCTGTGAAAAAACCTGTGACTAAAATAACCCTGTGAAAAACCCTGTGAAAAAACCTATGAACAAAGTTTGAGAAAATTTCTCAAGAAACACCTGTGAAAAACCCTGTGAAAAAACCTATGAACAATTTTTGAGAAAATTTCTTAAGCAGCACCAGTTTTAACAAGAATATATTTAAGGGAACTGCCAAGGAAACTAAAACAAATTCTCTTTGGATTGTACTAAATTATGCAATGTGAAATTCTTAAATTTTCTATCGTTGATATTTGATTACGTATTCCGGATTCCGTGTTTTAGTACTGCTGGGTAGATTTTGTGATATTTATTGTGCAGTCATACTTCGTACTTCGTTACGTGTTATCAGTTACATTCTGTGGAGCAGTTGTTTTGAAAGTTATGGACCAAAAGACACTCATTAAGCGCAGATGAAGTTATAAGGTGCATATAACTGTGTATACAGTCGAACTCCGCTATTTCAAAGTCCCAAGGGAAAAGGGGAAGTGTAAAATTCGTAACAATGAATCATTTTTTAATAAAATACAGTACAGTATGAAGAAAGACACTGATTAAATAAAAATACAGTAATTATATGCCGGATAAATCAGTAGATTCTGTTGCGTTGAAAAATCTTTGAATGTTCTGTTGTTTTTGGTTTTTTCTAATACTTTTGTCGATCGTGAACAAATCATTCTCTCTTGTCGTGAATAAACAACAAGCTGTAATTTCTTAGAGGGACAATGCATGTGATTCAAGCTCAAATAAAATGCAATACGTTTCCAGCTGTGCTCTTATGTACGTACTCTGTTTTTGTCAAGTTTGAAATAACGGGGTTGATTCAGCGGGGACTTCGAATTAACCGAGTTCAAAATAGCGAGGTTCGACTGTATATAAACACTTGGAGAGTTTGCTTGACACAAGTTCACAAATCTTTGATTAAAAACCTTGCCAGGCAATCTTTCTCCCTCTTTGACTGGAATAAGACTCAGCCCCAAGCAAGCAAGATGAGTGAGCAACAGCTAGCTTATCACTACAAGAACAATAGCCGGCAATCAAATTTTGTGCTGACTTATTCCCTGCTCACAGATGTCCTCCCGTTATAAAGTTTAAAATAAGACTAGAATGCACGAGCATGAATTGATCAAACGTCCTTTTAATTTCTAAGGCTTACTTTCTGGCAAATAAAATGAACTGAAGGTAAAAAGAGAATGAGAAATAGCGAAAATTCAACTTCTAATTAATTTTTTTTTATGGTTTAGAATAAACTATTCTCGAAACTGAGAATGTTTTGATCAAAGCTGTGTAAATCGAACTGAAACTGTGCTTGGAACCTTGCGTTTCCTGTATTTATCTCACCTATTGTATGGAATATGTGTGAAAATCTTCATTATGAATTGGTATATTTCAAAGAGCTGTACAAAGAGCAAGAATACTATTGACCGACAATATACAGAGTGGGGGCAGCTGTAGTGTCAACTATTACTAGTACATTTTATAGCTAATTCCAATTATTTAATTATATAAATTGCGTCCCCAAAATAGTATGGGGTTGTTCCCAAGCTATATGGCTCCAACACATTAATAAAGGTTTCTATTCTATTTTATGTAATAAAGTCTGCTGAATTGAGAAAGTGTGAACACGAAAATACAACAGGAGGAAACTGGGGATTTCCCCTACTATTTGAGAGCCTGGAACAGGCTAAATTAGGCCAGGTCTGAAAATGGGTATGGGTCTTAGGGATCTGGGGCCCGTTTCTCGAAAGTCCCAATAACTAACGGGCCCTCAAAGCTGTTGTTGTTTACGTGCAAGAAAGAGGCTTCAATAGCTTGGCATCTAACATGATAAAACTATCAGTTAATGAAACAAAATGCAGTAGTTTATTAGCCAGGACCCGCGCTTTTATTTTTTATATTATTTTAGATTTGAATATTTGATTTCGGGCCCGAAAAGTTACTGGGACTTTCGAGAAATGGGCTCCAGGTCTGAAAAAGGGTGTAGATAATGACATTTTATGGTTTGAAATAAAATCAGGATTTGGAGACCCGGGTGGCACATCCCCACCAAGAATTCCCAGGAGTACCCCCTCCGGGGATTAGGAGCAGGGTGTAAATCATGTCATCATAATCATTGCTTGGAATATAACGCTGAATGATCATTTCGATTATTATTCACGTATTGGTCAGAAATCCCTCCCCACTAAATACTGCTTTTTCACATGGCAGAATGCCCCTACAGATGTATAATGACCTTCTTGTCTGAGTTCTTCATTTCCTCATATATTATTCCCAAGATCTCCTGTACTTACTTGATGATTTAAGCCATAAGCTTAATCCTTTAATTACCATTATCAATAGAGCTTGCTCGTAAGACCATCATTTCCTGCCAAACGGCTTTAAATTTAAGCTTTGTTAAGCCATTAAATTCACATACCTCACAAGACCTGTGACAGATTTTTCACGACTTCTGCCATGCCACGTGCAAAGTATTTTTAGGCCATAAATAAAGCCAGGTGTTGATGAGTAAGTAAAAGAACTGCTAAAGCTCAAATCCGATTTCCAGAGGTCTTATTAAGTTACTTTAGATCCAATTTACCTTACACGTGTTATGTGGTGAAATATCCGTCGCCATATTGGTTTCTTTTAGAACCCAGTCTCTCAATTGGCGCGTGAGTCTCGCGCGCGAGCTTTCGAAGTACAGTACTCGTTTCGCGTTTCTCGAGTACTCGTAAAACGCGCTCAATGGGGTCAGGAAATTATGCCTATTACTTGTTCATGAACTTTCACGATTTATGAGTGAGATAAATGGTAAATGTTGCTTCTAACAGTAACGAGTATTTCAACAGAGTAACAATCAGCACTTGAGGAATGTGAGTGAACCCATATTCTCCGGCGGCTTAGCTAAAGAAGCTTAAAGAATTATGCGACTTTTGATACAAGCACCAAACTTTGTAGGAGTATTGCAATTCCCAGGCTTATCATTTCCTGATATAGTGCCAAGTTAAATTTTCTAATTCCAGCTGGCTCGCAGTAAATGAAATTTTCAGACCCAAGAACTCCCGCGAAGTACCTTTTCTTGCTCTGTTTTCTTTTTTTTTTTAGATTTTAATGCACGTTTTATTTCAAAATACATGTACAACAATACAGATGTATAAATTTGGACCGAATTGTTATTTTCTTCTCTTCATTATATAAATGGAGGCCTTAGTTTGCAATTTAGCTGCGCCTGCTTGTTTCTCTTCTTCCTCTTGGTTCGGATGGTAAGAGTTAATCTCGTACCCAGATCTTCCACGTCCACGTCCCATGTTCAGCGTAAAACAGAGTGAGATCTGGGTACGAGATTGGGTAAGAGTTTGCCTAAGGGACTGTGCAATAATTATCAGGAGGGAGGTGGGGGGCTGAAAAACTAGATTTATCTAGCAAAACTTAGACAGTACCCCCCCCCCCCCCTCAAAAACAAAAAAAATAGTTCTAACCCCGCTCTGTTATGTTAAAAATAACGTCGCATCCCCCCCTCCCACCACCCACCCATCCACAAAATCAAAGAACAGGAGATTGAACGCTTCAAATAACAGACGAAAAAGAATATTTAGATCCTTGGGAGGAGAGCCTGTTGAACTTTGTTATCAGCCAGATATATACGGAATTCAGCAAATCGATTCAGTCGATGAAGAAACATTACTTTTATTCACATCAAAAACCGACCAAGCTTGTCTACGCGATTTTTGATTCCCATTGTTTTATAGGGGAAGCTGAAAAACAAGTTCATGATTTTTGCTTTACATAGGATCAGCTCAATTAATTAGAAAACGGGTTAAAAATGATCAGTTGTGAATTTGCTTTTCCTTTTGATGGAATATTTTCAATAATCGTTTAACAGCTGTTCCTATTGATATTTGTTACAGTCTATCATGATGCCTGTATTCAGAATCTTTTATTGCGTTTAATTTTATTTACATTTCGAATAAAACTTAAGGCCCCCCTCCGTCAAATGAGTGATTTTGCTTTGAGCCCCCCCTTATCTTGGCAGCACTTTTATGTAATGCCCCCCCTCTACTTTTTCAGCCCCCCTCCTCCTGATAACTATTGCACAGTCTCTAATCGCGTTATTTTAAACGTGCATGCGACTCGGTGCACTTGCTTGAAAAAGAAACCTAGTCACTAAAAGAGAAAACTGTCGGTTCAAAAAGAGGAAGTAAGAAATGGGTTGAAGGCGCCAAAGGCAGGTCGCTCCCACAAGCCATTGGCTAGGTAAAATGTTAAATTGATAGATCATGTAGCTAGCTATTACAGTCGAAAATGGTCACAAGCTATAGTCAGTCATGATTTGAACGTTCGCGCTTTTTTTGTCTCGCTCAGTTCTCCCCAGTGTCTTGGAGTCTGAAAAAAGGCTTATTTAGACTTAAAGGAATTTTGATTGCCATATTGGACCGAAAAAATAACCACAACATCCTATCCACACTCTTTGCAAAGGCCAGGAGCCCATAACCCGGATCGGAGCGTTCAACTTCCATGCGCTCGTGTCACGGCCTTTTCACTGACCAGTATATTTTTAGAACGGTTTTGGCGCGAATTTTGAATATCTTTAAAATTCCACAAACTAATCAGCAAAACCTGCAGACCTAAAATGATATTTTGCCTTATAAAGGATATAATTATTTATATCCTTTAGTTTTCCTTTTTGATATCTCATACTTCGCATGCGCTCATTGACATGGTGGAGATTCTATATTTCGCGGGAAAAAATGCCCTAAATTGTGTCTAAAAATAAACTGGTCCATAAAAACACCGTGACCTAGGCCCAGTATGAGAGTTGCTCGCTCCGGGTTATGGGCTCCTGCAAAAACCCTTTAATTGGTCTTTCTGAATCGAAGTGTCTCCTTTTCTTCCGTAGCCTCCCACGCTGGCGTTCTCCTAACGGGACAGGAACGCGCGTGACGAACTCCTAAGAACTACGTCTGCGTGTGAGGCTATGTCTTCCGAGCCTTAACAGTGTATGATCTAACTTCCCTCTCAGCTGGTCATGGAATTGACAAAATACCAAACATATAGGAAAGGAAAAATGTTATTATCAAAATCATGACATAAAAAATGAAGGGCCACTGTACTTGTTTTTGCGTTAAAGCTGCAGAAAGTCCGCACCACCTGCATTCCTTGCGATTTTTGAGTCAGGACTGGAGCGAATGTCAAAACGGTATGTTTGTGGAAGTTGGGAAAAAAGGCATTGAAAAATATGATTTTATGGAATTTACATCGAGATAAAGTGATTAGGCGTAGGAAATAATGTGAAAAAGACGAAGACAACAACACAAGAAAAAGGACAACAACAACAACGAGCTTTATTTGCATGACCATACAAGCATATACAGTATCATGGCGAAACCTATTTTAAGAATCAAAATTACATCGTAGGGCAATTAGGTTACTTTGGTAACAAGTTGTCGCGAACATCAAAGCAAGCTGAAATATATTTTATGAATTGTATATTCTTTAAAATTGGATAAAGTAATCAGAGGGGTTCATCAGCTGATTGATCAAAGCTTTTACAGGTAACTGGGTAATATTTGGAATCAGTCTTGATTTTACTGTAAAAATTATTCCTAACCATAGAGTATGTAGGACAGTGAAAAAGAAAGTGAACTTCGTCTTTTATTAGATTGGATCCACAAAAACTAGAGGGCAATGCCTATTATCCTTTGTAGTTTGATTGTATCTGCCTATTTCTATCATTATTTACTTTGTGATTGCTTATTCATAGTTTTACCAAAGTCCTTCTTTTTTCAGCTGTTTCTCTTGTTAAGTCTAAGTAATTAGAGGTGATATGATCTGTTTTAAAAGATCTAGATAATTCAAGTTTTTGAGAATGTGGAAGGGTTGAAGACAAAACGATCTGAAATGGAGAGCCCTTCCATCTACTAGATATATACCAAGTGATACAGGTGAAATACTAAAAAGAATCTTTGAAGCATTATCAAATTTACTGAAGTGACAACATTCTGCTTTTAATTCAACCAAGGTTCTTTTTTAGAGTTCTTTTGAAGGAAACAGAAAAAAAGGAATTCCTTCAATAATTATCTCTGGATTATATAATAGCAGCAGAGACGATTTCGAGTCTTTAAAAGCTTTCGGTGTCGGTATCTTTTACAAATAGTTTTAACAGATAGTACTTTGTCCTATTCTAACAATTTTAATTTTTAAGCGTCTTGTAGAAATTCCCAGCGTCAACTTGACCAATGATTCTCTTGTATTTAGGGAGAGCCAGCGAAATTAATAATGCCTGCTCCAGGGTGATTCTGATTCACACCCACGTCGCGCATCCCTTGTGGAAAAGAAAACCCATTTTGGCCGGGCTGTGGGAGAAAATATGTCAGTTTGAGCTTATGATGATTCTTCCGTTAATTCGGTAAAACAATGTGCACTGGCATCACAAACTGACTGTTTAACAAAACGCATTGTAATTTCTATCCTTTGATCCTCCTTCATTGCCCTCGTTTTAGCAAAATAGGCAATTTTTAGCAGTAACGACGGGGGTAGCAGAGAATGTCCAAGACAGCAAAGGGTTTACAAAAGAAGCTGTCGTGTTTGCGGTAGTGTGTAAAATTGTTCAGACACTAGTTGCAGAGGCGTGGCAACAGTTTGTTAATTTTTATAAAATGTGGTATCATTCTCGTCCCCAGAGCCTCCTGGGGGCCTAAGCACCAGGACCAGGAGGCTCTGGGGTCACAGTATTTGAAGTCTGGGATTTTAAGAATTTCGGTCGTTTCTGATTTTCTACAACGTTTCTAATAGCGTTCACTTGCTCTTACCGAGGTGTCAATGACTGTAAATTTAGGTGATTCAAAGCTTTAAAAGAGAATCCTCCAACTTACTTTTGAATCGGAAACGACCGGAAGTCCTAGAAACTAGGATTTCAAATCTAATGTCCCCAGAGCTTCCTGGTTCTCGTGCTCAGGTCCCCAGGAGGCTCTGGGGACGAGAATGATATGGTATCACCTTTGCCTTGTTCCCAGTCTCATTAATCCGCACGCGGCCTTTGCGTTTCGGGTCGCGTTGTCCGATGGGTCGCGCATCAGGTAAAGGAATCCAGGATAGTTTGGATTCTGAATTCCACGGTGGTGGATTCCGGATTCTTGGTCAATGGATCTTGCATTCCCGATTCCAATCGTTAGCTGTATTCCGGAATCCTTGAGCTGTATTATGGACTCTCTACCCCAGGATTTCGGATTCTACGAGCAAAGATTTTCCGAGTTCCATCAGTGCCAAGGACCAATCAGCACCTCTTATCCAACAGAGCATGCATGTGAAGCCCCCAAAACAGACCGCACTGATTACTGATTACCGTAAAACGAACACATTCAGGACGCCTAGTTAAAACACCGCATAGATATAGTTATAACTGAACGTAAAGTGGACATTTTACTGGGGGAAGCTAGGTGTTAGAGGTTGGTATCCCTGTGGTATCTCGACGTAGTGCATGATGGGAAAGAGGGAAGGAAGACATGTTGGTCTAAATAAAGTTGTGTTGGTCAGCATCTGCTGTGTTGTCTCTGATGCAACATCTTATAACACATTGAAAGAGGGGTGGGGCGGTCATCCAGACCCTTAGATAAGCAACAGGGGGGGGGGGTGGTCTCCAAAACAACTCTGTTTGGCCCTTCGGGTCTCGGTCTCGTCTAAAAATAGGTTGGGGGGGACCCTTCCCTATCCTGAATCCTTGACTGTATTATGTCACAAACGTAAATCATTTCCGTTTTTTCTAATGTTTGTATTGGAGCATGTTAGTCCCCTTCGCTTTCTTGGAAAGCAAAACAGTTCCAAATGTCTTTCGTTTTACAGGGTTAATATTGGTGGAATTAGGTTTTCACTGCGTATTAGTGTTATAATACACCTTGACACCGCTACATTCGATTACTAGGTTTGTTAACCTTGTACAGCGAAACAGCTGTTGATGACTTCATAACAAGTCAGGCGCCACAAACGTCCTTGAAAAAGGTGAGTAGTTTGACTTCCCCTTAATACCAAGAAAAATTCCCAATATTCGCTTGCGGTCAATAAATCCCCGCGATTCCTGTTTTCATTCGCGTGCTCGACGATCTTAAAAGATAAAATAAAGGATATGGGAACTAGTTAGCCTTTCCCAAGTCTTAGAGATTTCTAGCCAATATTTGCTACTTCCAACAAAATTTTACGTTATCCCTATACTATCTCTTTCCATGTTGATTACATCATTTCTCAATAATTCATCTGTTTAGCACTTAAGAGATGACAATACTTTTCCCAACTTCGTTCATTAGTTGATTATTATTCACATGTAAGGGCCATTTATATGAAGTTTTCCTGTAGTGACGTCCACTTTTGGATTCCATTTTAGATCAGTATCGAATTATTAAAATTCATAACTGGTTCAGAGGTTGAGAAAAACAAAAGGAAATAAGTCGCATTGAGGTTCGATGATGGAGAATTCGTTTATTTCGTTATTTTCCCCTTAGCATCGAAATCAAGTATGAATTTTCATAATTTCAAAATTCAGCCTGTTAAGGGAAAGTCACTGGTTTTTAACCCGTTGCAGAGTAATCGCGACGGCGCAAAAGAATACGTTAGGTTGGAAAGGAAAACATGTTTGGTAAATTTGGAGCTGCCCTAAAAATTACGTTTGTCCATACTTTCATTAGAGGATTCTAGTGGACATTTTCCTTATACAGAAATTTTATGGAAACCTTTTTTAACAATAATCGTTTTATATTGGTAATAAAATTTGAAAAACTCAACCTCCGCAAATCGTAGGCAAGTTAGTGGAAAAAGTAAAGAATTCCCAATATTCGCTTGTAGTCAATAAATCCTCGCGATTTCTATCTTCATCTATGCGCTCGAAGATCTTAAAGAGGCTAGCCTTTCGGAAATTTTAGAGATTGCTAGGCAATTTTTCCTCCTTCCAACAAATTGTGCAGAAAAAAATCGTTGGGTGCCCCTGATATAAAAGTTCCAAAATTCATCAGGAGACATGCTGCCTCGCGACACGTCACGTATGTTATATCAAGGGCTAGGGTGTTCCTTTCGGAGAATCATCAACATACGAGGTTTAATTTCTTGGAATGCCGGAACAGTCCCAGAGTTTTCAAATTTTCACTTTCCTTTCGGTACTTCTGTTGAGACAGATTTCTTGGCGAGTACGTTGATCTAGCCATATACTTTTGCTAGTTTAAAATTCCAATATTCATTTTCAGTTCTTGAGATGTTAACTAGGAAATTAGAAGAGAGAGTTGTTTTGTTTCTTTCCTTCTTCTCGGAAAGCGAAACGATTTCTTGTTGATGATCAGCGGTAGGGCAAATTAAGATTTCTCTCGTTGCGATTTCTAAATACTGGCAGATCCTTCATCAACAAAAGTTTTGATAACTTTTACTTGATTGCAAGAGAGCTTTCAGTTATTGCGCAGAATTCAAGTGTTTTTGTGGCATATACTTGAGTATACCTAAATACAGAGCGTGAATTCGAGGATGGATTCGGGCGAGGATTCGAACCAGGACTTCGAAAGAGGGCTTCCTTTGCTTATTACTAGAGGTTAAAAAGACCAAGAAGACTTCCACCAATGAGAGCGATTCAGTTTACGCTTCACCTGCAATATTACAGACCTATGCTTCCAGCTCGACTGTAAGTAAATGTTCCGAGAACAATAGCCATTCTGCGCAATTAAAGTGAAGTGCTGCGAGTAGCCCCTGAGCGGTACTTAATCATAATGTCTATGAATTTGTTACAAATTGACTTACCAACATTTATATTTCAAGCAGCAAATCTATCGTCGAGTTTTTTGCGGTTTACACCTGAATAACCCTCAATCTGGATAATCACAATTTCATATCCTATAGCAGCGTAATAAACGCTGCCTTTGCCTTTAATCAAATTGCATCCACTGCCTTCAAAGTTTAATCAAATCTGCCCTTTTATGAACAGCTTTGCTGTCCTGATCAGACAAAAAATCGGTGTTGAAGACCTTACTGGAACTTTAATAAAGCGAACACATTTTACTAGTCTCTTAGCCTTTCGTTGTATCGATGTTCCGCGGCTGTAGTCTCAATTGGTCTGGATGCCCAGGAATTGCTTGGTCGCTAAGAACTTCTGGCTTGTTTTGTCAGCTGACCGCTGCATATGAACTGTGCACCCAAGGAAAGACGTTTTTCGAGTTCACTTTCTTTACGTTTTAGTTATGACTTAAAAAAAAAAAGATCCTGACAGATTTCTTTGCCCTCGTGTTAAACTTCAAAGAGTTTAAATGTTTAGAAGATCCTCGCTGTTAAAGACGCAACTTTGTGCAATTGCGTAAAGAAAGCCTGACAAAAACGAAAAATTCAGGCTTACCGGGATTTGAAGCCTGACCTCTGCCATTCCGGAGATAAAGAGCGAGAAAAAGGTCAATACTGAAATTAAGGAGCTGGCAAAAACTATGAAGCACTATATAAGATGTAAAGGCAAATATTACAAACAAAATTTAGACTAGTACCGGGTAAGTAAAGATATCAAACAGAGTGGGGAATGAGTCAGGCCGCCGAGAGTAAGAGAAAACCTGGGTTCGCCGATTTTCAAAGCTTGTGACTGAAATAGTTTTATTTTCAAGAACTTTTAACAGTAAAGTGTATGATGGTAAACAGTACGTTACAAACTACTCTGTAAAACTATGTATTTAAATAGATATTCTGCATTTGCAGATTATTTTCAAGAAGTATAGAATACTAAGCCAAAGAAATGAAAGTCCAACACTTATAATCGTGACCCACCTTAGTTAGTAAATCGTACATGGAACCTTCATTCTATTGCCCAAGAAGTTAAACTATTCAGTTAAAGGACGTCCAAAATCTTGTTTCCAATTTCTTACTATTAAAATATATTTTTTTCAAGGTTAAAAAAAAGCATCATGGACAACATCTCGGAGATTCTACAGACCATTCATATTGGTGTGGTCGTTGCCACTTTTCTTTTCAACAATGGACGTATTATAAAAGCACTGGACATCTTTAACGAATGTTTGGTGCTCCTTAACGGTAAAGCCCTAGAGACATTCAAAGAAATTACCACACCACTTGTTACCTGTGTATACCATAATCTTTTTTATGGCTATACTCTCATCTACGATCACACCAGTGCCGTAGAATGTGGTAAGAAGCTTCGCATGATACTTCAAAATAGTGGCCAAAAAGAAGAAGAAGGTATGATATTACTTAAAATAGCGAACATCTACAATCAAAGAAGCAAATACAAGGAAGCAAAACAGTTTTACGAGAAGGCACTCAGCATTATGATACAGGCTGGAAACAATCGCAGCGTTGGAATATGTTACGGAAATCTAGGAACTGTGTTTCTTTCTGTTGGTCAATATACCAAGGCTGAAGAATACCTTCAAAAAGCACTAGTGATCAGCAAAGAAATCGGTGACAAAAAAGAAGAGGCTGCAGATTACGGAAATCTAGGAGGTGTGTTTAGTTCTGTTGGTCAATATACCAAGGCTGAAGAATACCTTCAAAAAGCACTAGTGATCAGCAAAGAAATCGGTGACAAACAAGGAGAAGCTGCAGATTACGGAAATCTAGGAGGTGTGTTTAAGTCTGTTGGTCAATATACCAAGGCTGAAGAATACCTTCAAAAAGCACTAGTGATCAGCAAAGAAATCGGTGACAAACAAGGAGAAGCTGCAGATTACGGAAATCTAGGAAGTGTGTTTCTTTCTGTTGGTCAATATACCAAGGCTGAAGAATACCTTCAAAAAGCATTAGTGATCAGGAAAGAAATCGGTGACAAACAAGGAGAAGCTGCAGATTTCGGAAATCTAGGAACTGTGTTTCTTTCTGTTGGTCAATATACCAAGGCTGAAGAATACCTTCAAAAAGCACTAGTGATCAGGAAAGAAATCGGTGACAAACAAGGAGAAGCTGGAGATTACGGAAATCTAGGAACTGTGTTTCTTTCTGTTGGTCAATATACCAAGGCTGAAGAATACCTTCAAAAAGCACTAGTGATCAGGAAAGAAATCGGTGACAAAGAAGGAGAATCTGCAGATTACGGAAATCTAGGAAGTGTGTTTCGTTCTGTTGGTCAATATACCAAGGCTGAAGAATACCTTCAAAAAGCATTAGTGATCAGGAAAGAAATCGGTGACAAAAACGGCGAAGCAAAAGCTTACGGAAATCTAGGAGGTGTATTTTTTTCTGTTGGTCAATATACCAAGGCTGAAGAATACCTTCAAAAAGCACTAGTGATCAGGAAAGAAATCGGTGACAAAAACGGCGAAGCAACAGCTTACGGAAATCTAGGAACTGTGTTTCTTTCTGTTGGTCAATATACCAAGGCTGAAGAATACCTTCAAAAAGCACTAGTGATCAGCAAAGAAATCGGTGATAAACAAGGAGAAGCTGCAGATTACGGAAATCTAGGAAGTGTGTTTCGTTCTGTTGGTCAATTTACCAAGGCTGAAGAATACCTTCAAAAAGCACTAGTGATCAGGAAAGAAATCGGTGACAAAAACGGCGAAGCATCAGCTTACGGACATCTAGGAACTGTGTTTCTTTCTGCGGGTCAATATACCGAGGCTGAAGAATACCTTCAAAAAGCACTAGTGATCAGGAAAGAAATCGGTGACAAAAAGGGCGAAGCATCAGCTTACGGAAATCTAGGAACTGTGTTTCTTTCTGTTGGTCAATATACCAAGGCTGAAGAATACCTTCAAAAAGCACTAGTGATCAGGAAAGAAATCGGTGACAAAGCTGGTGTTGGAGATTCCTACTTAAATCTGGGGAAACTTTGTCTACAACTTCAGCTTAATGCGAAGAGTGAAGAATTTGCTAATAAAGCACTGGAGATAAGTTATGAAGTAGGGGACATTGAACTGCAGTTTAACAGCCACCTTACCATTGCTTTAAACGCGTTAGTGGCAGGAGGAATGACAACTCAACTTCTGCGAAATCTTTATGAGAGCATTCAGAAGTGCGAAGAAATGCACGATTTTTTAAGAGTGAAAGATCAATTCAAAATTTCTTTTTTTGATCACCATGTGTCCCCTTACCTTTTTCTTTGTAGATTGTTGATTGGCACAGGCAGTTATTATGAAGCTCTGTACGTTGCCGAGCTTGGACGGTCCAGAGCACTGACAGACGTACTGTCAGAAAAGTACTCTGTGGATAAAGGGGTATCAGTCAACCCACAGTCATGGATTGGTATTGAGAACATCATGAACAAAAATGCACTTAGTTCTTGTCTTTATGTTTCCTGCCTCGGGGATAATATGTTTTTTTGGATCCTCAAGCCAAACAAAATAATAGATTTTAGACAAAAGACACTTCAAGAAAGTGGGAAAAAAGTGTTTGGAAATCAGAAATTTGGTAGCTCTTTTGAGTTACGTCAAGACCAATGCGAAGATCGATCATTGTTTTCATGTGCAAGTTTCCCAAAATCATGCAAACCATCTCAGAGTGACAGCTTCGAATCTTTGCGTCTTATAGAAGAAGAGGAAGACGAAAATCACGACTCTAAACCTTTAACCCTTGCTGATGGTTACAACATGATAGTCGCTCCTGTAGCTGACTTACTCCAAGAATCAGAAATCATTATTGTACCGGATAACTTGTTGTATCCAATTCCTTTTGTTGCTTTAATGGATGATAATGGAAAGTATTTATCGGATACTTTCAGGATTCGCATTGCCCCTTCCTTGACGACTCTTAAGTTGATTCAGCTCAGTCCAGTAGACTACCATAGTAAAACCGGTGCACTGATCGTAGGAGAGCCAGAGGTTAATGATGTATACTACCAAGGAAAACGTCTACAGTTAAACTCATTGCCTTGGGCCAGAAAGGAAGCAGAAATGATTGGGCGACTGCTCGGTGTTCAACCGTTGCTTGGAAGGGATGCAACTAAGCAGGCAGTCCTCAAAAACATGCAATCAGTAAGTCTCATTCACTTCGCTGCTCATGGTTATGCTGAACGTGGAGAAATAGCTCTTTCCCCTATAAGCTCCTGCGGAACTCCAAACGAAGAAGACTACTTATTGACGATGGCTGAAATTTCACAAGTTCGACTAACAGCCAAGCTGGTTGTCCTTAGCTGCTGTCATAGTGCAAGTGGTCAGATAAGGGCTGAGGGAGTTGTTGGAATCGCTCGAGCATTTCTAGCATCAGGTGCACGCGCCGTGTTGGCGGCACTGTGGGCTGTAGAGGACGAAGCTACCATGTGGTTTATGAATCGTTATTACGAGCACCTTGTTCAAGGTGAAAGTGCAAGTGAATCTCTTCACCAGGCAATGAAGTCGATGAGAGAGACTGGCTTTTCTGATGTCATGCAGTGGGCACCCTTTATGTTGATTGGAGATGACGTAACATTCAAAGGTTTGGTTTTTCTAGCTATTTTTATTCTAAATTTATGAAATTAATGTTCGTGACAACGCAATATTTTGAAAAACATTGTTAAGGGAGTTATACGAATTTGTATGTTTCTTTATTTTATTGTCTTTTCCAACCCTGTTCATGGAAGCGAGGCAACTGGAGAGGAGGTCGAATTTTATTTTCCGATTTTCATGGAATGTTTAGTGAAGCATGCTCCGATCTCATTCTAAAATAAGTAAAATGAAAATGTAGAATTCCAAAAAAAAAAAACATACGAAAACAATTTGAGTCATAGAAAAGAGAGGTAAGTGACAGACACACTTTTTCTTGGGGGTATACCTCATGAAAGTTGAGAATTCAAAACGTTAACAGGAAAATAAACAGCACACCTCTCCTTTTGTCAGATTCACGCGCTCATATTTTCACACGCCTTTTACCGCGTTATCCCTACTATCTGAGAGCCTGGAACAGGCTATAAAGACGCTGCATGTATTTTTTAGTCTCCGATCTTAAACCAGATTCATCCTCAGGAAATCAGAGACAGCTCAGAGGGTATAATTACTAATTACTGTTGGGCCAGAGTTTAACAGCAGACGGAAAGATTCCTTGGACACTTAATCTAGCCCAAGAAGCTTTAGGAGCTTTAATTTTCCAACTTCTCTTTTATACAGATATTTTTCTGGCAAATGAGCTGAAGGCAACTCCCTTGTCGTTTTTGTGTGTTCTTAAGAGGAGGGTTTTTGTCATCAGTCGTGTCTTTTATGATACCTGTTTCGCGGAGAAGTCGCAAGATTTAATATACCCCCAAGAAAGTACTTCATCGGGTTTTACCACACGTTTCGCTTTACTTCTCTTCATAATCGCGATTTTGTACAAGAGCAGATGGCTGATATTTGGGCAACCATTGCTCGGGATGCAAGGGTGGGCATGGTTGGCTTGATATCAATCTCCTGCTTCAAGATATAATCTAATCAGTATACAAACAGCAAACCAAGAAAATTAAAATAAAGTAAAATATTCTCACTGCATACTTATTGGCCCGTGACGCGGGAATTATAAGTAACTCCTTTAAATTCCATCGTGTTGGGTCTTCGCGCTGGTGGCATGATGAATTGCGCCCCTTGTTTAGAATTGCTTTTTTCCCTCCTCTTGGCTAGTTCAACGGGGTTCAGTGTAAGTGACTTAGAAGTTTCGCCCATCCCACCGCCCCTGGTGGCGGTTGACATCGCATACCTTATTATTCGGCATGACTATTGTCCTGACAGTCGCTGTTGCCTCCCATAATTTAGTTCCCCGTGTCGGAACAATAGGTATGCAGTGCGAATAGTGCAAAGAATGCATACATATGATTACTTTTTCTATTTGCAGGTGCCTTTGATAAGAGCAGTTCGCAAGATGGCGAAGTTGCAACGGAAACAAAGAACTTATAAACTGAGATGAAACATGTGGTTTAAGTTGACAACTACTGTCACAGCTGTACATAAATGTATATACACGGGATCTCAACGAAGTAGTCTTGTCTGAGACCCGCAAAGAGAACAAGTGATAACTTTACTTTTTAAAGCAGGCGCCGTTTTGATACATTACAGGCGAAGGTGAAGCATGAGCTTAGCGCGGAGCACAAGGAGAAGGGGGGAGGGGTAGGCAGGACCAGTTAGTCGTCCTCAAAGTGGAGACTTCAAAGTTGTATAGACCTTCTGAACCTACGTCTTCTAAATTAGTCAGGACTTCTTTCGTTCTTCCTGACTTCTGCTACTTGTTATAATCCTGCGCCTACGCTTGCTTCAAATGAGCTCAATCACTTACATGTCTTGCATGAACACGAGTATAACTTTGGTTTGATAAACTTTGTAAAGGTACTGATCTTGACGAACGTGACGAAATGTCACATAGATATCTAAGCTAAGAAAAGGGACGCAAGTGTTTCTGGAATTAAATGCTCTTTGCGAGGGGCACCCAACGACAATTTCCTCCTAAATACATTAAAAACACCGTTTAGGCAATCCCGGAGTGCTTTTAGATCTCTAGAAATACATTCTATACCTGCTCGGTCATCTTACGGGTGCTTGTGTCTTTTCGAAACTACAAGGGCTTCTGTATTTTTTTCTCGGAAATTTTAGTTTCAATTTAACGTATTACGAAAGTGAGAATTTTTCTGATTCCCCTCTCCATCACATTTTTGGATCCGAAAAGAGTTTTAGGTTTCCTTTTTGGTACGAAAAACAGCCTAACCTAGGGAGGGAAATGTGGAAAATTAAACTTACTTTACTTCAGAAGAGCGTAGGGAATTTTTTACATAAGCTTCGAAAATTGTACATGAATGGAACGGTCATCTAGAAATTTTTAGCTGTCATCAAATAATAGAAAATTCTAGGCAATCTACTCCGAACAGATATTTTACAGAAAATCGCCGTTGGGTGCCCCAGCTTTGCGTCATTCCGATACTTACGGTATTGCTTGCGTTGGAACCTTAGAACTGCAGTGCGTCTTAGTTTTTCATTATTATATCATCACTTGAAATAAATAATGTGGCTGAGAAGTCACTTGTAATTTTTAGCAGGAGGTAAACTTTTTTTGCGTATTTTTTTTTATGCTTTCATATATATATTTCAGTTTACACGAAGGATTTTTCACTTTTACTGTTAGTAACTAAGGTTCGATTATTTGAAAAGTCCCCAGTCCATTTACGGGTTGCGTCAGGTGAAAAAAATTTAGATTTAAAATAAGCTTTCTATATTATCAATTAAAAAAATCATTTTTATAATGAGGCATGTTTCTGTTCTTGGCCTCGTTTTGAAAGCAAGAAGTTTTGGAAGTTGGTTAAGGCTAAGTAAAGGCCTATTAACAGCCTGGGTAACACACCTCTCTGGAGGAAAACGGGGAAAAGAGACGCGAAAATCTCCTCTCTCGTAGCCCCTTAGAAGAGCCTGATAGAGACTAGCCTATGGAAGGACCAGTGTGTAAGTGTCATATTTTGCAACTGTCGATATTTTCAATAATAGCCGGCCCTAAAGTTTTAATGACTACACTTTTAACTCGTACCCAGATCGCACTCTGTCTTTGTAAGGATCTGCCTTTCACAAATAATTATTAAAAAGACGGTCAGCAGGTGCGTGAACGCGTCCACCGACCAAGGAGCGCTTGTTGCGTGTTATTCGTGCTTCCGTACTACAAAAGCGCCTGTTGGAACGTCTAAGGACCTGACTGAAACAACCACAAGGGCGTTTAAAGAAAGTTTCCAATTTGTTTCATTTAAAATAGTAGAGTAAGAGTTCTCCTGGGTGCTTTATTGTTTGGTTGAATTGTTCTTTTGTTGCACGAAATCTGTGCCTTGGTACCTGCAGGAGGAACGTTTTAAGAAGAGGCGCCCATATCCCTATGACCCTTTGTCTCACCGTCGTATTGCGGAGGCTATGACACTGTCGGTATTTTACCACTATAATGCTTGGACAGTACGACTCGATCCGATCGCTCCTAGGTGACGGTAGTCCAAGCCAATTCTGCTGCGATCGAGACTTCCTCAACCTCGTTCCCAGGGTTATTTCCTACCCGCTCTACGAGAATACCAGTGACATCACGGACATAGCGTTTTTGTTTCGTGGAATTCAGGGAAAGTCCGGGATTTTTTTTCAGTTACGATTTCATCACACTAGTTAAGAGGCATGGAAGCCTTTGAGGTTTGACGTTTGGATTATGTTGCTTTTTAGTCGTCACTTACTCACTAGAAACAAAACGTGTACCTAAATTAAAGTGCAGGAAGTCCTTAACGCACTGAGAGCTACAGACTTTGAGGTTTATTACTTTATCTGGGACGAGCTGTCAATTATTTTTCATACGATGTGGCCAAATAGATTGATTGCTGGCGTAAACAGTTAAGAAGTCATTATACAGCGAGAACGATAAAATTCTTGTTTTCTCGGTTCACAGGACACCAGTCTAGAGGTACGACAGGCTTTGGTTCACAAGTTACCATTTGAACACCAAAGAGAATTTTATTTTGCTTGTATGATCCCCTTTTGGATAGAACTAGTCGACAAGATCATAGCTATGTAGTGTAGTGTTGGTAGTTTAAGAAAAGTCGGCTCCGACGAGATTTTGTGAAAAACGCCCAGCTATCAGTGACATCGTTATGGACAAAGCGGTTTTGTTTCTCGTTTGTATGCGAGGATGTAAGTTCTTTTTACTTTCTAAAAAAGCTAAACAGTTTAAACTTTCGTTCGTTCAGTGCGTCCTTAATATCGGCGAAATGATTCTTTTCCAAAGAAAGATTTTGCCAAGATTGTTTTGACTAGTTTGAGACAAATGATGTAAACTTGCCTTATTTAAACTGGCTAATTTGGTTTTCAGTGAGGTGGATACAAACTTCACATCATCATTTTATAAAAAAACAAAACTAGCCGAGTAAAATAATACTGCTAAGCTGCATTTTAATAAGTTCCAATTCATATCTGATGGTGGATCATGTAGTTTTTTTGCATCTTGGTACCGTTCAGAAGAGATATCGTAAAGAAAAAAGATCATTGTTTTTTTCAGACACCGAAAGTTTTGAAACCCGGAACATGGACAAACTGTCGGTTGATTATTTTATACAGATATATGCTGCAGATGCTATTGGAGAGACTCGTTTTGGAGTATTCGTTATCGGTGCCTTATTTCGACACCAAAAATGTACAAATTAAGGTGTTAATGGCAAAACTGTGAAAGGTTTGAACCCAGGAGTCATTTCAAAAGTAGGTTGAGTTTGATCGTCCGGGTGTACGTAGTCCTGAATAGGACTGTTGTTGTTGACAGTGACTGACGTTTCGACAATCTGTGCGGTAGTCATCTTCAGAGTCAAAGTGAGTTGTATCACGTCAGTTGATGGTATTATACTCTGGTTATTGATCTGATTGGTCAATTACGTCACGATGTTATTGGTCGTCTGTCTGTGAAGCCGTGATGTTATTGGCTATGAAGACTCGTAATCATGCAGTAATCGGTGCGTTTCGATCCGTCTATTGTCACAGTTAAAGACTCGTCTATTGTTAGTCAAATTGTCAGTTCTCCAGTCGTTCTCTCACAGTTAGTTTTGTTTGATCTCGTCAATAATTCGTTTGGACGGCGCTGGTAACTGTTGGCTACGATTCAGTGGCGTTTGTTCTAAGTTAGTAAGCCAGCTTTCCAAAGTAAGACGTTGATAGTAGTCTGTAGAATACGTTATACATGTCGCAGAGTCCCAGACAATTTGATGTTTCGTCTGTAAATGATACTCAGCAAGGTGTCAATATTAAACATTTTGGCCGGAAATCGTTTCTAACTATTCGGCATCCAGTTTTGAATTTGTTATTAATCCTTTTGTTTCTTGGAATGCACGGAAAGTCCCGAATTTTTCAACATCTCGCTTAAGGCACGAAACTGGGGCGGTTGACTTTAATTCGAAGTAAGTATTTTGGTAAAGAAAAAAACACTAACAACAAAAAATAACTCATCTTAGCTTACCTTTTTCTATTTCATAAACTGCGAATGTGTTTAATAGACTCATAATGAGTCGACCTCGACTGGTAGACAGTGTCGTGTGATTTCAAATTTCGAAGCATCTGTTTGAAGAGCTCATACAATCAAATTGTTTTGCCTTTACGAAATGGGTTCCCTTATATAGAAAAGATTACAAATATTCTCAGTTGTTACAGGCATGAAACGTCGGGCAGGTATTGACTTTAAGTGGGCACAGTAAAAGCTGATAAATTGTTTTAAGTGTGTTACTTTTTCAGGCAATGAAACAATGGTGGCAGTTGAGAAGTGAGAACTTTGATACAATCCAATTCTTTAAGGTTTGTAAACACAGAAAGTGGATCTGAACACAATCCCTATACATAGTTTTAATGCTTTGAGTTATTGACTTGGGAAATAGGGTTGGGACAGCTCCCCTGCCCTTTGCCATACCCCTCCGATAGTTCCTAGTGAGCTTTAGACCTTTTCTTTAAACAGTTTGGTTTCTTATTATCATTCTGACCGACAGTGCAGTAAGCATCTGGCGCTGCACTGCATCTTTTTGTAGTTGAGAATTAAATTTTATCACAAGTGTCCTATTCTATGTTAATATCCATGTATTTGTACCAGGATGCCACAGTTAGTGTAAACGAACTTGGCTTAATTTATGTGAAGGTAACCTGCCTTGATGATGGTGCTGAATGTATGGATGACAGTTAATGATGATGATGATGATGATGGTGATGATGATATCAATGATCATGGCCATCATTAGTTGTTAAAATTAATGGACATGACAAAAACACTGTAGTAATAATATTTTTGTTTTTAATTCGAGTAATATTAATTATTTGAAAATATACAATGGCAATGATAATGTTCATCAATTAAAAACTACATTGTTCAGTGAAGGTTTATAGATGCCTGGGATGTCCAGAGACCTCCACTTTTGGTACAACCAGCCTCCAGATAGAGTTACACCCCCATGGCTGACTGATCAGTACAAGGGAGGAGGGGCAGGTTAAATGCAAGACAGTGACCATGCGAAAGAACAAGCGAGCTACACACTGTGTACATATCGTCCTTTTTTCCAAAGATCCAATATGAGCAACGCGAAGAAACAAGCGCCCTACACTGTGTATGCCTCGTTCTTTATATAAGCAAAGACCCGGCATAAGCCACGCAAAGGAACAAACGCGCTAGACACTGTGTATAAATCGATCTTAGCAAAGATCCGACATAAGTCACAAGGAAGAAACAAGCGCGCTGCACACTGTGCATTCACCGTTCTTTAAGCAAAGATCCGACGAAAGCCACGCAAGGAACAAGTGCCCTGCATACTGTGTATGCCTCGTTCTTTAAACAAAGACCCGACATAAGCCACGCGAAGGAACACGCGCGCTAGAAACTGTGTATACATCGTTCTTTAAGCAAAGATCCGACGTAAGTCACGCGAAGGAACAAGCGCCCTACACACTCTGTACATGTATGCCTCATTCTTTACGCAAAGACCCGGCATAAGCCACCCGAAGGAACAAGCGGACAGTATTGGACAACCCTCAAAAATTAACCAACAGTAGCACTGCATGGAGAGCCTCTGTGCCAACATGCGAGGCACCAGTTTTTTAAAGATATTTTAAGAGCTAACCTTTCATTAATTCAACACACAACACACATCTGAACACTTTAGCTTTCTGCCCGTGTATTCCTCCTTTCCATGTCTGTTTCCTTAATATTCACTTCTTTTCCTTCTTCCATCATCAGGATACAAATCCTCACAGCCTAAAAAATCGAACAAAAATACAAAACAATGTAAGTATTTTTTTTAGAAGGAACAAACATTATGAAGGAGTTGCAAGCGCAGTGTTTAACGTTAGAGAATAACCTCCCAGGGTACATAGAGCAATTAATATAACAACAATAAAAACAGAAACAAGAAAAAGAAAATCAAAAGTCGGCCATAAGTTAACAGGTGTATTCCGCTCAATGGTACATTTTCATTGACATCACAAAATGACCAAAAGACTGTGAGAAAAACATTTTCCTCTTAAGAATAAAGGACCAAAATAATAATGAAAATTGACAATTTACAAATAATTCTCATTCTTGTACAGTATACTGTATAGGGTCAATTGAATTCAGCTGCAAAGAATTCGACTACATCTGACAATTTTAGGGAGATGGATTTACACTATAAAGCATGACTACTAAAAAGACCTGCAAATATATTTAAAACACAAATCCTCACCTTTAGTCAACACACAAAAGTTCATAAGTCTACTGTCTGCGTATTCTTCCTTGTCCTGTTTATTGCTGCTTCTCAGTGTGCTTCCCACTTTTCTTCTTTCATCAGGGATACATAATGGTATCAACACAGACTCTGAAAAAAAAATTCAGATGAGTTAACCTCCACTAATTTAATCAGAATTAGCTAGGATGCTTTAGAGCAGTTGTCGCCCCCTTTCCCAACGAGGATGTATGCATGTGCCCATTGGAATAAAAGAAATGCAAAGAAAATCAGAAGTTGTTCACATATTGATAAGATTCAGCTTTGGGAAGGATTATGTTAAGGACCTCATAACTGGCTTATTGCTGTGATTTACTTCTCAAGGGTTTCATCCATGTAATTTTGGAACACTGAACACTTTACAGTCTGGTATGGGAAATGTACAAGACAGGCATCAGGGATGCAATATTGTAGTAAAACCCTACAAGGAGGGAAAAACAGTTAGTATGAGTTTCTAGTTTCTATACTTACTGTTTTTTTTGTGCGGCCAGTTCTATGATCCTTCCCTTGTGTTATGCAGATTATATGACACCAGTTTCATCACTACACCTTCCACAAGTTCAGGTTCATTGAAACCCTGCCATACGCAAGCATCCAGCAACTAGGGACTCCAATCTCATACTGACCGAGTAAGTATGTTAGGCATCTTGAATTTCCTGGAGTTGGATGGTCGATGCCTCAAATTGCCAGGATTAGCATGTAATGTTTTACAAGGCAGAGTTATTAGCTCTGGACTAAACCCCCAACCTCGGCTGGAGGACCTATTTCCCTAAGAGCAATCGGGCATAACTGAACCTTCCAGGAGCAGCTGCCATCATAGCTCTAGAGGTCACAATAACACACAAGCCTCTCCACCACAACAAGGCACAGCACCAGGGGAGGGAAGACCTGTTATCCTTCTCACAGGCTTTGCATGTCTGCAATATTTTAACTACTTTCAAACTACAGCACAGGGAGTGTAATGTCCAAGCGGTAAATGAAAAAATTGTTAACCTTAATTTCAGCTGGATTAACCTGGAGTAGCCAGTACATTAAAGAATGTAAATGCTGAAGACCCACCTTCCCCACTACGTAACTTACTTGCGAACTCTCTCTTAGATGGACATCTTTTGGGCCAGCAGTATGTGTCCACCTTAGAGAAATGTCCATTTTATAGAGAGTCAACTACAAGTAAAAGGAGTGAAGAAAGACAGGGACCAACTGTAGGCGCCATTAATTTAAATGAGGCCTGCAGTGTCCACCTTATAGAGGTGTCTGTTAACGCTTAAGTCCCTATAGTGATCGACCAAGATCAATTTTTTCGTAACAATATCCACACGCTGTCAGGAGATAAGTCATGAGAATAAATCAAATGATCACCAAAGAGAAAAAATTAATGTCTTGATCTGTTATAAATAATTCTCTCAAGTAATTCTTTATTGAAATGTATGGAGATCAGTTTGGAGCATTTTTATGTTGATACAGGGGCTTAAAGTGTTAAGAGAAAGTTCACTGTGCTATTGGTACTGTACAGAGACTTGCAAATTACTACAAAACACAAATCCTCACCTTTTGCCAACACACATCAGTTTATCAACCTTCTGTCTGTGTGTTCGTCCTTGTCCTGTCTATTGCTTCTGTGCTTCCCAGCCTTCTACTTTTATCAGTGATACAACATTGCATCTACACACACTCTAAACAAAAAATATATGTAGATTTGGTAATCTTCAGCAATTTAAAATTAGCCTGGATCCTTTACAGTAGTTGTCAGCCAGGATCACTCTAAATGTATGCATGTGCCCATTGGAATAAAAGAAAAGCAAAGAAAATAAGAAGTCGTTCACATATCAACAGGTATGGACAGGTGTCAGCTTTGGGAAGGTTTTTGTCAGAGTAATTCATAACATAATTTAGCTTATAGGTAGTTACTTACTTCTCAAGGGTTTCCTCAATGTAATTTTAGAAGTACTAAGGAGAGTTATGTAGTTGATACATGATTTCACAAAATTAACAGCATTTCTTTTCTTAGCAAATTGAATTTCCATCCAGAGAGTCTGAAACGCTGAGTCTAAGTTATTGTAAGTTGTGGGGCACCAATTCAAGACCTTTTCAAGACTGTACGAACCATGTAGTATGCTTATCCCACCTCACATCCTGGGCCGAGTTGTTCAAAGCTGGGTTAAGATAACCCGGGGTTAGTGGGAGATTTGAATTCAGATATGAAAGCTTAAAAATCATTTCAGTTTTAATTCTTTTTGTCTACAAGTTGATTATCGAAAGCTTAAAAATAACAGAGAAAATTATCTGAGAAAATGCTTTTAAACACAAGAAAAAGAAACCCGGGTTAAATTTAACCTCGGGTTAAGCGCTAATCGGCCTTCAAACAACTGGGCCCTCGGTAATGAGCATGGTTTTTCCACCTATGATACTGGGTGGGTAAGTGGTGATCACCCTAAGATCCCAGGTAAGCTGTACAGTTATCCTGCCCAACATCCCAGGTAACGAGTATAGTTATCTCGCCTAAGATACAAGGTGAAGAGTATGGTTATCCTACCTAAGATCCCAGGTAAGCAGTATGGTTATCCCGCCTAAATCCCGAGTGAGTAGTTTGGTTATCCCACCTCAGATCCCAGGTGAGTACTTTGGTTATCCCACCAAAGGAGCTGTGTCACGAAATTCAGCCAAATTAGGAAATTACAAAATGCTTGTTAAAATAAAAGAAACGTAAAAATAACCGCCTAAAACTTTAAAGGAAGGTTAAAATAACGTAACAGAAACAACAGATGTCACGAATGGTCAAAACTGGAGAAGATTGAAACGGATTGAAATTAGGGTTTTTGAAAACTGTTCAGCCTAACACTTTTTCAAAGTTGAGTCCCTGCTGCATGCAACTTTGAAAATAATGCTCAGGAGACATATTTGTTTGTCTCGGATCTCTGATTTTTTTTCTTTGATTACTTTAAGTTTCATAGTGATTTAGGGCGAGTAATTGGCAAAATTAACAAAAATGAACTGGACTGCCATGACACAACCCCTTTAAATCCCGGGTGAGTAGTATGGTTATCCTGCCTAAGATCCCAGGTAAGCAGTATGGTTATCCCGCCTAAGATCCCAGGTAAGCAGTATGGTTATCCCACCTAAGATCCCAGGTAAGCAGTATGGTTATCCTGCCTAAGATCCCAGGTAAGCAGTATGGTTATCCCACCTAAGATCCCAGGTAAGCAGTATGGTCATCCTGCCTAAGATCCCAGGTAAGCAGTATGGTTATCCCGCCTAAGATCCCAGGTAAGCAGTATGGTTATCCCACCTAAGATCCCAGGTAAGCAGTATGGTTATCCTGCCTAAGATCCCAGGTAAGCAGTATGGTTATCCCACCTAAGATCCCAGGTAAGCAGTATGGTTATCCTGCCTAAGATCCCAGGTAAGCAGTATGGTTATCCTGCCTAAGATCCCGGGTGAGTAGTATGGTTATCCCACCTAAGATCCCAGGTGGGTACTTTGGTTATCCCACCTAAAATCCCGGGTGAGTAGTTTGGTTATGCCGCCTAAGATCCCAAGTAAAGAGTATGGTTATCCTGCCTAAGATCGCAGGTGAGGAGTGTGGTTATCCTGCCTTATATCCCAGGCGAAGAGTATGATTATCCCACCTAAGATCCTGGGTAAAGAGTTTGGTCAATTTATTGGACTACGCATCAACGCATCGACGACCGTTATCTTCGCTTAGATCTAAGATTAATAAAATGATGTGTGGCGTGCTTGTATGATCCTTAAATATAATGAAAGGTCATTAAAGTACTTCAAGGCGCTCTTTGCTGACATTTTCAATCAGAAGAGAAAAAAGATGCATTATTTGCAAACTGAAGGATTGGCCGTGACCTCTTGCGTGACATCCGCTCAGCAATTTGTATTGAATTTTTGGTCAAAATAGCCCGAACTCTTTTCAAACTGGATGCGCTAATTTTTGCGGGCCAAAAACGGCAGTTGGAGATAATGACCTACGAGGATAAAGCTTTCACCTGATGTACAATATGACACGTCAATTTATATACTAGGATTTTTATAGGCCTTTAAAGTTGGCCTTTATTTCACCTCAACCCAAAAGATTGAAAATGGGTTATTTCAACGGGTTTTTATGTTGTCTTAAACTTGCCAAAATTACATGAAGTTTACATTTTTTTAAAGACAAAGGGTTCTTTTACCAATGTTTAAAACAGCAAATCGGGAATTCAACGCGTTGTCGCGTACGGAGTTAGCGAAGTTGCAGAATGTTTCATTGTTTTTCCGGGGGGTTGGGGGCTGCCTCGGCGTAATTTGAACTTTTGGATTTTTCGGAAAAAGCAAAGCGCGATGGAACTTTTAATTTCCATTTTTGAAAATAGTTCAGCAAAAGGGTCTTTTAGGTCGAATAAAATAAATTATGAAATTTTGCAACTGTCGGCGGATTCTCGATATTTACAGTCAGGGCCTCTTAAGTTCCTGGGTGAGGAGTGTGATTATTCCGCCTAAGATCCAGGGTGAGTTGTGTGGTTATCTCACCTAAATCCCGGGTGAGTAGTATGGTTATCCCACCTAAGATCCCAGGTGGAGTAGTTTGGTTATGCCGCCTAAGATCCCAAGTAAAGAGTATGGTTATCCTGCCTAAGATCGCAGGTGAGGAGTGTGGTTATCCTGCCTTATATCACAGGCGAAGAGTATGATTATCCCACCTAAGATCCTGGGTAAAGAGTTTGGTCATGCCGCCTAAGATCCTGGATGAGGAGTGTGGTTATCTCAAATTACATGTAACAATTTCGAAACATCACTCATGGTATTTATGCCAAATATCACTACAAATCATGCAATTACCTATACAAAATAATGTTTACCATCAATGAAATCAGAATATTTCACATTACTACCGAAGGACTTCTGTTGTTCTTCACAAAGTTTCACAGCCATCGCGTTAAAAATGAAAAAGTTATGATGGAAAATTTGTCACAGCTAAAATTTATGCTCCAGTATTGATGACGGAGCCACCTTAAGGTTAATTTGCAAGGTTTGGTTTAGCCTCTCACACAGACGTTCTTTTGGCTCGTCGTGCAATTTTCTGCAATGAATGTCTGCTGAAATGAGCGATAAGAATCATAGACCAATCACAGCACACTTCCAGATCTGGCAAGTGCACTTTGGACCCGAGAAATTTTGCATGAGACCTGAGTACAGAAAAGACTAGTGAGGTCTCATGAGAGGTGACGACCTCACACTTTCAGATCAAACTACTCAGTTTCCTCACACTCCTTCATACTAGAGACTACCCTCACAATCTCATTGAAAAAAAAAAACCTCAAAGTCAGCTTTACTACAAAACAATAAAGTGTAAAAAAGGGGCCTTTTGTCTAGTTACAGTGTACATTGTACCACCACGCCATTGCCCCGCCAAAGCAACACCTATATGAGCAAATGACGTATAATCCAGTGTTTACAGAGTGAAATACACTAGACGTGATTTAGATTACTGCATCATTGCGATTTTCTTTGAACGTTAGGATCCTTTTAAGTGCTAATTTAGCAAAATATATTTACCATTAAGGAAATCAGAATATTTCATACTATTGCTGAATGATATCAGTTGTTTTTTGCAGTTTCTCAGCTATCGAGTTAAAAATGAAAAAGTTATGACGAAAACTTTGTCACAGCTAAATGCGCCCGTATTAGTGACCGAGCAGACACCTTAAACACACAAATTAAATTCTGCACTGACCTTCCCTTTTCAGTGTGTTTCTTCTTGTCCTGTAACTTGCTTGTTTGCTTCTTCTTAATATTATTATTGACATCAAGAGCCAAAATACAGCTGTAGCTACATGTACTTGACACATGCACACTGTAGAACCTGCCAAAATTAACTTAGCATCAAATTTCTCCTTGTAATATCAATGCTTTGTAAAGCAGGGTGGTCATGAGAATTAAGGACATGATCACACAAGATGTATTTGCTTGATATTTTATCAACTTCTCCTCACTGCTTCTATAGTAAATTAATAGGGGCGACAAAGGAGAATTTTAATTTTGATCTTAGGGTTTAAAGGGTTAAGACAGTTTTGTATGCACTTAATTTTGTGGGTGTTTAATTTTGGGCTTTTAACAAAAAATTAAAGACCCACAAATAAAATCAGCACAAAATTTAAACCAATAGTTTCAATTTTAAGCAAATGTATCAGAGTGATTTCCTCATCAACAATAAGAATGCTCTATAGAGAGTGTGACACCACGTCACCAGGGAAGCAAAATTTCTTGATCACAACAATAAGAAGCTTAATGCAACAACAACTGTAAGCAGAATGGCAAAGAAGTAATAGGCTTTATATGAGGAAAATGACAACTATTCATAGCTGTCATTGTTGACTGCAACATGAAACTATTTTCACACACCCAATTTATGGAGTACGTGAACCCAACACAATTTTCTTCTACACTCAGATCGAATCCTTTTAGATTCAACCAAAGAAAATTACGATCAATGAAGTTTGAAACAGTACTTTTAAGTGAAGTTTTTGGATTGTTGTCATCCAGAAATTTCGCTAGCATGGCAACATGATGTGATGACTTTTCCTCCCTATAGAGCAGAATACAAGCACAGCACATATCGCACCCACTCAAAGATATTGGACCAAAAGAGAGATTGCTCACAGTCTACAATAACGTCTGCCTTGATGCAATAAGAAAAACCACATTTTTCTCTCATTTAGGGTACTTAGCTTATTAGCTGATAACCATGTGTACACTTTACTTAAGTCATACATGCACTGTACACTGAAAATGAAGCAATGACTCAAAAGCTTAACATCTGCACTAGCAATAGCCTGCAGTGCAGGTGTTTTCTTAGGGTGTGCGAATGTTTTGCCCACAGAAGTGCAATGTTGAAACTACAAAAGAGAGGAGAAAATGGGATGAGTCAAAGGAGCAAGGGAGGGGGTGGGCAGAGAGAAGAGAAAGTATTTTTTCCCCCTTCCCTCTCCCCCCCTTTCCTTCTTTCTCCCTACCACCTACCCTAATGGTTACTATTTTTACTCTCCCTAATCTTCCTCAGTCATAACATCAAAGATGGTGGTTTCAACAGTACGAACATAAATGAGCAGCTGTCACCTGCCCAAAATACGCCTGCACTGCAGGCTACACTAGCAAATGTTACCCTGGTATCATCACTGTGGTTTGTGAGTACATCAGGCAATTTAGTAAGTTGTTAATACATGTATAAAGCAAAAACAAAAAAGGTCCCAAACTGTTCCTAGTTTATGAGGAACAGCATATCTTAAAAAAACTTTGTAGTTTGCTTTAATACATGAGTTAATGGTTGATAATCTGACAAGCAACCTATGATCCCCCAAAAAGTATAGTTTAGTGGTAAAGTATATTCATGTATGGTGAAGTATTCAATGTATGCAGATGATACTTTTGATAGCTCAACTAATGAGGTTGTTATTACTCTCCAATCTTGGTGTCAAACAAATAGGTTAATTATACATGAGGCAAAGTCTGATGCAACAAATAGAGGATATTACATGGCCACGAAGGAATACGAATTTTATCTTCAAGTGCTGAAAGTATCTCTCACGGGCAAGCGAAGCGAACAAGTGAGAGATACTTTCAGCACAAGAAGATACTGATGAAATACATTTGTAGATAGATACTGAGATAGACAGATACTGGTGAAACTTTTTTTTATTCATTTTCGAAACAGCAAAAATAGAGCAATTAAAGTGGTCACCTATGGCAAAATGCCTGTCATAAAAATGTTATGAAACTCGGACATAAAGTTATAAAGGCCGAGAAATACAGACAATAATACTTTTATTTTCTGTTCCAAAAAAACAAAATTAATGTTAGTAACCATGGCGACACCAATATCCTCACAAGTGAAAGATAAAAATAGTACGTTCACTGTGTGTGATGAAGGTGTGATTTTTTAGCAAAAGGAAAAATCCTGGCATTTCATCAGTATCTTTATAATAATTTTGAATACAGAGCCTTTTACTGGCCCTTTGGGGGAGGGGGGGGGGGGGGGGGTGGACAAAGCCATCCAATACAAATCTTTCTCTGTGTGCCTTGGCATTACTATTAATGACATAAAGCTTTCCTCGGCCAAGCATATACATGAACAATCAGTCATTCAGTCCTTTAGCTTAAAGTCAAAATGCTGAGATGCTTAGAAAAGTACAAAGAGAACTCAGCATTGCATTTTACCCTCATTGACATATTTTTATGTTTTTCAAAATTGCGCAAGTTTACTTGTGTTTAGCCAATGGTAGAGTGTTCAACGGTCATTTGCAAAATGAATGTGTGATAAAACACTTTCTGGAAACATTCAAAAAGTAGCAAATTGTCTGCATTGGGTCCAATCTTCAGTTCATGTATAATTTTATACCCCTTCCTTAGAAATTCCAGTATATCTCGGAATTCGTCTAATAGATTTTTGTGAAACTTCGCACAATGAAAGACAATCACCCAAAGTATGCGTACATGTAGTGTAAAGCATTTCCAAAGAAAATGCCAATAGGAGGTGAAACTCGATTTCTAAATCTGAAACTAAATTGATAACCATATCAATCTCAGATGTGGGATATGTAAGATACAGGAGTATGATCAGCAGTCTTAGTTATAATAGTAACTAGTGTTAATAATCTTTGAAATGTTTAAATTAGAAAGGCTATTTTTAAATGACTTATATTTTGCTTTAGAGTTGAAACAATAATTATTGTGAAGTCATTGCCATGTGATATTTATTCCAATCAATAATAAATTTTAGTGAATAGTCTATGTGTACTACATGTGTTATAATGTTTTTACCATGAAGATCAATTTGTTTAAGTATAAGAGATTCAAAGGTGGAAGTTGTGCCTTAAAAAAAAAAATTGGTTCAAACCACCTTAAATTGCCAACCATGCTATATATCTAGATACTATTTGTCACCTAGTAAAGGATCTATCAATGTTAATCTGCGGAGACTGGGGAGGGGGGTTGGTGGGACAACGACTGGAGATTTGATAAAGGAAATCAGCCCATGGTGGGGACTTTTGATTATCGCCAAGTCCCACAGACACCATCTTGGACCTGGCTACTACTCGGTTACCAGTTGCATTGCATTACCATGGGGTTGGGTGGCCAAAGATGGCAGCCATTGTTCCTGCAAGGATCCATGGGCATTTTATATTCACATGTGCAAGATATAGTGGCAAAGCTAGAGAATGTGACAAAGTATCGGTCTATTTTTATCCTCTCTATTCCATTCAGATCAATTAATTTACATTATTTTTTTAGGAAGCTAGACCCTTATTCTGTACAACTGCATGATGCCCGAGTTTGAGGGCATTGATAGTATGTCTACATATTGGCTAGTTATATTTGGAACTAATGAAAATGAAAAACATCATGCGAAACAGATTTAAAGGTCTTGTTGCATGAAGTTTAAAAAGATTGCATTCTATTGTACTTCCGTAAAAGTAAGTTGAAATAAATGGATGCGGCTTTCTCTTGGTTAATGTTCCTTCTTTCAATGAAACAAATTTTACCTCTACTCTAAGTTGGAGGGGTGGGGATTTGTTCTCTTTTGACCATAATGTCCCTGGGGCAGGGCATTTGACCCAAAAAATCCCCAGTATTTGCCTGGCCTCCTCCCAGATTACCATTGATAGGTGCATAACTACTGTCTGCAGATGCCAAGCGCTGCAATAAAGTGCTGTGAGTGCCTATTAGATTGGTTTGAAATTACTACGCACCGTCTGTGGGGTCCCCAGGGGTAGGTATTTGACTCATGACAGAGATCCAAGGGTAGGAAAATAGACATGGGGCGCTTACCGACCGAAATGAGCGAACCTTCAAAGGTGATCCAAAATAATCCGGTCGAACCGAACCGAAGTGGTCCGTTCCATTTGATTTCTAACCGACATTTCCGAAATTTTGGGCTGAATGGAAAGCGCCGCTCATAAACATCCTCTGGGCAAACCCCCAATTGATAGATGCATAAAACTTAACTGTCAGATAAAGAATCTTCTTTGTAAACAGGTGTTAAAGCTTACCTCCATATATAAGCTTAGATATATATATATATATAAAGCCGAAACGTTTAAAGCAACCAGACGAGGTGGTCGTTCACAGCGCAAAACGAGGCCAACATTCCAGCGATTGCAGCTACACCGGTGACTAATTTTGCCCAAACATGCCACAGAAAGAGGAAACAATTATTTTCAAAGGCATCAGCTATAGAAAAGTTAATTTCTCGAGGAGTCTTGACCAAAAACTGTTGCATTTTCTCCCACTTGCCGCTGATGATCATGGCTTCCATTGCATTGCATTGGGTTCTCGTTCCCAGAATCCTCGCGGCACTTTATTTTCCCGCGAAAAGGAAAACCCCGTTGATCCAAGATGGCCGCACCTAAAAATTTGTTGTTTTTTTTTTCCCGTACTTCTTCAACCTTCTACCCACTTTCAAGTTGTAAAAAAAATCATTTTAACTCAAAATCATAGATTAACACCTTGGGAAAGGTACCGTACCAAACAACGAAAAGCGAGCAAAGTTGTCTTTATTCTGAACATACCGTGACATCACTTCTTTTTCGTTAAGTAAAAACAT
This sequence comes from Porites divaricata, assembly GCA_038088405.1. NCBI lineage: Eukaryota > Metazoa > Cnidaria > Anthozoa > Scleractinia > Poritidae > Porites > Porites divaricata. Next base: position 36,828,608 of record JBBMOI010000001.1, on the reverse strand, counting down.
TAACCACAGAGGACTGCAAAGGACCGCAAACGTATATGCCGAAGAACGCAAGATCTATAAAGGACCCCCATAAAGACCTGAGCCCCAAAAAGCCTGAGGGCGAAACAGCTGCTGCCCTATGGCTACAATCCCACTCTGTTTTGAGTTCTTTCGGTGTCGTGTTGATGTCTTGCAAAGTTAATTTTCACGTAGTACGATCAGCATTGGCGTATTCTGCTTGCAGAATTCAATATGTCTTTTTCGTTCATAATCCTTTTAGAATTACCGATCCTAATCACAGATCAGCCCCTTCGCAAGTATCTAAAATGACCGCGGCCAAATTTCAAATCGTAGAAGGAGCATATTGGACTTTTTTCGTACTTTTTAAAAAGCATACCAAGACATCATTTACAGAGACCACGGAGAGAGAGCTAGGGACTCCAACCTTTTTGAGATAGTCGGAAAACAAATTGTTTTACCTGGTTGATTTAAGAAAGTCGGACTCATATCAATTTAATTAAGTAACTTAAGTCACATTTTGCATTCGGCACATCCATACTTGTAGACTTTGTTCCCCTTTTTATTGTTACTTTTATTTTAATTCAAGACTTTTAAACCAACCCAAAGGAGCGTCAGATATTCGGTTGCAAAATATTGCGTTCGCATGGAAAGGTAGAGAGTGAGAATATCTTCGGAAAACCTTTTTTTGAAAAAAAAAAGTGCCGGTAAACTCAGCGCTGTGTTGTAGGTTACGGCTGAGCCGTGGTAACTCTCTTGCGCGCATGGACATGGTTTATGTTATCCTAAATATTTTGGGATTGGAACAACTTTACTTTTTCCGATTTACGGGACACCAGCTTTTCTTTTATTTGATCGCAAGTCATAGAGGGAATATGATTATTGTAATTTCGTGCACTACTATCAAAGGACAGGGGCGGATCCAGGATTTCTCTTAGGAAGGGGTGAACCGCGAAGGAATGGCGAAACTAACTAGTGACGTAAAAAAATTTAAAAGCAAATACGAAAACTTTCGACTAGGATGATAGCCTGCGTAGCTGGCGGTATTGTGTAACAGTCGAGTGAGATTTGGCGGCCAAGCCGCGAGAAATTTTAAACGCCTCGTCCCCACTCCCTTTTTTGGATCACGGCTCCGCCGCCAAAATTTTAATCACGCACCAGGAGACAATACCGCAAGCTACGCAGGCTAACTAGGCAACAACAATGTGAACTGCTAAGAATACATATCATATCTGCATACTTTGCAGAATACCAGTTGTATTAGAAAGCCGCAGGTCATCTCAGAACAGGGAGGTGCGCATCCCCTGCACCCTCCCCCTTGATCCGCCCCTGAAGAATAACAGTTTTAGAACCATAAAGTTCCTGACGGAGCCCTCGAACTCCCGGCTGACATGCTAACCCTTACGAGTTAGGATTCACCGACCACCACTCTCAAACGTATTACTCCACGGTCCCTGTATTTTTCTTCCATTTTGATTGTACACCAACTTTTTTAAAACTTTTATTTTATATAATTCAACACCATGAATTAAGCCCTTTGCAAATATCAAAGATAGCACGAACCAAAGTCAAAATTTTGGAAACTGTTCATTTTTTAGTTTTTCGTCGTCATGTCATGTCAAAAAACACTCCTCCCTGACAGCCTGAGGACCTGATTGGAGAGGTTTATATAACAAATTAATTAAGTTTCAAACGGGGAGATTCCGCCCTGAGGCCCGTTATGAGATAAAGAGATCGAGAACATGTACAACATCTCTCGTATGGGGTCTCGAACAACAAAAAGCTCGTTCCAAGGGCTAGGAACGAGGGGAAGCAGTTGGGGGCATCCACACATGGCTTGCTTAAAAAACGGCTGCGAGGGGGACTATCGTTGTAGCATTAACATCCTGCATGAATGAAGATTAGCATTCCTGTGAATACATCTTTTACTGCAACAAGTATTTCACCATCAGAGCACTCAAATCGGCTAAACAAAGTGAAATTCAGGCAATCCCCCCTTTAAATGTTCTTTCGCTGAAGTGATTCCCCCTAATATCATTTGATGACTTTCACGACCCTCCCCCCCCCCCCCCAACCCCATGTCTTCATTTTCCAAGCAAATTTGAATGGTTCCCCCTCTGAATCCTTCCCAGTTACGACCGATCCCCCCAAAAATCCTTCGTCCCCCCAGGCGATAAATAATGACCGGTCCCTAGTGCGTCCAAGCTGCACCGCTGTTGTCCTTGACCCCATGACCCCTGCTTTGTATGGCGCGCGCGGGAAACCAACCTTCCCTAACAACTATGTCATACATTTTTTTTCCTCTCATACTCTTCTATCTTGTTTGATTCAAACATTCCAATTTTTTTGTCCATTCCTACCCTGTTATTCATCTATCACCAACACGTGTAAAATAAACCCAAAAGGTCTGCATGTTATAATAATATTAATGATTAACCTTTTTGAAACAAGAGCTGACTGCCGAATCGACCTGTATGCCCTCCGCGAGTGATAAAAGAGAATTTTCTTGCTTTCGGATGGATCGCAAATGTATATTCATTGTACTTATTTCTTTTTCTCTCACGTTTTCCCTGTCAGGTGAGTAAAACTGCTGAATTTTAGCTAGTTTTCTGCTTTTTTATAGCTCGATCAAAGCCGCTTATACATCAAACGAGTTCAAATTGCTATCAGCATTTTTTTAAGTCTTGGTCCAGTCATTTTTTGGAAATTTCACAGCTATTAATAGTTTTTCAGAGAAATCTTTTTTTTCTTTCTAACCCAGCCCTCTATATAGATGATAAAATTCGATTGTCGCTTACTGATACTGTAACGACTGCAACAATAAGTTATTCAATGATTTACAAGCACGTTCTCGTGATACAGTAAATTTACAAACGAGCGCCATATACATTGTACATTCTTACTTAATCTATCTGATTTTTAATATTTAGTATTTCACTCGCATTGCAGAAGCTGGACCCGATAGAAATCTGCTTTTATATATAGTGTGGCTATTCCTGCTTTAATAAATTGCGTTAATTACTGAGCTACTAAATAAACACCGCTACAGTTAATTATCATTTTTCGAGAATGTGTTTGGCAATCATTTATGAACAAAAGCAATTATTACATTTTCTTTAAATTTTTGTCTAATTTCTTAGCCCGAGTAATTGATCTTCTTTTTTTAACGGCTTAAACAAAATATTTAGCTCTTTTTATTTGAAGTCCTACCAGCCTGGGTGATCTTTAAATGTGTTTAGACATGACTACATCTCTATCGACACCACTATCAGTTTTTTAAACCTTGGCACGTGCACAGTTTTTCTTGCAAAGGGCTTTTCCTTTTGAGAACATTTCCATGATCTTTCCGTTCACTTGGCGGTTGGAAGTGGAAGTTTATACAATTAGTAGCTATTAATACTTCTATGTTATAATTAAAATTAGCATCATAACTGCCTGCCTAAAAATACTGTCTCTTTATAGCCTCCGGATCTGTCGCTCAGTATCCAAGCATCGCTTCTCAGATCAGAGTGTTATTAATTTCAGTGCAGTAGATTATTTAATCGTATTTTGGACCTCATGGATAGGATTATTGTTATTTTACCCGCAAACTATTCACAGTGTTTAAAAATATAAAAGTTCTAATTCCATCTTTGCAATATTTAGTCACTCCAGACTCGTGAATTTTTTATCATGTTGTCTATATACCTGTTCACACAGAGCAAAACTTGCGCAAAGAAAACAACTTGCACGGGAAAATAAACACATGCTCGTGCATTCGTCACGTCACTGATCTCATCACGTATGGAACAAGATATTCAGACAATTGTGTTAATGGTTTTGTTAATGGCTGACATGATTTTACTTGACCTTCTCAGATTTTAGGTCACCCAAGAAGGGAGGGGGTAGGGTTGGGATGGGGGTGGGTGTGAGGGGTTACCACTAGGTCGTTTCCGTTAGGGATGTACTTCGCAGACTTTCTCCGGCCCAAATCTCTCTCTCTTTTACTTTTTACTCATATTTGGTCGCGAAAAATGTTCACATATATCTTTGTATTTGTTAGGTCTATTGAAGGGGGACACCCTCTACTCAGGGGAAAAGGACACTTCTTATGGGTCCCGAAACCCTCGGGTTTAACCCCCTTTCAGAGGACACCTTAGCAATCAAAAAGTGACTGACCACAAAAATAAAACTAGGGGAAAAGGACGCTTCTTATGGGTCCCGAAACCCGCGGGTTTAACCCCCTTTCAGAGGACACCTTAGCAATCAAAAAGTGACTGACCACAAAAATAAAACTAGGGGAAAAGGACGCTTCTTATGGGTCCCGAAACCCGCGGGTTTAACCCCCTCTCAGAGGACACCTTAGCAATCAAAAAGTGACTGACCACAAAAATAAAACTAGGGGAAAAGGACGCTTCTTATGGGTCCCGAAACCCGCGGGTTTAACCCCCTCTCAGAGGACACCTTAGCAATCAAAAAGTGACTGACCACAAAAATAAAACTAGGGGAAAAGGACGCTTCTTATGGGTCCCGAAACCCGCGGGTTTAACCCCCTTTTAGAGGACACCTTAGCAATCAAAAAGTGACTGACCACAAAAATAAAACTAGGGGAAAAGGACGCTTCTTATGGGTCCCGAAACCCGCGGGTTTAACCCCCTTTCAGAGGACACCTTAGCAATCAAAAAGTGACTGACCACAAAAATAAAACTAGGGGAAAAGGACGCTTCTTATGGGTCCCGAAACCCGCGGGTTTAACCCCCTTTCAGAGGACACCTTAGCAATCAAAAAGTGACTGACCACAAAAATAAAACTAGGGGAAAAGGACGCTTCTTATGGGTCCCGAAACCCGCGGGTTTAACCCCCTCTCAGAGGACACCTTAGCAATCAAAAAGTGACTGACCACAAAAATAAAACTGGTCGATAAGTTTAAGATCGTTTAAGGGTTCATTGTGCTAGTCACAATGGCGACAGCTTTCACAACATGAATTAACTCACCGCCTTATCAATGTACTCCACTTGTGGAAATTCAACACACAACATCGCAGAGATAATTAAGTTAATGATGATTTTTCATACTTCATCTATCTCCCTGAAATAAAGACTGCAGCAGATTTTGTAGCCTGCAAGAGCAGACGCCTTCAGTTTTTGGGTTCTAATAAAATATTAATTTTATTTCTTGGTTAATTATTAACGAACCCCTGCCCAACCTCTATTCAGGGAACACTTGTCTTGATCCTGATGGTGTCCCCTGAAGGGAGATTTCACCAAAGAAGTCGCTTAGGTGTAAAGAAATAACTTTGTATCCTGTGCCGGGCGCGGGCTCTCTGGCCCAGTAGCAAAGAAACGAAACTGTTTAGCGAAGTTAGAATTTCTTGTTTAACTAATGAGGGGCTACCCTGGGTACCATGGCCACAGGTTTTTTTTGCGTACGATGGAATTTTCGGTGTATGGCCGAAGGCCGACACATCTTCGCAGTAGGCCGAAGCCAAGCCACGAGCGGCGAATCCGCGCGGGCACTTTTAAGACTTGACAGAAACCGGAAACCGCGCTAGAAAAGTCTCTGGCACCCATGGTAATGAGGGGCACGAAACTAAAGAATAAAAGGCTGGCTCATAGCTAACAAACTAGTCCGTCTATAACTTAATAATCATGGAAGCCCGGCTTGAGGCTCAATCTGGAATTCAAACATAGCTGAACGTAAAACGGCTTACCGGGATTTCGAAAAACGCGGGCTCTTGTTCGAGGACTTACAGTCAATTTTTTTCTTCTTGATAGCCTTTAACAGCAGCTGTTCTGATACAAATGTGAACCTGGTTTCCTGTGGCTCTTACAACTCAACAAAAAAACACTGCCTAGGTCTGGGATGCTGTTGGAATTCATCATCAGCTGTTCATGAGGCACAGTGTTATGGAGTACTGGAAAATAACCAGACCACTAGCAACAAAACCAACACTACAAACACTCCTATTACCACTGTTTTGTTCACAGATTTGAAGACTTCAGCCCCACCTCTTGCGACACCAGCTAGGTAAGCCGACGTTTTAAAGAAACTGCTTTCTAGATTCAAAAGACCCCTGACATCTTTAGATCGAAGCGTAACGGTAAGCGATCGACCTCGAAGATCTTACCACAAAATAGCGGACTGTGAACATTCTAATAAGACGGGTACCTCCCTAAATGGACACCTAGAATTGGTCGCTTCCGTTCTTCAGTCATTTTCTTTGACTCTCTATAAGACAAACGCCTCCATCCTAAAATAAACACCTAGAATTGGTCCCTGCTTTTCTTCAGTCTTTTTCTTTGACTGACTGTAAGGCGGACATATGAACATCTAGAGTTGTTCGCTTCGGTTCTTCAGTTTTTTTCTTTGGCCTCGATCCTAAAATGAACACCTAGAGTTGGTCCCTGCCTTTCTTCAGTCATTTTCTTTGACTGACTGTAAGGCGGACATATGAACATCGATCTAGAGTTGGTCCCTTCCGTTCTTCAGTTTTTTTCTTTGGTTCTCTATGAGATAAACACGTCCCTTAAATGGGCACCTAGAGTATAGGCCCCTGCCTTTCTTCAGTCATTTTCTTTAACACTGAAAAGATAAACGCGCCATTTTCCACTCATTTCGGTTGACTTTCTAAAAGGCGGACTCCACTCTAACACTAACAATAAGTGTTTGTCCCAACGAGATCTTTAAAATGCGAGGTTTTCGGACATAGCTGACTTAAAGCAGAAAACCTTGGTGACACTTCTCCCTTTAATACAGGTTAGATTGTAAGTGACGTTTCTATAACGTTTTTCTTGTCGCGACAAAGTTATTATACGGGATTGTATATGTGGCCGGCAAAAGTGTAGATCGAGGCTGAGTTCATCTTATTTTTCAGTCCTTTAGGCACTTGTGAGGTGTACAGGGGTGAAGTCTGCGATCAGTGGTTAAACTTTACCATGCTGGAATACCGCCTGACTCCGCGATTTCTTGACATCAGGTTTGGACTGAATAGAACTGAACAAATAATCCTAGAGTTTATGAAGGCGATCGCTAGAATAGACGGACAAGATGAATGCAAGCGACTTTTAAGAATCCTCCTCTGCCAGTACTTTTTGCCTCCATGTAAAGATAACAACGTGCCGTACAATTACTGCAGAGAGGACTGTGAAGCCCTTTTTCAGGAATGCAATTCTGCTGTGAGGGAAATGTTAGGCGCTGCTAAGTACATTTTAAAGGCATTAGGACTGGAGTTCGCTCATATTGGTGTTCCTGATTGCGCTAAACTTCGCTTTTCTGATGAGTACAAAGCTGAGAATGATACGTGCATTCACTGGGGATTGTTTGGTAAGTGCAAACCTCCTTAATTGACTACTAGCGGTTTACTGGCCTGATAAGATAGCCGACATTTCGCGACGCCATCACTACTGGCTTCCCCGCGAAATGACGTCGGAAGAATAAGCGCAGGAATTTCATACTAATAACGTGTCATTACCCATCACTGGGTCGTGCTTCTGATTGGCTGAAAATTTGCTTCTTCGAGTCCTCGTTACTGCGCCACCCCTACTTTCCTAAAAACACAAAAAGTGAAGTAATAATAATAATAATAGAGGCTTCAAGATACACCGTCTCCGTGTACGGGTACGGGGTAGATCGGCCGTACACGTAACCGTAAATACGACGAGATTGCCTCTTACTCGTATCAGGTGGTCAAGCCAATTTTGGGTGAAAACACATGTTTTTGCAACTTCTTTAAGTAATAAAAGTAAATCTTGTGACTAAAAATATGCAAAGTGTTTATTTACGTGTTATTTTTCATGTAAAACACAAACAATTACCATTTCCAATTCTCGGTAAAATCCAAGATGGCGATCATTGGTTGTGACATCACAGGCCTCCAGCAGCGCCACCACCCACAAAATATACCTCATCTTGTTAAGAAGATCAAAGCCGTTCCACTAAAAGTAAAACCGTTTCAAAATACTGCAACATATGAAAAACTCCGGGGAGGGGTTCCATTTATCCCCCCTTGTACCACGGTGGGGGTATGAATTTGCTTGTACGTCCAAGGGATAATGAAATATAGAACGGACAAACAAAATGAAAATCACTGGCTTTTTCTGGAAGAAACACTTGAAACCCTCGGTAATTGTGTTCGATTACCTCAGTATCATTGTTTAGTGATAGATTTATTTTTACCTTCCCGTAGTATTCACGCCTTCCCCTCATCCGTCCACAAAGAAGTTGAAAACGCCTCTCGTCGCTGGATCCTTAGCTGGAGCTGTCGTATTTATCACCATAGTTATCACACTCTTGGTTTGTAAACGGCGCAGGCGCAACAAACCGCTGAAAGTGGCAAGAGGGTTCGAGGGCGTCACTTTCACAGCTGTGTCCATGAGAGACAGAATAAGAGCGGAAACCATTCGCGCCCTGGACGAGAGCAAAGTCCTGAATCTATTTAACCCGGATGATATGCGACAAGTTCCGCTCAGCAGCGTAGAGTACATCCGGGACCTTGGATCCGGGAACTTTGGGTTGGTTTTCTTGGGTAAGTTTTGTAGCTTCGTTTCAATTGGCCATTTGCACGATGACGTCATTTAATTTTGCCACTACGACCAGAATCCTTCAGAGTTTTTCTTTCTTGTGCAAATTAGAAAATTGAAAAATATAAAAGGAAAAACCAAAGGATTCTGGTCGTGGTCGTAAAGTGGCCCAGTCGTGCAAATGGCCTTTTGCCAAAGCAATCCATAGTAGACCAGATCGCAAAACGGTCAATTTTTCTCTCACAAACGTTTTTTCAAGGTGCGAAGTGTCGGGGTCGTTTTCAGCCTCGCTCCAGACCTTTTGTTTCACTGTTCGCGCGTACTTGACAGCGCAAACTGAATACGCACTACCTCAGTTGCAGTCTAATAGTAGGCTGTTACGAATTAAAGGCAAAAAAGTAGAAAAAACTATTTCCAATGTAAGTATAGTTTACATTCTTATTATATATCTGTCACAAGATAGTAGCTCCAGGAAGTAATTTTAAGCAAAAGCTCTGTATTGAAATGTTAGACTTAGCAAAGCTACGAGCGGCGAAAAAAAACTGAAGTCACACTTGAAAAGTCTCTGGTACCAAGAACCCAAAGGGGGTGAGTTCTATAAGATTTTCACTTACCTGCTCCACAGACAAACAAGTAAAAATAGAAATAAAAATAAATAGATCAATAAATAAATGATGATGATGATGATGATGATAAAAAAAAGTCTCCTGCAATCTCTATTTGGCCTTAGGAAGAGCATACGGTCTAGTCCATGGCAAGGAAGATGCCGAGTTATTGGTTGCCGTCAAAACTCTCAAAGAAGGCAGCTCCACTGAAACAAAAGAAGACTTTTTCAAGGAGGTCGCATTGATGTCTCTTCTTCATCATGACAACATTGTGGAGTTATTAGCTGTCTCGACAGAAGAGGAACCTTATGGAATGATATTCGAGTTCATGGAACATGGAGACCTTAATCAATACCTTAGAAAGGCTGGGCCCTTCTTTGAAGGAGAGGAAAAGGAAAAAGGTTTGATCTTCCTAAAGAAAATAAAAATAGCTAGTTTTTGTCGGGAGCTCATAACCCAGAGCCATTTTCTTTTCTTTTCTAGTCCACTCGTGAATAAACAGTTAGGCGGCCGGGCCTGATCGATTCCATACTTGGAAAATGCGAGCAATATACTATCGAACTGATGGTATATTTCTCCATATCATCTTCCGAATATGGTAAACACCAATTGTTAATAAAGAATTAGCCGGAGATTGAGCCAATCAGAAACGGCGAAATATTTTGAATGAATGATAGTTATTTATAATAGAGAGGAGAAGTGTGACGTCGCGTTACCATGGTAGCACAATTTCTGGATGACAACAAAACCAACGACGACGGCGACGGCAAGGAGAACGGCAAAAAAAATAATATGTTTATATTAACAAACAACAACTTTGCACGAGCATCACGCTAATTCGTACATTTCTTTGTCGTCGTTGCTCCACGACGAGATTTCTTGATTTCACGAGCCTGCTTTAGGGAGTAGGTGAACACAACACCAAGATTTGCCGAATTAAATGAAATTGAATAAGATCGGTGAAGTTTGAAATAGTGCGAATAGACTTTTAAGTGACTTCATCGGTTTGTTGTCATCCAAAATTTTGCTACCATGGTAACCTGACGTAACGACTTCTTCCCTCTATTAGCTAATTAAGAAACGGTCCAGGTAAGAACGAACATGTTGGAATGCAGAAAAGGTGCTAACTTTTCTATTGTCTGTACTTACTTCTGATTGGTTTAAACAGCAAAAGTTAACAAAACTTCATAAAGCGGTACATATATTCATCCTTACTTTCCAAACATCTTCCATATAACAAAATCTGGTCTCAGTTTGAATAACAAAGAAATCCTATGTGGGGAACATGTAAAATTGTAAACTTTTCTTGGCTATTGTTTTCAACTCTTGTGATTGGTCAAAATCTTTTAACACAAAAAAACACCCTTTCAAAGTGGAGTGTAAATGCATTTTAATGCGTAAACGGCCTTCATGTAGGTTTATGCATTCTCTGTGTAAAAATGAGAACATTTCTATGTGGGGAAAGCACCGTTGCCGCATAACAAAAGAAATTGCTATCCACCTTACCCGGATCATTACTTAATTCAGTTGATACAGATATGTCCGCTGTTTTTCTAGATTTTTTTAAACACCCGCATTAATTTCCTTCAATCAATCAATCATTTATTTTAACACATTACGTCAAAGAGCTAAAAAACTCGATCAAAATACGAACGTGTATAAATAAAATCTATAATAATTACAACTATATAATATCATTCAGTTTTAAGAACAACTCAATAAATAGATACATATAAAAAACTTGGTATTAAAAACATGAAATATAAAAAGCTAAAAAGCTAAAACCGACTAAAAAGCCACATACTAGAAACGTGACTAGGAGAACTATAATACTCGTTCTAAAAACAGTTGAAAGCTACAATCGTGCACTATAAGACACGTTCTAAAAAACTGCAATCGAGCAATCTACTTCTGAAGTCATTAGCATCACTTGAAAGACGCACTTGAGAAGGCAAACTGTTCCATAATTTAGTTAATGAATAAGTGAAAGAATTCTTCTTAAATTTAAGATTAAAGTTAGATAATTCCAAATTCAAGCCCTCGCCTCTTAGCCTATACGGTGTACGCCTGTATTTAAAAAGGCTTCCAATATAAGTAGGTCCCGTACCATTTAAGCATTTAAAAAGAAGTATTAACGCTTGGTGTAAGCGCCTGCCATATAAGGATTTCATGCTAGCCGTAGTGAGCAGCTCGTCGTATGACATTGACTTGCTGTGTTGTTCATAGTCATTTTAACTCAAGACGACTTGCTGTTAATCTCTCTTCAATGCGCCTCTGGTATGAAACATCTCCAAACTCTGAGGTTTGTCCACAGAGATGTGGCTACACGAAACTGTCTCGTGGGTGCGGGCATGGTCGTAAAGATCTCCGACTTTGGAATGTCAAGGGACATCTATGCTTCCGACTACTACAAGGTGAGACGGTTTTCGTAGAGTGACAGACTGCCTGAAATCTCTTGATGGCCCATCCTGGTCTTAAATATTAGATTATAAAATGTAATTTGAGGCTGCCTGTCGTTTTTTTCAAAATGCGATTATTGAAGAAAAAAATCCTAGTAAAACAAAAAAGCTTGAAAAAAATTATCCACCCCCGGTGGGACTCGAACCCACAATCTTTTAGAAGTGCGACACGCTAGTCCATTGCTCCATGGGGGCGACACGAGCTTATGACTCACTAACCTCATAGCTGGCTCTAGCTCTTATAACTCCCATGCTCACACTTTGTCATTTCCCTTGCGGTCTTATACATTTCACTCTCTCTCACATTTCTTACATACGTACCCTCACATTTCGCATGCACTATCATATTTCCCTCGCGCTCTTGCATCTACCACGCTTGCTTCTTGCGCCTCTCACGCGCTCAGAGTCAGCGATATTGAAGCTGGAAAATGCTATCAACAGAGGCAACATGCATTACTGACCCAAATATCGTTACAATACATTTAGGTTGAGGGACAAGCTGTTTTACCGATCCGATGGATGCCCCCAGAGGCCTTGCTGCTGGGAAAGTTTACAGTGGAGTCGGACATTTACTCATTCGGCGTCCTCTTGTGGGAAATCTACACCCTTGCATTACAGCCGTATTACGGATATACAAATGAAGAAGTTGTCGAATTCATTAAAAAGGTTGGTTGGATGCAAGCAGGCTCACTTGTGCGAGTTGGTGGAAACTTTTGGCCGGGGATTAAATTAGCTGCAAAAACCGTAGACGTGAAGAAGGCTGGTATGGCCAGCCGAAATATTGTTATAAAAAAAAACAATATACGTTGTTTTAAATCAGCTTTGCAGTAGTCTTTGGACTTCTTAATTGTGTTTTTGGCCGGGGATCCGCCAGCGAGCGACCCATTCTTTTCGCGCTTTGGGGGCTCCGCTACCAAAATTTTTCCTTCGAACTCACAAGTGAGACTGATCGCAAGCCACTTTTAGTCTTTTAGGGGCAGGGGTGGGGAGTACGATTTGTTCTTTTCTTTTGATAATAACCTATCGTGAATGGACTCCTCCACAAAGACTGAATCATATTGTTTGTTTTCCACTTCAACAGAAGGCGTGATACTTTCCTCCCTTGTAATAATTTTTTTGTGGTGATGCATGCTCTCTTAAGGTGGCTGAACACAATTTTGCGGGCGGTCACCGGTAACTCGCGTAACCGCGCGTGTTTTTAATTAGACAAACAAACATGGCGGCGAAAAAGCAATGGTACACAGAAGACGATTTCTCAAAATCTACTCATTATACTCGATAATTGGCAGAATTTTTACTTTTATCGCATGTTAAATAATGAGAACTTTAAAATGGAAGTTGAACAGACGAATTTCGTGACACATTTAACAGTTAGTGAATGAGGCTGAGTATCTTATGAAGAATTATGGAGATCGAGGAGGGTGTTATCCGTCGAGGCCGTAGGCCGAGGCGGATAACACCCTCCGAGATCTCCATAATTCCTCATATGATACGAAAGCCGAATTCAGTAATTGTTTTATTATCCGTTTAAAATAATTCCTAGTTTAAAAACAGAGCTGAAAACATGCTTACCTCCATCGATGTTAAGTTCATCTTTGATAGTGTACGTTTAGGCTTGTCCAGTTCCACAAATATTCTCCAAGTAGCAGATTTCGCCCTCTGAGTTGTCTTCTTGCTGTTACGTTTTTGCTATGTTTTTAGCTTTTACTTCGCGTAGTACCAGCTAGCTGTAGTTCTTACTCTTGAAACGAGTGAAGTGCCGGCCATTTTTTTTTTCACAACTTAACCTCGTCCCCAGGTCTTCTCGGTTAACGGTTAATTAACCTGTAGCGGGCTGCATTTTTGACGTCATTTCCTCAGTAAACACAAAATTCTTCCAAATTTGGTCATCAGTAGCTGGCCATGGTGAATTATGCGTTTCCTTTTGCCAATCAGAATTGGGGAAATATTCTGAATGAATAACAATTAATAATTACAGTACAATTATATTATTGATTATCTAAAAACCCGTCTCTTAAAATTTGATCAAATAAGTTTCAAATGGTAATGATTAGTTATAGTAAGCTGTGTGCAAGTTTATGGGAAATTCTAAAGAGCGTATTTTATGTAAACGGAACAAAAGTGAAATTTCAAGATTGTATTTAATCGTTCATGATGCCATGGAAACTACGAAAACGTCAAACTTTACCGGTCAATCGAAGTCTTTCACCAGTATCTTTTTCACTTCCCAAGTTTCAGCTTGTGGGCTGCAACCTTTCTCTAGTCATGATTTGGCAAATGACATACATTCACAAACTGCCAAAGTCAGAGTCAGAACCCGCACCATCATTCTTCAGACTTTTGATTTCAAAATACGACTCCAGGCCTGAGGTTAAAGGGCCCTTTGGACACGAGTCAAATACAGACCTGGTCCTTTTTTCTATGAATCATTGGTTCTTTCTTAAATCGGTATTTTGGGAGTCCATGGGCTCGAATCTCATCTAGAATTTAGAGGTTCTCTTTGTCTCACCCTTAGACGTAGGACACTTGTGTTTGTTTGTTTGTTGTTGTTGTTTATTTTTTCACAAAAGTCAACCTCACTAATGCGGACAATTTGTTGCCAACTGTGTGCTGTAATAAAGATTCCATTTTGAATGTGTAAAAAAAGAAAACCTTCAGCTGACGGCATGTCGATGTTCCTAGCTCTATAACGGTACACCGAGTTAGATGAATTGTAAACGTCAGTTTCAGGACTATTTGGGCATCAAACAATACGAGCTTGGCACCAAACGAGAACGGCTTTTAATTTCGACTCTTGAGAGTTCCATGAAAATAGTCCACCGAATAAGGGCTTCGTGAAGGTCAGAGAGATGTTGAATTTTGACTAAGCTATCGTCGTGTTTCATTTCTTTACTGAGTATTTTGTTCAGGTAAAAAGTGCATTTTGTTATTAAAATAACATGATCATCTCAATACGGGCACCCCGTTAAAACTGGCGCTTTCTATGCCCCCCCACCCCCCTCAATGTTATCGTTAATGGGGTTTGACTGTCCGGAAGCGACTTCAGTTCTGACATCATTGCACACCTGCACATAGCCTCAGATGGCTTTTCTTTTATCAGACAGTCTTCTAGTGTATGGAAAGAAGGCTTTGTGTTTGTTTACTTTTCGGTGTTATTAAGAAGACAATGGAAAAATGTTCATCCGTCCTGTAGCCAGGTGAGCATCAAACGCAAGACGCCTCCGGCTTAAATCGGGAAATTTCTCCGTTTACGCTGAAAAGAACAACACAGGGTAGAATTGGACCATATCATTAAATACTCATCTTGGTATTTCACGACATTTATAGGGTGTTTGACTGCTATTCGGCCTGATCGGGATGGTGTCGAAGGGTAGGAGTACACGAGCAAATATTGAAGTTGCGAGTTGATTATTGCCGGGTTGTTGCATAATACGGTGGAAATCAGCGTATCGACAGACACTGCATAACAAGAGATTACCAAAAAACTAAAACATTTCCGCGCAACAGTCAGAGCGGGTATTGAACTCGGCAGCTATGGATCGCGAACGAATCTGCTGATCCGATAATCCAGTCCAATAGAGAGGAGAAGTCGTTACGTCACGTTGCCATGGTAGTAAAATTTTGGGATGACAACAAAGTGAATTCTCACTGTTCCACACTTCATTAATGTTATTCAATTTCGTCTAATTTGTCAAACGTTATCGAATTTCCGAGTTAAATCCCAAAGAACGGGTTATTTTTATTACGAGGGATCGACAGTTTGTTAAAATATGACGTTACTATAGATTTAAATAGTTACAACAGAGCAATCATGTCAGAGTTGACTCCGTGGCGCAATGGTAGCGCGTCTGACTCCAGATCAGAAGGCTGCGTGTTCAAATCACGTCGGGGTCAGTTCAGTTTTCTTTTGTTTTCCATTTTTTTAACAGCCACTATAATTATTACAACTAAACCTAAAACTTTCATAACTGACTTGTTTATTATGCAATATTTTAAATGCGGAAAAAAGGATATTGTGCAACGTACATTTTTTATAGATATTGCTCCTATTGTGTTTTTCTTTTACGATGCAGCAACGCGACTTTAATACTTGACAAGCTATATAAAGAATAAAGACACGAGAATTTTTATAATCTGTGTAGATAATCGAAAACAGCAAAAACGACACTTGAATGGATTTAAAATTCATTTTTGATCGAGCTGTAGCCGATAAAATGAGAAGAGACTGGAAAAGAGGTGATCGATCGATCGAGGACAAAAGCGAGCGACATAATAGTAAAAAAGGAATGGAATGCACGATTGTCTATTTTAGTTGATTCAAGTTTTTCAGCGCATGTAGGAACCTTTTGCTCTTCGCTTACAAGTTAATGTCATGCAGCTTTCAGAACAACCTCGTTCGTAGAGACGAGTCGGAGAGAACCCTGGGATCGAGGTTGCCTTGAGAAGCAATGGTTCGGTTTTATAATTCTTTTTTCTGCTTTATTTTGAAAAAAAAAAAAATAAACCGTAATCACGAATAATATGTTGGACTACGCACTGAGCAAATGTTAGAGAAAAAAAAAAGGAAAAAACTACACCCCTGGTGGGACTCGAACCCACAACCTTTGAATGCACAACTTTTGAATTAGAAGTCCAATGCGCTAGTCCATTGCGCCACAGGGGCTGGCTAGAAATTACCGTGAAAATTTTAAATTATATTTAAATGTTCCTTTCATCTAGACCGTGAGTCCCTGCGCGGCGATCGATTCTTGCAGAAATGAATAAATGAAGCGCATTCGTGATGGGTGATGGAGATATTTCGCAGAATCCTACTTACCATCATATGCCCGGTGCGCCAACAAACAAAATCGAACAAAATTTCCACTTTTGTTCTGTAGTTCGGCCATCGGCATCGAACGAAATTGATTGGAACCCCCAACCAAATTTATATCGAACAAAATCCAACGCTCAAGGGTTCGATATTGAAATAGAAAACTTATCGGTTTGGTGGGGGACGGGGGGTGGGGAAACTACCCCCCAAAAATATATTCGCACAGGGGATAATAAAACCTTAACCATGTAATGCCCTAAAGAAATTGATACAAAGGAGATGTTGAAGACAAACAATTCATGCGGCTCGAAAATTCCTCATACTCTAATGGCCCGTCCATAACTAAGAATACAGAGAGAATATGAAAGTCTTAAAAGACTTACGACCGAGTCACTGAATTAAAAAGTGAAGTCTCCTTTTGTTACTCTTAACTTTATCGTTAACTTTTTCCCAACCTTGACTTGATTAGCCTGTTCCAGGCTACGTGATAGTTGGGCCCGCTGAATTAAGAAAGCGCGTAGACAAAAGTAAAACGCGTATTCCCTACTCAGGAGAGCCTGAAAGTCGAAGTTCTTTTCTTCGAGCTGCTCCCCACTATCTGAAAGCAGCTTGGAACAACCTGAAGCTAAAAAGGCCTGTCTTTTGCTTTTTTTTGTCGTTCTCGGGCAGGGGTTCTAGCTCCGCCGTCACCGTCTTCGTAGCAAAGTTTCCTTAACGCAACAATCAGCAAACTACTGACTAGAATTTAAATTTCTTTGTTCTCCCTTCAGGGTGTGCACCTCGGACAGCCGGATGATTGTCCCGATCACGTGTATCAAGTAATGAAGAACTGCTGGTACAAAGACGCGTCACAGAGACCAAACTTTACTCTGATCATAGCTCAGTTGAAACAGGAAGATACGACCCAATATGAAGACTCGCCGTCGCCTGAGTCACCCATCCATGACCAGCAGCCCCTGTACCAGAATATTGGGCTCTCCCCGGATTTGTCAAAGAGTAAGTTACGATAAATCCTCTATTGAGCCCGCCGGCGGAGTGAGCTATTTATTCCAAGCAAGTTTGAGTTAGGGTGGGGGTCTAGGCTCATTTTCTGCAGTCTCCCTGGTCCTTTCTTTGATCATGATTGCGGGCTCATTTTTCTAAACAGTGGCTGGTAATCAGGGCCTTTGATAGAGAGAGCTGCTTAATTATTTATTTGATTGATTGATTGATTTAGCGAAGATGATGGTATCAGTTCTCCATAAGAACTATAAAGCAACCTTTCAAAGCTCAAGCACATATACAGAGTAGAGGTCATACAGCCGAAGATAAAAAATCAGTAACAAGTCCGAAATTTTAACAAAGTGAAGAAACCATACCTGATCAATCCACATGAAGTGTTACAGGAAGGTGAAGGATCACGCTTAAAAGAGAGGGGACTTATTCATTTGCAGGCTTAGGGACAGGTCAGCGCCTGGGCTGGGCTGGGGGGGGGGGGGGGGGGGGGCGAAGGATTTGGGGCTAAACAAGGTGAAATTTAGCCGACCCTCCCTTGAATGTTACTTCACTGAAGTGATCCCCTAATAACTTGCGATGACTTTCGTGATCCCCGTCCCATGTCTTCATTTTCCAAGCAAATTTGAGTGCCCCCCCCCCCCCCCCCTCTGAATCCTTCCAAAGTTTTCAGCGATCCCCCCTTTTGGGTTCTCAGTTACTACTGATCCCCCCTTTTGTTCTCCTAAAATCAAGTGATCCCACGGTTCAACGCATGCTCATCATGATGAAAATGCTGTTTTTTCTGCCGGGACATGCTGTATCGTCTAATTGCAACCAATCTGTACACTCTCCTGGCAGTCACTTGCACTTGATCAACTAAAACATTTGCAAATAGCTGCAAATTAATCAACCATGGAAAAAAACCTTCCGGTCAACAATAATTCAAGATTGGTGGTGTTGGCATAATCCACTAAATTTTTCTGCGATTTTAGTGAAATACACTCTGAGATCGCTGAGGTACATGTGAGTGGGATTATTAACCGATAGAATTAATAATAACTGGAAAAAGAGTAATCTGATTAATATAATGAGTATGCGCTTAACCGTGAAACTGTCCCTTTAAAGTACAAAATGTATCTAGCTGGTTGAGTGGGTCGGGGAGGGGGTCCGTGGTCTAATTACCCTCTCTTTTCTTTTTAGAGGAAATCCCCGAGTCAAAGCAACCCGTTGGCAGCAAGATTACTCAGCAAGCACAAAGTAATCCCAAGGGTGTGGCGTTTTCACCCCCCAGTTATATGAATGTTAACCCCGGTTACCATGGTTTCGAAGATGATGGTATGGCTGAAGATTAAGGAATCTTGTAGGATTTAAAGAAACAAAACAAAACAAAAAAACAAACAAGCAAACAAAAAAATGACGATGACATTATTCTCCAATTCTTGAAAGCCTTCCAGATGCTATTTAAGTGCATTAATCTGGATTAACTCTGTTTTAAATCCAATCTGTTTTTTTTTTGCAGCTATATAAGCTTGTAAACTGGAATTTTAAACATTGGATTATTTTTTTGATGGCACACGCATCTTCTAGCTGAAATACATACCGTACAGTATATACTATATATGAATGCCAAAATTCTCCTACTAATAAAATTATCAAGACAGCGGGCCCTTTTTATGTTTCAAATTGCAAACAAAAAATTATCGAAAAGAAAAATGGAAAGTAATTTAGAACTCATTAGTTTTGCAGTCGTAGTGTTTAATTGTTGTGCGTAGATTTGGTCACGTATCTGACAGATCAAAATGAATCTGGGGCAAATTTTGCCCATTTTTTTTAAAAATCCATAGTAATGGTTAGGTTCAGTAGGGTACATGTACACTACTTGTGGCTAAGACGACAATTCACGGGACAAAGCTCAAGAAGTTAATTGATCGAGGATTCGAGAACGTCTAAGAAAGTTCACGTGGAATCGTTTGTCTACTATCACTGTCCTATAGATAGCAAAAATGACAGTTAATGCTCGAATAAGCGCCTTCCTTCAAATGAGGCTTCCCTTGCTTGAGGCCGCAAAATATTTATAGAGCGCCCACCCAGGGCCCGCGGGGAGCATTCGGTGACTCCGGTCATTTATAGCGGCTGCGAAGGAGACTTAGAGGGCCCCGGGGCCCGGGTGGAGGGGGGGGGGGGGGGTCACTTCAGATTTCAAGTGACAGGGATGGTCGAAGGATTTTTTGGGGTTTGAAATTTTCCATTTCGGGATTTTTTTCGGTAGGAAAATGTTTGCAAGTATCAGCGTGCAGAAGCCCATAATATGCAAGACAAAAAAGCAAGGCTGATTTTACAGTCTGGAATATATTATATTGACCAATATTTCGGAAGGCACGGCCTTCCTTCTTCAGGGTCTTACAAATAATGAGAGCTCATGATACAATGCAACCAGTGCTCCAAACAGTACATAGGTGAAACCAAACGACGACTTAAAGACCGCTTCAACGAACACCGCAGACCAGTTGATAACCCGTCTAATATCTCTAAACCCACCACAGTCTCAGAACACTTTCTTACCAATGATCACTCTGCTAACGACATCACTCTCATCCCACTAGAGCTTAGCAAATCTAATAGAGACAGTGTACGAAAAGCTAGAGAGGCATACCTCATCGAGAGAGGTAAAACTCTTGAACCTTTAGGTATTAATAAGAAAGATGAAATGTAATACTATATTTTTTCCTTCTCTTTGTTATCACTTATTTTTCTATTTTTATATTTCAAATTTCTTTCTATCACTACTTCAACGGTTTTTGTTTTCAACGTTCACTTGCTATCATAGTATCATATTGCACGCTATTTCTTATTTTCAAATTGTAACGTCGAGCTCTCATTACTTGTAAGACCCTGAAGAAGGAAGGCCGTGCCTTCCGAAATATTGGTCAATATAATATATTCCAGACTGTAAAATCAGCCTTGCTTTTTTGTCTTACATAATATGCAAGTATTTTTTCGTCTTTTTCACGTTTTCTGGAAATATTTTAAGTTATATTATATGGCTCGGGATATATATGGGATATTTTTAGCTTTAAATTTTGGTACAGGTATTTTTTGGCGCTTGTTTGAAGCCCTAGGGATTTTTTTATGGTTTTTAATTTTTCCCCCATTCGATCACCCCTGTCACTTTAAATCCGGGAGGTCCCCCTGGGACGGAGCTCCGGCGAGTGACTACCGCCCTTCTCTCGGCTCAGAAATTGAATAAACGTCCCAGGCGCTAATTCCAGCACTTACAATTAGTTTAAATCATCCACAACTCAATTGTACCTAAATCAGTTATAGTTAGAAATTTCAACGAAATGTAACATAATTTTAAAATTATCAGCAATAAAAAGGGATAACAAACAAATAAATTCAAACAATAAATTCCCCCATTGTACGTGGACTCTGTTTTGAAGACAAAATCGAAGGGGAGAAAAGGTTAAAAAATTAAGGCATGTTTGTAAATGTGCAGAAAGTCTTCTAAAATTGTAGATTATGTAATGCTGTAGAAATATGAAACTTATATTTAACAATACTTGACACCAACTCATTGTGCTGAGATTCGGTTACGCATGAGTTCCATAAAATAAATGTGATCTGAACAGCCCTGATGTCTAGATTGCATTTATGAATATTTTATCGCAGCGAAGCTTCCTTGTTTTTCAATTTTAAGTTGCTTAAACCTACCTGTGGAACCACCAAGGTTCACTTCATGAGAGAAACGGCCATTTGTTGCTCATAAGTAAGAAAGCTATTCACCAAACGCCATGATTCCACGCGTGTTGTCGCTGACGTTTGTCGTTATGTTCTTCGTTCAGTTTGCGGCTACAGAAAGTGAAGAAGGTAAGTTTATCAAAGTATGATAAAAGATTACTCCAACTGTACGATACTAATATACCTCACTTAAGTTAAGAAAGCTTATACGCAAATCTGGCTTTCTAAACCAAAGTGTATTTTGAACTAATAGACTAAATTCACTGCGATTGAGAGTGTATCAGTTTCCCCCGAATACGTATGGTCTGCCTCCCAATAAACTTTACTGGCATAAGGATTTTACATAGGACTGACTTTTGAAAGACAGATCGTTTAAAACACTGGTTATGCAGACAGGATTTTATATATTATACATGTTTGGAGAGAGATACGAATCATGTACATTGTCTACGTGCTCCTGTGTTGGGAAAGATTTCCGGCAATGCGTATCCGTAGCTCATCTCGACTATCCTAAATCACTTGATTTTCTTAACAAAAGTGAAGTAATCCATTGTAGACATATACTGTTTCTTTATACATATATTGTTTCCTTGACGATTTGTGGTAGGTCTTAGTGTAAGATATATTCAGCTGGATGATCGGCAGTTTAAGAAAAAGTAAGGAATGATAAAAATAAAAATAAAATGTTTGTATAAAAGGTGTTGAATGAAGGGGGAACTGGAGATATGAAAATGAAACCGGGCGTGAGAAGAGAATAATCAAATTTTGGTCATCCACAAAGTAATCTGTCTTGGCAGGTCTGATCCAGGGTTCGTGCTACTCCTTGAGGTCCTTGAAAAGCCCTGGAATTTAATTTTAGATTTCACGGGCGCTTGAAAAGCCCTTGATGAAAAGAAGAATTTTTGCTGAGAGTGCTTGTAAATAATGAAACTTCCTTGACTTTTTGTTCGGATGGGAAATTATGTAGGAATGTATTAAAGTAGTTCAGGGATTGAGCGCAGATTTCAATATCGGGGACAGATTTCGCATTTAGTTGTTATGCACCCCTGTTTGTGAATCATTACAGATTTGATAATTAATCCGCAGTAAATTTAATAGTTCTATTTGTGGTTGTCTCTTAAAATGCATTTTATATCCGGGGGATATAAAAGTAGCCTGCGAACCGCAGACGTATTTCCGGTCGTTGCTGGAAATACGTCTGCGGTTCGCAGGCTAATATAAAAGTTGCTCTTAATCAATGATACTGATTTCGAAACATATTGCAAGACAAAGTAAACCTGCTTTGAATACTCCTTGAAAACTCAGTATTTAGAGCTTGAATACTCCTTGAATTTTATGTCCAAAAACCAGCACGGACTATGAGTACGATTTAGAGCCTGACGGGTCATTTTAAAACTCTATTACCTAGGGTCATGAAAACGATATAGTTATTATTTTTTTAGCATGATTAGTCGGCTAGTTTCCTGTATTTCACAAGAACCTTACCTAAGCAAAATTGTTGGTCATAATCTATTTTTAAACATACGTTCTTTATGGGGAAAGGAAAGCAATAACTGACATCTATATAATCACATAAAAGAACGCGAAATGAAGATTATTGAAGATTAGATTCACTATTCCTATGTATAATGAGTGGTCTACCCATAAATGCCACAGTTTTTGCGTTATTTTAATTTAAACAGTCTAAGTTCTCTTCTTGGAGTCTGGGAATGAATATAAACGAATTTCAGCACGGTATTGTTATTTACCTGCGCGCGATCAGGCGTTCTCTTTTTCATCGCAATTTCGGGGAAAGCGCGAAAAGTTAGTTTAACAGCTTCCGTCCACGCATAAACGCAGTCCCAAGGGACAAGTCATATTGTTTTGTTTTATCCTTTTGTTTACTTCTTCATCGCCTTGCCGTAAGGATCAGTTTGCCATTTTATATTTTTCTACAAGTTTAATTGTACTGATCCAGGTCTACAACTGGGAGATCCGGCACCACTCATTGGTTTGTTGCTGTGGTTTTACTGACATTCTAAATATTTTGACAAGTCATTAGTCCCACGAAGAAATTGAATTTCAATTTAAAAATTGTTATTTGTTGTTTACAAATTTAATCAGTAATGTAATTTTAAGTGCATTGACATCGTAATTCGTATAAATTTAAAAACAGGACGACTACGATGTACGAGATTTTCTCAATGTACAGCTGTACTAAGCAAGTGGTGCTGTAGGGAGATTAAGCAACAACGTTGACGGCGACGACTTCGCGCTGCCTCAAACTTTATCGCGCTTATTCCATCTCGTCTAATTGGTCGAATGTGGGCAAATTTTTTGGAGTTGAATCCTAAAGGACTGTATCAAATTTCAAGGAAGAAAAAGAAAATTGTTGTCTTGTGTTCCCGTCGTAGTCTGCTACACAGCCGTTTTTAGTGTCGTCACGCAACGCTCCTCCCCATGCGTGACGACACTAAAAACGGACCCTGGGAACGAGGTTGTTGATGGTCGTCGTCATTCTACTGCGGGTTTTATCGCGAATGTCGTAGTGGCGAAAGCGAGTTATGAAATGTTAGAAGTTTTGTTAATTTTTCGAGTGAAAAAAAAAAAAAAGGAAAATGAAGTTTCCCGGGGTATCTATTTTTGAGAATACGCGAAAAATCTTAAAAGTCAAATCTGGTGCTGACGCTCGTAGTTGTTCGCTTCCTCGAATCTAAAGGCTTCTTATTTCTTGGCCTGTTTGTCTCAGTTTTCAAAAATCTTTCATTATTATTGTTGTTATTTATTCTCTTTACTCCAGGAATGAACTGTTCTTTGATGCTTCTTCAATCCCAAAAGCATTCTTGCGGCCTGGTTGACAAGGTCACCTGCGAAGAACTGGGCTGCTGTTGGAACGAAATCGAAACTAATTCTCATCTTAAATGCTTCAGTAAAAGGTAATCATAGATGTCAGCCCATGGTTATTGAAAAGTTTCGCTTGTTATGGTGTTAGCACTTGAACACTAGAAAATTAAAAGAAAAAAAAACAGACAATTTTCCATGGCTGATGTCGTTATAACTTGGAGGGCCTTTGCATGCGCTTGTCTGTCCAGGTCTGTCTACTGGAATCTTCTAGTGATCGAATATAGAGCAAAGAGAAAACTTCGAATTTGCAGATTGATAAGTGTCACAATTTTGTCTCTGGAAATAATTTACATACACAATTTTAAAATGTTTTAAAAATCTTCACTCATACGGAAACTACAACTTTTGTTGCAGAGCTACTCCACTGCAGAATGGTACAACATTGTCATGTTTACGCTACGAAGGACAAATTTGTCGAGACATCTTCTCCACAAATCTTTCTTCGTTAAGCTCATTACCTAGGCTTCACAGTTCAGAACAAACCTCTGTGGAAAGTGTACTTCAACTGGCTATCACAGCCATTAACCAAATTGTGACGGATCATGATTGTAGTGTTGCCATGACTACTGCGCTGTGCCACTACACCATGCCACTTTGTCACTCAAACAACAGTGTCACCGCGCAATTCTGTGCCAGCGAATGTGACGATTTGTATGTTAAATGTGATCAGTTTATTAGTCAACTTGAGGAATATGTGAATATCATCCCAAGGGACGAAGAGTTTTCATTCCCTCGTTGCTTTGAGCTAAATAACACTTCTGAGTTTAGAGTGTCATCAAACGAGACATGCACTAAGCTTGGCCTAGGTCAGTACAAACCTATCTTGTGTATTACAGTAAGTTTTATCAGATCGACAACTCCTTAACTATCTTCTTGCAACCACTTGCTTTGTACTATTGTGACGTTATTACTTTTAATGTTCAAACACACCGTAAAATTCCGAAAATAAGCCCCTCCATGTATAAGCCCCTCCAAATATATGCCCCCCAAACTCGTAAAACCCTCCGTTACATCACCCCTTCAAATATAAGTCCCCCAGGGGCTTGTACTTGTTAAATAGCCCTCAAATACACAGTAAAACAAAGCAAAAACGGTAAATCTACTTCCAAC
The DNA here is from genome assembly GCA_038088405.1 of Porites divaricata. Taxonomy (NCBI): domain Eukaryota; kingdom Metazoa; phylum Cnidaria; class Anthozoa; order Scleractinia; family Poritidae; genus Porites; species Porites divaricata. Next base: position 36,803,532 of record JBBMOI010000001.1, on the reverse strand, counting down.
TATAAGGCTAGCCCTATCGATTTCGAAACGCAAATTTTCCTCCGTAGATAAGCCCCTCCGAATATAAGCCCCTCCAAACATAAGACCCTCAAAAAGGGCCTTTGACGAATATAAGCCCCGGGGCTTATTTTCGGAATTTTACGATAGCTGTTTACGAACGAACGAGGAAGCAGGCATTTTGAAGAAGCTAGCCGCGCTCATTTCCTGTAGCAACCTTGTTTGATTTCAAAAGCAGAGGAAGATTGGGGAGAGTCGAAAGAACAGCGCAAGCGACCCAAGCAAAACACCACGAAACTCTGATCAGAAAATTTCGGTAAAAATCTAGTTCCCTTTTCGAACCGCGCCCCTTGGCGTTTTGTGTCACCCATTCCTGTAGAAATGAGGTTTTGAAAGAAGTCAAAGAAAACGGGGAAAGATATAAAATGGAATTTCGACATGCTTTTTTGTCAGTTTTAGTTTCTCTTTTTTCTCAAGTGGTCACTGATTAAAATTTTAAAGCAAAGGGAACGTTTCCTAACTTCTTTGCACTTTAATGCCGGTTCTCCTAGTTTAGACTCTACACTCACCCGTGAAGATGTTTTAATTAAATTTTTGTTTTCTCTTTGTATTTTCCCAAGAATTTTCGTTATTTTCTTCAACGCAAGTTTCCCCGGAAAGAAATTTGCCGGATGACGCCCCGCTTTTGTCAGGTACGTATGTTGTGGTCGACTGCGTAATTGATTCACAAGCCGGTCCTTATCTTTTCTAGCAAAGCTCGGAAAACCACAACTCATCTTTTTGAATACATAAAAAATACGCGCATGTTAGACTGCAAAACAGTCGGTTTTTTTCTCAAAATCAGCCTCGTTCCAGACCTTTCGTTTGACTGCTCGCGCTTACTTGAATAAGCAAAAATACGGACTGTTTTGCAGTCTACGCGCATGTGGCCGGTTTTCGTCAAGAAAAATAATTACTGTATACCAAAACTAACCTCCCCTCCCACTCCCGTCGCACTGGCTCCCGCATGATCGAGGGCAAGAGATCGTAAACCGGTTTCACTCGTTTTGTTTGACTCCAGTGCCCAGTCTTTCTTATCTCATTGTTATCGGTTCAATGACTTTCGCGTTTGTTACTACCACATTTCCGATTAGTTTAGTGTCAAGTCATAGTCAACAAATTTTCTTTGAACATGTTAACTTCCTGGATTAGTAGAGAATAAGCTTGGATTCTAGTTTTATCGAAAAAGGGTTATTTTCTGAATCAACAACAGGGGATCTGGTTGTTGCAGAATCCGTAACCTATTAACTGTCTCAAGTTGGTAGTCGCTGGCCTTACTGTAACATAGCCAAGCATGGAGAAATTGGTGCAACATTTTGTAGGATTATTTCTGTTAGTATTATTCACGTCTTGTGCCCAAACTGAAGGTAAGTCCTTTATACTCTGCGTGTCGTTTTCTAGATTGCTAAGCGTTACTGTAGTGGTTAACAAATCGTGTCTTACGTCGCAAATTTACGAGACACAGAAAATGAGTAAGTGATCATCGCGCACGTCCTCTTATCGATTCCCGATCGTTTCATTCAGCAAGAACTTACGTGATTTTGAACGAAATTGCCCTTTTGTACCTGAAAGAAGGATAATATTGTCTCACAGAGAAATCTTTTCCTAGCCATCTCTGCATTCGGAGATTTAAATATTGCGAACTTCGTCTTACACTACCACGCGATGAAATCAAGAAAACCTGCGCATTGGAACACATTAGTGTCTAATAGGTTTGAGCTGGTTTTATCAATCAGTTAAGTTTTGATTGTCATTTGTTGCGTTTTATTGGAATTTTTTTTTCCCTGCTTGCGTGGCAGAACGGTATTCTCAATCTTCGCTCAACATAATCTGACCTTCAGTAAAGTATATGACGTCCAATGAGCAAGGTACAATATCCATTACCAGAAGAAATTTATCTTAGGCGATATCAATTCTATATTTGGCTTTATAAACAAACTCAAGGTTTCGGAGCTGAGTCTATGCTTTTTCTTGTACAGTTATCCCTTGTTTTGAGTCTCTACGGCGTAGTTGCTTGCATCAGTTCACCTGGATGAGTTATTAACTATTGAATCTTTTGTTTGTATTTGTTAGTGGATTGCAATATCGCATAATTTGAGATTTAGACAAAGAAGACACTGATTTAAAATGCAAATCTTTGTTGTGCAAAAGAAGTGTTACACTTTAGAGGCCAGACTTTGGAGTAGGTAGAATTTATAAGTACGCTGGGATTAAACTACTGGAATAGAAGATGATATATTTCCGAACTTTCGAACTTTTCGGTATTATGCCCGGGGATGGGGCGATGTCACGTCTCTGAGAGATCGAATGTTTATCTTTCCCTTTCGTCGTGTCATTACTGAAACATCGTGTTCCGGTTTTCCTGTGACAAGATTTGAAATAAATCGTGCCTTTCTTCGAGGCAAATTCTTAGAATGAGTCAACAGATTGCGGGTTTCGTGTCCTTTCCATCCGTGCTGTTTTAACTCGGCGTAAAAAAGGAATTTTCAATTTCTGTCATTGGTTTATACGCTCTGAAAGCCAGGTTAGTTTGCGGTATAGTGGCAAAGTACTTTAAGTGCTATCGACACACCTATTGTGACTAACAGACCGTTTCTCTAAACCTCTTGGTGGTTTACTTAGAAAATTTCTGTTGACCAAGAGCGGAATTTCTGATATGACAAAACTTTCGTGCACTGAGAAAACGCCACACAAATTCGATCCAAGCATGACAGTCTGTTCCCTCTCACTTCACTGTCTCATGAAGTTTTAAGTTCACCAAGTGGTTCCGAGTTTATTTTCAAACAATAGATAGAATTCGAGTTTCAGTAGTTCAAATTGTAAATTAAAGGGGGCAAATTGTCAATGTGATCGCGGCATTGACAATTCATTACATTAGGGATTGTTTCAACAGTTCAAGTTCTTTTGCACTGTTGCAGAAAAATAACAATAAATAAATGAATAAATGAAAATCTGGTTTGAGGATCCCTTTAGGTCTTTTCCGGGGTGAGAAACAATAAGGATAAAGTTTAAAAGTCAATTAGTCACGAGACAAGACGGATTAAAATATAGCGCTGACAGGTGATCTCAACACTAACGGGAATGACAAGTTCTGCTTGATGGCTTTTACGAAAGTTTTAGTTTTATAGCCAACAGTTAGAATTCTTCATATGCCTCATAACTTTTAAATGTTTGGCTTTTTCAGGGCTGACATTTAACAGCTACGGATATATAAAAAAACGACCCGTGTATTGATATTTAGCCATATTTAACCAATGGGAGCTGGTAGCGAATTTGAGTGAAACACTAAATTGACGTAGCCACTGAAAACATTGCTGTTGAGTTTAAGTTAGAACTAAACGAACAAGACCCACGTCTTTTGCACATTCGGTGCACTCAAACTGAAAAAAAAAAAGAAGAAAAACAGACGTTTTGTCTCGTAAGAAAACTGTAAACATCGCAGTAATTTGAAGCAAAACAATATTAAGTAGCGTAGAAGATATGGGAAGAGCAAAATGGAAAAAAGAATAAACGGATTGCAATTTCGGCTTTTTAGAAGGAATCACTCTAACAGTCTTTTCTATCCATACAACGCTCCCGAGACATTACCCTGCCTTCAGAGGTCCGTTCAGAAAATATGTGTAGCTAGGATGAAATAAACCGTGCTCGCGGTTTCATAACGTTATTTTGAATTTCGCTTAATATTTGAATTAGCGTGAGTAATTGACAATACTAAACATAATAGACTGGATTGACCTGGTACACCCCCTTTAAACCCTTTGGAACAATCATGAATATGTAACTTCATTTATTTTCTTATTTACTAAACGCTGGCCAAGTGATGTATTTGCTCTTTGTTAAATACAGTGTATGGTTAAGAGTTATGAGCATTGTGAAGCTAGTCAAAAGAAGTTTCATTTAGGATGCTAGAATTTCATTCAAGGGCTGGTCCACACGAGCGATGCGAGCACGCGCACGTTCAAGCACAAAGATATGTCACGCATCCAACTCAAAACCTTTTCTTCTTTGTTTATTTTTCTTGTTGCTGATTTTGCGCTTGACAGTCGTCCTAAAAAAGTCCCTCGATTCATTTCTCGCTTTATTGCGATACAGTAATAAGGGCTTCTCACGTGAGTGACGCAAAAGCAGACAAAAACGCAAGCTCGCAAGCCACACACTTCCACCTTTTGAAGTGTAAACGTGCCTTTGTGCTTGTGTTTGCTTTTTACTCGTACAGACCGGGAAAAAACAAGCGCAAACGCGAGGTTAAAATAGCCCGCGGAACAGGTGCTATGTTTTCGCGTTTTTCGGGCGAACGAAGCACGAAGCCGGCGAGTAGTGCAGGAGCTCGAGACACGCGCAACGGGAAAAGACGCGTTCCGCGTCTACCATGTTGAGATACAGGTTGCCCAAACGAGCTTGTGTACACTGTGCTTGCGTTTGCCTCGCTTATGAACATCTCTTGTGCTAACGAGCTAACTCGGGGATATCGTAGGGAAACAAAAAAGGCAGCCAAACAAACAAACAAAACCAAGGAAAGAAAGGTTTGGGGCGTTTGTCTTGTATCGTCGTAGCTTCCGCTTTGCGTCCACCTTGTGTCCGCCTGCAACCACCATGCCTAGTTTCATACCCAGATAGAGCTAGCGAAGCAGGCGCTTAGAAAGTTATGGGTGCAAGAACGGAGCGCCCTGTTGTTCCTCGCATATTACTTCCAAGCACCTGCTACGCAGGCTAGTACCCAGATCTCCTGATGACGAACTTCGTCGTTAAGAAATGTGGGTACGAGGTTACTGCTATGCCTTCTTCAATGTTTTGTCTTAACGGTTTTTTTTCCTCTCAATCTTTTCAGCTACACGACTCAACTGTTCTGCCATACACCCTAAGGAAAAAGTTGGATGTGTTCTGCCAGATCCTAAGAATCCAAATAGAACTGTTTGTTTACTTCTCGGCTGTTGCTGGAATGAGGCTGAGCAAAACATAACATTAAAATGTTTTACGAAAAGGTAGGTTTATCTTCAAATGGAATCTTGAGGGGAGGGGGCCACTCAATCCGCTATGATGGTCGTCGGCCTTGGAGTGCAGCCCATTTTCGTTGAAACGCGTGTCCTTGTGTGGACCGTTTTCATACCGAGAAGTCTAAAGAAAGATGTTTCCTAAATAATTCTAACATATTTTTTTAGACATAAGTAATATGAAAAGATGAAAAAATAAGCAAACAACTAAAGATGCAAAACTTTGTTGGCCGCGTTTTGGATTAGTTATTGTTTTAGGCTTTGTTTACTCACACTATCGCCACGCGGATATCGAATATCGGAGAAGTGAATAAGTATGAGCGAGGACTAGAATCCACTGAGACGGAAGTAAATTTTCAGGAGTGAGGACTGGGATTTAGTCCTTACTAAGAAAAATCAAGTCGATCACTCGTAGGATATTTCACGGGATACCACTCGAAAGCATTGCATAACTAGTATGTCTTTCTGTAGGCAAATTATACAAAAAGCCAGGACTCAGTGGAGTTTTGTCCCAAGGCTACCGTCTTGTTTATGTGCGTTATACTCTGTCGAGTAAACAAAAAAAAAAACAAAACGAAAGCAAGTAAAGAATCACCCCTGGTGGGAGTCGAACCCACAACCTTTGAATTAGAAGTCCAACGCGCTGGTCCATTGCGCCACAGGGGCTGACATACATTTTTCGCCAGATTGTAAATATTTGTCTTGCCACCGTTTGGAATAAGAGGGGGGAGCTTGTTTAGTTTGCACCCTGTTATGATGATAATAGGGAGTTAAAGTTACCACGATGGCAATGCGGCGAAAACATCACCTTAAAGTGAGTTCGCGTTCTTCGCAACCTCAGCGCGATTATCTCACTTTCTCAAAGGTAGGCGAACTCTCCAAGGGTTGAATTATCATTTGATAAAAGCTAAGGCCCAGTTTATATGGAGAAAACCAACCCTGCCAGCCAAGTGCGAGCGTTTCTATGCTTTAATTGACTCGCCTTAACAAAGTCGAACCGCCAGTCGAACCAGATAGACTTGCCAAAGTGTTTACTGTATATGGAGAAAAGTTGGCCCTGCTAGGAGAGGTTAAGCATCACGTTTACGTCAAACGGCAAACTCGAATTTGTACCACGTTACCAAGTTCCCCTTTGCTTGTCGCCTACTGTTCATTATTTCTACACATAAATTAGTAGTTTCAGGCAATTTTTATCCATAAGAATTTTCTGAGCTGTTTTATCTGCTCATTTTTTTTTTTTGAGAAATTCTCAACTTGAATCAGCATGACGTATAGGTGAAGCTTAAACTCTCTAGTCACAAAAGTGTGACCCGAGCATGCGCATCACCTTCTAGTCGGGCCAAGTGTTTGTTTCTCATACAAATGGTCCCCCACGTTTTGTAAGGAAATGTATGAATCGCTGGCTCATCCGGGGTAGCTCGGGTAGGCGGTCGACTCTCCTACCGGGGAAGTGTTTTGCTAATCTAACTTTTTTGGCGTTCTCGTTGTCGATGCCGTTGTGTCAAAAACTCCCTATTTCCCTTTTTCTGTGCCTGAACAATTCTCTGTTTAATTTCAGCGGCGGCACATGCATGCCTTATGCAGGAAAGGTTTGCCAGGAGTCAATAAACACAACACTCGGCTCTTACAGGAGCACTCCGCGCTTCATTGATAACAAATTTGGTCAGCTCGGCACTGAGACATTCCTGCAGATTGGTACAAATATAATAAACAATTTTGTTAAAAATGACAGAAAGTGTCGGTATATTTTGCACAACATGTTATGTCAGTACACTTTACAGCCTTGCTACCTGGATAACACTGTCGTGGAATACTGTAAGGAGGATTGTGAGGCCATATTCAGAGACTGCCAGAAACCGCTTCATCAAGTTATTGGTGCTGTAAAGTTCTACGTGGAGCAGAATAGTCTTGATTTTGTACATACGGGGCTACCAGACTGTACTCGACACAAACCTGCTAAATATTTTGACAGCTTGCCAAACAGGACGTGTATCAAGACTGGGTTCTTTAGTAAGTAGTCTTTCTTGTTTGATATTCCTTTAGGCAGTATTCACACCTGGTTCCTGGACACGGTGTCAGGAAACGGCCCTCGCTGGGCACTTATGTGAACTCGGCGTTTCTTCAAGTTCCCACACCAGAATTTCTGCCGTAGAGTACGAGGTCTCGGCCTTGGACTCTGGCACTATAGGGTGCACGGCCGGTTCCCTGTGTGAACACGTTTTTTGTTAGTTCTAAGGCAATTCACCGCTATGCATAAATTCTTACCACACTCACGCTTCGAAAGGTTGTCTGGCAGAGCGAAAAGGAGCCAATATGTACACAGTTACGTATTTGGTACACAAGGTGTGAACACAACACCATTCTGTGGCGGTACCCCATACTAGGTCTACGGTACCAAGTGTAAACAGAACCTTCGAGTAGTTGTTAAAGACCAGATCGTTCAGTGGAACCCGGTTTAACATGGCGTAAGTATCTGTATTACCCAGCTATGCTTATTACGTCACGGAAACTTGTTTGATTGGTTCAAAGATTAAAAAATTCTACTTAATTAAAACAAAAACATTCGCTTGTTCGAATAGATCTGCACTGAAATGAGTTGTTCGCTCAGCGTTTCAAAGGCGTCCAAAAGGTTTTCGGGCCCGAAAAGTTACCGTAGCCTACGCCACAGACGGAAATAAACTTCTGGTTACCGTAAATGATCGATTGACCCCCCAGATTTGTTACGGCGCTTGATATAAAGAGATATCAAAACAATTTCACTTGAGAAATAAGACCTCTACCAAATCGTGAGTTGTAAAGTGTTAAGTCTGTTAATGTAGCAAGGGAAACTCTTCAAAGCGGGTTTATATAACAGATCGAGGTGTACATATCTCATTGTGCACACCGTGTTTTACAAGTAGTTGAAATAAGCGCCGCTCTCGTATAAGCACCGTACCTATAACAGGGAAAATGAAATAAGCGCCGCGGCGCTGCAATCATTTACGGTAAATCCGTCCACGAAACAGCCCCAAAATCCTTGTTCCGGGCCCCTACCTGTGTACCAGGATTTGAGTACGTGAAAATTTGAGTCATGATTGGCCTGTTAAAAAAAAGCCATTGTCGATTTGCCAATCAGATTGAAGGGAACTCGAAACGCACTTCCGGTAATTTGTGGAGTCCGTTGGGGAGCCCAGAACTAGGATACTGGCGCTGCTTCGCAGACGTTACTCACCTGGGTTGGGTTGCGTCTGCGGCGTAGGCTAAGCTACCAGGACTTTCGAGAAACGGGCTCCAGGAAACGGGCCCCAGGTGGATAAAGACGAATGTGTTGCCTGACGAGGCAACTTTTTTATGTTCTGGCTCTATGAAAGAGAAAAAATATCATATTATTTGACAGCCTTTGCCTTCCATTGACAGTATGATCATAGTATGTTTTCTCCTTTTACAGATTACACGGAGCTTAGGATAATCGCTGATTCCACACCCACTTCCCCAACTCCCCCAGCGGATGGCGACAAACTACACATCATCATCCCCCTAGTGGTCATAGGTTTTCTTCTCATTGTGGTTTGCATTATTTTGTTCATGTTTCTTCAACGAAGAAAGAAGAAAAGGAAAGACGCTGTAGATAATGCGCATGATATCACTAAAAAGGGTTCTATTACAATGCGGGACAGATTAAGGGCGGAGTCCCTAAAAAGCCTCGATTCAAGGCTTCTGAGACTGTATGATCCAAACAAATTGAGGCAGTACCCATTGGATCACGTGGAGTACGTGAGGGATTTGGGCGAAGGCTTCTTTGGCAAAGTGTTTCAAGGTATTGTATACGTACAGAACAGAAAATTCGATACCTTCTACTGTCGTTATAGCATGGGTAGCGTCGGACCGCGATAAAATAAACATCGCAGCGAAGTCGCGAGAGGAATGGGTTACTCTTCTGGCAATGGGGTCCCTTTGACCCCTCTCCAAACCAAATACACAGAGTGAGGTTGCCCTCGGGACCCAGGCAAGTGTCCCCTGAATAGAATTGTCCTTTGAATGGAGTTGGGCTGGTTTTTCTTTTAATAATGAACCCACAAAGAAAATATACATTTACATATTTTATGCCGCCTCAAAATTTGCTGCAGCCATTGTTTCAAGCAGCTAGATAATGTGTTAAAAAATCACGATAAACATTTCTCTGCGATATTTTGCGTTGATTTTCCACAAGTACTGTACATCGATTTAACTGAGATATTCATTGTGTGAGAGCTGTCATAACTGTGATCAGTGTACAATTTAACTTAGCAATCCTCCTTGTGGTCGGTCACATTTTGAGTACTAAGGTGTACCGTGAATGGGGTTAAACCTGGGTTTCGGGACCCAGAAAAAGTGTCCCTTTCCCCTGAATAGAGGTGTTCCTTCAATAGAGGTAGGCGAGACAAAGAAATTATGTGAACATTTTTTTGGGGCTAAATTTTGTGTCCCTGAATAGAGGTGTCAGTTTCAGTTCATTTTTTTGCCTGAAAAGAAACTGAAATATACAGTTATTCAATATATTACAAAAAAGATAGTTAAGATTGAAAGTGGCGTAAATTACACGAAGAATCTCAAATTGAAACCGTTTGGAGTTATTACATGAGCTCCCGCCCTAATCTAATATAATATAATAAATAATTAATATAATAAATAAGCGGCGAAATCATTTTGAAATGTATTTAGCATAAAGGGCAAGCAAAACAAAATAAACCAAACGGAAAAAAGCAGCAAAAAACAGGTATTGTTTGCAAGTGGTGAATCAGCTAAGGAGAAATGTTTTCAATTTGGAGAGAGATATTTTTTAGCAGTACTTTCATTTGTATATTGTGAATTAGACAATTGAAAAATTTTGAAATCTCATACCAAAAAGTCTTACATTTGTTCGTGCAGGAAATAAGTAGAAAGTATTTAAATTTCTGGTATAATAGGAATGAACTTGATTTGTCATTAAAAGCATTTCTTGGAACACATTGGGGAGAAAGCCTAGTTTGTAAGAATACATAAACTTTCCAACTTGAGACAAGTAAATTTCAGAGAACCTCAGTATTTGCAAACCTTCAAATATAGAATAGAGGTGTCCCAAAGGAGAGGTTCCACTACCTGGATGCATAATGTCATCTCACTAACAAAACATGTTCCTTTAATCAGGGGAAGTACCCTACATGTTATATAACATAAGATCGTCTGTTTGTTTGATTGACATCTGTGATAATTGCGCTTGTTTCATATATTTACTTGTCTCGAAGAGCTTCACGTAATTTTAGCGAAGTTCTTGTAAACTAATCAGAACAACAAAGTGCTGTTCCGCCATAAAAACAAAGCATTTACATGATTTTTGGGTCAAATTTGTCGTTCTGAACAAATATCGTTATCTTACAGGACGCGCGACAGGTCTAATCGAAAAACAACCCAAGAAAGAGGTTGCTGTGGCAGTGAAGGCTCTTAAAGATGAACCGTCCAAAGAGCAAAAGGAGGAGTTTTTCAGAGAGGTGACTCTAATGTCCATTTTAAAACATCCAAATATCGTTCAGCTACTGGCAGTGTCCACAGAAGAGGAACCATATGGAATGGTGTTCGAGTTTATGAGTAATGGTGATTTGAATCAATTTTTGAGGAACGCACTGCCAGCGGAAACTTCACTTGACTCAGATGACCAAGCAAAAGGTACTACTAGTTGTAAATTTATATTGCTTTCCAGTACCAGATCCACACCTCGAGATAAGAGGGGGGGGGGGCGGTCATCCAGCGGGGGGTGGGGCAGTCTCTTCGGGCCTCAGTTTGGTCAAAAAATAAGGGGGGCCCTCCCCTAGCTCCGCCACTCCTTTCTCTCTGATTCAGTGGTAGCCTGTGAGCTCGCAGGGTATTTCATTTGTAAAGCGTAAAGAAAATACATTAGGTAGATTTAGCAAAGACAGTGCGGCATCAAATAAGACCTCTAAGGAGCGCGGAAAGGATTGCACGCGGGCCTTGCGGAGGTCAGTTTGCTGCTATGGTATTGGTCAATTCGAATTTAGATCTGCGCGCGCCTTTGTCACTGTCGTGTAGTCTTCGCTGATTCCGATGTCGCTACTTGGCTCCCCCAAAGCGCAGTAGGACTTATTAGCTAGATAATATGGCTTATCCTGAACTTCTGGATAAGAAATTTCAGTTTCGAAGCACTTAGTTTATTACAGTTTATTCCAAAGCCTTTTCTCTGGATACGTCAATTCTACTAATTCTACGCGTCCGCTGCTACTCGATCAGGTCTAAGACATATTAGTGCCGCTTTTTAAGAAACATTTGGAACCGAATGTTACGGAGTGTGGACGACAACGATCGAAGATCAAAACGCTTTTGCTCTTTTTCTCCAACGTTGTGCTTTGTGTCACGTGCAAAAACTCCAACGTGTTATGAACGCCAGTGCGCGATTGATTTTCTGCGCACCTAAACACTGTCATATTACGCCGCTCCTTAAACAACTTCACTGGTTGCCTATCCGCCTACGCATCGAGTTTAAAATCCTTTTGATCACCTTTAAAGTACTCCAGGGCTCAGCTCCTAAATATCTCATTGATTTAATTTCTGTTTTACCGCCATCTCGCTATGATTTACGACGAAATAATAAGGGAATTCTTTTGAGCACCCCAAAGCGTTTTACAAAAGCTACCATGGGAGATCGATCCTTCATGATGGCAGCACCACGGCTTTGGAACAGTCTTCCCATAAGCATTAGATCTGCTTGCACCACAAATGATTTTAAAAAGAAACTTAAGACATTTTTATTCGAGAAGGCATTTTGTTAATACAATTAGGTTAGTTCTTACAATTGTTAATACAATTAGTTAGTTCTTCCGTAAATTATTTTTCTTATAGTTGATTGTAAATAGTGTAAGTTTCGTTTTGACTTCATAGAAATTGTAAATAGGTTCATATTGTAATGCGCATTTGATTATTTTATAGAAAATGCGCAATATAAATATTAAATATTATTATTATTATTATTATTATAAGTTCACCTTGATGGGTGGTCAAACATGCGTGATCAGATTACAGGTGACAGAACGTCCAAACGCGCGTGATCACGTTGCATTAGATGGGTACATTAGATCCCATCGGCCTAAAACCCCTTATACACCTTATGAAGTTAAAACAACGTAGTGTTCCTTCTTGCTTTAACCTGGCTACGTACGTACCATGCATACGTAATAGTAACCTGAGATTATCACCTCGCGGGTCTTTTAGCCTTCATGCACTAACTTTGTATCATTGTCATGTCGAAATGTTATTTATGCTTGTCTATAGTTTGTTGAAGTTTTTTTGGAATTGTAATCAGGAAAAGTGCAAATAAATAAATTGTTGTTCCCGTTGTTGTGATAACGGGCTCCCCTTGTCGCCCGCAATTAATCAAGTTTATTATTTTAATTATTGTTTATTCATTCATTCAACAGTTTACCTCACCCAAGAAGACCTTGTTTCCATCTCGGTCCAGATCGCTACTGGCATGGAATATTTAGCAGAGATGAAGTTTGTGCATAGAGACATGGCAGCCAGAAACTGTTTGGTCGGAGATGACATGGTTGTAAAGATTGCGGACTTTGGAATGTCACGTGATATATATACTTCAGAATACTACAAGGTTTGTTTCGCAAGCTTTGATAGAGAGTCGTCATACTTTTATGACATATATCCCAGTTTCCAGTCTCAGTCGTTTAACGCACGTCATTTCCAGCTGATCTTCAACCGTATTCCCTTCTCTAGGTCCAGAATGCGTTTAAATTTCCTGGTATAAGAGCATATAAAATGGGAACATATAATTCTTCCTCTAAAGGTGGTGTTACATGGGACAATTTGCAATGACGATTTTTAGCGCAACACAGCGTTGCAATGTTGGAACAATGTTGGAACCATTCGAAACAATGTCGTAACAATGTCGCAACGCTGTGTTGCGCTAAAAATTGTCGTTACGAATCGTCCCGTTTGACATCATCTTAAAAGTTGGAGAAAGTCAGCATATTGAGCACTATTTAGAATCATGCATGACAGCAGATGGTGTAGCCTAAAATTGGTGGGAAGCTTAAGTGGAGGGAAAGCTGAGGATAATTGCAATTTTATTTTTCCCAGTCAATATAAAAAAACAACAACAGAAAACAAACAAACAATGAAGCCTGGAAGCACATAACGTCCTTTTCTCCCCCTAACTCGAAAAGACTGAAGGTGATGTTACACGAGACGATTTGCAACCGAGATTTGAACAGTATTGTGACCATTTGTAACAATGTCGCAACAATGTTACAACGCTGTGTTGCGCTAAATATCGTCGTTGCGAATCGTTTCGTGTAACTTCGCCTTAAAAGAAGGTTTTGCTCGCCGGGTGTTCCAGAAGAATCTTTGATCGAAATCTTATTCGGATTGGATGGACTTTGAGCTTGAACGATCGCCAATTAAACATATCGCCTTTTAATTTGTAATAATTTGTCACTTAAATGAAAATGAAGTGGGCTCAAGTGTAATTGTTCTTATAGATATTGATCTTTCATGGAAATGGTTCTTCAGCCACGTCTCAATCCCGCATCTTAAGATTTTAGATATTTGTCACGTAATGAACTGCATGACACAGTAAAACCTGGTTTTCCGTTAAATAGCTGTGTCCGCTAAATACAGATTCGTTTTTAATTTATCGTAAAATATGGGAAGAAACGTTTGAAATATACTAAGCTACTTATCCACTTAACACATTGTGTCCGCTTCATACGTGGTCCGCTTAATACAGGTTTCAGTGTAAAAAGAATCTGTATTTAGAAAAAAACAACAACAACAACAAAAAAGAATCTCTATTTAGTGGACACCTCTATTAAACGGTCTCTTGGGTATCCGTCTAATTAAGGTTTCATTGTATTATCACTAAAAAAGTGGGGTTCACGTGAGTGTACTTATTCTTGAATAGTGCCCTTTCATGGAAGTGGTTCTTCAGCCCTCCTCTCAACCCTCGAATCTCAAGAATTTAAATATTTGTCTCTTACTGTTTTTCTCATGATATATATTTTCTTCCAGATGAGTAAGGAAACATTGCTTCCTATTCGTTGGCTAGCGCCTGAAGCTTTCCTTTACGGCAAGTTTAGCCTTAAATCAGATGTGTATGCTTATGGTGTGGTGCTTTGGGAGATTTTTACATTTGGTCTTCAGCCATATTACGGTTACACCAACAAGGAAGTGATGGAATTTATCCAGAAGGTACTGTACTCCTAAGTTACTTGCACAACCAAATGTCATGTTTCTCGCTACACTCAATCAAGCGCCTGGTTTTTATTTGCGTGTGTGTTATAGCGTAGTGGAATATAATTCAAAGAACTGAAGCTTGAAGCCACCTAATCTCTCAGTAAAAGTTCCCGGCTTGCGTGTTTTTACGGCACAAGGGAGACTGTAGATTTAACCGGATTCTAAAACTGGCACCGATTAATACAGCAATTAAATTTCTCTGTTGGATGGAATATATGTACTTGTCATAGTGGAGTTAAGGTGTATACCTCACTTGGGTGTCGATCTTTGATAGCAATTGTAGCAACCCACCCTCCCCAGTTACACTATACACGTGATTCCCCCTCCCCCATCCTCAAAATTTAACCACCCTCTTCCCCCGAGTTTCTTGCGTTTTTCTACTTAATGAGTAAAGCTAACTTTGTTGATGCGTAGAATATGCTTTCTCTTGCGACCTTTTTGAATTTGTAGTCAGCAGACGCGAAGCCTGGAATCGAGAAATATTGGGAAACCGAGCGGGATTTCATTCGTCATACTCGGCAAATGATCGGATTTTCCGAGAGTTGTCCGAATTCCCGACTTTCCCAGACCCTGGTCACCCCTCAAGACTTCTCTTACCAGGCCTCGGACCAAAGAAAATACGTTCTTCAGGGCGACATAGTAAATAATCTTTATTCACTTACTTTGTATGGTCTAGTCTGATGTGAGGATGCCATTTGCGTAGACGCACGGAATGAACGCATGGGATTTGTGTGCATTTTCTGACATTCGTTCTCGTACATGGACACAATCTTATTGACATTTCCCTTATTGCAGGGTATTCACTTGGGAAAACCAGATAATTGTCCAGATTTCATGTACGGGATCATGAAAGATTGCTGGATAAGGGAACCAGAGAAGCGTGTTCAATTCACGACAATAAGTAGGCGTCTAAAAGATCCGTACCATGATTACGACGAACCGCCCTCATCGGACAGCGAAGACGGACCTGAAAAGACAAAGACTGCTATGCCAGGTAAATAGACATAAACTGAGCATCTATTTAAAACGAATAAATACATAAACATATAAATAAATTAATTAAACGGGTTCAAAAGGTCATGGTTTTGTGATCTGTGATTGGCAGATTTCGATCCGTTTTGTGTGTTTCTGTGTTTCAAGGTTAGTTGCTTGTGATCGTAATTATGATTGACGGCAGCGAAAACGCAATTGTGAAGGCGGCTTTTGAACTTTAGAGTTCACGTGTTTTTGAAAAGCGCAGTAATTAATTAAACAAATTTCAATTTTAGCTTTCAAAAGCTGATGCCATCGCTATCGTTAAAAGATCATGAAAAATCGACAATGTTTTTTTTTTCTTTTTCTTTTTTTTAAATTGTTGGTTCATTGAGATAGTTGAAAAAAAATTTGGCCTGACACTGTTAATCCTCTACTAAGCTTTCCCCCGCCCTCTTTCTTTTAACCCCCCCTTTGCTTTCCTTATTTATCACAACCAAAGTTAGACTCTCTACATATATCACGACTGTAGCACTTCGTGTAGACTGATCCTATACGGATTGTTCACGTGCTGGAAGTTCGGATGTTATTGATCTTTGGCAGCATAGCCTCCAACTTCATGTGCTTGAGGTTTTCCACTCTGCATTCTCGTTCTTTGTGGAGAATTAATAAGATTTTCTGGTTGTTTGAAAAAGCAGTATAAGGCCCCGTTTCGCTAAATTGAATACCCCCCCCCCCCCCGTTAAATAAGCCGTCTCTCTTTATTAGGTCCCACACTACCCTTAAAATAAGCCCCTTACTTCCGGGGTGGTGGTGGTGGCGGGAGGGGGGGAGGGGGCGTTAATAGAGGACTTACTGAAATTACAACTTTGATTTCCTTACTCATCCCATAGGCTCATGGAACTTGACCTGTATTCACATGTCTGCATTTCTTTCTCCTAGAAACTGGAAACTATGACATTCCCAGGACCCCTCCTACCAGCAATTACGACATTCCCCGAGCATCGGCTCACGAAGGTTCTTACGACGTTCCACGATCATACGAAGATTTAACAGCCGAGAAAAACTTGGATAAAGATGGACTTGTCCCTAGAGATTTTCCAGTGTAGTTAAATTTGCAATTTTAATTATTTAATCTCGTTACCAGCTTCTTTCGGGCTGTTTTATTCCAAAAGGGAACTGGAATCGATTTTTAGATCACTTTGCGTCCCCTTCCTTTTTCATGACAATTACAAGACGTGCTTTTTTCTCTCGCAATGGAGTGTTTCATTTGATTGGTTCATTGAGCACCATACAAGTAATTACGAAAGCATTTCAATGACTGACAATATTTAGAGGTGACAGGATTAGACCCAGCAACTTCTAGTCAGTCCCCCCTCCCCTGGTGGGATTTCACCAAATTTTTGGTTAATGAATGGGGCTGTGACAATCAAATGAGTATAATACAACAATAACTTTAGGAAACTTGCTCTTACGATTTCTGGCTAACGGGGCCTTTTTTACTTCCCATCATCGCGATTCCATCCAATTCAATGAAATACATAAGTGAGTACATTTTACATGAATGTAAGTGATTTTACGTAACCTCTGGTATAGCAAACAGGCAAATCAATTTTTAATATTTAATAAATTGGTTCCTTTTGTCGACTTTTCCCTAATAAGTTGCGTGTTTTAAACAACTTATGTAAAATCACTGGTATAGTTTACCCGATGCTGTACATAACTAATTCTAATTTTACATTTAATTTTATTTTTTCATTCACCCATGATCCAGATTTTCAAATTCAATGTCTAAACCAAATACAATATTGGTAAAGGATAAATGGAATTTTCAGTGATTCACTGGTTTTGTACGTACATTATTTTTATAGGCTTCCTTTCGACAATATTTCTATTACGGACACCACTGACAAATTAACGGAAAGCTTAGTAAAAAAAAAGCAAGAAGAAAATATCCACCTGTATTTTTTTTATTATTATTTTCGTTACTGATGAGTCAATTTTAATTTAGTATTATTGAGAATCGCTGGTTTCAAGATCCACTGAAGAAAACGTGCTTTTTAAAATTAACCTGATAGGTTGAAATAGTTGTTTTAAATATCAAACACTATTCAAATTGGTCGAGCATTCATTATTTTGCCACATGATGCTCTTTCAGTAGTCCAGACCTAGCAATAAAAACACTTTTCATTAACCGCAGATTACTTGGTGTTGTGCGTGTTGGTCTTAGCACAGGCAGCCCAAGCGCACTATGAGTGGTTTCGGGCTTCAGAGGTCATTTGGTCGGGATATACTAGAATTATTACTGTATTATCTGATGCCAAATAAATGCAAAATCTTAAAGATATGAAGTCCTCTTGTTTGTCTATCTGTACTAGTAACCTTTTCAGATAACTAAGGTCGATATTTCTTGCATTATTACTTGTGATTCGGGCCCTTACTTTCGAATTTTATAATTTTATCACATGCATTCGAATCTACAACGCTAAGAAAAAAAATAATCATGATCACGCGAAATATTGATTCAAAAAGTTTCCTTACCTTTATTTCATAGCCACTCTGTGTCCTACGACCGGTTTAACCGCCGTTTAGTCGACTTTCTTTCCACTGAGTACTGAACACTTTAACCACCTTAATGGTGGTGGCAGGGGGAGGGGTGTTTCTTGGTTCGCGGAAACTTTAGTGTTTTGACATGACGTCACATCCGCCACATTGCTGTCCAGAGAAAAGGAAACGATGGTCACCCTCATCGTCATTGTTAAACGGTTATCATGGTTTCATCATGAAACCTCGTTCCCAGGGTCCCCTCCATCTCGTCGGACCCTGGGAATGTGGTTATTCATTATGTTGTGTGAACTTTTCCCCAGTCCTTCTCTTCACCTTAATTAAGTGAATTCCGCTTAAACGTGCTATAAATCAGTTTCCTGGAGTATTACACTAGAGCTTAATACATTTTTCAGATAAAACAGTTATAAAACTCCTGATCAACGTACAACGACGAGCATCTGTTACAGAAACCGAGACATCACATATATTATTGTGTTTTGGTACCATTCTAAGCTTAGAGCATGGGAAAGGTTTATCAACATTTTCTAACATTATTTCTGTCAGGATTATTTACCTGTTATGCGCTAACTGGAGGTAAGCTTTTTTTGTTATACTGAATTGCTAATTCAAAGATTCTTAAATTAGTGGTTTGGTAGTAAATCAAAACCAATGCTTCGTCTATTTCATAGCCTGTGAACAGGCTCTCTGTTTGGGGAAAGGTTGAAAAAATCGCGAGGAGAGGGAAGGGAAAAGGTGAAAGGCTGTAGACAAGCATTTGCGACCGTCGTTCCACGGAACCCGCTGTGCATCAGATCCTGATACAAGCTCCTATTGGCATGAATTAACACTGACTGTTGACAGGTTTGATTTACATCGCTGTTTTGGTCGGCACGTAGCACGCGATTTGATTTAAATAATCGCTTGTAAACAGGTCTTCTGATCTTTAACATGGCGTCTTCCTGCACTTAACTTATGGGCTTTTTTAGCCGCAATGAATATTCTTGCATAAGAGGACAAATCACGCCGACCAGAAACAATAACCGCAGAAAATCAATATGCGTTTCACGACCTCTCAGTATGTATGGTGTTCAATCCCCGCCAAAAATCAACTTGACTACTCAACATTCAACTTAAGCGGCTAACATTAAGTTACAGCAACCAACTTTCAACTTCTCGTTTCAACATTCAAAGTTGAAAATTAAACTTAAACTCCCAACATCTAACATGATCACTAGTTCTTGAAAATTGAGCGCGCAGGATTCTACTTATATACACAACATGTAAGCTGTGCAACCAACATTCAACTTGAGAAAACCAATCACCAACTTTGCAATTTCAGTTTTTAGTGCTCGGCGTTATATATAAGTCTGGTCATCTTTTTTTGTAGTCCGATGTTGAAAAGATATTGAACTCGTATCTGACGTGATGGGTAGTGAATAATTGCCGTCACGGATTAAACTTCATCGTTGCGAAATCTTGACCTCGTTGTGCGAACAGCGTAAAATGTCCGCCAAAATGTATCTTATGTCAAAGGCTGACGTAACAGGCCAACCACAGGGGTTGTTTCCAGTCTCCGGTCATTCAAAAGTTATTACCAAGGGAGGAACTACGAGCTCTAGTCTAACAGAGGTACCCAACGACTAGTTTGTGTAAAAATACAGATTCGTTTTTAATTTTTACATACCAACGTTTCCACGTAACAGATAACGATCTTGCTGACAGATGATCGGCAATTACAAGACAAGAAGGCGGAATAGCGGTTCCAAATGTTTGTCTACAGGCTCTTACCCTTCAGTGGCGGATCCAGACCTTCAGATAAGGGAGGGGAGGGGGGGGGGCGGTCATCCAGACTCTGAGATAAGGGGGGGTCTCCAAATTTTTTTTTCGGCCCTTCGGCCCCCAGTTTGGTCTAAAAATAACGGGGGGTGGTCCCCCAGGCCCCTCCCCTAGATCCGCTACTGCCCATTTTCATTCCCTTTCCTCGCGATTTTTCACCCTTTCCTTAAAGACAGAGCCTGTCCAGAGGCTGTCTATTTCACTTCTGAGAAGTTAAGCAAATGAACATTGTGCGCGTTTTTTTCTCTGAGAATGATTACGTGAAAGAAAGATGCTGCAAGGTAATAAAAATTGGCTCTATCACCTGAACGGATTATAGTGTTGTCGCAGAGACAAATCTTAAGAGTACATCCCTGCATTTGAAGATTTAAAATATTGGGAACTCACAAGCCTTGTGTCGCGTTGTCGCCTTACCCGATGAGATCAGCCAGCCGAGCATTGAAACAGTTTACAAATCGAATAGCCTATTATCTTGGCGTAATCATGACTCAGCTGAACTATGGAGGTCATTCATGTAGTTTATTGACATGAAAGCAGGAACGGAAAATAACCTGACGTCTCCTATTGATATTAATGTGCCAACCATATGCGCATTTTTTTTTTCCACTCGATACAAATGTAAATTATTGCAAAAACAATCCCGATGTCTGTAAGTTACTTAAATGGGCAACGGGCGACGGGCGACGGGCGACGGGCGACAAGCACCGGGAAGAAGAAAATAAAACTGCTAACAAAACCTTAATCAACCCCTTGCCCTATCAGTAAATTCATTTCTAATTCTCTCAGTTTTCTTCCTATTTGTTTGTTCCTATAATTTTTCGAGAATTCACATCGGACTATGAGCAAGGCCGGTACAATATCCAAACCCGGAAGAATTTACCTCAGACAATATCAATTCGATATTTGCCTTATACTAGAGATTTCGTGCCAAATTATTTTTTCGTACACGCTTGCTATATATGATAACTACTAATTTATAGAAATCTTTTTTTCTTGTTTTGTTTTTGGCAAAATGAAATTATAGCCGATAAAGGGCAGGCTACTCAGTCAAAAAAAGTGTGAGTTGTAAACTTGTCCAATGTTTTCCTTGAAAACTTTTACTTAGAAGGTACTTTGACACTTGCAGCTCAACAGTGTCATAAGCATATTTAGAAAAAAAAGAATTTATTAAATAAACAAAGTCATAAAATGATAAAATAAGGAAAAAACCAAGGAAAAGTGCAGCAAACAAAATAACTCGCCTTCGCTTAACGTCCTCGTAGTTCCGTTTTTGGGTCCATTTCGCATCCGTCCGCCAACGACAACTACACGCTCTTCAAGAGAACAACCTCCTGAATAATAAGTCTCTGCAAAAACATACCACACTAAAAGGAGAGCTTAAAACCAACAATTGTTTTTCTTCTTTTCAGCTACGCAACACAAATGTTCTGCAATACGCGGTGAGGAGAAAGTTGGATGTGTTCTCCCAGATCCTAAGAATCCAAATGGTACAGTTTGTTTACTTCTCGGTTGTTGCTGGAATCCAGGGGAACAAAACATAACACTAAAATGTTTTACAAAGAGGTAGGTTTATCCTCAACGGATCTTGTGTGAAAAAAATATCAAATGACCAAATGGCAGATTCCGGGTTCAATTTTCAACATTCACGACCCTCGGACGCGGTACAATAGGGGACCCACATCTGAGGGTTTCTTTGGAGTTTTTTTTCCTAAAGGATAAAAAAAAGTAGCTGTTCGTTTATCCCTCGCGCGCATTTTGACCCAAGTTTAGTGATGTTCAGTTACTATGGTTACGAGATATGACGTCATAAAGAGCAGGTGGTGAAGCCATTTTTGAGTGAAAATGCATGTTTTTTCAACTTCTTTCGACAATAAAAATAAAGCTTGTGGATGAAATGACGTAAAGTGCTTATTTATGTGTTATTTTACATGTCAAGCACAAAATAATACCATTTATCGGGGTTTTAACCTGATTTCTAATGTTTTGTAACATCCAAGATGGCGGCCAAGATGGCGACCATTGTTGGTGACGTCACAGGCCTCCAGGAGCGCCACCACCCAATAAAATATACCTCTTCTTGTAGAGAAGATCGAAGGCTTTCCACTGAAGACAAAATCGTTTCGAAATACTGTAACACATCAAAACCTCGTGCGAGGGGTTCCATCAACGCCCCCTCTTGTACGACGTTGGGGGTATGAGTTTGCGTGTACGTCCGAGGGTTAAAATTTCTTAACTTGCAGAATGTTTTTGCTTCCTAAACATCCTTTATACACAGGTCAAGTTTTCTATCACGATTACCTTGATTTATACGGGTTTTAACGTATAATCTAATTATTTTAAGAATTCAAATTAGCGGATCCAAGATGGCGGATAGTTTCAGTTCTTTCTTTATGAATAAATGACGTCATCATCACATCACTGCTATTGACCACTCCAGAAAACACCATTACAAACCATAATGCTCTTTGTTTGTCACCCCAACATTTTGCATAAGTATTGTCTTCAGTTTCTCTTGGGAGTTAAAATGGCCCAAGAGAAACTGAAGACAATACTTATGCGAAATGTTGGGGTGACAAACAAAGAGCATTATGGTATGTTATGGTCTTTTCTGGAGTCGTCGATTGTAAAAGATTATTATGTGGTAGCCAACTTCTTGATTTAATTTGTCAGAGATCTTGCTATTTAAGCATTTTTCGCTTTATGGCTTCTTTTAGGGGAATTTGGATTCTGCGAATAAATTCAACAATATGAAGTCAAGTAATGACGTAAAGCTTCATTAGATTCTCATACTGATGTTCTTTTCGTCAAAGAGTTTTTAGAATTCTCTGATTTTATTCATACCAAATAGGTAAATTTATGTATAACCCTATAATTATTATCGTAATAGGTTTATTCTTGCAAGCCAGATACATTCGAATAATACAAGAAATTTCAAGCTTTTTTCTTTCTTTTCTTTTTTCTCCCTAATATTTGATTCCTTGTCTAACTAACATTCGAAAAATTCTCAATTTGGTGTCAAGGCCCTAAGTTTTTCAACTCGGTAAGTGGTGAAATTCAAAACAATGAAGGTTTTAGTCTGTTTTATAGCCGCCCCCACCTCCTGCGATTTTTTCTGAGTGGAGGTGGCGGCTGTACACTGGTTATGAAAGCTTCGGTTTGTTTGGCAAAATATTTAAAAATATATTTCTTTCTTAGTCACAAATACTCTTTGTGGTTACATACAGTGGAACCTATATAGAGCCAACATCTATAACAAACGATTTTCTTTACCCCAGTGATAGTAAAATATATGAAAAGAACCTCGATACAACGAGACCTCGTTATAGAGAACAAATTTGCCAGTCCCTTGGCCCTTCGTTTTATCAACTTCGTACTTTTCCTTATGTTAATACATTTTTCATACGGTACCCTTAATTCACATGGTGTACCCTATATTCCTAGGAATCCTATAGCTCATAAGTCCCCAGCTTCCATATAGGCTTTCTTGCCATTTCCATTTTGAACATTCGTAAAATATTTCATTAGAAGAGTGTCTAGCATCTTTAATATACTATAAATTTATTGTGTTTTGTAAATGTATTGTATGTGGTTGGCGGCAAAATAAATAAATGAATGAATGAAACAAAATTGACACTGCATGGAACCATGTTTCAGTAATTAAAATAACAACAACAATATTTCTGGTACCTTCCTTCATACTTTCACGGTTGGAAAAAAATCTCAATTTTTTTTTCAGCGGTGGTACATGCATGTCATATACAGGAAAGGTCTGTCAAGGGTCACTGACCACAACACTCGGCTCCTACAGGAACACCCAGCGCTTCATTGATAACAGATTTGGTCAGCTTGGTACTGAGATATTCCTGCAGATTGCTACAAATATAATAAACAATTTTGTTAAAAATGACAGAAAGTGTCGCTATATAATGCACAACATGTTTTGCCAGTACACTTTACAGCCTTGCTACCCGGATAACACGGTTGTAGAATACTGTAAGGAGGATTGTGAAGCCATATTCAGAGACTGCCAGGGACCGCTTAATCAAGTTATTGGTGCTGTAAAGTTCTACGTAGAAAGCAGAGATTTTGTACACATGAGGCTACCTGATTGTACCCAACAGAAACCTGCCAAATATTTTGACAACTTGCCAAACAAGACGTGCATCAAAACTGGGTTCTTTAGTAAGTAGTCCTTCTTGTTTGTTCAACTTATAGAGTACTTACCGCAATATAGCCGCTTTGTATTTGTGTTTCTGCTTAAGGGTGACATTTACCTTAGGGGACATGATAGTAGTGGATGGCAGGCTGGGCATACAGTCACGTGATTATCTTATCAAAGTTGCTCCGCATGCGGAGCTCCGCTATGACTTGCCTTGTGGCCTGTGACGCAGAGAAAACTCTGCTCGTCCTTATTTAGAATTGCAAAAGGCATCTTTCTGGAGAACACAGAGCTAAAGACAAATAAATAGGTGCATGCCACAAAACAGTGGAGCTCTAGGAAGACTTTTGTATCTCCGGCTTGACCTGCGAAATAGACCGTTTGACGACCTTCGCCTTATACTGACTCTTAGACTTCCAAGAAAAAAAATTGAAGGACTTTTAGAAAGTCTAACTGATGCTATGTGTTTGTTCAATTAACAGGTTATACTGAGCCCGTAACAGAACCTGGGTGGAACTTTTCCAAAACAAAAACAGGTATCATAGAGCCAGCCACAGAACCAATCACAGGGCCAAATGAAATACCAATCACAGGGCCAAATGAAATACCAATTTGTCCAGCATCATCCTTCCCAGCGGATAATAACAAACCTCTCATAATCACCTTCCTCGTGGTCATTGGGTTGTTTTTATTGTAATTTGTTTTACTGTGTTCAGTTTTCGTCAACAAAGAAAAAAAATGAGAAAAGACGATGTGGATAATGCGCATAAGTCAGATTTAACTTGTATTTAGTTGTAACGTTATTTAAAACAGTAGGCTAAACCTAATGCTATAGAGACGTGTCATCAAGCAGTACTGCAGTATCTACGTAATAAGCGATGTTAAAGAGTATTTGACGTAACATATAACTGGAACGAGATAAAATGTCTCTCCTTGGTTATTTGTAGCGAAAATTAACTATCAGCTTGTACAATTGGTTGTTATAACTGATCAAGAACGTGTGAAATCTTTATACTCTGGTATCAGTATCATTGCTTCGCCGAGTAAAAATCAGGAGTCAAATTGTTATCACAGCTAAACAACTAGTTGCTGTTAGTTTTTCGGACTTTGATTATTATTGCCAGGGTATTATATAATAGGAAACCCCGCGACAGCAAAGGAAACTGCGCCAGGTGGAATATACCCTGCTAGCAGAGGCTTTTCCCTTGTGTTTCTCAGCGTTGTACTGCCATTCTCTTCGCTGTTTTGGCTGCTTGCGTTTTGTTTTGGTTGTTTCCTCGGCACAGAAACAACCAAAACAAAACGCGAGCAGCCAAAACCGCGAAGAGAATGGCAGTAAAACGCTGAGAAACACAAGGGAAAAGCCTCTGCTAGCAGGGTAGGTGGAATACAATGACATTAATCTCACAGGGTTCGTAGAATACTCTTGTAACGTTTAATGTGATTTTTCGGCAGTCATGTAAAATTCCTTTGTTCTAATGGTACAAAAAGCACTTTTTCTCTGATGTTCAAACTGGACTGTTCACAAACCCATATCATTTGTTCGTGCGATTAAGATTCGTCGCTGATCTCGAGAGGCTGCCATTTTCATTATATATGCCGAGGAAAATTTAGGGATGGTCAAAACAGCCTATATTGGTCGTATTTACACTAGAGACGGATTATCCGTCTGAAACGGGTTATCCGTTGGATAATTCGCGTCAGACAGATAATACGTTTTAATTTGAAAATGGAAGGGTCTTAATTTTGGATGGACAATCCGCCTGACTTTACCCATCTGTTTTTTCCTGTCAATTTTGACGGATTTTGAAGATGGATTATCCGTCTCAGACGGATAATGTAGTGTGAAACCGGCCATGGACCAAAATGGAAGGTGGTATGGGTAGGGGGGGGGGGGGGGGAGGAAGGGGACACCTCTGACTCCGCAACTCCCGCTTACACCGGTAATTCACACCCTCCCCAGTGTTCCTTCACCCTTGCGAAATCAAGATCAGGAATTCAAACATCGCACGGAAAATGGGGCTGTACGCACTATATCTTTACAGGGACATCCGGGACCTTGCATTTTGTACCCTGCTAGCAGAGGCTTTTCCCTTGTGTTTCTCAGCGTTGTACTGCCATTCTCTTCGCGGTTTTGGCTGCTCGCGTTTTGTTTTGGTTGTTTCTGTGCCGAGGAAAAGACCTCTGCAGACAGCCGTTTGGGATACCTGTTGAGCATGCGCATTAGATACCTCCAAGATCTAGGAGGTAATCACATGACTAAACCGGTTGTGGAACCGGTTTTATCAGCTCGCGCATTTTTTATGTACTAGTTTGCTGTGCAAAAGTGAGCCCACTATATCAACATGGCGAGTGCGAGTCATTCCCGTGGGAAAATTGACTCATGAATACATGAGCAAACTCCGGCGGCGGCATCTTATTACCGACACGTGACACAGAAATTCCATGGTAACCGCATTTTCATCTCACGCATGCTCAACAGGAATCCCAAACGGCTGTCTGCAGAGGTCTTTTCCTCGGCACAGAAACAACCAAAACAAGACGCGAGCAGCCAAAACAGCGAAGAGAATGGCAGTACAACGCTGAGAAACACAAGGGAAAAGCCTCTGCTAGCAGGGTATGCATGTTGTTGTCTTAATTTTTGACCGGAAGTCAAAATAATTTATCATTAATTTGGATAAAATAATTGTACTCTATCTTGCAATGGAAAGTTTCTACGCCTTCCACGCATTTAAAATAAAATTATTTTGGGATTGCCTAAATTTCACGTGAGTTCCTCTCCGTCGAGAGTCGTGTTATCACCAAGTTGGTTCCCTGTGTTTTCTTTTGTTTCATCTTCATCCTCATCAATATCATTATCTTCGTCTTCCTCGCCGTCGTTTTCGTCATCTTCGTCATCATCATCACCATCATCGTCATCTTCATCATCATCCTCGCTCACCTCTTGTCCTGCATCTCTTGCACGTTTCTAAATTTAATAAAATAAAGATTAAACGTTCTGCAGCCCGCGAACAAGCTCTCCATCTGGTACAACTAAAAACTAAAGCTATGAGGACGCAATAGTTTGGTATCTTCTGGAGGCACTGAGATACAAATTACGTCAAGCGAACAAGAGAACTCCCATTTCAGTATCAGGTTCTTTCGTTCGGTTCAATATTACATTTAACAGCATCAAGGCGTGCGCTTCCGGTTAGGTTCGTTATATCGAGGTTCCACTGTACATTTAACAGCATTAAGGCATGCGCTTCCGGTTAGGTTCGTTATATCGAGGTTCCACTGTACATTTAACAGCATCAAGGCATGCGCTTCCGGTTAGGTTCGTTATATCGAGGCTCCACTGTAGATTTAACAGCATTAAGGCATGCGCTTCCGGTTAGGTTCGTTATATCGAGGTTCCACTGTACATTTAACAACATCAAGGCGTGCGCTTCCGGTTAGGTTCGTTATATCGAGGCTCCACTGTACATTTAACAGCATTAAGGCATGCGCTTCCGGTTAGGTTCGTTATATCGAGGTTCCACTGTACATTTAACAGCATCAAGGCATGCGCTTCCGGTTGGAGCGTGTCAGTCAAAAACCTCTTTGCTAAAGCTCTTTTTTCTCGTTCGCCTACTCTTGACCACAACACCCTTGCTTAGTTTTGCCAACGTCAAATGGAGAAGTGATGTTTTGAATTATGAAAAACACGATAAAGTGCACAGGGCAACCAACACCATGATTCCACCAGAAATTTTGGTGCAACCTCGTTCCCAGGTTCTCCTACCCGTAGGGACGGGTAGGAGAGAACCCTGGGAACGAGGTTGATTTTGGCGATGTCAATGACTATAATTAAAAAGAGAATAAACACGGGACAATACCTTGTACTTCATCACTTTAGCATCCTGTTCAGTCAGCATAACCAGCAGATCTTCGTGTTCTTTGTCTAGCTCTGCTTTCTGTGTAACTATTGTATTCAGTTCTGCCTGTGTTGCGGCTAACTTTTCCTCGAGTAACCTGATTTTATCATGGCTTTCAGTTCGAGCTCTTTCTAACTCGGCTTTCACTTCATCTGTACTGTTGGTGGGCGTATTGAGTGCTTCATCTCTCTAAAGAAAATACAACCGTAGTTGAAGTGACCAAGGGTATTGAATGAAAAGTCAATGACATGACTTGGATCGTTATACGTTTATGGGAAACTGCCCACCTACCCCTCCCCTAAGCCAACATTTTGCCTAAGTGAAAAGTAAGTTTTCATCATACGTTTCTGAGAAACTGCCCACCTACCCCTCCCCTGAGCCAACATTTTGCCCTAAGTGAGAAGTAAGTGTGGGAGGGGTAGGTGGGCAGTTTCTCAGAAACGTATAGTGGTCCCCATGCCAGAAATCAAGGCGCGCAACGAGACAAGACAGACAACAGAAACTATGCTGGACCTCCACTTTTTCAACACCGTTTCGAGGGCTTAGCGCACTTAATTAATGTCTAGAGGTCTGTAGAAGGAAGACAACGCTGATTGATTGAAACACAAATGATCAAAGATCAGAGACACAAAAGAATTTCCCTCTTGTATCAAAAACGCTCGATTCTTACCACTGCCTCGATTTCATTCTCAAGGTCTGTATTTAATGACCTCAACACGTCCAACTCCTCGTGCAGTGACGTCACACTCCGCCTCAGCTGTTCCAGTTCTTCAAGCTGCTGACTGGTGAGGCTCGCTGACGCGGAGGAAAGATCCGTCGAGTCTGAGCCTGCGAGTTCAGCGGCTGCGTGAGCTACCGCTAAAGATGCCTGAGTGACCTCTAGATCTTTAACCTAACAATAAAAAAATCCATAGAACATTAATTGCCATCGAAATAATTCGAGCAGTTCACTGCGAAACTCAGTAGGCGTGAAAAACATTTTTTTCCCTGTTTTCGCGTTTTGCAGGCAAGCAACGCGTGAAGGCGACTGCTCCGTCGCGCGAGTCTCGCGAGACGGGGCAGCCTGCGCTTCTCCTTGCTTGCCTGAAAAACGTGGAAAATCAGCAGGAAAAAAATTGTTTGGCCGGCTCAAAAAAGGGAAAACGTAAGGGCGTGCTTCTTTGTGAGAAAACAAAAATCTGGTTTCTCTTAAGGCATTTAGAGCATTTTGACCGGTTACTGAAAGTGTTTTTTTAACAAAAGAAAGAAGTTCACAAACCAGAATCGGAGCCGTACCTTTCGTATGCTAATCTTTCTCTCTTACCACTTCACTAACACACCGAAAAATGTAACTACATTTAAGACTTTCATAACTGATGCATCTATAACAAGTGAACCTTGCCTTTCACCTAACTTTTCACTTAAATTTCAACTTTTGTTAAAATTCGTTCCTTTTAAGACTATTTAAAAATGTATTATTTAACTCATAGTAACCTTATTAAGGGAATAAATTATATTTTCCATGACTCAAGGCTTGTGGTATCGACCATTAAAAATGGCAACGACCTTTTCGAAAGGTAAACAGCCTAAAGGGTCTCATACCAGATGTAGTTTTGTCGGATTCTTACTCACAGGTGTTCATAGGGCTTCGTCGCGCGTTCCTTCCCGCGAACGTGCTAGAGGAACACGCGAAGAACCTAGAGCACTATAAACGTCAGACAGAAACTTGTGGATCACAGATACTAGAAATCCGGATTGAGGTAATAAAAATCCACTTTGCCTCGGGGAGTCGATTGTGATGTAAAGCAACGTAAAACACATTTTGCGGTTTCAAATATTTTCCCAATAAAGAATACGCGCAGTCAGAAAGCGGAAGAGACATTTACTTTGTACAAATAAATGACCTACCAACTTTTCTATCTTTTCATCCTTCGTCGTTATTTGTTCCTGAAGCGAGTCTCGACTTGACTGCAACTCACTCACTTGGTTTCTTAGATTCGATAACTCCATATTTTCGTCGAAGAACGATTCGCTTACTCCTGTCTGAGGTTTCAAACCTGAAAACAGAGGATGAATTCTTTCAGACTTGGGATTCACTTAACATAACCGTGACATTTCTTTTTAGTGCGCGGAGAACTGCACACAAGCGTGTCCACCGTCTTTCCAAGAACTCAGTTTTGAGGTTCCCCTACACATTAACTTGTAAATGGCTAATCTTTGAGATTTCATTTGAAGAATTATCTTAAAAGCAAATAATTTAAGTAGGTTTTCATGAACGCAAGAAACTATACACCAAGACTCTATAACAACTACTATTGCAAACCTCTCAATTTAGCACATTTTTGTGTACCGTTGTTATTGCAACAGCTACAGGACTACTACAAGCGGTAGAATTTCTCTGTAACTTACAAATCTATGCATATAATTCAACGACCGAGAGGCGTTCTCAACGGAACAATGTAAACACTGCCAACTATTGTTTACGTAGCCTAAAGCAAGAAACTACATTTGTACTGGCGAGTACGGAGTTTTTGAAACGCTTTAAAAAAAATCTCTCAAACTTTTCATATTATATTCAGCCTGCCAACCCTCGTTAACACGCGCAAGCTTAAACGAATTTTCACTTAAAGTTGACGCTTGGAGGTTAACTAACATAAAACTAAAATGATAATAACTGAAATAAAACGGTCTACTTAAAATAACTCAAGTATTTGCAACGGGATATGTACACACAAAGAAAATAATAATCACGAGTTAATTTCAGCCTGGCTTTATTTGCTTTTATTTAGTAAAGTGAATACACAACGACTGTTACAACGCCCTTGTGTTGCAACAGGGGCACCCAACGCAAATGTTTGGAAAATACCTGTTCGGAAGACGATTTGAGATCTAGAATGTTCGGAACATTTGTTGTAAAATTTCTTGCTTTCCTGCCTCAACTAGGACTTTCCGAACATCTAAAAATCGGTATAATGGCCCATTTTTAACAGATTTTTACCCTAAAAAGGTGACCTAGAATTTTCGGGAGCCTTTTTTCTGGCTGAAATTTTCAAAAAGGTACGTTTTAATCCCTATAATTTTCGGATCACTAGACTTTCAGCTAGGAAATCCCAACAGATGAAAAATTTTTAGGGAATAAAAATATGCCTATATCTACCGTTTAAATACTAAAATACGTTCAATAATGCTATATTTAAGTGATTTTGAACTACGTTCTCGTTGGGTACCCCTGTTGCAATTTAGGAGCGACTTCTATTAAGCCAAAAGCTGTGACCCAGGTAGCCCAACCATTTAGAGTTAGAAGTTTTTATGGGAAATAAAACTGATACAGCTTTATATGAAGGGCAAAATTAATAAGGTTTCCTGGCGTTATTTGTTAATTCTTTTTTTTTTGGAGTGACGTTTAACGTCCTAACCTCGCACCCTGCGAACGGAGACGTATTCCGGCTGCCATAGGTTTACGACGTTTACCGCATTTATTCGACTATCAGCGGATCTCACTGTAAGCCGAGACTAAACCTGAAACTCGTAGAATTAGCATAACCAAGAACGAAAGATACATCCAAAACACCGATTATAACACTCGGTTATAAGCCGAGACCCATTCGTTACTAGACCTTTAACTACAGTAAAACGTAACAATTTCGAAAAGAATGTGGCCTTCTCTAGTAAAACGTGCAATTGCTGTTTGGGTTTTTCGCCGCTATCAATCTTTCCTCGTGTCTTTATCGCATTATGTTTGAAATGATCACATAAATCGTCTTTCGTTGGTGTTTGAAAAAAAAAAGGGGGAGGGAGGGAGGGAGAGATAAGCGCGCTCTCCCTTCCCCCTCCCCTCAGGGTTTTCAATAGGTGCAAAAGCTTTGGAGTAGGTAGAGTCAGAACGAAAAAACTCGCGGCAATGGCGCGAGGTTTTGGAAAAATTTTGAAATCTAGGTCTCTTAGAATGAATTTCCAGCATTCTGGAGTAAAAATTAGAGTGTTGGAACAGAAAACAAACATCATTAAATTTTGGCTTTTTTACTTAGTGACACCACATGAATACTCTATTTAAACTGGGGTAATTTCCAAAGAAAAGTAGAAGGCGAGTTCACGTGAAATAGCCGATGAATTTCGCCGGCCACCGGCTCTTATTGAAAACCCAGCTCCTCTCAGTTTCGACGCCTACACGCAGGCTAAAAAAATGTTAGAACACAACGCCAAGTCTACAAACCTCGGGGAATTATCAGCTTTTCTGTTTCCGAACTCACTTATCTTACGGTTGCTCTCTCCTCCACTTAAGCCCTGTTTGTGTCGCAGGAAGCCTGGGAGAAAGAAAAACAAAGCGCGCGGGGCGCGATGGGAAGGGGAAAGAGAGGCTCCCACCTTTTCCCTCTTCCCATCGTCCTCCGCGCGCTTTTTAGAGGGAGCCTCTGTGGAAGAGAGAGTTACGCTTGGGTTATTTATTGTTGCACATGTTACACCGAATACGCCTATTATTTTGTTTAATGTGAAAGTGATACTAACTCTGTGCAAGAAGCAGCTGTTCACGAAGTTGTTGGAGCTCTTGAGATTGTTGTTGAATTTGTACTTGGGCCTGAAGAAGAAACCCAGAACGTCATTAAATGAGCTTTGACAGTTGAGTTAATGGTGCACGAAAACCAAAAAGGACTTGGGACTGCCGGAAAAACTTCTTCTGAAAAATTATTGCATGGGAAACTACCTCTCGTGAAAATTATTTCCCTCGTTTTTGGGTTCACCCGTCGATCCCTCAACTTTCCCCATAAATGTTGTGCGAAAAAAAAATTATTTGCACCCACTCTAGCTTAAAAAACAAACATAACAGGTTGGGGTGGTAGCGAGGAGGTCGACAATTCAACTATTATAACGTTAAGTGCATTAGTATAGGTAATAGCATGATTTGTGGTGATATTTGGCATAACTTGGATACCACGAGTGATATTTCGAAATTGTTATGCGTAATTTCAAGAGCCGTTAGGCGAGTGAAATTTGGGACAATTTTAAAATATCAAGAGTGGTATTTATGCAAAATATCATGAACAAATCATGCTATTATTTGTTTATACTACTACCCGAAAAAGGTTTGTAATTTTCACATGTAGGTAATTCAAATTAAGCTGAAATACCACTGCTCTAAGCCAATCAAATTGCAGAAATTTTTCATGTAGTAGTATAAAGACTTAAATTGAGCATTGTAGAAGCAACATAGGGCCCATTAACTCAGACCCTCTATAGGCTGGAGGTTAGATTTGCCCACAAGACGAGCCCAAAAATTTTCTCAACCGCGAAGCGCGTGGGGTAGATTTGTTTTTGTTTTCTGCGGCAAAAAGGAACGAGTAAGCGGGACACAAGTCGAGCTCAAAATTTCTATCAAGTGCGAAGCTAGAGGTGTCAAAACCCGCGTGAAATTTTTTAGCCTTGAAGGGGTCTTTTGAGGTGGCATTTACCTGATTATAAGATGATTCCATGTCTCCGTACCTTGATTTCAGTTTTCCGATTTCTTCATCCTGCCAAAAAAGCAAAGGAAATTACAAACAAACTTTCTGGATTCTAGCAGTGCAACAAGATAGGCAGTTGTTCATGACATTTAAGAGGGAAACTTCCACACAAGATACTTTTGACTGGGATGAGAAAGTTGTGGTATGTTATCATTTGAGGTATCTTATCACACACAAATGGCACTTTTACCTATTTTCATGTGGGGAATGGACGGTTCTCGCACCTTTAAGTTGCCAGTTAACTACCTTCATTCTAGGAAGAATCGAAGCGACGCTTAACCGTTGTAGTCGCGAATTTCTTGATTCTTTTGAAATGTCCACGGCCTAAAATATCCTTCTGACTGGCTCTTTAAGCGCAGAAACGCTAGCACTTCGACGACTTCTTTTCAGGAAACTATCCCAAAGAAGATGTGAAGGCTCGGTTAAGATCGCCAGCCAAGGAGAAACAAAAGACTACAACAATGACGGAATCGTTTGACGGTTATCTAGGTGACAGAAAAACCAAAAAGTTTATCTGAGATAAACATTATTTTTCATACTTTTTACTATCACGGTTACCTGTTCCCTAATTAATTCTTTATATGACGAAATAATGGAGTCGTGGTTTTCCATTCCTTGCGGAACTTTCCCATTAACGTGATTTGTCATTTGTTCTTGTGAAGGTTCCTCTTCTATAGCTTTAGTGACAGCGGCTGCAAGAAATGAAAGACGAAATTTTAATTTCATACGGTGCTTTCGACTAAAACAAAGGGCGTTTTTACTGCTTCTGTGCCGCAAAACTTAAATAGCGTTTTTTGAAACTTGAGATTTGGTTTATCTCGCCTTTCTTTAAACACATAGCAAAAATTGTAAAAAAGGCTGGCTATGCGTTTGAGAAAGGCGAGATAAAAAATCTTTTTAAAACCTTCGATCAGAGAAAACTGCGCGTGTGCCCAGAATATAAGCGTGAAGGGGTAAAGGCGATTGAGATAAGGCAAAGCCACGCCCTAAAGAGCGCACCAAATCCTGGTCCTTTGCAAATTATAGAGCCGAGTGTTGCTTACATCTTCCTCCTCGTCAGCGTACACAAGCCTAGAGTAAGAGTATGTAACAAGTGCACGTGCTTTCTCACACAAACTTTGCCAACAATCGACGCATGTGTTCGCCTGATGCTCGGATAACTGGTTAAATATTGCTTGCGTCTCTTGTGATTAGTTCATTGTCAATTCTGAAAGCACTAGGAAAGCGACTTCTAATACGGACCCGGTTGGGAATGGTTCTAAGTATCCACAAAAGGAGAGGTTTCTACCTTAGTGTGTCAAAGAAAACGACTGATAAAAACCGAAGGGACCAAGTTTACCTTGCGCACAGCCACTCCACGCAAACTTTCTCTCCCCGATTTTGTTTGAGGGGAGGGGTCGATTGTGCACAGTTTTAACCAACTCTTGGTGTGCGTTTCAGAGACAAGATCGATTTTTCTTTCAGATTTGAGTGTAGTCACCCTTGCAAACTGCCTCAAGCAAACATTTACATTTCAGATAAGCTATGGATATACTAACCTTCTAACTTTTTAAACAGTTTGGTGAATTCGTGGTCAAACAAGATTTGTCCTTCTGATTCTACTTTTATCTGGCAAGAGACGGACAAAAATGAATATCATTAAACACATAAAAACATAAGTTTCGTAGGCTAATCTATTTTCTACGGGCAACTGATTTCATCACACGTATGAATTTAATATCGACCTCTCTCCAGCTTAGCTGGAATAAGCTCGCGAAGCTCACTCATGACCTTAACCCTTTCCGCCCCCGCTGGTTCTAACAAAATCTTGTGGTGTCACCATTCTAATAAACAATGTCTGCCACTAGTTACCTATGATGCTATTTGTTTTACGGCATTTTCCCAAATGAACTTGGAATTTGACTCAAACCACTTTGGAGGTGAAATGGTCAAACATGTGTATTTTTGCTAGCGTTAGACCAAGATCTTAGCTTCCTTTAGCTAGCCTCGTTACCAGTCGTCCTCGGCGAGTTTGGATGTGACGTCACCGCCAAGCGTGTCAGGAGAGCTTGTCATCGCATTTGCTTCCAAGCCTCCTCCGCTCTCTCAGATAGTGAGAATTGGCTTGGAGACAATGTCTGCTTTACCCCACTGTCAATCATGATTTCCCGGTAGACAAAACAAATTTCAAGCAAGGCTCAAACTCTGAGCGGTCGTGACGATTAACCACCGGGTTCAAAGGGCCCCATCTTAAACCAATTATGTCAATTAACCGATTGACCGATTCGTTTAAACAATCGAGCCACTAAATGGCTCTTTTCTCGGATAAAACAAACAAACAAAAAACAAAACAAATTAAACAGAAGGCAAAAAGCTGTAATGATGGTCTTCGACACTACCTCTGGTGATTTCACAGCTGCAGTAAAAAACTCGGACTTAGATATAAAACTGATCTTGTCCAATAGATTATCAGCTCCTATTCGTTTGATGATTAAATTTCGAAGGTCGTCCCTGCAAAAAGACAAAGGCAATAATGAGAAAACCAGCAAACAACTCACACTATCTGAACAAAGAATGTCGTGGGTTAGAGGACAAGTCGCGCCCTCTTTACATATGAACATGTTAACAGCAAACTCGAACTTCAGCATACAAGGCACCACTGGCAGCCACTATCAGTCCATTTATGAGCTTACTATGACCCCCACCCCACAGCCCATGATATGAATGATATGTGATGCATGAAAGGCAAACCACACTACCGGGGAAATCTACCCTACTCTTTTCGATCAGTAGTGTGGGTTCTTTTACGCCCCCCCCCCCCTCCCCCCCCCTTCGATTTCAACTAAGGAAAGGATAAAGGAGACGAGGCCAACCGCTTAAAGTCACAGCCCAATGACGCGATCATCTGAACTGTCACCATGTTCTCACCCGTTTTTCAAAGACACTGGTTGTTGATCTGGCCGTGGTTTGAACCCACGACCTCCCGCTTGCTAGTTTTTAGCAAGTAGGCCTCTTGGATGTTGCTCTTTTCAGAGTATCCTGACAAATCCCATATTTTCACAAAGTAACACCTTACTATTACCATAATTATTTCATTTCTTACTATTCCTCCGCATTTACAATTAATCAGTTCCACAACCACGACGCCACTGAATGTATCAAGAGAAGAAGGATTTGGCTCACGTAAAACACTATCTCCTCTCTCGTTATGGTCTCCGATGACGTCACAACAGCGCCGTACCCAGCTCCCACAAATGCTCGATAATGGGACATAAGAGACCTTACTTAAAACAGCCGTGCGAATGCGGGGATTTCAATTTATTTACGATACTTTTTTTTTCGTACAGGTCGCCAGCAGAATTATAATTATATTACAATTATCTCGTTTCGCAAAAAGCATTTTTGGGGTTTAGTTGCACTGTAAAGCATTGAGACTTACTTGTGGCAAGTCGCTACTGAATTGTCGTTACTGTCCAAACAGATTCCTAAGAGAAGAGAACACAAGGCACCCACCAGTCTATCGGCTTCTTCGCCATGAGCTTCGACTTGCGCCATGAGCTTCAACCAGTCAAGGAAATTCAACTAAGATAACCGTCGTGTAATCAGTCATGTTTTGTCGTTTCAGTACGCACTACACCTTTTGCCGTTCATTACAACAAAATAGGTAATCATTTGCCTGAAACGGCGACCAATAGTGCAAACATACACTTATAGCGCGAAAGTACGAACATTTGCGCATAAATCAGGTTCAATAACGATTTTTGGATTATTTTTAATCAACAATCAATAATACTTTTGGGCATTCATATGCGTTTTTCGGCATACAAAAGAGAAAAATGTACTTTCATTAACGCCAACATCAAAGTCATTAACACCATCTTGAAAGTCAATAGGGACAACAGATAAACATTAAAGTGCAAACGCTAGTCATTAACATTTTTATGACACTGTTTGCAATTCAATAGCATTCCTGGACAACTGTAGGATGGATAAGACAAACATTAATGCACTTGTACAATCAATTGAGCGTTCTTTACATTTAATATGCAAAAATCAACCCAGTGGTTTAAAGAACCATACTGTACTGCGCCACTGTATCGTAGACGACTGCGGCTTTACATTCACCCTTTGGACGGCTATAACACATTGTAGGGAGCGACTGGGAGAGAGGGCGTGACGCCAAGTGTGAAACTTGACTATGACCATGGTAATACATATATCACCTATCAATGTTTTTGCCAGGAGCCGCTGGCGTAATGAATGCTGTGTCGGTTTTTCGGTGACTTCCTGGCACGGAAGAGGCCAAATATGGATCCCAGCGAGTGGGTGATCTTAGCGTATGACGGAGTGCCGGCCCACTGAGATCTGCCCATTCCTTCCCCATACGTACACAGATTATGCTCCCCCTCGACATTGTAGCGACAATCAAGGCCGACATCTCATGTCCGGAAATTCAAAGATGTATGGATAACAGGAATGAGGCCAAAGCTCTAAAAACCTCGTTATGGGGCACTCAACAACTGCTTGAAGCTTTGCGCAGAAACATAGACAGTGTGACCGCAGCTAAATGTGCTAAGGGATACCATTTCGTGCAAACCTACCTGCCAAGATTCTAGATGTTTCAATAGAGAGTTTGCTGAGGGATATAACTGACTAAAATTCAGGCCAAATTTGTTTGAATTTCTATTGTGTAATTGAAAATAAATTTTTGTGTATTTAATGTAAAGAACGCTCAATTGATTGTACAAGCGCATTAATGTTTGTCTTATCCATCCTAAAGTTGTCCAGGAATGCTATTGAATTACAATTAGTGTCATAAAATGTTAATAAATAGTGTTTGCACTTTAATGTTTGTCTATTGTCCCTAATGATTTTCAAGATAATGTTAATGACTCGAATGCTGGCGTTAATGAAAGTATATTTTTCCCTCTTGTATGTCAAATAACGCATATGAATGCCCAAAAGTGTTATTGATTGTTGATTAAAATGCAAAAATCGTTATTGAATCTGATTTATGCGCAAATGTTCGCTTTTTCGCGCTAATAAATGTATCTTCGCGCTGTTGGTCGCCGTTTCACACAAATAAATGCGTATTTTCTCGTAATGAACAGCAAAAGGTATAATAGTGCCGCATAGATTGCGGTTCCTTTTGTTTAAAGCCTGGCTAAATTTCTTCAGCTTTCTTTGCGCAAC
This sequence comes from Porites divaricata, assembly GCA_038088405.1. Lineage (NCBI taxonomy): Eukaryota > Metazoa > Cnidaria > Anthozoa > Scleractinia > Poritidae > Porites > Porites divaricata. The sequence goes on along the minus strand of JBBMOI010000001.1, from coordinate 36,765,194 downwards.
CACATAAGTTGTGTCTTAAACTGTGATGATCGCCTTTACATTTAATCTCAGCCCTTGTCAGTATTCCGCGATAACTACTCGTTATAAAACGCAAATTCTAATGCAATAATCAGCAGGCTAGCCGTAGTTTCGATACAAATTGATTCAGTCGAGATGTAAATAGTTCCAAATAATTGGCTTAAACCCAAAAGAATGAGGAAAATTGACGCCAAATGTTTTCCTTGTTCACGCGCGCAAACTTTACTTTAAATGATCGAAAATGTTATCAAAACGACTTGAATCGAAACGACGTGGTATCGAAACGACTTGTATCGAAACGCCCAGTTGACCTCTACTAAGTAAATTGGCGTGAAAGGATACATATGGTATGTTGGATGAATTATGAAGAAAGTGAGCAACAGCCAGCGAACAACCGGATAACCAGGAGCAAAGCAACAATAGCAGACCTACTCGCGTTTGAATCTCTCCTCCCTGCAAAAAAAAATTCCTGCTTAACCTAACCAGTGTACACCCCCCCCCCCCCCGCCTCACCACGATTTTTCCTGAGGGGAGGGGGGTCTCTACGCAGGCTAGCTTACCATGGTGATTTTATCGTTAAAAGGACATGTTAGATATTGGTGATTCAAATAAGTTAAAAACATAGCTAAGAATTCATGTTCAGTAGACGGACACCTCTATAAAATGGACACCCAGAGTTGGTCCCTACTGTCCACCAGTCATTTTCTTTGACTGTCTATAAGATGGACACCTCTATGAAATGGACACCCAGAGTTGGTCCCTACTGTTCTTCAGTCATTTTCTTTGACTGTCTATAAGATGGACACCTCTATAAAATGGACACCCAGAGTTGGTCCCTACTGTTCTTCAGTCATTTTCTTTGACTGTCTATAAGATGGACACCTCTATAAAATGGACACCTAGAGTTTGTCCCTGCCATTCTTCAGTCATTTTTTTGACTCTCTATAAGGTGGAAACCTCGCTTAAGTGTACAACTGGAGCTCAACCTAGTCTCCCATGCAGCTGCGTTTGTATCGTCACGCAACACCCGCTCCCCAGTGTTGCGTGACGGGACAAAAACGTCGGCGAAGGGGACTAAGCTGGACCTTAGCTGTTTCTGTATCTCAAGTACCTGCAATCGCAAAATCTTTAGTCGCATACTTATAAGCTCACCTGTGAAAGCATGTTGGTACATTGTTGTAGCAGTGATACGGGAGGATTCCCTGAAACGAATAAAACTATATTTCATCTCACGAAATGTTGACAAAGGAAACAAAAACGCCCTTCAATTTTAACTAAGATAAACGAAATCCAATGCAAGCTGATCTTATTGTTTCCACTCACCAACACTTGTTGCAAGTTGCACTCTTAGAAGTTGTTCTTTCTGGGTGGGGTTCCCTTTTAAACAATGAGAGAGGGCGACTGCCGCACACCAATTTGACAGCGGATCAAGGCTAAGGAAATAAATAATTTATTTTAGAAAGTAGGACGAGAGTAAACTTTTGGGACTTGAATGTGGTAAGAATGCGTGCCGTTCGCGCTGTTTAATTACTCCTCTTCATCTTACGTTATCCTTGCTTTGTCATCTGCAGTAACTAATCTACCTCACAAAACTTTAATGACTTTCAAGGACCGCCAATTAAATTCCATGACTTTCCAGGCCTTGAAAATAAGATTCTTAAATTCCACGAATTTCCAGGTTTTCTATGACCCGTACGAACCCTGCCAGTTGTTCTAACGCTGGACGGGGGAAACCAATTGCGTTATACATTGGAAAGTGATTTTAATATGCAGTGGATAGCGTTATCCTGGAGATTTTTCTCATAAGTCCTCAGTTCTTCTCCTCGGGCACGCTTCTAAATAACCATCTTGTTTGCCCGCTGCCTGTTGGGTCTTTATCCATTAAGCCATGTTATTTAACGTATATATTTCTCTTTAGGTTTAGTGTGGTGAGGCATGATTTCCGTCCCTCTCTCGGTCTTCGCCGAGAAAAGACTGTTCTTATCGGGGCCGGTACATGGGCTCGTTTCCCGCACAGCGGCTAGTAATCGACCCCAAATGTAGCCGTACCTTCATGTAGACGAACTGGTTGTGACAGCGCATTTTTGATAAGAGCAGAGTCAGTAGTCAAATGATGGTTACGGAGATGAAGATAAGGGCTACCAATTCAACTCTGCCAGATTTAGTATCCTACTGCCGCAAATAAAATCATTGCTTTTACCTGAACAATCCCGCACACAGCAATTGTCCTGCTGAAATGTTGGTGGCTATGAGAGACAAAAAATTGAACATAAAATGTCACAGTAATTTTTGGACGTCGCCATGCGGTGGGTACAAAACGCCAGTCATAGGTCACAGGTCGCAAGTACAAGTCACCGTGCAACAGGAAATAAACAACACTGTACGCTATTTACAACATATATGCTTACCGGCAGAAGCTGATGAAGGTAATAATGTGGTAACAATGTCATTTTGTCCTTGCTCATTCTTGTACAAATAACACTTTAACAGAAAGAAACAATATCAATTTTGAGAAGGAATTAGAGAGATTTTATTATTTTGAAAGCAAACAATTTTCCCGCCTGATTTTACACGTGTGAAGTCAATAAAAGAATCTAATCAAGAGAGTAGCATTAAGCCCTAAATGATTACTTACTTGAAAGCAGTACAAGACGGCACAACGTAAACTAAACGGCTGTTTGTCGTTTATCATGGACATGAGAAGAACTACAATGGCAGAACTGAAACGTAAAACATACATGTAACATTAGATTCAATCAGGTGGTTTTAGCTTAAACATCGTCTGATTAAATTCTTCAATAGTTGCCACAAATCGCTCAAACAGATATGAAATCAACAGAATTTTCAAGTTTATGTCTGAAAATTTGCTTCAACCAATCGGAAGGTCTACCCAGATCCGTGTAATGACACGTCATCAGTATGGAATTTCTTCGCTCGTTTCTCGGACGTCATTTCGCGGGGAAACCAGTGGTGACGTCGTACAATGTCGGCTGTTTTGAATTTTCTCAGGCTAGTACTTACCTTGGAGGATTGGAAGGAGCATTAACTTGAGAAAAGTATTCTTGATTCGCAGGGAATCCTCTAATGACTTCAGACACGGCGTTAATTGTCTAAAAAAATATTTAAAAGATTCCTTGTATAACACGTGCTTCATTTAACATGGAAGAAGCTCCATTTACTCTAAGCAGAGAGGCCGCATTGAAGCGCTAGATTGCGAACTTTGTTTAGTATTTTAACAGAGATTGGATATTCAATCAATTTTCTCATTAAATCTGCGACAAAAAAACTCCGTAGGAGGCCACCTATCCAAACTTCAACCAAATTATTCCTCGCGCCCGAATGGGCTGAGGCCTAGTAAAATCCAACTAGTTGGTGAAAAATATCAAGAATAAAAAAAATAGCTAGTTAAATCTAGACTTAAATCCTTTTTTGCCGCCAAAAAAGCCCGCGCTTTCCGCTACTAGTGGGCTATAACATATAGCCTAGTAGTAGCTCAACCAATCAGAACGCAGCATTGATAATAGACCACTAGTTAGATTTTACTAATATTATAATAATAGAATGGGGGCAATTAGCAGGATTGGGGCGCTTATTGCAATAGCGGCGCAATAATGATGTCAAAGAACCAATCTGCACACTCCCCTGGCAGTCACTTGATCAACTTATGTACAAATAACTGTAAATTAATCAACTATGGAATAAAACCTTCGGGTCAACGATAAATTCAACGTTGGTAGTGTTGGCATAATCCACTCATTTTTTTCTGTGATTTTAGTACTCCTCACATCCTACGTCAGGTTACTCTGAAATACACTCCTACTTTGAAATACACTCTGAGATCGCTGAGATACATGTGAGTGGAATTATTAACCGATAGAATTAATAATAAATGGCAAAGAGGAATTTATTTAATGAGCATGCGCTTAACCGTGAACCTGTCCCTTAAACAAAACCACATTCGAAGGGCGACGCTTATTGGAAGGAGGGCGCTAAATCGAATCATTAAGGTATATGTTTCCGGACATATTCTCGCAAGAGAACCCCCGAGGATCAATTCGTAAACCAGCATTAAATCCAGCTTTACATTTTGGATGGTCTCTTACAGGAGTTTGGACTGTATTAGCCAAATGAAGACAAAACTCCCCTCAAGTTCACGGTTTTAATGCAAAAGCTATGAATGTTGCATATACCTCTGTCAGAATGTCAGCAGGAATTCCAGTTGACATAAGTATACCACAAAGCAGCCGCAGCAGTCCTGTGGACAAAAATAATCGTTAATTTCACGACGAAACTTTGCAAATAGTGTATTTATTAACTTAATTACTTTATATCTGATATCATTTTAAGAAAACAGCTCAGATGTACAACAGTACGGATTACGTAATCACGGATAAATATTCTGGGGGCAATCACTTACATCATCATCGCCATTTTCCAAGAAAAAAAAAAAAACTTTTATACGTTAAGCATTACATGTATGTATGTTGATGCAACAAACCTATTCATAAAAGCACAAAGTCATTCTCTGAACAGTTTGAAAAATTCAATAATATATAATTATCCTTTTTCAACAAGAAGTTCAGGAAAAAAGAAGCTTCTGCTGACTTAAAGCAACACTGAAAAATTCTGCGTTACAAATGTTGCAAAGCAGCAAACGCGCTGAGTTTACTTTAGCCAGCGTACAGCTTTAGCCTGCGTACAGTCCCCCCTCCCCTGAAAAGAGATGTTTGTGCCACACTGTGTTTATTGTGTGGTCTCTATCCCTGATTTTGTCTGAGGAGAGGAGTGGCTGTACACAGGCTATTTGCTGCTAGGAATAAGACCAGGTGTCCTTCTTTCGAAGGGTGTCTAACTATGGGCCGGGCGATGTCTGCTTATGGAAGACGTTTGCTAGCTAAGGTTCGATTGAAGGAGTCGTCTTCGTAATAATAATAATAATAATAATTCCGTTATTTACCCACAGCAGTATTTCTAGCACTAATGCTAGTGGGGCCGAGCAAATGCCTGAAACAAATAATTCAAATCAAACTAAACAGGGTTAAGAATCCCAACTGGCCGGAGGCAAACCAGCTGGCTATTTACAAGCGTGACCGAGGATTTGAACTCGGGACTACCATGAACAAATCCAGCTAGCGGTCAGAGCGGGACTTGAACTCGGGACCTCTGAATTGCAAGTCCAGCGCTCGAACCACTCGGCCACGCTGCCCCCTTTTTTCTGGTAACAGGTATGTGACTCTACGAAACTAACCACACTGGTTCATGATCTTCTGGCAATTTGTTGTGGCCTGTTGAGGGTTATCTGGTGAAACTAACACTCTGACAAGCTGGAGATAAAACAAGACAAAATACATTATTGTAAGTATTAAGTGGCCAGTACCAACTGACTTGATGGCAAATTTAAAGAATTTGGGAAATAAATTCAGTAGTGTTATAGTGACATCAAGGTCAAATAATAATTATCAATAATCATTATTTTCATGGTAAAAGTTGTACACTCATAATTATAATTATGGAACTCATATTTTGCAGACACCTCCCTCACTGCATTGTCACTTCTTGTGAAGTGAACTGCCTGTATAAAGATTATTATTATTGTCATTATTATTATTATTATTAATATTTTGCCCAGCTTTGTTGAGCGTTTCCACTATGATGTGAACGCCATTCGACATGCAACTTTTGACAGAGGTACAAAGATTAGCTATTTGGTCAGCATGGAGAACAGGCCAGTGTGTACATATGTTAATATTCAATTGACCAATATATTGAACGAAAAATAATAATACAAGGCTGAACTTTAAAAAGAAATTGTGGAGAGCCCTAAAAGCAGTGAAGCATCCACAACGTCAAGAAAAACTTGAAATGTCCTTGCTGCCAAAGAGAAAATTGCCAGGAACCAAAAACCAGTGCTAAAGCACATCCTTGTGGTTGGCTGTTATATGTATTTTGTTAATAAACTTTACCTGTAACATCAATTTCACATTTGACACTTTCTGTGTTGACCAAGAGTTTTCTTGATTCTCTGCAAACAAACAAAATTAATACATTAAAAAAGAACTTTCCTGATATTGTTTTTTTAATATACATGTTCTCAGTCTATCACAATATTTATTACTTTGTAAAACATGAGCAGGATCATATATAACTTTTCTAAGAACATGGCTATAAGATGGGTATGCAATGAACAGCTGTATCTTTTTTTCCTGATGTTTTTGAAGGTGACCCCGTTGTTTCGCACAATGATGTTTTACTATTATTACTATTTTATATTCATTTCTTGTTGTTGAACTTTTCAATGCATAGCATGGCCAGCATACAAAATTACCAATTAAAATGTAACAGTAACTGGTAAGTACATTCCTTTCAAACATTACTGTAAGCTTTTAATGTGCACATGTGTCCTTTTTTCCTTTTTATTTTGCTTGAAGAACATGCATGTCGCCCCATGTAAAGGAATCCGGATTCCGGAATCCGCGAAATTTTTGCATTTGGAATCCGGAATCTTGGAAATTTTTGCTTGTGGAATCCGGAATCCTGGGCCTTGGAATCCGGAATCCCACTAACAATCCGAATCCGGAATCAAAGTTCCACTGAAAAAGATCTGGAATCCAGTAATTGGAATCCGGAATCCACGGCGTGGAGTCCAGAATCCACGAGTGTCTTGGATTCCTTTACATGGGGCGATGCATGCTTAAATTACACTGTACAATACAATGTAGTTTATTACCCACGAACTGAAAATCAAACATGTCAGGTGCTCAGTGTTCAGTATGAGCAAAGGTTTCTTTCCAGCATGTGCAGATCAAGCCATTAAAGGTTAACTAACATTGACATAATTGGCTTGTTATTGTCTCCATGAAGGTGATAGAATCACTCTGAACATGCTAAATGCCATTCTGGAAAGAAACCTAAGCTCACAGTGTAGCATTATTGTCTCACAGCACAAGAGCAAGACATCTGTCGCAGTTATGGTAAAAATAATGTAAAGTCAACCTACCAGTGGGGACTGCTGAGGTGGATTGCTCCAGTTCAAAAAATGGAGTAAGTCTTTGAACATAACTGAAAAGAGAACAATAGTACACATACACAATTACCAATTATTCCACAAGTGTGCGTTAGAATTCTTCCCAACTTTATTTGTAAAAACAACCGATTTTCAGATTGTTTCTAATTCTGAGCAGACATGTTAAACCATATTTGAGAGCACGGTATAATGGCTCATATACCATGATGGCTGACCCAATCAGAGCTCTATAATAAATTGTAGTATCTAAATGATTTATTTATAATAATTACAGTTACACTGGTCACAGGTTGACAAGCAATACAGACACTGATTCTCTTTTTCCTTAGTCTCCTAGCCCTAGTTAGTCATAAATTAGGGGTCGGACAATTTGTTTTTGGCCTGTAACACACAGAAAATATGTACTACTATCAATGTTGTCAAGACAAAAATATTATTACTGCATGGCAGATAGAACATATAAATGTATTATTCAAGTGGATTACAACTTGTACTTGTCACTAATGTATAATCCACTCACATTTAAATAGTATTTTGCATTTTTTAAAAACACAAGACAAAAAGCAAAACAAACAAAACAAAAAGCCAAACAAAGAAACAATAATGTTTTTATGCCATACCTTCCTTCCCTAAAGAAATTCTGATTTGAAACATTTAATTTCAGGAGATTTTGCATCAGTAACAAGCAATCTTCAACTACAATACCTGAAAAAAAGGATTTTGTTATACATGTAAGTATTATAGTATCTGTAACAGTTAGAACTTTGTGGTTTATAACTCAGCTACTACATTGTATTATTACAAGCAGGGAAAAATAGATAACAATAATAATTATTATAGTAAAAACACATGTACTCTGTCCAGTGCTTCAAGAACTTACGGTTATAATGCACACACACTCTCACTCAAGATACTGATTTACTGCACGAGAAACCCAAGCATGCGAGCGCTTGCCTATTTTTATCATTGCATCTCCACCTCAGACCAGTCAATGATCTGTCAACAGCTGTAAAATTGACCAATCGATTACTCCGTTTCTGGGCTGATGGAGGGTTTGTGTACTACAAAAGAGTCTGCAGTCTGGCTTTTGCGTCATAACATAACGCTGTGGTTTGCAATCGCACTGGCTGAGATAAGAACTAAATGGATTTTAAGAGAAATGGCAAACTGCGAGCAGTCTACAGTGTACACTCAAGAGTCAAAAAACTCTAACATCATGTCTGCCCATACAGAATCAAATAAAGGGAGTAAAGAAAGGCAGGGACAAACTCTGGTGACAGAGGTGCCTGACTTAAAGAGGTGTCTGTTAACGGAGAGTGAACTAAAAACATACCTCCATCACTATAACCTTCTTCTGTGATGATTTCAAGCAGTCTGTCAAAAGCATTCTCAAAGGCAACAATTTTCTGGTGAAAAACAATAACAACATAACAGAAGACATGACTGACTGTTAATGTCTGAATTTAAATAAAAAGTTTGAAAGGGCAGAACAACTCATTTATACGCATCACTTTTAGTAGCCTGCATAGCATGGCGGTTTTGTCAATTGGGGAACCCTGCCCATGTAGAGTGTACATGAAGGTGAGGTAACCCACTTAGGTGGGGTAGCCCGCCTGTCGTTATACAGGCCATCTGATATTACGCGATGGTGCGATTTCGCACAACTGACCTCAAATCGCATCCGATCGCACAATTTGAGGAAAATTGCATAATTCATAAAAAAAATGCTAAATTCAAGTAAAGTAAACAATGAATTCTAACTTTATTTACACATTTTCCCAATCTTAATGTTATTTAAGGTGATTTACCACTAAAGAAAGCCTTGCAAGACATCTCAAACCTTTGATCGCGGTATCTGGGCAGCCATTTTGATTTTAGAGATAAGCAGTGTGGTCAGCGGTGTTAGGGCATCATGTAATATTAAGCAAGTGTCCTTTTTCTTTTGCGGTTCAAAATAATCGGACAAATTTAACTATTTTGTTTTAACATACATGTTTTATTATTCCTTTACATTGAAATTGCTTGAAACCCAGTACAACAATGTAAATTAGCCCTGAAAAAATCGCATAATTTATTGCATAATAGTCCTGTCTTACCGCACAATCTACCCAGAAAATATTGCACAATTTCTGATTTTTTATCGCACCCTATCAGATGGCCTGGTTATACAGTGTACATATGTAATTTCTCATATGGTGACCCCACCTACAACGTATCATGCGAACGTGATCAAATTAGGGACTAAAATGAGAGATTATTATTATTATGGACATGCGTGTTACCACACCTAAGCAGGTTACTTCACCTACCCGGGGTCCCCCACCTCCATGTAAACAGGCCCAAAAATTAAGGGGCATTAAAATAAATTATATGTACCCTAAGATAGCAGAATCATGCTTTATTCTACACTTCATTGTTGTTGTTGTTCTTTTTTTGTAATTGTTTATCATCATCATCATCTTCATCACCATCATCATCATCATCGTCAACATCATCATTATCATCTTCCTTTTATTTGAGACTAGCTGGTGTTCAATTACTCAAATGAAAACAGATTTCCGCTAGCTATGTAAACTTCACTAACTTGTTTGAAATCTTGTTTTAGGTAAAAACAATAAAATTATTCCCATTCCCTCTGAAGACACTAAATAAAACAGCAAAATTAATGTGGACGCATGTTGCACCTGTATTGCAGCGTTGGACTTGGTGAGTTGAATCAACAACAACAACCCCTAAAATCAAGAAAAATCACAATAAGAAACAATAAAAACCACAATTTTGTCGAGAAACAGAGTTATCAATAAGTCTGTTTTTTTTATCCTGCAGTGTACAAGTAAAAAGCTGGCCAGGATATCAGGAGAATCAAATTGAGTTGTAAACACATCATACAACTAAAAATAAACTAACCCCCTATCCACCCCAGTCCCTACCACCACCACCACCAAAGGAAAAAAAAACAATATAATATTATGTAGTGACAAAAAGGTACCATTTAATTTATTGCGCAAATGGTGTTCATTTATTTTGTACTACCTCATTTCGAATAATTTCACGGCTATCAGACAACAAATCCATTAGCCTTGATACACCTATAAGAAAAAAATTAATGCAATTTTTAAATTTGAAAAAAAAGTTCTAAAAAATATGTACTGAGATTAATATAATAATACCGGTATATAATTATATTTTTTTAGATTCTTGTGCATGTAATTTAATTAGTATACATTGTAAATATAATATTTACAGGAACTGTATTATACATGAGTAACTGATTACATGTATCAACAGACCAAGTAATTCTAGTGTATGATGCATTCATGTTTGTATGTATGGTTTAGATCACATCATGCTTATTTCTTAACAGTGACTATTATGTGCAGTTAGTACATGTATAAACACTGTGTTACTGTCCAATGAAAATAGCAGCACAAGAGATTTTCTCTTACCCATGGGGCTCACTAAAATACACTGTTGGAGCTGATAACTAAAAAAAAAGAAATACTATTAATAACATTTAAAAAAATAGACACTGACTGTACTCTGTAAAAATGATAATAACAGAAAACAGTATCTAAATGTTTAATCGACGATAATTATGATGATCAAAGTGGTACATGTAATTTCAATTTCAGCAATAGCAAATTAACCCCCCCTCCCCTCCCCCCCCCCCCAAAAAAAGTAGAAGTCCCTACAATTTTTCGGGTTGATTTGTAATTGCTTAAATTGCAATTTCCACTGCAATGATCATATTTTCATTTAAATTTGTATTTCCACAGCTAGTTCATGTCATCTCCATTCGAACTATTGAAATGTACATTACCCAGCAGGGCTCGACGTTGCGACCTGTGGGGTCGCCAATGCGACTAGATTTTATTCACTGGCGACTAACTTTTCACGCCTGGTCACCAGGCTGGCCTCACGATTTTTTTATTTAGTTTTAAAATTTCTTATTGAGTTCAGTACCTCTGATACTCTCGTGTTCGCGTATGAAGCTGATGAAATCGTGTTCGATTCTCCTTTTGGCTACTTTGTTTACTTGCTAGCAAACGCAAAGTGAAAACTACATGCACGAGTCAGAATAGTAAACTTTTTAAGGCAAATTTCTGCTGACATTTGAGCCTATCGTGACAAAGCGTTGCGTGACGACCCAAATGAGAGCTTTGCTGATAAATTATTATAATTAATTGTATTTTATTGACTTCCAATAAAGTACCATTGAGGTCACGCTGTTTGTCGAACAGACTTCTCGCCAAATCAACTTTTCCCCGAAAATATTGACGATCTGTTTCTTCTTTGTGGAGGAGACTTTCGATCACGTGCTAGGCAATGAACTAGATCATGTTTCACCAATGTTCATTCCCGAACATCAATGCAAATATGGGACACAAAACAAATGTTTGCAGATTTTGTTCTTTAATAGCCTAAATAAGCCTTTTTGTAATTCCAAAAATTTGTTAAACTGCAAGTGTATTTTCATTTCCTGAAGCTTGAATAACTCTTTGAGGAAATTTACGCTTCACTATTCACAGCCGCCCACGGGTAAGCGATGTTAATAGGGACCTTAAGCAGCCAGGACGAGTTTGTGGACGACGACGAGAGAAGACGAGTGAGGTCTGGGTCGAGAACGTTGTCCAAAGCGGGAAAAACAAATGTTTAAGCAAGCTCCCGTCTCGGCTCGTCGCCGAAGTAGGTAGACTGCACTGAATGGCTTCGTTTAAAGAAATACGAGAGTTACTTCTTTAGTTTAGCGATGAGAACAACACAATTAACGAGGGAGAACTTTTCCTACTCTCCGAAGGATTTAAATCAGTAAACCGTTTATCAATGAAAAGGTTTGAATCGAATCAATCGAGAATCAAACAGTGCAGAACTGGTTTTGTTGTCCTACACATTTTACAGGACTTAATTGCCGAAGGCAAGATTTCCGTACAGTCCCATTCATTTATCTACTACGGATATACGACTCTGTTCACGTTGATCAAGTTTACCGGAAACAGTATATACGAAATATAGTGAAAATCTTGCTTTCGAGAGGCAGACATGTACATCTCAAAACACATAAACAAAAAAAAACAGTGTGGATGAAAATGCTTCGATAGATTTTCCTTGGAATTTTTAACCGGTCTCTTTCATGCAAGGGTCCCGAATATCAACGCCTTTTCCTTTTCGAGTTAAATAGTGCTTCTGGAAACGGATTACAGTTCAGAAGCATTTAAGGAGAACATAAACATTTTTACTTTTACTCACAGGTTCTTTCCCGCCGAAGCCATTGAAAACCACGGCTCACGGTTTACCGAAAATCTCTCGAAATCTTTCCTCCAAAGGCCCAACCTTCGGCAAAAAGTACAAAAAAGGTTTCCTTTTTTCAAACATTGGTATTAAACAAGGTAAAATGGGCACAGAAACGTCAAAGATTGCTTTGAATGCTCACGTTCACCTGAGGACGGCAAATCAACAGATGTCACGTCCTGAACGCCATGTGGACGACATCACTGACATGCGCAGAAGTTGCCGGCTTCGTGAGAACACTTCCGGTCGTCGTCCACTCGGCTTGTCGTCTAGGTTGCTTAAGGTCCCTAATCAATGCGAACGGACAACGAGCGAGAACCGTGGGAAACGAAGCCTTAAAATATCAGTAACAAGTTCTTGCAAAATAATTTTTCTAAAGCGACCGTGTTACAGACCCACAAAAAAAAGGTCTCTTCTTCAACAGAGTATTTCAGGTAGAGGATCTACGGATTGGCCATCGCTAACGGATACGACTATAAACGTTCTAACGGGTCAAGATCAGATGCTAACGAATTGACTAACGCCTCTAATGGATCAGCTAATGATCTAACGGATACGGATGAGTTGCTAACGAATTTTCATTGATCTGTCTAACGGATGACTAACGGATAGCTAACGGTCTAACCGTTCAACGGAATATCGTAAGTGTACGTTTTCCCAAAGAAGGTCACAAATACTGACTACTGACGTTTAAATATCAACAGAATGTACAGAATTTAAAAACGTCTGCACAACAGATCTATCGAATTTTATCACAACCTGATAACAGTCCAGAGTTTGTGATATTTAAAATTCTCACGGCATGATATGTGAAAGGGAAATTCACTATTTCACACGCACCGAAAACGCGACGCTTCATTGACACATACCCGACATGTATTAAAAGTTATAAAATTTTCTCCAAAAGTATTCTTCAGTGGTCGTTAATGAAAAAATAAATTAGCTTTTTCAACACAAACACGTTTGTATTATGGATATCAAACTTTCAGTAGCCATTCCACTGTTCCGCTGTGTAAAATTAAAGTAGTCAAGCGCGGTAAACTGAGGGCCTTTAAATAACTTGATATATGATAGCATTGTTCGTGCCGCCTTCCTCCTTGTATCAGTGTTCAGACCTTTAGTGTATTATATTCTATTTTTTCTCGAAGATAATTTTTGGCGACTAGAATACTTGTCCTGGCGACCAAAAGTGAAAACTTGGAGGCCAGGTGGCCCCAAGATTTTTTTCTGAAAGTCGAGCCCTGCCCAGTGTTTTGACAGTTTGACTGCCAACATATACCGGTAATTATTTTCCAAGATCTCGAGCATTACATAAAAATTTGATGTAATGTAATGTACAGTGTGGATTACTGATTTTAACATTATACCAGTGTTCTCACCAGGCCACAGCCTTGTGGGATTCCTGCAAGAAAATCTGAGATAGATGACACATAAAATGCCAAGAAGATGCACCTGTTAGGGCGAAAGGGCATGCTACGAGTCAAAGAGACTTTAGAACATCTACAGCTAAGTAGTTTCAATGGTCAAACTAACATCCCAGCATGTTGCTTGGTTGAATGAATAGAAAACATGATATCAGAAGATTCAAAATTCTTTAATTTTATTTCCTTAACTTTCATTGGTCCCACGTACATTATGAAAATTGGTGCATGCATCGTTATTGAATCACAATAATCCACAATAATCGGATCAGGTAGGTACTTCAGGTAACAGATCATTTGGAGTGTGGGTTCAGTTTATTCTTACCACGTGGTAACTTTAATTTGTTCCCCTAATATTCTTACAGGGACCCTATTTCTCAAAAAAGGGGGTTCTGGGACTCCCAAAGGCAAAATACTGTAAGAACACTGTTATACATGTATGTATACCATGTAGCATGAAATTTTTGCGGGTTCTAATTTTTCCAGTGATGCACAAAAATAAGCTTCCACAAATATATTTTTCATGTAAATAAGTACCACAAACATTTTTTTATGCAAAAATTTACTCCAGGATAAATATTTTCTAACTTAAATTCACTAGCAAGAAAATCAAATACAGGACTAAGAAATATAGTCTGTTCAATTACAATTTGGTACACAATGAACTACTGGTTTTACATAAAGGTATGGACACTGTAGTATTGTTTGAAAATACGTACATGTACATTATGTTTTTTTTTTTACCATACTTAACAAAAACGAAAATATTATCAATGCTGGGTACTGGGTACTTTCTGGGACTCATCTTGTGTAAAAAAATAATCATGAGTCTAAATCCCACACCAATATGAGTGTCCCAGTTAAAAAAAAAAAAAAACGAGTCTGAAATTGAAGATGCTAGGGCCTTTATGTAACCAGACACTTAATTTGAAGACAAACTCCAAAACTCTGTACATATTACAGTATACTGAAATTAAAATATAGTCCTCCTTCTGCTGCAAAGCACAACAAAGGTTAAAAGATATAATGCATTGTCACACAACAGCCATATTATATAAATACAAGTTTGTTAAGATTGATCAATCCATCGATCGATCTTTGCATCTTTTAACTATTTTGCATCGTTCTGGATTTTTATGCATCAGGGATGCAGGATGTCTACAGAGGTAACAAAATCACTGAAATGTCTTGATCTTTTAAAATTCATTCCCTCAGGAATTGAATGGAGATCAGCCTGGAAAATGTTAATTATTATCCGAATACTGGAGCTTAAAGGGATGCCCCATTTTTTTTTTTTCTGTAGTTTACACTGTACCTCTTGTTTGTCAGCAAGATTGTCAGGAGTTTAACAGTGGGCCATCTAACTTGAAATTCATATTCCTAAAAGAAGAAAAACTCTGTAATTTACAAAATTAATTAATCAGAAAATCATACCACAAAACCTCGATATAATAATTAAGACAACTGTGAACTCAGTAGATACTATTCTCCAGGCACGAGTTGCTTAAAAAGGTGGATAATGCTGTCCACTGGATAATTAAATCACTATTCACCAACATTACTAACATTAATAGTACAGTGTAACTTAGTTACCAGTAATCTGTGATGAGTTAAAAAAATCTTTACATGCAATAAACCTTCTTACTCATATGGCGACCATATTAAATAAGTTCAATTTAAGGAGTATTATGGGATGCCCAGTGGGGCATGACCACAATCCGTTTAGTATTTACAAGCGCTTTTCAGGGCATTTTTTCTTACAGTTTTCGTAGAATAAGATTGTAATGGGAAAAAAGATTGTTGTGCTGTGTTAGGATGTTTGCCTTTTTCCCAAGAAATATATAGTGAAAGGCCATAATATTTCTAATACTACGTGAGTACAATGGATCGTACTCATGCCCCCTGGGCATCCTATAAATCGAATTAATTCAATATGGCCGCCATATCGATAAAATGGTCTATACAGTACCATTTGTTCGCAGTACCATTGCGAGTCTCAATTCTCAACTCGATTCACGATTCTCGATTCCTGTGTGAATTAAGAATCAAGAATCGAGAACAAGCAATCGAGAATCGAGTTGAGGATCGAGGATTGAGTCTCGCAGGACAGAAAACAAAAGATTCAACCATGACTAATTTCTCTATAATTTTACAAAGACATAAGCGAGACAAAATATTGTTTTCAAAGCACTTGGATGCTTCAGAAGTTTTCTGAAACTTTACAAGTATATTCAAATCAAAACTTTTATTTCCACAATCACGTCTCATAAAAAGCAGAGGGCGAAATGCCAAACAAAGATGCTATATATATCTAGCCAAAAGGTCAAATTAAAAGTAAAATTTCCCGCGAAAAAAAAACACAATGAAACTGTAGACACCGATAATCAGACATTCAACTGCGATAATGCCGATGGCCATTCACAAACAGGCAATCAAAAAACAATCGGCAAGTAAAATTTGAAAGCAAAGAGAAGCACCTCAAAACTTTGTTTACACACCATCGCGTATTTGTCATGTATTTACACAAGCTTCCTTTTACATGTATTTTGGATTTGACAGGTAAAAAGTCACAAATTGCTTTTCAAGTTCAACGTTCCCAATTACTATTACTGACAATTTCTGCTATTTAAATGATACAAAATGTTGTTCGAATATTTTTAAGATTTCGATGCAAAGTGTCACCCGAGCCATGTGAAAGAATGCAAATATCAACTGCTACTGTTTGAGTAGTTCAGGAATTTCTCCGAGAATCAGATGCTGAGTACAGTTTGTTATTTTATGGAGTAGAACGATTTTTTTTTGGCTTGAGAGAAGTTAGAAAATGCTCAAAACTTGAACAAAGGGTGTAGATTCTTGCAGCAATTAATTATTATTGAGAGTAGAGAGCAAATTACTCAAAACAAAACCCTTTCAATTGATCATAAACAAAGAACATTCCGGCTTGATGAGTCTCGCAGGAGTCAAGAATCGAGAATTGAGAGGCAACAATCAAGAATCAAGTCTCGATTCTCAATTCTCGCGAGGACCGAGAATCAAGTGTCAACTTACTTTTGAATGGTACTGTAGCACGTAGCGATTTTTTTAAACTCATCACAGATTACCAGTAACCAAGTTACTATTAATGTTGTTAATGTTGGTGGATAGTGATTACTAAGCGAGTACAATGGATTGTGCTCATGCCCCCTGAGCATCCCATAATACTCCTTAAATTGAATCAATTCAATATGGCCGTCATATCAGTAAAAAAGTCTACTACATGTAACTATTTTCACCTGCTATGAACTGGAAAAACAAAAAAGAAAATAAAGAAAATGAAGAAAGAAAAAGAATGTCCACCACACCTCTAACAGACCAAGTAATAAGGTGACATTATCAGTTTTCTTGATGAAGATTTCTGTGAATTGAACCCCTAACTCAGCGTCTGAAGCTGTCTGTCCAGGGTCCTGGCCACCCTGATCTGAAAAGAATCAACAATATTTACCTCAATTAAGAAAATCATTGCCTTTGCTGAATTATGCTGATATTCCAGCACAACCCTTCTTCATTGTGCATGTACATTTTACAAGTAAAAAAAATTTGATTTCAGGTGATAATTTTTAACCTACAATGTACATGTAGCTTGAATCTTAATTTTCTTTGTCTCTTAGGACTTGGAGACAAGGGAAAATTAATTGTAAATCAACCTAAAAATGTTAAATCAAGTAGTACAGCCTTCCCCAAGAGGTCGATGTTCACTGTAGATGTACTTCATGCCAAACTCTTTGGCAAGTTATCATTTTTGTTTTGTTTTTCTTTTTCTTTTTCACAATTACCAGAGCATTATAAACAATAACTGATGATAGCCACTTTTAAAAGTATTTCATAACTAGGTAATCTTCCTTCCCACATCTTGGTACAGTCGACTCCCAGTAACTCAAACCCTCTATAACTTGAACCTCCTGCTAACTCAACCAATTTTCATTTCCCTTCACATCATTTTCTACATGTATATAATTTTACCCTCGATAACTTGAACTCCCGATAACTCGAACTTTTTTTCTATTTTCCCTAGGTTTGAATTATCAGGAGTCGACTGTACTTCGTGCAACATTATTTTACATTCCCCTTGTCTCTGACAAAAGTATAATAATATTGGAGGGTATATGAGACACATCTTATAATATTATTTTGTCTAAGGCTTGTCATTATAGCATAAATGCTTCTTCTCTCACCTTGTGGCTCAGCAGACAGCAGGTGACAGAGTGTCTGCAATGCCAGGCCAGTTATTTCTGTGTCATTCCTAAAATTAACATCAACTGAGATTATAAAGTGTAAAGTCCTGAGTAGCTATAGTTGAAGTGTTCATTTTTCCGTAAAGTTTTAGTAATTTTTATCATCATATTTAACTTTGGTTACACCGTATCTTATTTTCATAATACAGCTGAACCTCCATTAAGTGGCCACCTACACTGTATTAAACAGCCACCCACCAGTAATCAAAGCGGCCAGTAATCAAAGTCCCAAAATAATTGTAGAAAGAAATAGGAACTTAAACCCCTACTGACATGAGTGGCCATGCCCACCTTTTGGCCATCCTAGGCAAGAGTTCTCTTATTGTTGCCACCTGAATTAGAGTCAAACAAGGAAAACCCTGAACATCAGAAATATTTCTAGAATGTTCAGTTGTTCTTCCAACACTTGGAATTCGCTAAGTGCAAGCAAAAGAAATAGTAAAAACGCTCACTAGCTTTAAGCATGGTGCAAAATTGGAGCTATGTCACACCGAGAACTACGTGACTGATTACAGACTACAACAGTTTTTATATGTCATAATTAGAGTATTTTAAGTCAATAATATGTATATGTATATGTATTTATAAAATAAGAGTATGCGCACTCTGATTGGCTGAGAGGAGTGTTTGCATGAGAGTATGTAAACCCGGTTGTGACGTCAAGATGTTTTTCTTTTTGTGTGCTAATCACACAAGCACAAATTTGAAAAAGGTTTCGAGTTCAAAAAGTGACAAGTTTACTTTATTTACCCATTCCTTCATCCGCTGAAACTTGGAAAATTGTTGCAAAGAATTTTAAGCGAGAAAAATCCGTATTTTGGAAAGCATCTTATTGCAAAACAAGAACTGATTACGCGAGCAAGACTTAGTGGACAAGACTTTGCGACTGGTAAGAATTTCTCTACCAGTACCAAACAAAGAGGAGTTTTGCGTTTTTTCTCGGGAAAGTTATTTTATAAAAGCAATACAAAACTTTTTTCATGTGATTTGCATAGCCTGATATAAACACTCGAGGCGTTGGGAGAATTCTCTACAGTTATGTAAACCCTCGACTTCGTCTCGGGTTTGCATAAAATTACTGTCTCAAATTCTCCCAACCCCCCTCGTGTTTATATCAGGCTATGCAAACACGGAAAAAGTTTTCTATTGCTTCTGTAGTATAATTTATAAGATATATTATCGTAGCTATTTTTTAATTTAATTGTATTCCTATTTTTTCCATTTATTATTAATAATTAGATTTGTAAATTAGTCTTTTTTCTCCTTCTTCTTTCTTTTTTCCATTTTGTAAAATAAATCGGAAGAACCACATAGTGGAGATTTAATAAAAATACTGTACTGACGGTGCTGTACTGCTGTGATTGGTCATAACACAATAAACATTCCAGAGATTTTTCAAGTGTTCACGGTTTTCCCATTCACACTGTAAACAACCACCAAGCAAGTTTGGATTTATTTCAAGAATATGATGAAGGAAAACAGTCTGAGATAGAAGGTGATGATCAATTATTGCAGACCAGAAATGCTACTTCCATAGCATGTTTGTTTCAAAATAAAGAGATGTTTCTGCTAAAGATTATGCTGATGTTATGCTAAATTATGAGGAACCTCTATTGCATAGCCAATCTCCATTAAGTGGGCACTTGCCGGTACCCTGAAGGTGGCCATTTAATGGCGGTTCAACTTTACCCTCCTATCATAAAATCTATGAAACATGATACACATGAACTTTTCGTTTGCCTACAGCTGTACCATGAGATCCAAACTTCCTCAATGGAAGAGATCGCTTTATGAAACTTGCAGTCTATTTCGTGAGACTTGATCATAGATGCAAGGGGAAGCACAGTGCAACCTTGTTTACAAACTGGGGCTTCATGCAACATTAATTTAATTGAATGATTACATAAGCTTCTTTATTGACCCTTTAGATTCTATGTCAGATAGAAATCACGGCTTGCTGTTAAGGTGGCTGAACACAGTTTTGGCAGGTTGTGAGTATATGTCATTTGCCAAATCATGGCAAGGGAAAGGTTGCAGCTTACAAGTGAAAAATATACTGATGCAAGATTTTGATTGACAGTTAAAAAGTGACGTTTTCATAGTTTCCATGGCAACATGAACAATTGCATACAACCTTAAAATTTCACTTTTGCTTAGTTTACATCAAATTCGCTCATTAGATTTTGCTATAAACTTGCACACATCTTACTATGATTAATCATTACCATTTGTAACTTATTTCACCAAATTTTAACAGGCAGGTTTTTAGATAATCAATAATATAATTGTACAGTGATTATTGAATGTGTCCCAAAATTCGTCTGTTCAACTTCCATTTTAAAGTTCTCATTATGTTAAACACGATAAATGAAAAAATTCTGCCAAATATCACAAAATTTTAATGAGTAGATTTTGTCTGCGTACCATTGCTTTTTTCGCCACCATGTTTGTTCATCTAATTTAAAACACACGCCGTCACGCCAGCAAAACTGTGTTCAGCCACCTTAAACATGTGAGAGTAATTCAAAACAGCAAACCCTACTTTTTCCAGGGTGCACGTAGCTGTAATGTCAAACATTTAATTTTCTGTTGAAGCTTTCAATAGAACAGAATGATTATGACCTGAGAGGTAATCTTGATTTGCATTATTGCATAAACAACACTGTTCTGGTTCAGCAACTCTCACAGGAATAAAAAATAGACTCAGGTGCACTGCATTAGAAAACCTCACACATTCCTCCAATGAATGTCTGCTGAAATGAGCAGTTAAAAATGTAGAGCAACTTTCAGATCTGGGGAGTGCACTTTGGACCGTGATGAAGCACTAACAAAATGTCGGTGTGGTAGGCTATAGACAACCTACTAGCCTGAGAAAACAGCTGACAATTTGAGACACCATTGCTTCTTTCCCCATGAAATGATGCCCCAGAAATGAGTGCAGAAATTTCATACTGATCAATGTCACATCACTACCCAGATCTGGATAGTGCTATAAAAATCAACCACTCAACCATTTTCTGATTGGTTGTAAATTTGAAGCAACTTCCCAGATCTGGGTAGTGGCATGTCCTCAATATGGAGTTTCTGCACTTGTTGCTCAGATGTCATTTCACTAGAAAACCAGCAGTTGCATCACAAAATGTTAGCTATTTCCTCGGGATAACAATCCTGGCGGGGGGGGGGGGGGCTACTTTGGGAATTTCGGGGTGGGGATGTGCCGGAGGGACTGTGGAACCCTTTGCCTATACCAGAGCTTAGAGTTCAGCTGAATTTTACTACCCTATACTAGACTAAACTCCCCAAATCCCCCCTATCCTAGAGTAGCTGTTTTCCAGAAACTACTGGGGTCACTAGCACAGTCCAGCTGAAACAAACCCAATTTGATTTTTTTAATATTATTTTTGAGTGGCAATTCCCAGTTTCCCTAGTCTAGCTTTTTTCCCTTATCAGCTTCCTGGAAAATGATACACTATTCTAGGCCCAAACTCTCTGATCTACGTAACCTATTGTCAGTTTTCACATGACGTCACTAAAATTCAAACTACAAAACTATCAATAGAACTGATATTTTACTTTCACAATGTAGTAGACCAGCAGAAAACTAATTTCCATACAAATTTTCGCTTCAAAAGGGTTCTTGGTTTTGTGATAGACTATGTTTGAATTTCTAAGCTTTTGCGTGGCACAGTATTTTCATGACAGCCAAGACAGCTGTCATGTAGGTTAAAGAAATGACTTATTTCAGGGAATTTTGCCAGCTAAACAGTCCATGTATTAGAAAAAGTATTTCTTAATGTTTATGAGTTCCTCAAAGAATAAATTCATGCTTTTGTAGCAAAACTGGGGAACAGATGTTTTCGTTGGGCACCAGCATGGCATCTCCATACAAATCTCTTTGGATATCTCATATATGAAATATTTCTCTGACTTGAATCTTGGCGAGGGTCTTTGCATATTTACCTCCTTTCATTTTCCAGATTCTGGACTATATTTATTGAACAGTTTTGCTTTTTATTTTGATATATTTTGAATGGCATGACACTGAAAACCAGCAATTCCAGAGTAAACTACTTGAAAACTATACCCCTCACAGCGGCACATACCTATATAGCCCATATATGACAGTACATCCCACCCCCCACCCCCCTCCCTCCTCCCCCAGGACTAAAAACCAACCTGTCTGTTTGTAGCACATTTATCAGCAGATCCATAGCCTGTGTTCCAACTTCCAGACGGAATTTCTGAATGTAACATAACAAAATGCATAGATATAACCCAGCAACTTACAGGATAAGAATTATACATAATTGGTGCAATTTGTGAAAATGAACACTTACAACACCACAATGAACTGCATGTACAACTATTTTCTTGATTCAAAATACACGTCATTTCAGTGTAATTAAATCTAATAAGGATAAAATTTAAAATGAGACTTTAATTTCAAAAAAATACTGTAGTGACTACCAATAGTAAAACTAGGTAAGGAGAATTTGGAAATAATCAAGTTTTATCAGGTTTCAAGGCCAATGATCAATGAATTAGAACACAAAAAGATTCAGTGTAGAAATTGAGATTAACAGCGCATTATAAATCTTAAATTCGACATCAAGGAGAGCATCACTCACCTTTGAAAGCGACTTGAGCGCACGCACAGCATCTCGTCTGTCTTCCAAAAGCGTCGAGGACGCAACACGGTCACACAGCCGCTCGACCTGAAACAACATTTATGGATAAAGCCGGATCAGGGCAAGTAACATGACACAGATCAAAGACAAGTACTTCAATACGCACCGTTTCGCGACCGGAGGATTGCGTTCCAGCTTGCTGATTACCCAAAACAGACTTGAAACTCCTTGATAGGTACTCCATCTTTATTTCCCTTTCACTATTTATTCCTACGCATGCGCGCGACGTGGCAAGCTCTCGTTCCCAGAGGCCGCGTTACCCTTATCCAGCGGTCTGTCCCAGGAAATATTGGCCTGCCCGCGGATGCCCGCGGATGCCGCGCCCAGCCAGCGCCCCTTAACAAATCCTAGGCTAATTAACAACTTTGTCATAGCAGAGAATCAAAAAAACAAAACAAAAAACAAACAAAAACAAACAAAAAACAACAATTAACAACAACAACAACAAAAAGAATCAAATGGTGCCTATGGCTAACTCGTGGTTTTGAGTGTTATTCAAGTCTGTCAAAAAATGAAAATATGTTTAAACAATCCAAACTAAGAAAACAAAAGCAAAACGAAAAAAAGAGAAATTTCTTCCGGCGGGAATCGAACCCCAGATCACTGACGGGTAAGCAACACTATATCTTTTATCTTCTTTTGCGCCACGGTATCAAAAGTGATAAAAAAATTAACTATCTTTGACGTTTTTGCCCATGAAATTCTGCCAGGAGACTCTGTTTGAAGCTGGTAGAGCTTTATTTATGAATGGGGAAAAAGGCTGGGTTCTGACGGTAAAAGTTGTCATTCCGTCGCATTGAAATGTCCAACAAAGCAAAACCATCGCGAAGTCTCTTGCTTACGGCGTTGTGCTGCATTTACATGAGAAGAATCACGATTCTGCAACAATAAACATTTCAGTGAGATTAGGAGTCTTGTCGTGGGGCCGTGAGAAAAGTTAAAAAATCGTGAGAGTCACAGCAGAATTGTGAGCTTGGACCCGCTTGGGGAGTCGAAGAGAAATTGCTGATCTCTTCATCATGTTTCAGTATCGTCTGGGCGAGTCAAAAAGCTCCAAAAGTTCATCCTGTCTCCAAGTTGGCCACAGTGCTAATTTGTAACATTCAAAGTCCACATGAACACAACTAATCACCCTGTGGAAGCTACAAAATCAATCATAACATCGAAGCTTTGGGCATACGATCGATCTACGAGAATTGTCGTTTTGATATCGGGCGCTTTCGTGCGAGCCGAATAATTACGAAGTGCGTGTACATCTGAGTGACACATTCGCATATCCCAGGGTCCACATTACTGTCCAGCATAGAAATGTTTACGAAGAAAACGTTTTCAGCATCGAGTAATTATGAGAAATATTGAGCTTGATTTCTGCACGTTAAACTTAATTCAGTTTACAAGCGATTACAAGACGTTTTCATAAACCCACTAGGCAACCACACAGTTTTGAAAAAACTTGGTTTGAATTGCGTGATGGTAGCACTGTAGTTCTTGGCTTTCGCGAGGAAAACAGTGGTGACGTCACGAATGTCGGCTGTTTTCTCAGGTTAAGAGCGCCCGCAGGATGACTAAAAATGGGAGACTAAAAATGAGATGGTGGGTCCTCCCTTACTGATCCGCCACTGCGATTCTAATCACTTCAAATGCTTCATTTATATTATTTAGAGAGGAGTAATAAACTTGCCTCGTATTGTAGGAGGCGAAGAAGCTAGTCGGACGAAAGAATGAAGGAAATACATTATACATCCCGAGTTTGACTTGAAGTGACAGTGACATTGTTTCGATAATTTCATCACCAATAAAGCTCCTAACTGCTGCCCATGGCAAGTATCAATTCAAGCAAAAAGGCCGGTTAGCATTCGTGACCGGGGGGGTCATATCTGTGGTAGTACCCTGATTAACAAAGAATGGGTGTTAAGCGCCGCACACTGTTTTATTAGCGAAGAAGCCTTGAACGGAACAAAAAAGTATAACTCAACAGTCATCTCTAGAGGTCTTAGGTAAGACGAAATTCTCTATATATCTTCCATAACTTCACCCAGGGCATTTCTGCTATACCAAATTTACAAGGAAACGCACTAAACAGAGATGTCTTACAATTCTTTGATTTACTTCGATCGCTTGTTATGAACATGAGCTAACATGGGTGTTTATTAGCTATCTAATGTATAAAGTTAAACTTAGTCAACTTAAGTGTTGGTTTACATAGATCTGCATGTTAATTTTGTCCAAAAATATATCTCGTCTTTTCAAGAAGAATGAAAAACATGGCTACCATGGGCTCCTGTCCTAGATAATTTATAGGAAAATACGCTGAGTTTGGTGGTCATGGCTTAACGGTTTTGAAGGTAAGTTATTCATCTTTTAAGTGAGCCAGATAGAAGCAACGCCCGGTCCGAACTAGACTGTTCACAGTCCCCTATTTTTCCCCAAGATCATCAAGATATAGCCCGTCTTACCATTAATGGCAGGCCACCTTGATTTTCAATTCCACAGGCAAAAAGGGGCAGTGAGCGGAGGAGAAAAAGCAAAAAAAGAGGTTTTTTTTTCTCTCTCTCTCTCTCTCTCTTTCCCTCGCCTGGGTACTTGATCGCGGTTCGAACGAGCTGCCGCGTTTCCCTCTCTTGGCTATATGAAGGCCCGTTATTCAGGCTACGAAAAAACGTTGTTGTGGCTTATTGATATTTTAAAAACAGTGCAGCATTTACTTATTTATTTATTTAATCGCTTTCACCATGATTACAATGCTAAAAAAGACTAAGAAAAAGGAAACATTTAAACAAGACCAGGAGCCCATCAAATGGGCTCCTGACAAGACACAAAAACGAAAGACGAAGGTGCGGGACACACAATCGAGCTAGGCTCCAAATTAAGTGTGCCCTTAAGGAAAATACACATGTCAAGTACTAACTATGTAAACATTAAAACATTGTAAGAAGTATAAAAATCGTATTTGCAAAAACGATAAGAGCGAATCCCTCCCGGCGCAGCCGATAAAAAGTCTTAGTACATAGTAGCAGCAGTTACCAGCTAATAGGAGATTACGTGATCTACTGCATTTGCAGCAGATCAACTTCCAGGTGTAAAGTTAGTGACGTCATAGTTTGTACGGAAGGCAGCCGAATAGCGTTGGAGTACATGAGATTTAAACTGATTAAGAGAACTAAGAGTACGAGTGGATTCAGGTAACGTATTCCAGAGTTTAGAAATGCGGTTAAAGTAATTAAATTGAAAGAGATTTGTACGGCACTTAGGAATTGATGCGTCTTGATCAGAGCTGTGGCGAGAGAGACGAGTGCCTTTAGGCTTGACGTAATCATCTATGGCAAGAGAGAATGATCTCACTTGTCTATGGCAAGAGAGAATGATTCTCTCTTGTCTATGGGTAAGGTGTAGTGGCCAGCGCGACACTTGAAATAACAAAAAATTAAATCTGTAAGGCAGTTAACAGGAATGCAAGGTTCTCAATCACGTGTTTATTGTTTCCCTCAAATAAGAACAGAAAGAAACCATATAAATAAACAAAGTTGACCCTCCCAAACAAAATGGGTGTGGGGGGGGGGGGGAGGAGGTAAATACCACCCTTCCTGTGCAAGCTTTCTTAGATTTTTCCTAGATGATAAACCTGTCGTTTTCAGTAGCTGTTTATTTATCCTTAATTCGCACTTTAATTTAAATTTGGTGACGGAAACGAGATGTGACGTCATGACAAGTGGTAGGTGGTCAAGCCATTTTGAGTGAAAATGCTTTTGTTCCATCTTGTTTTAATTTGATAAAATGAAGCCAGGTACTAATACTTATGATTTATTTCACACATAAAGGAATTTCTTCCGTTGGTAAAATAAAAAAGATGGCGACCACGTTTGGTGACATCAAGCGCTTCCAGTAGCGCCACCACCTATGAATTTACCTCATCTTGTGGTGATCAAAGGCTTTTCAATGAAGTTAAAATGTTTTGAAATACTGCCAAGTGTCACAAACTCAAGGGAACTGGGTTTGGTTTCCATCAATCCCTTCCCCCGCTGTGTACAACGGTGGGGGTGTGACTGCTTGTACGTCCGAGGGTTTAAAGAATCACAACTCAGGGGCCCGTTTCTCGAAAGTCCCGATAATTAACGGGCCAGTAAAGCTGTTGTTGTTTTCATGCAAGATGGAGGTTTCAATAGTTTTGCATCTAACATGATAAAACTATCAGTTTGTGAAACAAAATGGAGTAGTTTGCTAGCCAGGACCCGCGCCCTTATTTTTTACATTTCGATTTGAATATTTGATTTCGGGCCCGAAAAGTTACCGGGACTTTCGAGAAACGGGCCCCAGGGCCGGAAGCAAACCAGTCCGCTATTTGCAAACGTCGTAGTCGAGATGTTGAACTCGGGATTACCGCGAACAAATCCAGCTAGCGTCTAGGGCGGGGATTGAGCTCGGGGAGCCTGCAATAGCCCAATTAATTTAAAGTTCAGGGCGAAAACGAGGCTGGAGTTGTTTTGATACAAACCTACTAACACTGTCCTCTGTCCCGCTGGTCACTACTGACGATCGAGTTGGTACCGTAAAATTGGCTTATTGACGAACCCAAACTGAAATCATTAAAAACATCATGTACTCTGAATAAATGTAACTGACTAAAAAAACAGCAAATTTAAAAACTAACTTTTGCAATTATAAATGTTGCTCAGCTTTCATTTTTTTCTCGCCTATCTTGCAGAGTCAAGAAACGGAGTAAATTCTGGTTAACATGGTTAAAGGGGTTTCTGGGCAAGCTCTTCCAGTCATTATATGCAGCAAAAGAAACTGACCGACAGATTCTCAACTGATATAGTAATATAATATAATAAAGGAGAAAAATAATGATTCTGGGTGTAAAAGCATGCCTGGATTTTATTTCACTTGGCTTTTTTTTCCTTATGGGTTGTTTCACTTATCAGTCTAAGAGCTCTCCTAAGCTGAATAATTATCCAAAGTATTGTTTCAAATGAAAATTGTTACTGAATCCATTTATTTTTCGTCATGTTAGCCCTTTCTACGGGATCTTTTTTCTAGACAACAACTTTAACATAGTGCGATCACTAATACATCTGAGCGTGTAACAATTCTTTTAACTTATTTTGCAACAACAACAAAAATTAAACTACAACGAAAGAGAGGTTCCATATTACATTCACAGTCCCAATATAACACTTGCCCATTGATTCAGTTTGCGTTAATTATAATAGCATAGGCCTGCGTTGCTGGCGGAATTGTTTTTGATCGTGTGAAGCGGGTTGTCGCCCGTCCAACCCATTATCCGCACACCCTAAATAACAATCCCACCAGCTAGTAAAATAGCCAAGCCTGGGGAGTGAAAATCAAACAGAAAATCGTAGAGCATTTATAAGACAACCTTCTAAAATTGTACATGAATGGGACGGTCATCTAGAAATTTTTAGCTGTTGCCAAGTCGTAGAAAATTATAGGCAATATTTGCTTCTCCGAACAGATATTTTACAGAAAACAGTCGTCGGGTGCTTTCTGGACTAAAGACTAAAAAAGGACTAAAAGCGACACGACATCTGAAGACGGTAACCTCACAGCTTGGGTAACCTGTGGCTTGCGGCCACTCAAATGACCAGCGGTTTATCGCTGAGGACTTGTTTTTTCCGTGGCAAAATACGATTTGCTGTTTTGCAGTTGTTGTCTTAACCAGACTTTTATTTATAGTTTGATAAACTTTGACACGTTTTATAATATTAGTTCACTTCAGCATACGTGTCTTTCTATTGCTGTAAAGAGAAATTAGCGATTGAGATGGGTCTCGTGCTGTATTTAATCCTGGCTCTATGGTGCGCGGAAGTTCATGGCTTTCAAGATGGCGAGCCAATGCGCTTCGAGACGCCAAAAATGAATGAAGAAGAGCAACATTCACCTCACACTCCAAAATCCTTTGAGATAACATGTGATGCTTGCACTGCTATTGCATATCAGGTAATTTTTACCTCTAGTAAATGCTTGTCCGATATAATATCTTAACAGAGCTGGAACATGTATTTTGTTGCAACATGTACAAACTAAAAAGAATAAGTGTAAGTCTTAGCTTAACTTAGATGTTTACAATTGAAAACGGATAATGTAATTTTACGCTTAGATCACACAATGCCGATACCAATTTATTTGTTTAACAGCAGCTGATGCCATAATCGATACCTGCTAATTTTTCTCGTTGAATACGGGTTTCTATCATTGCCCATACGCTTTTTAATTAAGTTAGTATAAGACTTTAAACTTGCAAATAGCTTTAGCCATATCTAGTTTCTTTGAATAAATACGTTTTCTTGTCATTCTGTCGTAATCAATTTTTCAGTCATAATTAAGACGAATTTGCATGTCAGCAGCAACGAAGAAGATTGACTGTGAATTGTTAACTGCCCTGGTAATGGTGTCTTTACACTAGGCTGTTGTTAAGTAAGACTTAAAACAGCTGCTAAGTTTTACTTGACCAAAAATGCGTTTGTGAAGGCCTAAGTAAAATCTCAAATAACTTTACTTTGCATCTTATTAAAGTCGGAAAGTTGAAGCGATTCAAGAAAGTTTCAAGTGACTTGAAAACCATACATCCTTAAAACCGACTTAGTGAACTCGCGGTTTCTAAGCTTCGAGAAAGGCGAAGCATGTCAATCAATCTTAATTATGTCGTGTGAGAAAATAGGCTTCAGTAAACCTGAAGTGAAAAAGATATAGGTTGTGTGTGAAGCTTTTTTTACTTGAAGAATTTAAAATTTACTTCTCTCGAAATTAATATTTCTTAGCTTATTTAGGCTTCACACACGTATCTTTGGTCAAGTAAAACTTAGCAGCTTTTAAGTCATACTAATACCGGCCTAGTGTAAAGACATTGGTAGTCTTTACACTAAGCGGGTATTAGTAAGACTTAAAAGCTGCTAAGTTTTACTTGACCAAAGATACGTGTGTGAAGGCATAAGTAAAATCTCAAGTTATTTTACTTTGCATCTCATTAAAGTCAGAAAGTTGAAATGATTCAAGAAAGTTTCAAGTGACTTGAAAACCATCCTTAAAACTGACTTAGCGAACTATATGGTTTTGTGAGCTTTGAAAAAGGTGAATCATGTCAATCAGTATCAATTATGTTGCGTTGGACAATAGCCTTATAAGTAAACCTGAAGTAAAAAAGAAACGGCTGTGTGTGAATCTTCCTTTTACTTGAAGAATTTAAAATTTACTGTCTTGAAATATTTCTTAGCTTATTTAGGCTCTAGTGTAAAGACTACCAGTGCAACTACTGTTAAGGGGGACACTTATAGACAAAGTTAACCAATCAGATTGCAGGAAAATAACAATACATTACAAGAAAGTTTGTTCTTTGAATATTTTTAATACCCATAATCCACCCTGGAAGCCCTTCTACCGGGAGATGAGGGACCTGTCATGATTTTTCCCACTTCTCACTACTTTTCGCAGCTCTAAGTTCAGAATCTCAAGATTTTTGCAGTTGGTTATCCTGAGATGGAACAAAACTGTGTTTAGCATTTGTTACAAGAAATATTTAAGTAAGCTCTAGGTCCTTGGCTCCATGTGGGACTTATTTATGAACTTGACCTTTTTAGTTTTATCAGAAAACTTAAATTCTATCTGTATTCAATTCTAAATTGTCAACTTTGCTAAGTTATCTCTGCATCTATGTTTTTTTTTATTTTGTGACTTTGTAGATGGAAAATGCAGTGAAAAAGGCAGAGGAAAAGAAACCATCCCTGAAAGGAAAACCTCTACCAGAATCAGAGCTCATTGATTTGTTTGAAACTGTCTGTGATAAATCTTGGGATGAGTAAGTACTGTGTTTGACACTAATAATTTAAAATTGTACTCTCTTTATAAGCAGAAGCTAGTCTCCCTTGCGGATGTTTTTGTCATGTTGTGAAACATCCCCCAAAGTAATAAATAAAAAATATTGTGTGACATCCCAAAAATGGCTGCTAAGAGGCAGCAAGTTGGAAGTTTGTATTTTGTTCCGCCAGGGCTTGAACAGAGGCCTCTTGCAATCCAAATGAGCTAACCAGGCTTTAAGTTACGGTAAGGCAAATAAATATCAATTTTTCTATTTTTTTTTCCTTGCTTGGCATTTTAATTTCCCAGCTATGGTATAAAGACTGTCAAGGGAGTGAACCGATTGTCTGGTCCAGGCCTGGAAGCTAAGGATGTCCCTGGCATGATGCAAGGAGGAGGAAAATGGCCAGGAAGGTAGGTAATAAATATAAGTGGTGTGTGATAAAAGTCCTAACTGGCCTCAGATAAACTGCTGAATTCTGCTCCTAAGTTCCCTTGTATTTGCTTGTAAACCAAAAGAGAGAATTTGGCACACTTACATCAAGAGTCATGGAGCACTTTATTGTACATTTATTTGGAAAAGCTTTTATTGTGGGCCTTAGCAGTTAAAGAAGAACAACAGGAATGAGGTTGGTGGAAGACATGACAGTTGTGGCAGTACAATTCAAACTGTTCCATAAAACTAATATAATCTTAATTATTTTAAACCAAGTGCAAAACTCTCTTAATTAGGTATCGTCATCACCATTTTTGTCATCATTTGTCATCATTATTTTGGCTTTAATGTAACTAAGGCCTTGGGAAAAAGGAGACCTTACTAGTCAGTAGTTTTCCCTTAATCCTTCAAGCTCGGCAATATCCACATATAGAAATTCTCCTGACTGATCTGCATACATTTCCTTGAAGAATTAGTTGAGAGAATTTGATAAAAGATCAAACCATTTGGGAAACCTTTGTACATTTCAGAGCAGATCTTGCTTTGCATTTATTTTCACTTGCCTTCTGGCATATCAGCAGATAAATGCACACCAGTGGAGTGAGAGTTTAAGGTTTGGTGACTGTTTGCTTGACTTCAGAGGTTATTTCTTTTTAGTAAGGGGGTGGAGGGCAGGTGTTAAAAATATTGTTTTGCTATATTTTAAGAAAATGGGTATTCATGTATTAAATGTATCCGTTTTTTTTTTAGACTGGCAACAAAATGTGGGAATTTAGTTGGAGATATTGGAGAAGATGAGCTTTATGCAGAATACAGAAAAGGGAAGAATCTCTTCAACTTTTTATGTAAAGATTATACCAAGGACTGTGTGCAAAAGGAGAAAGAGGAACTATAATAAAGACTGTTCAGGCATCAATATTCATTCAGTTGCAAGCTAAACTAAAACAAATATTTATTAGGAAATTGGTAGAGATTTCTGATTTTTAAAGAGTAGTGCTTAATGCAATTTTTTAACACAGATTTTCTACTTTGAGGTGGATTGTTGTAAAGTTTTGGCAGATTATTGAGATATTATTACATACAGTTGTATATTGTGCCAAAATATTGTTCTACCAAAGTTTTGGGTGTTAGATGTTTACTAGCCAGTAAGAGCATGCAAAGAGAGAGGCCTTGTTAAAGTCAAAATCCAACAAGCGACATGGCATTGAAGCATCAACATAGGATAGCAGAAAGTGGCAAAGATGGGTTGAAACTATAACAGTGACAGAGAAATGCCAAAATACAACAGTAAACTACAGAGAGCAGCATGGCTTCCTCCTCAATATTAAAATGACAGGTTTTGAAATTCAGATTAGGTACATACAGTATGTAATCCCCCAAACAGGGCATCAGGAAACTAGTGTTTTGATGGCTAGTTGGTTTCTATGTTTTACTCACACAAGTGTTAAGTTTAAGCGCAAATCTTAATCTACACGCGACAAGAGTGAGGAGAATTAGTTAACAGAACTGAAATATATTATCCTACTTTAATGTATTGACCGAGGGAAAAAAATCTATAAGTTTCTTCTGGAGTTTTTGTTGTTGTTGTGTAATGTGTTGTTTTTGTTTTTTTTCATATGAAACCTTGCGAAACTCCAGTCTTGATTCAGACTTTTTTTTGGTCCTTTAAAACCCTGCTCCAGCCCCCTTGAAATTCGAGTGACCTGCCAGGTCACTTTTTTTTATCATAATTTCTGGGTCCACACAATGGCACATGCAGCTACAGGTGAGAAAGTGAAACAAATATATTTTTTTTTGCACCATGCTGTAGTTTTTTTTCTTTGTTCATAACTTTTTTTTAGAAATAAAAAGATTTTGATGTCCTGAAATTGTAAATCAGTGTTTGCTTCCTTAAAAAATAATAAATAATTATAATAGTAAAAGTGATCTGGCAGTTTTATTGTGATCAGTTGGTATATGTTGTGTCACTGGTTTTGTTTTGTGATGTTGATGTTGTTAAAAGGTCATTCCTCTGTTTTGCACAGCATGACTCTACTGGGCATCTTTTTTCCAAGATGGCAGCAGTCACCATAGAATTGACAGAATGACAGAATCACACAGGGAAAGTTTGATGAAAATCTCAGTGTAGCTTCCATTTCAGGGGAATGACCTCTTAAAAGTCTTCATAATTATATGGATGTTTACACTGTTAAAGAGAATACATAACCTTCAGTGGCAGTCACTGTTCTTGCACCAGATTGTCCCTACCCTCTTGCTGCCAATCACCTTTAAGTGGAGCAAGCTTCAATCCTTGCCTACCAGGGGATTGGGGGGGGGGGGGGGGGTTAGGGTTTAGGGTGAGGTTAGCGTTAGGCACTTAGCATGACTTCCCCTACAGGATGACAATGCTGGTCAAAAAATTTCAATCTCTAGAACCAGGAGCCAAGCTCCTGCTAGAACAAGGCAAGACCTTTTGTGAATTACCGTATTTCCTGGAATAGTAGTGGTCCCTCCAATGATTTCTTCCCTTTGATGGAAATATTTGAAATAATTGCCTCTCTTGAATAATTGCAACCTCCCCCCCTCCTCAACTTCTCTTTCTTTTATCCCCTTCCTGTCAAGTTGGAGGGGAATCTGAGCTAGCAAAACTGATCAGTGATGATTCAAGCTCCGAAAGTTAATCAAGGAACCAAATTTGGAACACCTTAAAAGCCCAGTTTTTCATTTAATGGGATAATATAACAAAATTTTTAGGGCACCGTGACTTTCAGTGAGCAGTATTTGAAATAATCGCCCCCCTCGAATAATTTTCCTTTTTGATGTGAAAAAAGAAATAATTGCGCCCGGCCGTTATTCAAAAACTGAGGTTGAATGCCCTTAAAAAACCCTATAGTAAAGTTTCTTTACAAACAACCCTCAGCACAAACAATCCTAGGCAATATCTTTTTTCATCATTGAAACCCTACTTAAAACCCAAATCTGCATTTTATACTCCCTTAACTTGGCAAAAGGATCAGCATGCCTTTCTCTGTCATACTTGGGAGAAGCTTGGAAAACTGGCATGTAACATTGATCCGAAAGCTTCATGAAAGTCTCAGTGTTTCACTACCCACGACCACCTAATCCTACGATCCTAAAAGTTTTTCTGAAAACTGTTCCCACCAAAATGAAAAAGCCTACTAAATGCCCAGCAAGGGAAAAAAATGCGAGAAGAGGGGAGGTAAAGACTGCTGGCTGTGTCCATTTTGCTTTCTGTGCATACCCGAACTTCGCAAGCTGAATTAATACAAATAAAATGCATGTATTTTGCACGTGAACTCCTACGTACAGATCATGATAGATCAGAAGCTTAATAAGGCTGTGAAATGTACGACCTGCAAGCAGCTTTTTGGTAATTTCTAGCTCTTTATAGCCAAAAAATGACTAGAAAACCGCTCGACTAGTGACGCGTTTTTTAGCGAAATTCCTTGAGGGACCCTTTAGGGATGGGTTTAATATTAAAATTAAAAAGAGCTGCGCCGGTAAGTAATTTTTATGAATTATTTTTTTCGAATTTTAAAGAAACTCGGGTAAGTATCCTGGTAAGCATGCAATAAAAGATACTGTAAAGCAAAGAAAAGGAAAAAAAAGATAAACAAAAAACGACCCTGCCAGGACTCGAACCTGGAATCCCCTGATCCGTAGTCAGATGCCTTATCCATTGGGCCACAGGGCCTTCGCCGGAAGAGAAGTGAAAAATTAATGTATAAGAACATAACAATTAGAAAGGGTAAGCATTTCTAATGTAGACATTTGCAATCTTCCTCAAGAAAATCTATTCTTGCAAGAAAATGCGAATTTTAAGTCCTTGTAAATGGTTTGCAAATATTATAAAGAGATTTCTATAAGATTGAGAAAGGGACATCATATATACAGTTACGCTGGGCGCGATCGTTATCGTGGGCTCCAATATCTTGTGGGATGTGACCGGAGATACTGAATGATCGCTTCTTTTTCGGATCACCTCCGTCAGTTCATATGGGAGACCCCAAGGAGTAAGAGAAACTTTACCTTTACGCGCGATTATTCTGGATAACTCGTTGGTAGGATCGATTTCCGCCGTCTCCTGGTTCCGGCATATTGCAATCAGATGCCGCCTTAATTTTGTTTAAAAAAAATGAAAAAATGTGACCTTTATCGAATAACTGACCACTGATGGTTGGACCAGACGGTGAAGAAATTAATTACTTTTCGCAGTAGGAAGTTTATTGCTTGTCGTTCAAAACCTAGCGTCCTTAACAACGCCGGCGTCTTGTGGTGTCAGGTGAGCAAAAAAAAAAAAAAACAGTATGCGGGTCCTCGTGTCAGTACCCTAGGTGCCAGAGACTTTTCTAGCGTGGTTTCCGGTTTCTGTCAAGTCTTTATAGATCTACAGATGGGTTACAGATGGACCTTGGAACCGAGAATACGGAATTTGATGGTCAGGTGGCGTGACATTTAGAGACATTTTACTATCATGGACTTTTGAGTTTGACCACTTTTCCTCCATTTCTGGCATTGGCCTGCTCATACCATGGTGAGACACTAGCAACAGCTGACTCAGCCAAATACCTCGGAGTTACTATAGCATCAGACCTGAGATGGAACAAACACATCGACATCATCACAAGTAAAGCAAATAGAACCCTTGGATTCCTGAAAAGGAATCTAAAGATTAACTCTACTGCACTCAAGTCCACTGCCTATAAAACATTGATCCGACCCTCCCTCGAGTATGCCTGCACCGTTTGGGATCCATACACACAGGGAAACATCTATAAGCTCGAGATGGTGCAGCGTCGGGCTGCAAGATTTGTTCTTGGAAGATACAACAACACATCCAGCGTAGGGGACATGCTACTTGAGCTCGGCTGGACTTCCCTTCAAACCAGGAGACAGACACTTAGACTCTGCATGATGTATAAAATTCATAAAGGCTTGATTGCCATGGATGCCCAAGAGTTCATGACTCCACTTCAAAGGAGATCACGGCATGTAAATTCATACGCGTACAAAATCCCCCACTCAAAGACGGACTACCACATGTACTCGTTTTTCCCGAGAACGATACGAGAGTGGAACAGCCTGACCAATGAAACAGTAATTGCACCAAATTTGAAGGCCTTCAAGAAAAGCCTGCCGTCTGACTAAGGCCAAACCAAATGATGCTAACTTTGACTTTTATTATTGACATTATTGTTATCTTTTTTAGTTTTTATCATAGCCTTTTAGCCTTATTTTAAATTGTAGTTTTTATTTATACGCTCACTAGAATCTTCAGAATTGAAGGAGGTGAGTCGTTCAGCAAGAAGAAGAAGAAGTGTTACGCTCTTAAACAACCTTATCCAGAAAATAAGATTTGCCATGTCTGAATCACGAAAAACTCATCACATCTCCGTCTCAAGGGTAGATTAGGTACTGTTTCACGATTGTTAATCGAAATCGCGTGATTTTTTTAAATGACGTGACCGCCGGATGTTGCCGTTACCTGTAAGTGGGACGCCCAGGGCCAAATATAACGCAATCATGACTCAGCAGATGCAGAAAAACAGTACTGTTAAATCGCCATTCTCTTTGTACTCAGTTGAAACTGTGCTGTCATGGCAAGACGCTGGGCAAAATATTTTTTCTTTCTTGCCGCTGGACTCGCCATTTTCTACTTTATCGAGTTGTTTTTTGTCCAATTTCGAATGAAATTTTCATTGAAAATCAACGAGGTAACAATGGAAGACATGAACACAGCTCTAGGCACAACAACTGAACAAGAAAAAACAAAAACGGTCTTACTCGTTTACACCGTTTTTTTTGGTACCGAAAAGTGGATACAAGATCGTGGTGGTTGCGGATTTGAAGACAAATTCCAATTCACCGCAAACAAATGTCTCTCAGGCGATTTCGAACTAACATATGACAAACATCGATTTAAGGAAAGCGACTTGGTGATATTTCACGCCAGAGACATGCCGGATGTAGGGCATCTTGGAACACTGTTGAAAGACAGGCCCAAATCACAACGTTGGGTGTATGCTTTGTGGGAAAGTCCAAATGCAACACCAAACCCGGCTCCGTTAAACGGGCTTTTTAATTTAACATGGACGTATAGGAGTGATTCAGATTTCTGGTCGCCATACGGAAGCTACGTAGTACTAAGTGAAGAAGAGAAAATTAACCGAATGCGAAATATTCCGGACTATTCCCACGGAAAAACCGAACTGGTGGCCTGGAGGAGTAGCAATTGTCACGCTCAACCTCGAATATCTTTAGTAAAAGAGCTGAAAAAATACATGAAAGTTGACGTGTTTAAAAGATGTTCCGAAATGTTTGGGCAGAGAAGAGGCTGCCCTGCTCCAATGAGCAATTGCCTTCAAAAAAAGTACAAGTTCTACTTGTCTTTCGAGAATGCTTTATGTGAGGACTACATCACAGAGAAGTATTGGAGTGTACTTGGTAAGAAAGCAATTGCATATATTATGCGACATGTATTTGTCCATTTAAAGTTCCTAATTTTGATCACTCAAAATACTGAGATTGTATGATACACTAGCGATATACTAGCAGTAACCGACGGTTAAGAAGTGCGGCGAACGTGTGCGTTTACCATAAAGGTGTGATTGACGTTAAGAACTGCTTTAATAATTGTGAACGTGAATAAGGCCCTGTTCAAATCTTTTGAACCCATTCAATTAAGTACATGAAAAGATGAACATCTGAATCAAGTAAAGTTCGACATATCTAATTTGGGTCAACCCATGAGTTCAGATCGATTGGCCCACATGAGAATTTTGACTGTTGCTTATATTTTTTTTTGCCTTGAATGAGTGTTTACAGTCAAACCAGGCCAAGCGTTCCCGTCACTAACGGTCTATATGTCCAATCAACATTCGATTATTGAATCGAGGCTCGATTTGAATATTGCATTATTCATTTCGTGAATAAACTACGGAACTAACGAATGGAAACAATTTGCCATGAATGAATAATTCATTAGTCTGTTAGTGATGGGAACATTTGGCCTGGTTTGACTGTAACATCAATCTATGATCGGCTTTTGGTTCCTATAGTACTGTAAAACAGGCTGTGTGTGTTTGTGGGGGTGGGGGAAGGGTTGGTGACACTCTCTTATTTATTTATTCCTCAGTTTTTTTAAAAAGATTTTAGAAAATAAGAACCTGTTTCATATTTTAGGCTAAACAGGTTCTTGTATAGTCATGGGTTTTCACTGCATGCTTATGCAAAATTTGGGCCATTCTTGGCCATGCTTTGCTTTTTATAACACACTGTACTTCAGAGTTTTGCAGTGCATGGTTGGAGGAATTCCCTTATGAAAGGGGTGGAGGTTGCCGTTGTCTCCTCTTGGGGACTTGCTGTTTTTGGTATCATTTAGGTTGGCCCAAGCAATGTTCCTCATTTGCACAGGGGTGAAAACAAATGGCAACTTGACTATCGCAATCAAAAATTATATACAATTTAAGCTCTCCTTTAACAGGCTGTTTTAGCATTTGTAATGGTTTGCTAGGGGTCACACATAGCTTGAACCCCACCCAAATTAGCCTCCTCAAGGGGTTTAATTCCAGTTTATGGACGAGCTTCACATGGGGTCTTCACCCCCTGGGCTGTGAAACTTATGCTCAGGGTTCGCACACACCTTGAAAGTCCTTAAAAATCCTTGAATCCTTGAAAGTCCTTGAAAATTGCGGCTGGTGCTGGAAAGTCCTTGAATTTCAGTGCTAACTTTATAATTTAAGTAGAACTCCAAAGGAAAAGGAGCAAACACAGAAAGACCTTCAAGATAAAATTACCTATGTTGTGGAAGCTAGAACTAAAAAAGACATGGAACTAAGGCTCTTTTTGAATTGAATAGAGTCCTTGAAATATGGGAAATGTGTCCTTGAAAGTGTTTGAAAAGCCCTTGGATTTTTTGTTCAAAAATGGGTACAAACCCTGTATGCTGAATCCCATGAAATTAACTTATAACTGTTACTTTATGTTACAAAAACAAATTATTGACGCCTTTTTTAGAATAAAAAGATGACATCAAAATTAAATCTTGCTGTTTAATCTAAGAAAGATTTAAAATTAACATTATCAATGATTATTTATCTGAAGTATTGTTTCACAGATGTATTGAGTGGGCTCCCTGTGAAAAGGGTGCTGTTAAACATTTATGGTTGAAGTAACTTATGCCAGGACAGAATAAGGGGAAATTTTGCATGTACTTGTTATTTCATTATTAAATTGTCCTGTCTTCCTTGCTCATAAAATACTCATTACAGTAACCTTGTACATAGAAAGGTTGATGATAACTGGAGTTTTATACTGTATGTTTAATGCTAGGGCCTGTTTACATGGAGAGAGGGTTACCCTCATGCTATGGTTACCCTCGCAAGTGGGTTAAAGATAGCCTGGATTTACAAGTAAATTTCACAGGTAGGGTAACCGTTTCACCCGGGTAACCTTTACCAGCTTTACTGACGTGTTTCGTCACGCATGACCACATAAGACAAAAAGAAACATTCTTTGTAATGTTCAAGAGTTATTGAAAGAAAACTTGAAGTTCTCTATGGAAGACGGGTTAAATTCACGAAAAAAAAAACGAAAAATATTATTATCGTATACCAGAAAAATGCCGTACATTGTACATTATTCAGATGTTTATAATTTAGCTCAGAAATTGGATAATTCCGTTCAAATTTTCAAGATTGCTGGTCACGCATGACGGAGGAAGGTTGTCCCGGGTAGGCGAGTTATCCCTAGCAGAGCGTTTACAAGGCAGACAGGGTAATCCTCTTGCTGGGTAACCCCAGCACTCAATTAGGGTTACCCTAGCTCCAGGGTAACCCGATCTGCCTTGTAAACACGTAGCGTAAAAAAAGAAGAAATGTGCGAGTGATAGGGTGACCCTCTTGCTAGGTTAACCCTAGAACCAGGGTTACCCTCTCTTCTTGTAAACAGGGCCTCAGAGGGTCCTAGATAGGGTTATTCAATCTCGTCATCCCACCCAAACTTTCGCGCAATCCCGTAATCCCGAGGGTTATTTTCGGGATCCCGCATTTCATGCATACTTTCGATCCCGATGCACACCCCCCGATCATCTTTAAAATCCTGAATCCTGGCATTCAAATAAGGCAAATTCTGTATCCTGTAAAATCTTAATACAGTAACACAATTTTATTTTTCAATACAGGTGAAGACCTCAATGTTGTCCCAGTTGTGATGGGAGGTGCAGATTACACTAAGCTGGCTATTCCTGGGTCTTACATCAATGTTTTGGACTTCAAAACTGTGAAACAACTGGCGGATTACCTTCATTATTTGGACAACAACAATACCGCTTATAACGAATACTTTAAATGGAGACTAAAATACAAAGTGTTTCGGGGTAACCTTGATTTATCGTTGTGTCAAATATGCAAATGGTATGTTTCAAAATCACCACTTGAGCCAAAGGTTTATCATGATCTCGCAGATCATTGGGTGACAAAAGGAAAATGTAATGCGAAAAATCACCTTGTCACAAATATGTGGGAAAACGTAATCATTAATTATTTTATTTTAT
Source organism: Porites divaricata (assembly GCA_038088405.1). NCBI lineage: Eukaryota > Metazoa > Cnidaria > Anthozoa > Scleractinia > Poritidae > Porites > Porites divaricata. The sequence continues at coordinate 36,724,682 of JBBMOI010000001.1, read as the reverse complement.
TTTTTTACTTTTTGTCGTTTGTTTTGGCTTTAGTACTGGCATTACAAAGAAGACTGATCAGAAAAAGCTAACTAGCGGCACGCGCCCTTATGCACCGCCACGTGCTGGCACGCGCGTGCTTCATCCAGTTATAATTACCGTTACAAACTAATGTAAGCACTTTACCAGTAAACACCCACATGAGGCTTAACCGAGTGGAATGAAACACGGGTACTATTTACAACCATGCCCTTGCGCTTCCCATTAGAGCTAAAAATTAAAGTTGCGGCCTCAACTGTGAAACTGTCCAAAGTCCAATCTTTTAGTCAAGGGTGTTATCAAACAAGGCTGGAGTTGGCACGTGGCAACACAGAAATCAACTATCCACGAGCTTTCCACACCATTTCTCGGATATGTTTAGGATATTGCCGTTACCTATAAGTGGGACGACCAGGGGCAAATATAACGCAACCATGACTTAGCAGATGCAGAAAAACAGTACTGTTAAATCGCCATTCTCTTTGTACTCAGTTGAAACTGTGCTGTCATGGCAAGACGCTGGGCAAAATATTTTTTCTTCCTTGCCGCTGGACTCGCCATTTTCTACTTTATCGAGTTGTTTTTTGTCCAATTTCGAATGAAATTTTCATTGAAAAGCAACAAGGTAACAATGGAAGACATGAACACAGCTCTAGGCACAACAACTGAACAAGAAAAAACAAAAACGGTCTTACTCGTTTACACCGTTTTTTTTGGTACCGAAAAGTGGATACAAGATCGTGGTGGTTGCGGATTTGAAGACAAATTCCAATTCACCGCAAACAAATGTCTCTCAGGCGACTTCGAACTAACATATGACAAACATCGATTTAAGGAAAGCGACTTGGTGATATTTCACGCCAGAGACATGCCGGATGTAGGGCATCTTGGAACACTGTTGAAAGACAGGCCCAAATCACAACGCTGGGTGTATATGCTTTGTGGGAAAGTCCAAATGCAACACCAAATCCGGCTCCGTTAAACGGACTGTTTAATTTTCAAATTCATATTTCAAATTGCTGGTCGCCATACGGAAGCTACGTGGTACTAAGTGAAGAATTAACCGAATGCGAAATATTCCGGACTATTCCCAAGGAAAAACCGAACTGGTGGCCTGGAGGAGTAGCAATTGTCGTGCTCAGCCTCGAATATCTTTAGTAAAAGAGCTGAAAAAATACATGAAATTTGACGTGTTTAAAAGATGTTCCGAAATGTTTGGGCAGAGAAGAGCTTGCCCTGCTCCGATGAGCAATTGCCTTAAAAAAAGTACAAGTTCTACTTGTCTTTCGAAAATGCTTTATGTGAGGACTACATCACGGAGAAGTATTGGAATGTACTTGGTAAGGATGCAATTGCATATGCGACATGTATTTGTGTATTAAGTTTCTTATACTACTACATGATGTTGTTTATCCTATTTAACTGAATCACGACACCTCATGTCAGTACCGAAGCAATAAAAACAACAACGAACGTTGAGAAATCACATAACCCCATTTTTTTTCTTTTCAGAAAATTAGACAGCGAAATAGCCGTAGTTTTGTGTTGGTGCTGTCGCTAAAGTCGTGTTTAGGCGAATTCTTGTTTACATTTTTCGCCTCCTTAGTATAGGCTTATCATTATCTGATGAAGCTAATAAAATGAGGTTTTTGAATAAGCAAAAGAGCATAACAATTTCAGTTATTTCTGAAAATTTGATACCAAATAGTTTCGGAGAAATTCTCTTTTGAAAAACCCCAAAATTTACAAAGAATGTATGAGCTCATTAACGTTTTGTACCCAGTAATTTTATAGCTTTTAATTGCTGTTATTTTCTTTGTTACTGATTGTAAAAAGCTGAAACTTGCGCAAACTGCATAAATTAACCAGCTCTTTTAATTTTTGAACCTTATTGGTTTTTACGCGGCTACATCTTCTATGGGTTAACTTGTATGCTAATAAGCAAAATTGTAAACAATGACGTCACGATGAATCCGCCTATAGTCCAGTCATTTTGTGGTTGGACCCGAAACTATTCAGAATTGCAACAGAAAATTTCTCTTCGCCAATAATTTAGGATTTGTTTCTAGATGAACATACTAAAAGTCCCAAAAGATTAGAGCATAGGAACATTGCAAAATTTATCCTCATTTATTATAAGCATTGACCTAATCTTGTACCCAGATCTCACTCTGTTTTACACTGGCCGCGGGAGATCTGGGTACGAGATTACCTGGGACCTAGTCTGCTACACAGCCGTTTTTAGTGTCTTCACGCAACGCTCCTCCCTACAAACGGCTGCTGGGAACCGAACCACATTCCTTTCCCTTAGTGTTTGTGGTCTAACGAAGAAACCAATCATGTGTAAGAAACTTGAGCCGCAGAGCGCTAGGATGCGAACGCGCTTCTCAATTTTCGACAAGTCAATCAATAGTCGCTGAATAATTGGACGGCCGGGCTTTGTGTCTACAAGCTACGAAAAGCTTTTAATTAAAATTTGCAGAAAAGTTTCAAGTTAAAAAGAAAAGGTTTGATAGGCCTACAGGACTCTTACCAGGATCGGTTCGTTCTTCAACGTGCATATGTCCCGGGGCACATGTATGATGAATTTCATGTCCCGGATGTGCTCATTGTGTTGCTCCGGGGTTGCTGTGCATGTGAGGACTAAACTCCCAAGGGTACTGATTCAATTTAAAGCAATCTTATGATTTCTCGATGAGGATTTCCCAACACTATACACTGAAACTTTATAAGCACATCCATGCTGTGCATCACATTTGCTCGACTTGCTTGCTGCTGCTGCTTGTCTCATAAGTTTTGAATAGGAATAAGACAACAATACTCCAGTTAATGGCTTGTTTTCATGCGACAAAATTTTTATTGTTGTGTCATTCACACATGGAGAACCGATAAAAGCAAAGCTGTGATTGGAGGAGTCACCTTGGCGCGAACACCATCCTGAAAATGGGAGCTGAATTCTAATTGGTTAACCGCGGGAAAGTAATGTGGTTCGATTTTTAGCAGTCGTTTGTGGTGAGGAGCGTTGCGTGACGACACTAAAAACAGCTGTGTAGCAATGTGGAAAGTTCTTGAATTTTTTGTTCAAAAAAGGGTACATACACTGTATTGGTTACTTAACAATTAATGAATGAGGCCGAGTATCTTATGAGGACTTATGGAGAATTCATGTGGGTAACACCCTCTGAGATCTCCATAACTCTTCATATGTTACGAAAGCCGAATTCATTATTTGTTTTATTATTCATTCAAAATAATTCCTAGAACAAAAACATAGCGAAAACATGCTTACCTCTATCGATGTTAACTTCATCTTCGATAGTGCACGTTCGTTGTTCAGCTCATTGCTGAGTAGCGATTATAATCTGAGCAGAAATATACATCTATTTGGATCCTTGATTAATTTTCAGAGCTTGAATCATCACTGATGAGATTTGCTGGATCTGATTGAACTTCAACTTGACGGGGAGGGGATAAAAGAAACAGAAGATGGAAAAAAGGGGGGAAGGGGGGGAGCATTATTCAAGGGAGGCGATTAATCGAGGGACGGCTATTCTTTGAGGTTGAGGAAATAGGGTAAGATGAAAACGCTAGATTTATAATCAACAACGATATAGAAATTATTACGTATTTCCCATGCAGACATTACAGAAAAAGGCTGGGAAGGTGCTGAGTGGGCTTATCAAGAAAATCTTATTATTGAAGGTGATAATCGATTCACAATAACCACCGTCAGCACGTTCTTGCAATCACGATTTTTTAATCCCTAAAACGACAAGAAATCACGTTTCAAAACCAACACCTCCAGTAAACAAAAACGTCGACAAAGACGTCTGAACTTCTTACTTGTTGTATGTAACAATCTTTGCATTTCTCTCAAAATAATGAGCTTCTCTTTGTTGAAAACGCCTCACACCCAGGTGAAATTATGTTGACTCAAATATGAAGTCACCTTCAGGATTCAAACCCAGGCCACATTGTTGGGAGGCAAATGCTCGGGCCGGCTTGCCGCCTGCTAGTTATAATGGTGACTTTTAAATAATTAATTTTTAATAAAATAGAGATAGGTACAATGCTCCGTACTTTATTTTATCAACTGAGAGAGGATTGGAAGACAGTGAGGGAAATCTAGGTCGTTGGCATAAGTATGCGACTTTCACAAATGCTTCTGCCCAGGCATCCCGTCATTGGTTTAATTATTGAGACAGTTTTCAAGTGTTCAAACGTGTAGTATGCGTTGCAGGTGCATAAGAAATATGGGGCGCGAGATAAACGATCTGTCCGCGAAGACAAAGGAAAGCAAGGGAAAAGCTGTATCAAATCTGTTAGTTAGCACATTCTCCATTTATGTGCTTCTAGTACCAGCACCTCCTTTCAGCTTTCGCGCGGCCGTACTTCTTACGCTTTTATGCGAACCACAAATGAAAAGCACGACCGTAACAAGGCCTTCCAAGGGGGGGTTCAGATGTCGCTTTGCCGCTCATTATCCAACCCACCTGTCGCCTATTGTCGCTGTCGTTTTTTCGCTACAATACAATTGTCGCTGTCGCTTTTTCACTTCAAGCTTCAAGCAGAAGAGGATCGAAATGCACACTCCGTAATTGGTTGCGTTCAGTAGCCAATAAGAAAGCTATGGAATTTTCGATCCCTCTTGCGGGTCCTTATGTACAAGGTCAAAGCTCAACTAAATTAACAGAACGGCTTACCGTTCTCGCCACAGCACAGAAGAAGTAACTAGAGTTGCTCATGTTAAAGCAACTAAGCATAAAGCCAACCCGGCAACTGATGAGGTTCGCGTGGAGAACCGAAACCATGGTCTTGCCTGATCACAAAGTGGCAACAACAGAACACAGATGAAAACTTTTTAGGGATGAAAAATATGCCTATATCTACCGTTTAAATACTAAAATACGTTTATCAATGCTATGTTTAAGTGGTTTTGAGCTATACTCTCGTTGGGTGCCCCAAAAACGTTATCACCAAGGGAGAACTACGCGCTCCAGTCCAAAGACTCACATTAGTAAAAAAAGCGACTTGGAGTTTAAAATTCATTGTCCTAATACGAGCAATCATGACTTAGTCACATCGCAATTCTCCATACGTGCTTAATGTTCAGTTACAAAAAAACTCCATGCAAGGACAAAAAGAAATGATGATACCCAGTCTGAATGAAGCAGAAGTTTGAACACCAAAGAATACAAAACGAGACTAAGTTGCCCCTAAAAAAATCATTAATCCAATAAGTGATCAGAAGTCTTCGAGGAATCATGAATCATTGAAGCAAAAACGTCAGGAATCATGAATATCAAGATACAAATGATTCCGCTTCCATCCCCGAAACGGAGAGGCCAAAATAACTAACCTGAGGGAGACTGTGCCTTTCTATCACTTTTGTCGGCCGGCTATTTTTGCGATAGAAATTAAACTGGCTCCCAAAGGAAAACACGATAATCATCTCCGACCTCTCTCTGAAACGATGCTCTCTCTCCTTCCACGCGAAGCACATTGTTTTCAAAGTTTGAAAAGCTTCTTCCGGTCTCTTCTTCCCAGTAAGTCTTTCACAAAAGAAATTACAAGGGCTTCAGGATTACAGTCTTTCTCCGAAAATTTTAGACGCAATTTAACGTATTACATAATTAAGAATTTTTCTATTTCCTTTCTCCATCACATTTTTGGTTCCGTCATCTAGAAATTTTAGCCGGCCTTAAATTCAAACTCTAGGCAATATTTGGTTCTCCAAACAGATATTTTGCAGAAAACAAACAGAAACAGGAAACCGCACAGGGTTCCCTGTGCTTTACATATTCATGACGGTTTAATGACGCAGAGTTCAGTTTTCCGTGTTGACTTCAACGTCGCTTTGTCAACATGGCGGAAAACTCGGCAAGCGTAGCTAAAATGACAAGGCTTTTGGCTTTTACTCAAATTCTTATTGGATTTTTACTGTTCAGTTTTGGCATTGCCGATCGAGCTGTCCCTGGAGGCTTCACTGGTTACGGGTATTTTGGAATTTGGATCGGAATATGGGTAAGCAGTATCATTTTCTTGCTTTATAAATATGATAAAAACTTGAATATTTAATGTGTTTAAAAAATGTCTGATACAGACGCCTTTTGATACACGCTTTTTTGTTTAAAGAAACAGCTTCCCTATTCTGATCGTCCGGATCGTCCCGATCGCCCCAGCCGTTTCAAAAAACTTCGACAAGATCCGGACGACTGGGACGATTGGCGGTCTTGATCGCCTCAACGACAAGAGACGCGGGGTCGTCAAGGATGTCTCAGGGTGAGACAATAGAATTTTTGCGCTTGTTTGGCAAACCAAACATAATGATGGATTTAATCGGAGAGCGAACCTCGGGCTTTGCAAACTGCTTTTTCGCTCGATTTTGCTGCGTCGAAAAGCCACAAGTCGAGTTCCACGAGGATATAGTATCATATAGTATATATGTATGGTATATCACGTCGAGAACTTAATGTCACGGACTTTCTCTAGGTTCGAATAGCGCCCATACGCGGTGCGAACATTTTTGTATTAAAGAGATTAACATTTACGTCTACGCTAAACGGCAGACGTGAATTTGTACCATGTGACCAAGTTTTCGCCTTATTCTCGGTTCAGTCTTTATTGCTTCCACACAAAAATAAGTAGTTTTATGTCAGTTTTACTGTAACCACAGGAATAGTTCAGGACTGTTTTTATCTGCTTATTTTCAATTCTGAGAAATTTTCAACTTTAGTCTTACGTTTGCCGTTTGCGGTAAACGTGAATCTTAAGCTCTCTATAATTTAATTTTCCCCTGACGTCAGCGGCGTCCAGGGCGAATTTATTGTCGATTTCTGGAATAATAGTGATGATTTCAGGGTCGGCGGTAGAAGCGAAATCATTTGAATCTTGATATTCATTATCCTGTCGTTTTTGCCGCAATTATTCATGATTCCTACAAAAATTTTATTCCAGATTCATGATTCACGAAGACCTCGTTTTGCATAGTTTCAAACCGGAAAAAAGTTTGAGAATTGGACTCTCGGAAACGCCATATCCTGCAACACCTGGGTCGAGCAACGAGGCTCAAATTTGCCCAAAAATTAGGAACTACGTAATAAGCAAATGTATTTTTTATTGACAATGCAACATTCAGGAATTCATGGCTCATCGCCTACAAATGCATTGCACGTTTTTGTTGGGAAACACACCGAGCGAACAGAGAAAACGGTAAAACTTTTTGCATTTGTCTTTAGCATTTCCTGATGCACAGCTGATAGTATATCACTGCTGATAAAAAAGTTCAAATCACATCATTGGACAAATAACCAAATTCAGCAAAACAAATCAATACGATTTAAAATTATGTTTCTCGACTTCTAGACTTTTCAACAGGAAGTCGAAACAAACAACCCCTGTCGTAGTCTTTACTTACATGAACAATTTAATAACAGTGAGGCTCGATTTCTGCTAAAAATTAAGAGCAATGAGTTACGTTGACCAAAATTTACTTGTTCTTGTTAAAACATTCCTCTGTTTTGTTCTGTTTGCCCTTGGAGGTTATTTGCTGCGTTCACTGAGTTAGAAACTAAATCTGAACAGTCGTAGATCCAAACCTTACAGTTTTAAACCTCCCCCCCGCCCCCCACCCTATGAGGTTTTTTGAGTTTTTTCGTAGATGGTAATACACCAACACCTGACGTTTTTAGTGGCTGTTCGTTTATCCGTCGCGTGCATTTTGAGTTAAGTGTACTGATGGTCATTTACTATGGTTACGAGATACGACGTCATAAGCAGCAGGTGGCCGGCAAGCCATTTTTGCGTGATAATGCATGTTTCAACAATGAAAGTAAATATTGTGTTAAGGTATTTATAAATTAGGTTTTACCATGTATAAACCATGCGTTGTTATTTCGTCTGCCGCAGATGTGTATTACAGGAGCTCTTGGAATCCCTGGAAGTGGTAGAGAAAGGACTAATACCCGCAATTCTTTTGTAAGTAAGACGTTACTTGGATTTATTGTTGTCTAACGGTGTCAATATGATGTTGATTATTCCTTTTAACTTACAGTTTCCTGGTGGAATTTTACATTATTCTTTTTTATTTATAAATATATTTTTTTAGGCCGGCGTTTTCATGGGCTTCTCTATTACATCTGTCGTGTTTAGTGGGATAATCATCATATTTTACAGCATTGGCATCTCCCAGATCACTTTGAACGACCGGGAGTGGTCCTTTGATGACGTCAAGTCCTACAATAAGTACTACCAAGGAAAGGTGGTTATTCTCGCCATCATCCTTATCATGGGTATCGTTACGTTTGGGATTGGAATCTGGGCTGCGATATGCACCTGTTTGTTGAAACCCTGCTGTGAACAACAACCACAGGTAGAGTAGCCAAAACTCAAAGCTTATCTCGCTCTTCTAAAGCTGTACTTTCACTTGGTCTGGACCTTAAAAGTATTTTAAAATAAATTGTCACTCAAAAGGGTCCTCAGTAGGTTTTTCGGGACCCGGGATTTCCCTTATTCGAAGCTCGGGACTCGGGATTTGAAAGCAAAATCGGGGCGAGTTTTGGGATTGAAAGTACGTTTGGGCCGATGGGATGCCAAAAATAACCCTCGGGATTACGGGATTGAAGAACCCTATTGAGCACCCTAAATCAAGTCGCTGGGAGTCAGCGTTGACAAAACGTCTTTGAACTGATATTGCTGGTTTTCAGTGTCACGCCATTCAAAATAGATGAAAATAAAAATCAAAACCGTTCAAAAGATAAAGTCCAGAATCTGGGAAATGAAAGGAGGTACATATGCAAAGACCCTCGCCAAGATTCAGGTCAGAGGAATATTTCGTATACGAGATATCCGAAGAAATGTTTTACCCAAATTTATAGAGATTTGTATGGAGACGCCATGCTGGTGCTCACCTGGATGAGCTCCAACATGGCAGACGGAAACCAACAGAAACATTTGTTACCGAGTTTTGCTACAAAAGCGTGAATTTAATATTTTTCGAGAAACTCATAAACATTAAAATAATACTTTTTTCCAGTATATGAACTGTTTAGATGGCAAAATTTCCTGAAATAAGTCACTTTTTTAACCTACATGACAGCTCTCTTGGCCGTGATGTAAATTCCGCGTCACGCAAAAGCTTAGGAATTCCAGCGTACTCTATCACAAAACCAAGAACCCTTTTAAAGCGAGAATTTGTATGACAATTAGTTTTCAGCTGCTCTAATGCATCGTGAAAGTAAAATCTCGGTAGGATCGATAGTTTTTTAGTTTGAATTTTAGTGACGTCATGTGAAAACCAACAATTGCCGTGAGATAATTGTGGTATGTAAATGTTCAAAATCATTTTCATTTTAGTGCTATAAAGGAGAAGTCCCCACACATATGGACAACAAACGACATCATAATTGGCTCCAAAATGAGGCACAAAAATTTATAGCATCTCTTTTCTGGAGGTTTCAGTGTATTCTACTCTTACCCCTGGAAAATGTATGAGGCAACTATCACTCTAAAGTTTCGGTAAACTTACAGTAATTTGCACACTTTAAATACTAACAGCAGAGGGATATGTTGTCCCCCAGTTCCCTGCAGGTGTACCTGTAGCTATTACGATGCAACCAGGTAGCGACGGAGCTACACCACAGGGTTGCCAACAACCGGTGGTCCTGCTGCCTGTTTCTGGTGCATCGCCAGGTCAGCATTTGATGGTCCAAGCTGCCTCTCCTGAAGGCGTGGCAACGAGTACCCCACAAGAGCAGTTTCAATCTCGTCTTGTGAACATTATTCCATCTAACGCAATGTCGACCAGCCCAGATTCTTCTCCCCAGGAGACCGAGATTCCTCGTTCGTTCAGGCATGCTGGTTACGCTCTACTGAAAAACGAGGAGGTAGGTGTGGGTTTCTGAGTAGCAGGGAGGGGACTTCCAATCAAAAGCTTTCCGATCCTTCTTCGAAGGTAGGATGCGCGTGGGGAAATTCAAACGCCATATTGATCTAATCAAGCGCGTTTTGACTTACGTGAAACTTACGGGAAGCACGGCGTTGGAACAGAAGCGTTTTGATCTTTGATCGTTGTCGCCCCCACTCCGAAACGTATTTTTTATCTTCATCATTATCATTATCCCTTTTTTCCATCAAAGCTAGCAAAACAAAATACATATTATGCACAAATTATTGTGCATCTAATACTTATTCTTTCCTTTCCTCTATAGAATCAACTGGAGTTATAAACTTGACAGGCGTATTTTCAATTAGCAGCACTAAGTGTTTTTAAGTTTTACTTCAAACGGAAAACACGCTCAACGGAACATCATGAAGTAAAAGATCAAAAAACTATTTAGTAATAATTCTGTAGTCATTAAACGCCGCATTAGTGTCACTATGTAGCTTGCTATAACAAGGTTTAATAAAACATAGTTAGACACTCTTTAAAAGCAACGACATCCATGATTCATTATTATAATTTTGCAGTTGTCTGCGTAAAAAAAAAAAATTTAGTCTACAAATTTGTCATGACAGAGAAGACTTTTCCCAATTCATTGCTTCTTTAATAATGTATCCTTGCCTTAATGGGACACTGCCTTGCTAGGCCATGTATGTTAAAATTAAGAGTGAATAGTTTTTCTCATCTTGCACCAATCAGGGACAGCTGATGAGTATGAAGTCATGCTGAGGCATAGGCTACAAAACGAACAGCGAGAGCCCGAGTGTACATACTGCAGCAGCCTAAGCTAGTCCCTCAAACACAGAAATGACTAGAAATGTCATTTGAATGCAAATGTTTCAGGTTTTCTTCGATTTCAAGGTCTTTTTTTGTTAAAATAATTATAATGACCTAAGGTACCAAGACAGGGTTGCTGTAATGTAGCGTTCCTATAATTATGGCGGATTTTGAAAACATAAGAATGAAATACTTTTGAGAACAGACAATATGTGAATTTATTTTATTAGCGAACATTGCTTTGACAAACGATTTTTGGCTGTCGAGCCACCCGCTTAATGACTTGGTTAAATTCTAACAGAGCTTTAATTTTTGCCAAGGCGCTTAAAAGTATAGCCTGCGTGGCATGCGCGCGCGATAAACGAAGACGAGCAAGAGGACATACACGAAGAGAGAGGAAAGTGTGGCAAAAGCTGCATCAAATCCATTATTAGCAAATTCGCTATCGATTTGGTTATAAAGCCGGTTGTTAAATGATTTGATGTAGAGTGAAGCCATTTAATTTAGTTTAAGCAACTCGACCCAAGTAAAGTAATACGGATTTCAGAGCGACGGTCACGAAAAATCGACCAAAATCTTAATTTCGTGACAAGAGTTGAAAAGTCAAATTTCTTTCATTTTTTGTCCACAGATAGCTTTTAGGTAGATAAGAAACCTAAAGTAGATTGTTCCCGCCGAAAGCTTTTTATTTGTGTCTTTTTGCGAAAACAACTTACATCACATTACTTATCTGCTTAAAAGCTATTTATAAACAAAAAATGAAAGAAGTCGATTTTTCCACTGTTGCCACTCGATGGTCGATATTTCCTGACCGTCGCTCTTAAGAATCTGGCAAACATTTTTTATCGTAGAATCTGGATTCCCAGGCTTTGGAATCTGGACATTGAGCTCGAGGAATCTGAAATCCCGCTATTTCTTGCAATGCGCAATCCAAGTTCCACTGAGAAGGAATCCGGAATCCAGTGCTTGGAATCCGGAATCCACAGCGTGAAATCCAGAATCCAACATTGTCTTGGATTATCTTACATGGGGTCGGTGAAACAACACACAGACTTGCGCATTTATTAAATGAAGGTAATGCCGGAGCTCTTGCGCACTTCGCGCGCACAGCGGAACACAATGAGTAATGAAGTTCGGTTATATTCTTATGTATGAAAGAAAATTTGGTTGGACAAAATCGTCGATACATCCGTCCATTCGTCTATCCTTGGGTGCGTCCACCCCATCATGTTAGCGGATATGAAATGTCACACTTGCTAGCTTTTGGAGTTCAAAGTGTATACAATCTGTGTTAAAGTTGATACTAGAGGGTGTTACTAAAAAGAGTGACGCAGTAACGAGTAACGAGTAACGGAGTAACGAGAAAACGAGTAACGGGAAAAAAATTCAACAGGTTAAAAAATAAAAAAATTAATCCTAACGAAAGAAAAAACATAAAAATGGTTGTAATATCCTAATAATGACCTGGGAGCAACAATGGAGGAAGGTGAGGTACAGATTTTCTTTCTTATTGCCACAATTATTTCATTTCTTAGTACAAATAGCTCTGCCAGGTAAATGAAAATAATAGAACCTTGTTGGGCCCTTATTACGGTTATCAACTAACCAATTTCATGTACTCGATTGCCAAGGCTTAGAAACAGTTTGCTCGCTTATTACTCCTGAGGTTATTACCTTTCCTGCTCAACTTTCAATGTCTTTCAGACTCGTCCTCTCGAAAATAAGGGATTCGACTTAATCATGGCTACCTTTCAAAAGTTAATTATAGTCACTGTAAGGAATTATAAATCATGTTTAAAATAGCCTCCCGATGCAAAGACTATGAAGTTTGAATATTGGCGGCAAAATAGAATAGCAGAACGAGACTAGTTTTTAGACGATTTTCAATTAAAGCAAAGTAAAGTAAAAGTAACATTCAAATGCATGGGTTAGCTTGAAGTTACGTTTAACATCAATCAATGCAGAATACACGCGAAGCATAGTCACTGCCAGGGCATGAAATTATTACTTTTTTTGTAGGATTCACTTGGCTACTTGATATTTCAAAGTCAATTCCATTAAGTCGAATAAGTCTGGGGCGTCCCCGAGAAAAAAAAATGTAAACGAAACCAATTGCAAACAAGGAAAAACAGGAGTAAACGGCCGGTTTTAATACTATCGATAATACTAGATGTTATTTTGGAGTTGAGATCCTCCAAATTCAAAAGTTTTGAAACCAAATGATTCTAGCAGGTCATCAAAAGTAAGCAAAGAGGACCCCTACATATCTACTAGGAAAACCAAAATGGCATTCGCCGGCGACAGAGTTTCCTTGTGAAATATGTGTCATTTTGCGTAATCGTCACAGACATAATGGCACCTGTATTAGTTGCAATTTCACTCCCTGAGAACTTGCAATTCATGATCATGAACTCATTTTGGACCAAATTTTAATTTGTTAAGCCCGGGCTTAATGGCTTAATAAATAAAGGTAGCTACTATACGCCCCTGTCAGCACTGAATTCTGTCAGGGACTTTTTCCTCTTCTTGTCACGCTTGCGATATAGTCTGCTACACAGCCGTTTTTAGTGTCGTCACGCAACGCTCCCCGCGAGTGGACTACGCTTGCGGCAAACTTAAAAAAAAGTAGCTAAAAGTATTGGTTTGTTATATGAAACAGCTGAGCTAAGATGGCAACAACTAATAGTATTTTGAAATCGTAGAAGAGCCCTCGTTCCCAGTGACTTAATGATCCCTCCGGGAAAGGAATGGTCGTGTCTTCTAGACTTGCTTTAACGATCAATCTCTAATATTAGGACCTGGTATTAGGAGCTGAAGTGCGGACAATTGCAGACGGTTTTTACCATCCTGCGACTACGATCAGGGACCTGCATTTGGCATAAGAAGTACTTTTTGCTTTATCTTCTTACAAAATTTAATTAATCCATTAGTTATCACAATCGTTCACCCTAAAACCTTGAAACTTAGGGTAATCCCATACCCTGTCTAAAAAAGAATGCGTCACAAAACAAACTTTCTGTTTCTTTTCTTCATGATCTCAATAAGCACAACGTATACAGCGTTATCTAACTAACCATACGGAAATCAATGTTACTGATGCAGATGTCGATGTTGGTGATGCTACTACCCGGCTACTACTCATGAACACTGACTTAAAACCAGTGTATGCAGTTTTGTTCAGTTGTAAATATTCAATGATTTACGACAATTGTTCAGAAACGCGGCTCTTTTAAAATAGTCTTCCTGATCCTGGGCTGTAGGAAATAACCTTTTAAGGTGAACGACCAAAACGGGACGTTATGTTACTCTATCTGCTGGATCACAGTAGGCATATTCACTTACAAATAACAGCTGTAACCAGGTGACTTTTTCCGCACGAAAACACCTTCTACTTTGCTGTAGGGAGGGGTAGGTTAGGGGGGGGGGGGGGTTGACGTTGTTGTTTTAAGCACTTTTTGGAATACACATATTTTTTGAGATTGGTAAAGGTCATTATTAGGACATTACAACTGATTTTATGTTTTTTCTTTCATGAAGATTTTTTTTAACCTCTTGAATTTTTATCCCGTTACTCGTTTTCTCGTTACTCCGTTACTCGTTACCGCGTTACTCTATTTAGTAACAAAACATCCATGTTATATATCAAGCATGAGTGCCGCGTTACACTACCAGATGAAACACTGAGAAGAGAGTTGAAAATACAACACGCAGCGGAGTATCTGACGAATTAACTTCGCGGTGTTTCTTATGGTGATGAAACACTGTTTCGAATGCTTGACTGATTACTTGCCGAAAAAAAGGTTTTAGAGGGAGAAATTAAGGATGCAAAAATGAGCAGTTTTTCATCTGATTTCAAAATATTCATTAAACATTTGAGAAATTATAGTGAAAAGACAGCTTTCAAGAAAGGCCATCCTCTCACCGGTGTCAAATGACTTTATCACGGGCCCAGGTGTATAACTCATTGAGGTGACGTGTTTCTTTAAAGTTCTCCGCAGACCAGTGGTTGGTTTTCAATTGATCGCAGACTCAAGTCCATTTTTTCAGGAGGAAATCAGTTTGCTTCTTGCTTATGGCAAAAGTTGAATAACTCTGAAAAAGAAGTTTCGTAAAAGATCCCACGGTAGCCTGGCTTTTGCCCCTCGCTAAATCTATATAGTAATTTGGCAACCAGTAAAAACTTTTATACCCCTAATCTACACACTTCTGGTTGACTGGCGGCGATGGGCTTGAAGATATTTGTATTCAAATATTAATGTGAGTACAATGACGCAGTTTGCAGTTTCCGTGTTGACTGCGAAGGCAAACATGGCAGAAAACTCGGTAAGCGTCGCTAAAATGGCGAGGGTAGCATTGGCTATGGCTCAAATTCTTATTGGGTGTTTACTGCTCTGTTTTGCAACTATCGATTCACTCTTTTCCGCCGGAGGGGATATTGCAGATATTCAGTACACGTGTTTTAGACTTTGGATCGGAACATGGGTAAGAAATACTTTTCTGCTTGATCCAATAAAATTTCTTGTTTTATAAATCGGTTTCAAATACTCTGTATTAATAATACAAACGCCTTTAAGTAGTAGTCTAATCTGTAAAAGATATCACTTTGTTTGATTCTCTTTACCCGTGGGAATGCAAGCATTCAAGCTCGACAGTCTTGCTGTGTTCGACATATTAATGTTAAGCTTAAGACTTACACGACACATCATCATTACACGATACATCATCATCGATGTCGTGAGCCAGCAATCTCGGCACAAGACAGCATCCAAAATGTGCTATTTTTTTTTCTCCTAGTAACGTTTTCTGTTTTTCCTTCCAAATAGTTTCGTATGCCAGTAATAAAATATAAGTTTTAAAGATCGAAGTCGACAATTCAAAAGAGACCACTTGAAACGTTTGCTTTCTATGAACATATTTTATTTGGGGAGTAAATTTCCACTATTTACGGAGAATAGTCGGCTTCCCTCTTGATTTCGCCCCATATATAGTAAACAGCAATACAACTGTGGATTCCATGGCTGGATTACGGATTCTTTGTAAGCGGAAGCTGGATTCCAATCCGAAGTATTAATCATTAGTGGAGTCCGGATTCCTTGAGCCGAAGCCAGGATTGCCGATTCCACAAGCAGAAGTGTCCTAGATCATATGGAATTCGAATTAACTAAATAACAGGTCTTACATGGGGTGATTGATTACAGACATCAGTTTGCTTATGAGCTGACATTCTACATTTGCAGTAGTAAAGGCACCTTTCCGCGAGACTTGATTTAAGTTTCGGTTAAAGCAGAGCAAATTGTTTCTAGTTTAGTTGCTTAACCGAAGGAGCGTTGTTCCGTTTCTCGCGACAGGTGTGTATCATTGGAGGTCTGGCAATCCCTGGACGTTGCAAAAAACAACCAAGCAACCCTTTAGTAAGTATACTAAGATGTCAGCCCTATTATAATAAGGAGCTTATGCATCAATCAATTCCAGC
This sequence comes from Porites divaricata, assembly GCA_038088405.1. Classification (NCBI taxonomy): domain Eukaryota; kingdom Metazoa; phylum Cnidaria; class Anthozoa; order Scleractinia; family Poritidae; genus Porites; species Porites divaricata. Next base: position 36,708,474 of record JBBMOI010000001.1, on the reverse strand, counting down.
TGCGCCCAGCCCCCCCCCCCCGGGCTACTGCGGGGCATTTGCCCGCCTTGTCCCCCGGAGGTGGGACATTAGCAAATTTTGCGCTGCCCGGGATCTGGCATTTGCCAACCCCGGGGCTACCCCATAGGTTATGACACGCACGTGGTTTCCTATCCGAATATAAGCACACATGGGATTCAGTCTTACTAGAAAAACAAGCAGATTAGCTCATCTGTTAAAAACAGGAAAACATTGTGGTGGGTTTTAAAGGCATGTTCTCATGATTTTATGCATGCATTTCTTTATTGGTTATCAAGCCAGAAGTACATAGCGAAATCGCGAGCTAATTGACGTGAATCAACGTTTTTTGGTTATTGAATCAAATTTCCGTTGATAGTATTTGAAGAACGTCCTCTCATATTTATGAAACTTTTCGGAACAGATAACTTGCCAGCACACTATCAATTTTAATGTCAATAATTTTATAACCATAAACTGGTGTCGTCGCGGCGTCAAGTCCTAATTAGAATAGCGTAGTTTGGGACCCGGCTCCGCATTGGGGAGAAAAGGAGCAAAGCGAGCCGAGAGGTAATCTGGGGAGAGGAAAAGGTGGCGGAAAGGGCGCCGCCCTTTCCCCCTCCCCAGGCCACATCTGGGCTCTTTTCGCTCGCCGATATTTTTCCCATTTGACCCCATTTTATGCCTTTTTCTCCAACTGCGGAGCCTGGTACGAAGCTAAGAATAGGACCTTAAGCAGCCAGGACGAGTTTGTGGACGACGACGAGAGAAGACGAGTGAGGTCTGGGTCGAGAGCGGGAAAAACAAATGTTTAAGCAAGCTCCCGTCTCGGCTCGTCGCCGAAGCAGGTAGACTGCACTGAATGGCTTCGTTTAAAGAAATACGAGAGTTGCTTCTTTTTAGCGTTGAGAACAACACAATTAACGAGGAAAAACTTTTCCTACTCTCCGAAGGTTCTAAATCAGTAAACCGTTTATCAAAACAGAGCTGGTTTTGTTGTTCTATACACAGAAATGCCAACCTCTGGAGACATAAAATCGGGAGACTGTCTTTTTTTTACTTCCCCCCGGAATTTCAACGACCCCCCCCCCGCCTCCGAAAAATTGACCCAGCCCCCGATGGGAATGACTTAGGACATTATATGACGACTTACATGATATACATACTATCAAAATTCAAATGCTACAATCATGGACAAAAGTCCTTGGGACAGTAATAGATACATGCGTTCAACATTGTTTGTGGGGTGAGGGGAGGGGTCCGACCTGTGTGAATTGAAAAACACCCCAGAAACGCAAAAGTGTCCCAAGACTTTTGTCCAAGATTGTAGAAATAATCTTTGTCAATGACAAAAATGCCCCAGAAACCATACTGCGAATAAGAAAAATTCAAGTTTTGAGCTAAAAATGGGCTAAATCTCAAACTAAGTCTGTTTTATTTTTTACTAAGTATTCAATATTTTAGAGCACGTAAAAAGCGGGAGATTTATGTACCAAAGCGGGAGAGCGGGAGACGAGGCAAAAAAGCGTAAGTCTCCCGCCAAAAGTATAATACATTTTACAGGAGTTAGTTGCCAGAGGCAAGATTTCCGTACAGTCCCTTCATTTATCTACTACGGATATACGGTTTTATTCAAGTTGATCAAGTTTACCGGAAACAGTATATACGAAATATAGTGAAAATCTTGCTTTCTAGAGGCAGACATGTACATCTCAAAACATACAAACAAATATAAAAGTGTTGATGAGATGGCCGATGCTTCGAGAGATTTTCCATGGGATTTTTAACCGGCCTCTTTCATGCAAGGGTCCCGAGTATCAAAGCCTTTTCCTCTTCTAGTTAAATAGTGCTTCTGGAAACGGATTACAGTTAAGAAGCATTTAAGGAGAACATAAACATTTACTTGTACTCACGGGTTCTTTCCCGCAGAAGCCATTGAAAACCACAGCTCACGGTTTACCGAAAATCTTTCGAAATCTTTCCTCCAACGGCCTAACCTTCGACAAAAAGTACAAAAAAGGTTACCTTTTTTCAAACATTGGTATTAAACAAGGTAAAATAGGCACAGAAACGTCAAAGATTGCTTTGAATGCTCACGTTCACCTGAGGACGGCAAATCAACAGTTGTCACGTCCTGAACGCCAATGTGGACGACATCACTGACATGCGCAGAAGTTGCCGGCTTCGTGAGAACACTTCCGGTCGGCGTCCACTCTGCCCGTCGTCTAGGCTGTTTAAGGTCCCTAATAGCGCTATTACGAAGCCGGACGCTAATTGAAAGAAAAATCGCACGTGAATTAACAATGGTACTACTCGACTAAGTGATCAATGAAAACTGCTGCAGTTTTGATGGTGAACTGGGTATTTGCCGTCTTTTTTCGTCCCCACCCCTGGGGATTTGACAGCTCAAGAGTCCCCGCCTCCGGGAATTTGCCATCCAAGGCAAAAAAAATACATGAATTACCCGGGGGTCAGCTCGGGAGAGAGAAGGGGGGCGGGGGTGGGCTGGGCGCAGCTGCAATTGACTGATGCATTAAGCAAAGACTTTTTTAACGACGCACGTAAACCGGAAGTGGACTTTTTGCATACCATACTTGGGCCGTGATTTTAACCAAGTTTTCGGGCAAATCGACCAAATCGTCTTGGGAGTTGGAGCGATTTTCATATGACCTTGAAAAATGGTTTCAGTAAGTGTTCGTTACTTGTTTTATCAGCTAATGGATGAAAAGATCAAAACATGGCCTCTTCGTTTTTCTGCCAAAGAAAACCCTAATATGGAGAAGACATTGTTTGAATGGCCAATCGTGTTGCAGTATGACGTCAAAGCGAAGTATCGGTTGATTTCTAGAAAGTTCTCGGGCTTGAAGGTTTTTCACCCGAGCGTTCGCTTAACCAATCAAAAGCCACGCGCGCTGGTATCCGTTCGATAAACCAATCAAATCACTCTATTTCCGTTCGTTTGTTGTTTCTGTTTTGTTCGCGCGTTTTCATTTCAAGGTCATACGAAAATCGCTCTAACACGCTTAGCCTCATAAATTTAGTAGCGTTAAGGCATAACAAATAGTTAGGGGAAAAGGTCTCACTTCTCGCTGACGTGCATCGCTGTAAAACGCCTTTGCTTATGCTCCTTAATGTTGACCGTAAATGGTCATTCTATGATGCTGTTCATGCCTGATCATATACAGTATCCTTGTGGATATTAATGACCAGTTTGTCTTTTCATTTTTTGTTGGGTTTGCATCCTGCATCAGGCTGGCGTTTTCATATTATTCATCTCCGTTACATCCACTGTGTTTGGAATGATCGTCCTATTTCACAACATTGTCCTCTCTGTTTGGTTGGAACCTGGTTTCTTAAATAGAAACTATAGCGGAAAGTTGGCTATCCTCTTCATCGTACGGGTGTTCTACCAGGGCATTTTTGTGACCTATGCGATTGGAATCTGGGTAATGATATGCACCTTTTTGTTGACCTGTTCCGCGAAGCAGCCGCAGGTGAGTAGCCATAAGTCCAGCTCATCTCGCCTTGCTACAGCTGTAATTGACTACTACAGAAAATACCGTAACATACCGTGATGCTCCTTGTTTCTCACCCCAAAATTTTACATAAGCATTGTTTTCAGTTTTTATTGGGGCCATTTTAATTCCCAAAAAGAAACTGAAGACAATGCTTATGCAAAATTTTGTGGTGACAAACAAAGAGCGATATGGTATGTTATGGTATTTTCTGTAGTGGTCAATTCGAGCTGGTCGCATAATAAGAGAGTCTATGTACGGGTATTTCCGACGAAATCGATGCAAGAAGCGACGATCTTAGAGATTAAAGCGACGATTACATGGCTATTTCAATCTAGTTGGACAACGTACGTTAGTCGTGCAATGACAACAAAGAAACCTGCCAAAAAATGTGCTGCACGTTCAGAGTCTTTATTTCTGCTTATTTTCTTGTTTCCGTCGTCGTTGTGGTTGCGCTGATTTCGCTAGTGACGTTACCACGCAAAACAATTATTCGACGATTTTGCCTGAAAAACCGACGCCGGGATTGAGGGCAAACGCGTGACAAAATCGACGTCCGCAATTATCCATACAGAGGCTCATAAGACCATCGAATGAAATTATAATGAGACTTTAAAATGTTACTTGTAGAGATCATGTTGCGGTCTGACTTTCGCAAGGAATGACCTCATGTAATCGTTCGCCCTATGTAAGGAATCCAAGACAGTCTTCGATTCTGGATTCCACGTCACGGATTCCGGATTCCAGTTAATTCCGGAGTTTTTGTCACTGGAACTTAGCTTCCGGATCCAAACGTTAGCGCGATTCCGGATTCCAAAGCCTAGGCTTCCGGATTCCAGAACTCAAATTTTCCACCGGATTCCGGAATCCCTTACATGGGGCGAAAGCAATCGCGCGCAAAATTTTAGTAGCGTATTTCCTCAAATGGCACACGCATATCCATGGATCCATAACTGACTTTTTTTTCTTTCTTTCTTAGATGCTAGTGGATGTGTAGACTTTACGTTAGTAGCACTTTATAACTACCACTGAATACACAAACGGGATATTTCTACAAATACACATGTTCAGATTTTGCTTCCATTGGATGCATGCCATGAATATTATTTTTTTGCATCTTTGGGGATTTTTATGCATCAAGGATGCAGGAAGCAGAGGTTAACAAAGTCACAGCATATTTTTTTGTATGGACAAGAGATTATTACATAACAAGATTTTGTTTTAGAACGTAATCAATGAAAATACTGGATGTCATTCAAATCTTGCGGTTGTCCCTTCTCCAGAAGCTACACTGTATATAGCTGATTCAGTAAAGGTTGGCTATTGGGCATTTGGGCATTTGGGCATACCAAAAAATGCAACGATTTCCCTGAGTGACCACCAAACAATAGCTTACTATTACTCAATTCCCAATGCCCATTGCAATGTATGTATTGTTTACATATAACAAACTAAATGTCAAAATATCATGTTCCTGAAACATTTTAGGAACTCCCAAGCAGAAAAATAACCATTTTAGGCTTATTACTGAGTCAATATAATAAGTCAAATGTCTATAGTATATAATTTCATTACTGAATTTTACTTGCCAACTATACATTCATTCTCGCAAGACCTAACACCATAATATTTGATTCTACTAAATCATCATGAAGCTTGCAAGGCCTGGTTTTGTGGTTTGGTATTGGTATGTGTGAGCGAAAGAGGACGTACACAAATCTTAATTGGCGTAAGAGCAAGAATGTAATCTGATCAATTAACTGTAAAGGAAACGAGTCGTTTCGATACGAACTAAGTAATGAAACTGCAAAAATATTGCGATTACCTGATGTGTAGTTATAGCACGTGAATAAGAAAAACATATGTCGCGAAAATATCTGTTGTACACCTCGACTGGATCGATTTGTATCTGAACGAGTTGTATCGCCTGGTGTATTGAAATTAATTACCTTGTATCAAAACGACGTTAAGCGAACACATATAAACAAAAGCCAAAACGGCTCTAATTGACAGCACCCTTCGAAAGGCCATATATCCAACTGTCCTTTTCATAAGGCGTATGCCTATACGTTCCAATAACACATTATTCTAAATAAGGAACAATCGTACTCACACTTTATTCGCGTCGCGAAGACTCAAACAGTACATGTGTCCACCAGTTGAACTTAAATCCGTTCCTTTTAAAAGTAAATCCCAGTCGCTGACGATTCGGAGACATTTCGATTCGTGATTAAAACAAAATCTGCAAGTCTGGACAGTCCACAGAGTTGACAAATACTGTTGTAGCGCAATAAAGAGGAACCATCAACAGCCGTCCGCCAACCGTCCGCCTTAAGATGTTTTGTTCCTTAGCACGTGTTTTACCACGTGACTCTATTGCCCGGGAAGTAGCGCAGGAGCTGCCAAAAGTATGATTTATAAACGTAAGATAACGATGAGTTTGCGGGTAGCAGTATAAACAAATAATAGCATGATTTGTGCGTGATATTTGGCATAAATGCCACAAGTGATATTTCAAAATTGTCTCAAATTTCACGAGCCGTTGCTCGTGAAATTACGTATAACAATTTTGAAATATCACTCGTGGTATTTTTACCAAATCTCACTACAAATCATGCTATTACCTAGACTAATTTTGATTACTCAAAATACTGGGATTGCAAGATATTCAAAAATTATTCCTCGAGCCCGAATGGGCTCTGAGTGAATAGCCCATGTTCCCGAAGGCCGAATGGGCTATTGACTCAGAGGCCATGAGTGCAAGAGGAATAATTGTTTCAGTAAAATCCAACTAGTTGGTCAAAAATATCGAGAGTAAAATGAATTAAGCTAGTTAAAATGAATTAAGCTAGACTTTAATCCTTTTTTGCTGCCAAAAAGCCCGCGCTTTTCGCTACTAGTAGGCTATAACAAATAGCCTAGTAGTAGCTTAACCAATCAGAACGCAGCAATCATAATAGCTAAACCACTAGATTGATTGACCAAACTAGTGATATACTAGCAGTAACCGACGGTTAAGAAGTGCGGCGAACGTGTGCGTTTACCTAAAAAGGTGTGATTGATAGAAGTGCTTTAACAATTGTGTACTTGAATAAGGCCCAGTTCAAATGTTGATCTTTTCATTACTGAAGCTAACCCATTCAATTAATATAAGTACATGAAAAGACCAACATTTGAATCAAATAAAGTTCGACATATCTAATTAGGGTCAACCTATGAATTAAGAACGAGTGGCCCACGTGAGAATTTCGACTGTTGCATACATTTTTTTGGCCTCGGATGAGTGTTCATGATCGGCTTTTGGTTCCTATAGTAATGTAAAACAGGGTGTGTGTTTGTGGGGGGGGGGGGGGGGGAGGGGGGAGGTGGTGGCACTCTCTTACTTATTTATTTACTTCCCCAGCTTTTTAAATATATTTTAGAAAATAAGAACCTGTTTCAAATTCTAGGCTAAACAGGTTCTGGTATAGTCACGGGTTTTTACTGTATGCTTATGCAAAATTTGGGCAAAACAGTCTTTTATGGGGTCTTCGAAAAAAGAGGATAAGTCTCATCTAACTTAGAATCTTTTTAGAAAATTACAAATGAATTTGAATAGAAATACAAATTGAAATTACTTAAGTAAAAAAAATATATATTGCACATGAAATAGGAATCACTATATTGCTTGAGATTTGCTTCAAATGATAAGGCCTAGGCCAAACGTCAAATTTTTCATTAGACGAACCCGAAACTCTAATTTGGGTCAACCTAAATAAAGCAAATGACGCGCCGAACCAACTTACTGAGTCAGAGTCATCATCAGACCAAAAAGCAGTTTTAATAAATATTCTCCCGAACGAGGATTAATATTCATTATCATACAAATCTGAAGGTGTTTCGATACAGTTTTTCAGAGACCATACCGATATTTTTCTATCGCCTTAAAGGGGATTTCATTCTTGTCCGATCAATATAAAATTTTCGCCAGTGATTGACTATGGATTGAAGTTTGTCAAAATGTACTTTTAACTAAAATCGATATTACTATGACAACAACAAACAAAAAAAATTGGAAATTGATAAAAGCCGAATTTTGCGCAATCTAGACCTGTTACTAAAAATCCAACACTAGGAACTTAAAGTTTGGTGTTTAGCAAATTTCCTCCGTGAGAAGTACAAAATTCTGTATGTTTGAATTCAAATAAAACGTAAATATATTTCAATGTTTGCTGGTTAATGCGCACGGTTCATGCCTCCATGAATTGTACATTTCAAAAAAGAAAAACATGAGGCTTAATTTTTTACGTAATATCATAGGTGACGAATTACTCCTTAATTTTGGCGCGAAATTTCAGCGTTAATTGTAATTTCACATGTGAAATTACAAAATTGCCATGGCAACCTGCCGTACCTCTCCGTTTCAAGATGGCTACGAAGTTTTAAAATGTCATGAAGGAAGATGTCAGGGCATAAAAAGACGCTTTAGAAAACCTGAACACACGAAAGAGCACATCAAGAAGGATTCTTAGAGGTATGTTGTCGAAAAATTCCGAAAACTTAAGCCAAATTTCAGCTCTAAACGTTTGATAGAGTGGAGTTCACGATCGATATATACGATCCATGATAAACAAGTCAAAAATCCTCGATTGCTAGCGTAATTCGTCACCCATGATATTAATAGGTAATCAAATGATATACTCGTGAAATTAGGGAATAATTTCACTTGCGTTTTGTCCAAATCCTAATAATTTCCCTCGCCTAAAGGCTCGGGAAATTATAAGGATTTGGACAAAACGCGCGTGAAATTATTCCTTAATTTCACTCGTCACCATTTGATTACACATACAAATATTCTGTCGCACTGAAATCTACTACTAGTACTAGTCATGGACGTATGTGCAGTGCGCATTAATTAGCAAACATTAGCATAACGTCAAAACAGTGAATTTTGTCACGCAGATTTTTGGCCGGTTCGTAGGCTAAGTTCGTCTTGAAATTGAAGATTGTGGGATTTGATTTAAAAAAAATTCGTTCGAGTAGTTTCAGAAAAAAACAAAAAAGCGCTGAAAGTCAAGATTTAGAATAAAGTTGAGCTTAGACCGGTGGTGAGAAAGCAGGTTGGTTTTCAAGATCGCAGGAACGAAAATACACCAAACTTTCCCAGAATCGAAATATGATATTAAGCAGCATTCCGACGCTACTTAAGATTAACTTAAGTTATTCAGAACTTTTTTAATAAATAATTTATCACGGCTATTGAATTCAAACATACAGAATTTTTTACTTCTCACGGAGGAAATTTGCTAAACACCAAGCTTTAAGTTCCTAGTGTTGGATGTTTAGTAGCAGGTCTAGATTGCGCTAAATTCGGCTTTTATCAATTTCCAATTCTTTTGTTTACTATTGTCAAAGTAATATCGATTTTAGTTAAAACTACATTTTGACAAACTTCAATCCCTAGTCAATCACTGGCGAAAATTTTATAGCGATCGGACATGGATAAAATCCCTGTTATGGCGATTGAAAAATATCGGTATGGTCTCCGAAAAACTGTATCGAAACACCTTAAAATTGTCAGTTTCGTTCGTCGCATCTGAAGATCGATATTTGTCATTTGTAATTTTCTAAAAAAATTTCAAAGTTAGATGAGAAAGAAAAATGATGAAAGCACTTTTATTGATCTTCTTCGAAGCTTTATATATGTAGTCATATCGTGTGCGATTCTTCCAAGAAACTTTGTTTGGATGTGGCAAAAGACGGTAATAAAGACGCAACATAATTACGAAAAGGATTGAAACTCAGTTTACACAGTATTGCTTAGTTTTCGACCTTTAATTTCTTTTATAAGCACTGATCGGTCTTTAGGAAATTATTTTTTCTCTTTTTCTTTCTTTTTCTTTTTTTGCCTTCAGTGATAGCTTTTAATCCTGCATCTCTAAGATATTGCGTAGTTTGCAGAACGGGTATTCTACGAATGAGGCGATTAAATTTTAATGCCCAAGCCAATCTCTACCTGTTGCTTGCGGTCAGTTATCTGCTTGTTTAGTTTACTTTCAATCATATTTTCAGTATAAATTACCTTTCAGCGTGGTTTACTCGGCACAACTGAAATTTTGCCGATAGCGAACAGTTTGGTATATACTTGGAGACGAGTTAGCGCTTGGAGCCCTTGAATTTGAGTACCAAACACGCCCTGGGGTTATTCCCCTGAAACCTGATGGATTATTTCAGTGGTAAGAAGACGAGATACCGTTTAGCTTGAGAGTTGCTAGACTTAAAAAAAATTCTTTGTAAACCATAATTGAAAACAGGGATATAATGCTCTTCGATGCTCTCCCTTCTGGAGGTATTTGACGTTTAGAGAGAACTAAAAGAGCATCGCCGGTGTTTTAACGTTTATTTCGCAGGCGTGAATCTCACACCTGTTGCATGTGAAATGCTGGTTTTCGCAGGAAAGGATTGATATGGGAAATACTGTAGACTGTATGAGCTGTTTTGATTCCCCTGGTTTGTTAATAACCGTCAAGACCGGGGACACAAAAGGGGGAGGCTTACACAACGCCGCTTTTCTAACATTGATCGATGACAAAGGCAACAGATCTAAGGAATTATGCTTGCAAGGGTGTTGTGTTACAGTATTCAAGAAAGGACACACAGACACCTTCAAATTCTGTGAACCTGTCAGCATCGGGCGCTTGTGCAAGATCGAGTTTGTCCGCCGCGACACCACGAATCGAAGAAATTACGTCGAATGGTTTATTGAAACGATTGAAGTACGTCGTTACAGTGGACAAGACTACGAAGACTTCATTTTTCCATGCCATCGATGGATTAAAAACACACTACCCTTAATACTGAGGACATATGACAGTTCGCTGCCTCAGTTTGATGTTGAGACTGAGCAAAGGGAGACTGAATTATTTTGGAAAAGAACCATGTATCGTTACTACAAACGAAGGCCTGGACTACCCCCGCAGGTAAGATACGATACGATACGATACTTTATTTAGTGGATATTACGCTTAGCTATCAGCTAGTTTACAGGTCATCCACGGAAAAAGAAAAAAGGTTGGCGGGATTAGGAGGGGAGTGCTGTTGTTTTTTGGGCGGCGCCCCTCCGCCATCGAAAAAACATCGCGGGTAAAGAAAAATATCTGGTACGAATAACAATACCGATCCCGCGCATGAAGAAAATACTACCCCCATCTATTAGCTACGCAGGCTATTTACAAAATAATTTAAAAAAATAAAATAATAATAATAATGGAAATCATTGTTGAAAGTAATTCAAGATGAATGTATTATTATGGAAGTGAAAAGAGTAGTTTTTAATAAAGTGGAAGAATGCTAACTAGGTACTTTTCTCAGGCCAATGCGGCCAGCGCAGCTAAAATATTTAACAATTAGACCCTTCGCCCGCAAGGACTACGGGTCAATAGCCCATGAGGCGAATGGGCTATTAACCCGTGGCCCTTGAGGG